>BSBK01001448.1:427500-1627500 GCA_027943335.1 Chamaecyparis obtusa
TTTTATAGAAAAACTACATAAGATCCCTACCATATTTAATGTCCATACCAACATAAAATATAACCTTTAAATCATCCATACCATCATAAAATATTTCCTTATGAAAAAACTAAAAACTAAAAGTTCTTCTGAGAATTTACCATAGCCTACTCGCCTAACATAGGGGGGTTACCAGTCTGAAACTCTAAGAAAATATATCCCCTGATCATTGTTTGTATTAAATGAGTTAAAATTTATAAAACTATCCATAAATTCCTACCACATTTATGTTGGAAGTGGTGACCAACTCTGAGAGGGGGGGAGGGGGGGTAAATCAGAATCCAATATTTTATAGCAAGATTACATCATATGAAAACTTTAGACTTATAAATTAACTTTACAAGCTGTTTGAAAGTTAAATCACATGAAAAATAGACAGCTCACAAAAAAGAGACAAGATTTTGAGCCTGGTGGGAAACCCTCAAAACCTTACTATTTTATCATAGGGAGAAAAATCACTCTAGTAGAACCTATAACTTTATTGAGCAATAACCCTCCTTTTACAACAACAGCTGCAACTGGCTGGGCTATAGCCTGTCACTTCTTTTTCAAATGGATTTTTTTTCTATTGCATATCATTGGATCAAAATGATTTTTACATCAGAGAATCGAGAGTTTTACAACCATCATAATATGAAAGTTCTACATATGAAAGTTCTACTCAAAATGACAAGTTCCACCATACTACTGTATAAACAAAACCATAACGACTATAAGATCAACTAGAAGCATCTTCATGCTCTACATTAGACTCATTGGAGCCCGGGGAAACCAAATTTTATCCTATGATTTCATAGGATCTGAGTGGTGGAGGAGTCTCTAAGCTAGCTGCCCTTCCTATTGCAGGGATATCCTGGTTCTTCTTCTTGACTTGATCAATGAGTTCAGCAAGTTTCTCATAAAAAAAATCCTCAGGTTTCATGGATGTGTATCCATGAGCGATCTCTTTCTTCTCAATGGTGTTTGAGCATTCCCTCATGATCTGAAGAAATTTGCTCTCCTTCAATTTGATGACCGTTGTAACCTGCAGTGAAACATCATGATAAATGAGTCTCCTTAGAGTCTTAGTAAGATTCTTGCTCTTTCCAGCCAAAACATCATTATTATGAGCCTTCCATATAGTCCATAGAGTAATAGAAGAAAGGATAGACCAAAAGATATTGCAAGATTTATTGATGTTGATGCTTCCAGAGATAATATTCCAATTAGCAAAGTGACTATTATATGAGAGACCAAATAGATTCCAGGCTTCAACAGAAAAGAGACACTCAAAGAAAACATGAAAAACTGATTCAGGGAGCTTTCACACACTACAAATATTTGGATTCCCCCTAGTTTCTTAAAAGGGAGCTTATGCAGGAGGAGTC
Source organism: Chamaecyparis obtusa (assembly GCA_027943335.1). Lineage (NCBI taxonomy): Eukaryota > Viridiplantae > Streptophyta > Pinopsida > Cupressales > Cupressaceae > Chamaecyparis > Chamaecyparis obtusa. The sequence goes on from BSBK01001448.1 coordinate 428,907, forward strand.
TCCAAAGGAAATAGGAAATCTTGGGTTCAATGGGTCTGGTCCATAGTGAGCTGAAATTCTTATTCGAGTCAAAAATAGGGAGGTCAAGGTGACATTTTAGGTTATCATGGAGAGAAATGTATGTGGATTAGGTGAGAAGGTTGTAGATGTATCTAGATTTGATAAGAGGCAGGAGGGAGTTATCTGGCCATTTTAGTTGGAAAGCACAACTATCAAGATTACAACATTTGTATACTGGTCCCAGGGTGTTTAGGGTTGAAGAAAGAATACCATAAGTTTTTTTCTAAGAATTTGGAATTCCAAAGGAAGTAGCTAGCTCTTCCCAAGGGATTATGTTGCCCTCCTTCAAAACATCATAAAATTTGACAATGCCTTTCTTTGCCCATTTCCTAGCAGAGCACCCTTGGAGTAAAGCAAGAGGCTTATTTTTATGTCTCAGGTTCCACCATAGAGATTTATGACTACACACAACCCCTTGACTTTCAAGTGGTCCATCATTGCTAAGGAACCCCTTTACATACTTCCAGCTTTTCCATATGGCTTTAAACACATTCAACCCTTGTACTTGAATGTTGCAGTCAAGTGTCAACAGGTCAAAGAGTTCAATATTAGTCAAATCCTTAGACTTAGTCGACCTGGCTCTAGCTAGGTTATTCCTGATTAGGATTTTCCAACGTTCATCTCCTGAGGAGTCCCTGGCAATCCATTTAGAGGATAGAGTTATACCTTGGGTTCTGAGGTCTTTTAAACCAAGTCCACCCCAGGCTTTATCATTGGTGCACCACTCCTAGGAAACTACATGGTGTTTCTTGTTGCCTCTTCCATTTGTCCATAGGAAATTCCTTATAATCTTTTGAATGAAACTAAACTGACTCAAGTTGAACAACCAAGCTGAGGAATAATAAATAGGGTAGGATGAGAGGATCTTTTGACAAACTTGCACCCTCCTCGGGAGTGAGAGAAGGTTAGTGTCCCATTTACTCAATTTCATGGTAATTTTATCCTTAATCCAACACCACATATCATTAAGGTTAGGATCCACAACAAATGGAATCCCCAAGTATCTAACCACATGATTAGGGCCTCCCCATTCAATCCCAAATTTGATCCACCAACATGGGAGGGAATGAGTCCATCCTAGCATAATGGATTTGGTAATAGAAATCTTACTGCATGAGGCCAGATAGAAGAGGTCAAGTTTGACCATGAGGATAGCCATATTATCCTCCTCCAAAATCATAAGAATGGTTGTGTCATCAACAAACTAAATGTTAGATACTTAAAAGCCATTAGGTAGCTGAATCCCTCTCAACCTAGGTGATAGAGTGTCATCCGTTAGAAAGTAGTGAAGGGAATCTGCAACATGGACAAAGAGGGAAGGGGAAAGAGGGAACCCTTGCCTGATAGATCTAGAAAGTTCAAAGAATTTTTACCTTATCCCATTCACTTCAACTGCTACTCTGGCTCCAAACAACAAGGTAGAAACTAGCTTACAAAAGTAAGGGGGGAAGCCTAGTCTGTCCACCATGGCCAAAATAAAACTCCACTCAATCCGGTCATATGCTTTCTCATAGTCAATGAGAAACATGACACTCTATTGTCCTAAATGTTTGGCCCAATCCAAAGCCTCCCACCAGGTTACTAGATTCTCCAAAATGTATCTGCCCTTGAAAAAACCTATTTGGGTATGGTTAACATCTACAAGGAGGATTTTAGCAATCCTAAGGGCAATAGTTTTAGCCAAAATCTTGTACCCCACATTAAGTAGGGTGATAGGCCTCCAGTTCTTCATTAGTAATCTATCTCCATCTTTTGGGATCAATTTAATGAGGCCAACATTTAAGGTTGGTCCAAGGGTACGAACAGTTATGGCCTCTATATAGACTTTATGAAGGCTGGAGTAGATCTAATCAATATTCTTTTTATAGAATTCAATTGTGAGCCCATTAGGGATAGGGGTCTTATCATTGGCCATGCTCAAAATGGATTCTTTAATCTCTTCTCTAGAGATCTCCTTTTCCAGCAAAGTTGCTTCTATCTGTGAGACCTTCTTAGGGATCAAGCTGATTATCTTTTGTCTGGCAATGACCCTGGACTCATCATCTTTCAAGGTAAGGAGGTTCTTGTAGAAGGAAGTGAAGGTTAACAATGCCTTCTTAAGAAGTGATGGAGACTTCATGATCCCTAATGTAGGTGATCTTATTCCTTTCTTCCCTCTTCTTAAGTGTTTTGAAGAAAAACTTGAAACCTTTATCACCCAGGTTAAGCCAATTGACTCTAGCTTTGATCTTAGCACCCCTAGTCTTGATGAGTTGGAGGTTCCTGAGGGAGTCTCTATAATGAATGACCTTATCCAACAAGGTAGAGGAAGAATGGTTCATCTTTATCTAAATTTCCACTTCCTAGAGCTCTTCCTCTAATTTGACTTCCTCCCTTCTAGCATCCTTGGCTTTCTTCCTCCCAACAGACTTCAACATGTTCTGCCAAGATTCAAAAATTTGATTCCATCTATCCACCTTGGAGTTGTGATGGACAACCTCCTCATTTTACCAAGCAATAATTTTAATGGCTTCTTGAACATCTCTATCCTAGAGGAGGGAGGAGTTGAGAGAAAATCTAGACTTCTTACAATGAGAGTTATCTTGGCTAGAGACCATTTCAACAGAGGAGAAGATGGGGTGGTGATCAGAGAGGATGAAAGGGGTCACCTTGACATAATTTCCATCTGGGGGGATAGGATAGCTAAAGAATTGACAATTCAAATAGATCCTATCTATTCTAGAGTAATTTCTTCTCTCTCCCCTTTGAAAGTTGGACCAAGTAAACCAAACTCCCTTGGACTCTCTCCTCTTCCCAGCCAGGGGGTCAAAGAGGTGAAGTTTAGAGATCATCCTATTCCTAAAGATCAGCTCATTACCTTTCCACTCAAATCTTAGGCCTCTCTCTTTTTCTTGGGGTCTCTCCACCATATTAAAGTCTCTAGATAGGATCCAAGGAATGTTTTCTAACTCTAAGATCCACTTCCATAGCTCAATCCTAGAGTGGTGATCATTGGGAGCATAAACCAAGCACACCCCAAAGAGGACATCATCCATCTTAAAGGTGACCCAAATTGTTGTGTTGCAAGGAGAGTAGCCCCATTTATGCATAGAGTCTCTCCATCTCAGGCCTACAATAATGGATGTCCCTCCCTTTCCCCTCTGGTGCTTGGTAGAGAAGAAGGAGGCATCCTTCCAGATACACCTAAGGGCAACATCTAGAGTGAAACCAACCACTTTGACTTCTTGGAGCAGAAGAACGTCAATCTCTTGAAACATATGGAGGAATATTTTCACAACATATTTCCTATTAGAGGATTCCAATCCCCTGACATTCCATGATGCACAATTGATCATCATAATTTATACTATGGTTTAGAATCCATGGGAGTTCAAAAACCTTTAAAACACTTTGGGATATCACTTCTTTGATTTTTAGAGGGTTTAGGATTGCCACTCAGGAGGGGGGCTTGCCTCTCTTCTTCTTGCCACTATTCCCTTCTGAAGGATCTAAATGAACTTTATCCCCATTCTTACTACTCTTCTTAAATTTCTTCTCAACACCAATAGAGAAGATTAACATTTGGTCCCTGCTGAGCTTACCTTCCTCAAGGTTAGCACCCTATTGTTGCTCCTCCTGATGCCCTTCTAGATCACCTGGAAAGGTGGGCATCTCAACAAAATCCATCTTCTTAGGCTGAAGACTCCACTTATCCAGTGGGGGAGAGAGGGGGAGAGGCATCAGGATAACCACAAAAGAGAAGCCATTGAGTTTATCTGGTGAGGCTAGAGGAGGGTTAAAATCATCTTGTCCATTGGCGCTAGGGTGGTTAGTCAGTCCTGACTCTGAGGAGAACTTAACAGACACTGAGAAATCTATTGGGCTTCCAACCTTGTCAATTGAAACATCAAGGGCAACAGGAGCTTCAACAGAATCCTAATCTTGAGGGAGTATAGAATACACTTTCCACTTAGGTTTAGGAGTAGAGGGCATCCTAGATGCTTGAAGATGGATTCTCTCCAAAGCAATCTGTTGCACATTTTGAGTTCTATGCTTTGGCCTAGGAGGGGCATGGATGGGTTCCAAGCCAAAACCAAGACCAAAGGGATTAGCAAGCTCCTACAACTTCTTGGGGGATAAAGTAGGTTGGGACGGGGGAGGGCCTTGCTCCTTAAAATGATTCTTGAGATGGTCAAGGGTGTCTGAGATAGAAGCCGAGTCTCTAATCCAGGCAACAGAGGATGAATTGGGCTCCAGCTAGATAACATATGAAGGAAGAGGTGGGGAGGGAAAGGGAGGAGGACAAGCAGGGGAAGGGATGGTACCAGAGGAATTTGATAGTCAAGGAGCAAGGGGAGCAGAGGCATCTACAATGGTGGGAGCACTCGGTGGGTTACGTCTAATAAGAATTGGGCAATCCTGTTTCCTATGGCCTTCCTTCCTGCAAAGGTAATAGCTATTGAGACCATCGAAGAAGGTAACTGGGCAGACAATAGGTTTACCACCAAGGTCAAAATGAAGAGATTTTGGGAAATCAATGCCAGATTTGAGGGAGATGAGAACTCTAACATCTATATGTGGGATAAGAACATTAGACCTATCAACCCTAAGAACATGACCCATGGGTTTGAGTGCCTATGGAATGAGGTTAAGTAGGAATGGAGGGAGATTCTTAATAACTACCCACTTAGGGCTTGAGGGAGCAAGCACTTCACTATGTGAGGCATTGAGGGACCATGGAATGGCCCTAAATTCAAATTGGCCAACTCTCCAAAATTGCCTGTTGACTACAGCTCTTTGGGATTTCACATCAACAAAAAACAATAAAAACAAACCCTTTTGCAACATGCGACAATATGTCACTACTACATTTGGGGCCAAATTTTGACAGAAGTTTCCAATGGGTAACTTTTTCTTATGAATTTGGTGTTTTTTTTTGTAATAGGCCCTGATGATGTTGGTATTTCGATGGGTGTTTAATTGACCATCAAAACTCTGAAAGATTTGGGGTATACATAAAAAAAAGTGAAATAGCCTCATCATTTTTATTTTGATTGGATAGAGAAGGAGTGGGAGAAAAGGAGCGAAAGCTGAGTGCGGGAGAAGGTATGTGATTTCTTCATATTTCAAGCCTTGGCATCATATTCGAATTCATTTCATTTTATTTTATCATGAATGCTCTTTGAAATGATTGCATTCTACTGGTGTCGTGCCCTAGCCAATGCTTTATCTCTATTATTTGATGTTATTGGTGCTTGTGCTCAAGGATATCGATTCACTGTATTCAAATGTTTGGATTCACATTTGTTGATATTACTGGCATATATGTTTAATGACACCATTGTATATTGCTATCACTGAAATGACCACATTCTACTGGTGTCATGCCCTTTCCCATGCTTTAACTCCATTATTTGATGTTATTGGTGCTCGTGCTCAAGGATATCCATTTTTTTGAAATGTTGACTGTGGTTATCAAATGGATAGCCCATGAGCTTCTAGTTAGGTGCCATTTGTATTGATAGATTAGGGAATCAAATTTATTGTATCATTGATAGTTGAGACTTTGTTAAAATGAAATAGGACAAAGAATGATTTTTATTTAGTTTCTCTATTTCGATCCCTAAGTGGCTTACAACCCTAGAAAAGTATATGCAGATTTACAGATCTAGTTACAGGATACATAGCAGCCGATAATTCACAAGAATCCATGCATCCAATTTGAATAGAAATTAATACAAAGAAATAGGGTCCTCCAATGGCCCAATCATCTGGACCTTGACTATCCCCTCAACCAGTAACCCTTCAAAATCAAGTTATCATGCAATCAATGAGTGATCCTTCATTCTCCTGGTCTGCCCTACATCCAAACATATTGGAAATACACAATACAATGATAACAAGTTTTTCAAAATCCCCCTTCCCCTAAGGAACACTATCAACCATCCCTTCCACATAGCATTTCATTATTTTGTGAGTGGATTGTCTAGGAATAATTAACATTAAATAAGGAGCAAACTCCTCAACACATCTTGGAAACCATTGAATTTAATAATAAATGAAACCTAACACCAACACTATTCCTTTCATAGTTGTAGGATACATAGTAGTCAACAATTCACAAGAAATCCATGCATCAAATTTTTATAAGGATATCCTACTAATCAATAGGAATTTTCTTGATATGACCAATGATTATGCATTTTGATGGCAATGTGCTAGTTCAAAAGGATAATATAAATCTGAAACAATTTTTTATGATTTTCTCAAACTATAAATGTGGTTAAAGGGACAATATTATGTAGAAAACCCACAAACCAAGCTAGCAAATGATTGTACATCAAATTATTCCTATATTCATTCAATTATTTCTATGCTTCAGCTACCTAACCTTTGAGCTTCATCTAGAGGAATGTGTAGCTTTAAGATAGAGTTACTTCTTGGGCCTTACAATAGGGTGGAATATGATCAAGATTTGTTTAGGCTGTATCTTTCTTAGTCCCATTGTTAGGTTCTTATGGTTCATAGTTTGAATCTATTATGGTTGTGTAAGGAATTTGTAGATTCTTTTTCTAACATAATTATTGGACACCATGATTGGAACAACTAGTTGTTGGCTATTGTACACATGAATCATAACTATCAATGGTTCTTTGTGTTTAAAAATTTGTTGATCAATCCTTGAGATTTATTATCCCAACTTTAAAAGAGTGATAAAAGATATAGTGAGTGCTATCTTTTCCAAGTGTTTTGTGGGTGCCATTATCTTCTAGGAGTAATTGCTGGAACCAAATTATGTTCTTTGCCTCTAGTAAATATTCCAGACACAATCATCTTCTTGGTGAAGGGTTGCTTCCATCCTCATGAGGCACTATTGCATGGTTTTCCATTCCCTTTTAGTATAGTGAACCTAATTTAATACAAGTGTGCACTATTTTGGGATCCATAATTTATGGCCCCTACACTATGGTTGTTAGCCCAAGATAGGCCTACCTTTGCATATAATAAGAGGCCAACATGAAACACACATCCAAAAGTTAGGGGGTTGTTCCCTATCCATAATTTATTATTTAAGTGCTAAGTGATGATGGGTATATCATGTAATTCATACCTAGTGTGCCTCTTTCTTTCTCTCCACATTTCACATTAGGAGTATATGCTATAAAATACTAGTGAAATCAACTATTGGTCAAATCTAATCAAAATTGAAGTATAAAGATAAAAATAGATCTTGAAGAAATATGGGAACCATTTTTGACAGATATTGTACAAACAAAGAGAATACTCCCAAGAGGAAATGCTTCCATGTGGAACAATTGAAGGACAATATTTTACTTTTATATGCACATCTGCAATGTTTTTGATATATTTATGAGATAACAAAATGATAGAAAGAATAGCATATAGAAGAAAGTAAAGAATAATGATCATATTTTGAGATATTGTGGAAACTTAAAGGAAAGAATGCTTGGTGGGGTTATCATGCAATTAGTGAGTGATCCTTCATTCCCCCCTCTTCCAATGAACCTTCAAAACTAGGTTATCATGCAATCAGTGAGTGATCCTTCATTCTCATGGTCTGCCCTGCATCCAAACATATTGGAAATACACAATACAATGATAACAATCTTTCACAATCCCCCTTCCCTCAAGGAACACTATCAACATCCAGACCTTGACTGTCCCCTCAACCAGTGACCCTTCAAAACTGGGTTATCATGCAATCAGTGAGTGATCCTTCATTCTGATGGTCTGCCCTGCATCCAAACATATTGGAAATACACAATACAATGATAAAAATTCTTTTACAATCCCCCTTCCCTCAATGAATTACCATCAACATCCAGACCTTAACTATCCCCTCATCCAGTGACCCTTCAAAATTGGGTTATCATGCAATCAGTGAGTGATCCTTCATTCTCTTGGTCTGCCCTGAATCAAAACATATTGGAAATATACAATAAAATGATAACAAGTCTTTCACAATCCCCCTTCCCTCAAGGAACACTATCAACAAGTGACCTTTCTTCTTATCAGCCATATCCAATGTTTCATTGAAGTCACGGCCAAGAATGAAGGTCACCTTACCCATACCATTCATTTATTTTGAAATGTTGTTCCAAACTCCTGTAAATTTTTCTATTACTTCTTGTTGCTTCTTTAAATACTTCTTCTACCACAATGTCCTACCCCATCTTCTTGATCTTCCTGGCTAAAGCGGATGAATCCACACACAATAACATAAAATGAAGGGTTTTGTATCCTTTAATGAATCTCAGTCACTGGTAACGCATGGACAATCAAACCAATAGTCTCCAAAGCATTCAATAAGTGAATATGAATGTTTGAAAACTTTCCTCTCAACTTCCCCAACCACTCCTAATTGGTTAGAGGGATATTTCTAGAATCTCCACTATTCCTATCCTTACCAACAATTCTTAAACATACTTTATCTGATATTTTAATAACATGGTAGAATGAACCAATGGCATGTTCTTCATGTGGTACAAGGAAGATTTGGCTATCAAATCTTCCTTCGTGCAAGCTGAGCATGAGAGAAGGTATGTGATTTCTTCATCTTTGATTGGTATCTTTGATGGGCAACATCTTTCAAGCCTCTAGCATCATATTCAACCGCAAATTTAAAATGCATTGCATTTTATTTGATCATGAATGCTCACTGAAATGACCGCATTCTACTGGTGTCATGCCCTAGCCCGTGCTTTATCTCTATTATTTGATGTTATTGGTGCTTGTGCTCAAGGATATTGATTCAATATTTTCAAATGTTTGGATTCACATTTTTTGATATTACAATTCATCATATTAGATAAAGTATGTTTAAGAAGTTTTAGTGTCTAAACACTCAACTAATCCCTCTAACCGATTAGGAGTGATTGGGGAAGTTGAGAGGAAAGTTTACAAACATTCATCTTCACTTATTGAATGCTTTGGAGACTACTGGTTTGACTGTCCATGTGTTAATGTTTAGAAGAGATCAATGAAGTATTTAAAGACATTCTTACATATTTGGAGAGGTTTAAGAGGCACTTATCATGACTGTACCCTCACAAACAATGACATAGACTGGTTTTACTAAGTTTCCTTTCTCTATTTTGAGGTTTCCTTTCTCTACCGTAGGGGTACAGTCAGAGGGTTCATTGAAAAAATGATCCTTTGAATGGTTAATATGAATATGAATGATTTGATATAGCATATTGCTCATTTTACTTGAAGTTTGGAATAGCTTGTGCAAGGGTGAAAGTAGTTTTGATCATTTTGGTCATGATTGTTCCTCTACATAGTCAAAAAATGTAATTGTCTAATGATTATATGTAATGTTGAATGGATTAAATGATTTATTCTTTGTAGAAGTGAATGGAGTTTCCAAGATGTGTTAAGGAGTTTGCTCCCTATTTAATGTTAACTGTTCATGCACAATCCACTCATACAACAGTGAAGTTACAAAACTGAACCAATGGCATGTTTATAGAAAAGAAATAGAATAATAATAATATGCTGAAAATTCTATATATTCTATTTAATACACACCAAAGGACCAGTCCCAACAATTCTTAAACATACTAGTTATCTGATATGATCAATTGGTAATAAAGGTCTAATTCTGTAGACTGCTAGCACAAAGGAATGATTGGAATTATTACTATGGATATGAATGATTTGATATAGCATATTTCTCATTTTACTTGAAGTTTGGAATAGCTTGTGCAAGGGTGAAAGTAGTTTTGATCATTTTGGTCATGACTGTTCCTCTACACAGTTAGAAAATGTAACTGTCTAATGATTATATGTAATTTTGAATGGATTAAATGCTTTATTCTTGGTAGAAGTGAATGGAAGGAATAGTGTTGGTGTTACGTTTCATTTATTGTTGAATTCAATGGTTTCCAAGATGTGTTGAGGAGTTTGCTCCTTGTTTAATGTTAACTGTTCCTACACAATCCACTCATACAACAGTGAAATGCTATGTGATTGACAATTTCATACAATTGGTCCTTTGGCATGTATTAAACAAAATAGAATTTTCAACATATTATTATAATTCCATTTCTTTGTTGTAAACATGCCATTGGTTTAGTTTTGTAAAAAAAAATTCATGTACAATTTTTTTTTTCTATTTTTTCCATTTGATAACCACAGTCAACACTTCAAAACAATGAATAACATCAAATAATGGAGATAAAGCATGGGCTAGGGCACGACACCAGTAGATTAAAAATAAACCAATGACATGTTTACAAAAAATAAATAGAATGATAATAATATGCTAAAAATTCTATTCTATTTAATACATGCCAAAGAACCAGTTGTATAAAATTGTCAATCACATAGCATTTCACTATTGTATGAGTGGATTGTGCAGGAACAGTTAACATTAAACATAGCCAGTGTTCTCTTTACTTTCTCAAATCTCTGCAAATCAAGAACATTAGAGTTGTATAATATATTGTTAGTATCATTTTTCCATGGGTCCTCGGTCTTTGGGTCCATGGAAAGGAAATAGATTACAAAATACACTTCAAAACAAAGGAAAAACTTAGCAAATTCAGTCTAACTCATTGTAGATGAAGGAACAATCATGCTAATAGTTCCTCTAAGTCTTCCAAAACATTTATTGAACTCCCCTAAAGTCCTATTTGATCCCCAAATTGCTTAATCCAATCAACTTACATCAGGATCATGAGAAATTTCAAAGGATTAAAAACATTACTTGGAACAGTCAAATCATTATGCTTTCAAATCAATTACCTATCGACATATCCCTTGTGAGGGAGAGAATCCAAACACATAAAGAACATGCACATAAACATGGTAGCTATAAAACTTAAATGGAATACACCAAGAAGTACCAAATGATGAATGCTCAATTGTTGTAATGGCAAAGCATCAGAACCGTCCATTTCTAGAACTTGATTTTATAGTCTAAATGATTTTTCTATAGTCGTAATGATTTTTCTAGAACTTGATTTTGTAGTCTTAATGATTTTCCTATAGTCCTAATGATTTTTCTATAGTACTCTTAATGATTTTTCTAAAACTTGATTTTCTAGTCTTAATGATTTTTCTATAGTCCTAATGGATTTTCTATACTCTTAATGATTTTTCTTTCATCCTAATGTTTGTTGGTCTTGATAAATTAGGCCTTGAATTTGAATTTTTGTTCACTTTTTTATTTCAGCTTGATATTTGATTCATTTTTCATATACATAGAGACTACACATGCTGATAAAAAAAAATGAGCTATTTGATTAAGGTTAACTATTCATGATTGTAAATAGTCAATATTTCTGATGGTACTCCTTGGTGTATTTCATTTTAAAATAATCATGTTTCTATGGCTATGATAAATCTCCCTTTGTGTTGAGAAAATTAGAGTTGAAAAAATGGTTGCAAACAAATCATCCTTCTTCCACCAATGTTGCTAATTAAGTTTGGTGGGATGATTACACCTATCCTGAAAAAAGACTGTCAAATCATTATGCTTTCAAATCAATTACCTATCGACGCATCCCTTGCGAGGGAGGGAAGCCAAACACATAAAGAACATGCACATAAACATGAAAACTAAAAAACTTAAATGGAATACACCAAGAAGTACCAAATGATGAATGCTCAATTGTTGTAATGGCAAAGCAATATCAGAACCATCCATTTATAGAACTTGATATATCTATAGTCCTAATGATTTTTCTTATTTCTTGTCTGTGCTTAGTGATAGGATTTTGAACATTGTTGACATACTTAAATGGAATACATAATACCAAATGATGAATGCTCAATTGTTGTAATGGCAAAGCATCAAAACCATCCATTTCTAAAATTTGATTTTGTATAGTCTTAATTATTTTTCTATAGTCCTAATGATTTTGAAAATTATTGACAAAGAGTGTTTCTTTTTTTGATTATCTAGTATAAATGATTTTTCTATAGTCGTAATGATTTTTCTTATTTCTTGTCTTTTGTCCCTTTTTTATTTCCTATGTCTATGCTTCGTGGCAGGATTGTCACCTTCTTTTGATGGTATATTGCATTCAGTCTTTGTGGAATACTATTTTGTTCACTATTTTATTTCAGATTCATATTTCTTTCATTTTTCATATACACAGAGACTACACATGCTGATAAAAAAATGAGCTATTTGATTTAGGTTTAATTTTCATTATTGTAAATGGTTAATATTTCTAATGGTACTCCTTGGTGTATTTCATATAAAAATAATCATATAAAAATAATAAATGTAGTAATGATGGTGTGGTGCATTATTGATATATAGGCTCGATGACTCTTGTCAATGTACCAAACTATCAATGTGGTGGTGGGTAGTGTGTGTTGAAGACTTCATAGACACCGAAAAACCCTGGATGACAATTTTGGTCCTACCCAAATAGAAAAAAGGTTGCTGATGTGTATATATTTAATGTTTCTAATGTAAATACTATTCATTATAATATAAGAACTAATGTAGACTAGGCATCACAAGGAGATAATGGTTGCAGATACTTTAGTTGGGTCGATGAAAAATCATCTACATCTATCTGTCCATCTCCACTTATATGTGATGAAGGATTTGAGTAAAAATGTGTTAGGCTAGGGAAAATTCTGAAATTATATTTTTACGATGCCTTCTTTGTATTGTAATCGCATATCTTTGTTGCGACCATATGCAAACATGAACTCAAGAATTAGTTAGTTTAGTATTTTCATATTGTAACTAATATTTTAATATGGCTATGATGTAACTTGTCTTTGCCTCAAGTGCACATATATATGGTTTACATCTTTTTTTAGAATGATTCTTCATGTTTATGGCTCAGGCAGGCCCCAATCTGCTATCAATCACATGATTTAACATATAGTGTTTTCTTGGTTGTTCCATTTGTTCCTTGACCTTGACTATGGATTGACTATCATTTTCAAGCTTGAGCGTGGCTTCGTACCAAGCACCATCTGTAGATTTGTACGCAACATTGATTTACGAACGTAAATAATGCATTGAACGTAATCTATGAACGTTGCATGGTATGAAGTCTTGATAAAGTTTGAGCATCCTCCCTTTATTCTAGTGAGGGATTGGAATGAGTTCATTTTGGATGCAAAGGAGAAAGGGGATACTCAAAGAGGAATTACACCAGCAAATGGGAGAAGGTATAAACATTTTAATAGATTTTTATTATTAAATAATGAAATTTGCATATACTAGTGTTCTAAGTGTCCTCATTACATGATTTAAGGTCTTATTCCATGGACAAATTAAATTAGACTTACTATCCAAAATACATAAAAAACATGAACATAAACACAACAATTGAGAAACATAAATGTAGATTTCACAATAGTTAAGAAACATAATTGTAGGCATCACAGTCACAATCTTTTGGAGACAACGTAATTGAGTTGTGTACCCAAGTGGTGGAGAGAAATGTCTACACCCCCAATTCCAAGTTCAAATTGGAATCAGAGGTGTAGGAGTTGCTCTCCATCATCTAGGTATACAACTCAATTACGTTGTCTCCAAAAAATTGTGACCATGATGCCTACAATTATGTTTCTCAGCTGTTGTGTTCCAGGACCCCTTATGACCCTTTACAACCATTTACAATCCCTAAGAATACATCTTAGAGGTCTTAAAATGTTGTAAAGGGTCATAAGAGGCTCCTAGGAGGGCCAGATGAGCTTCCACCTTCATGTGGTTGGCCCTGTTAAGTAGAGAATGTTAAACTATTCTCAAAACAAAGAGAAGCTCAATAATTTAAGGTCCCAGTCCATCGAGATGCTGAAAAAAATGATGACAGGAATCAATGATGGAGAGTTTTTAGATTTTGAGAAGACGTTTATGGAGTGGAGGCCAGATTGAGTACCAGTGCCGAGTGTTAATAATTATAGCCTTTCGGCCAAGATCAAACCGATCAAATAAGTACCCTTATGTGATTTATAATAATAAGGAGATTATTATTTCATCTATATATATGTGTTGGTTGAATTAGTTAAGGGCCCAAGGTTGGCCTCTTGGCTTTAACATTAAATATATTTAATAAGACCTGGTCGGCCCTCTTGAAGATAATTCAATTCATATATATATGGTGTTGGATTCTAGGGAGAGAAGCACCGAAAACATAACGTGCTTCCCTCCCGCAAAACCTTGATTCTCTACCTTAAGAAAACTTAGAAGAAGCAATGAATTTAAGAGAAATGTATGGAGGCAGTGGAGAATTCATAGAGGAAGCAACGAATATGGAGTCAGCTGTGAATTCATGAAGATAATAGTGAATTCATCAAGGAGCAATATTCAGTGATTATTATTGGTGTGAACTACAATCACATATCAACATATATTGGTGTGAAAGATAAGCAAGTTTGGCTAATAGATAAGAACAAGTTTGAGCATGAATAAAGATCAGATTATGATCTGATCCATACAACCAACAATTATTGGCAATGTTAACTGTGAGTTGATTAGGGCTGGAAGCCTCTGTTAGGACTGGACTCTTCCTCAATACACTAACACTAAGGTACTAATCAGGTTCTCCTCAACACCTTTGTTAGTATAGTTTGGAGGCATATAGACTGGAGTATACTTGGTTGATATCTGAGTATCTTCTATCCCTTCTTGTTTACTTTATTCTATGTTTAGTTGTGTTAGATCTCTATAGTTTTTTCATTCCAAAGTAGAATCTGAAATATATCAACAAGAGATGATGATTCAATAACCTACATCTATAAAACCTTCACAATTATCCCTTCTTTGGCCTCCACCTTTTCTTCTTCTAAAAAATGGTTATCTAGAAACTTTGGATACTGTTTCTCATCCATGCATGAAATGTGCTAGTGATCATATAAAATTACTTTAGGCCTCCAATATTAATGAGATGTACAAGTGTAAAATGTTTTTGTTAGACTGGGATCAATTTGTGCAGTGTACATAAATGCAAGGTGGTGATTATTCTTGATGATCGATAGGTATAAGTCTTCTAGGCCTTACCTAGTAGCTAGGACTAAAGATAACACAACTCAAGAGACCATCATAGGTTGTCTCTTTCTTTGGTCTATATTATTCATAGAATGTTTTACCTTAGCTCATCAAATTTAGGGATTTGAAAGAATTTAATAGAATATTTTCATGACAACGTATATTATTTAAGTTGATGTTGCATTAATTTATCTACTTTGTGCACTTCTAGACTATTAGGACGGAGATAAAGAAGCATTTGATGTTAAGTTCCAACATAAAGTGAGTAAATTTTTTCTAAGTAAGAAAACAATGATAACATGAATGTGTATGAAATTGAAATGTAGCCTGCCGATTCTTGCCATACACAACCTGTGCGTATTGATGACAATGAGGACGTGCATCACAGTAATACAAGTAAACATCTTAAATTCATTGGTGTAGTAATACAAATTTAATTTCAATTGGTGTTTGGATTAATGTAACAATTTGTATTGCAGCTATAGAGAGTGTAGAGGCCACTGTTAATGAGTAGGTTGAGGTTGAGGCCTAGGCTAGACAAACTGACCTCGATGTTGATGATGTGACTAGATCAGGTAAAGAGCTATATAATTATGAATGTTGTCAATGCCTTTATTACCAAGGAATCACTACCCACCATTAATGAATATTAATGATCATTGTTTCGTAAGGGTAATCATTGTTTGTGTATGCTGATCACCCAAGTCTTTGGCTGTGATTTGCATGCTGTGCAATTTTTCAGAAGTGGGGGTATGACATGGTAGTTGGATTATAACATATTGACACTTACACCATGAAAAAGACAAATGATTAAATAGAAAGAGAGGACCAACTGAACCATCCTGTAGTCAATCTATGTCACATTGAGAAACAACGTCAAGACTTGAGAATCAAGACAATCAAAAGTTTCTTCAAGACCATGAATGATCAACAACATTCCATCAGAAAACAAAACACTAATCTATGTTATCATTAAGCCATAAAATATGTCTTTAAAGTTTAGAAGCATCACAAAAACTTTCAAGAAACATAGTATTATCCAAAATATGTCTTTAAAGTTTATTTCTAATGATTATGATGATGTTGATGTTGATGTCTATAATTTATTTCACTTACTGATGCTTGCCTAGATTGAATTTTGAATTGCCAGGTTGGAGAATGCTTTCAAAGTTTAGGGTCTGTTCCACATGATACTCTTAGTTACAACTCAAATGCAACTCAACATATTTTTGATGTTGGGCAACCCACTACAGAAACTCATCCGCAGGTGAAATTTAATGTTGTGAATCTTGGTATTGTTAATATTATTACTTTTCCTCATGTTTCATATTTATGAAAATGTTTCTTGGCACTATCTTCTTTTTCAATTCCTATATTTGTAGCTTTTTAGATCATTAACTTAAGCATTACATGTCTTTGTTCAAAGTTTATTCTAACACTATATTATATCTTATTCTTATTACAATGTTCTTTGTTGTGGGGTAGGAGGTCAATCTTTATTGTCTTCATTGTGGGGGACAATGAAGATTTCTCTGACAAATAGTAGGTCTTCTTTAGTATCTTATAATAACATGCTAAACTAATAAAGGTGTTATGGGCATTTAATCTACAATTACTAATTGATTAAGCATATTATTAATATGCTTAATGTTCCATTTAAATGCATTTAACACCAAATTTAATTTTACAAAACTAAACCAATGGCATGTTTACAACAAAGATGTGTTGAGGAGTTTGCTCCTTGTTTAATGTTAATTATTCCTGCACAATCCACTCATACAACAATGAAATGCTATGTGGAAGGGATGGTTGATAGTGTCCCTTGAGGGAAGGGGGATTGTGAAAGACTTGTTATCATTGTATTGTGTATTTCCAATATGTTTGGATGTAGGGCAGACTAGGAGAATGAAGGATCACTCACTGATTGCATGATAACCTAGTTTTGAAGGGTCAATGGTTGAGGGGACAGTCAAGGTCCTGATGACTGGGCCATTGGAGGACCCTATTTCTTTGTATTAATTTCTATTCAAATTGGATGCATGGATTTCTTATGAATTATCGGTTGCTATGTATCCTACAACTACATTTTTAAATCTGCATATACTTCTCTAGGGTTGTAAGCCACTTAGAGATCAAAATAGAGAAACTAAATAAAAATCATTCTTTGTCCTATTTCCTTTTAACAAAGTCTCAACTATCAATGATACAATACATTTGATGCCCTAAGCTATCAATACAAATGATGCCTAGCTAGAAGCTCATAGGCTATCCATTTGATAACCACAGTCAACATTTCAAAAACATGGATATCCTTGAGCACAAACACCAATAACATCAAATAATGGAGTTAAAGCATGGGCTAGGGCACAACACTAGTAGAATGAGATCATTTCAGTGACATCAATATACAATGGTGTCATTAAAAATATATGACAATAATATCAACAAACGTGAATCCAAACATTTGAAAACCAATGACAAGTTTACAACAAAGGTCTAATAGAACTCCCAACAATTCTTAAACATAATTTATTTGATATGATGAATTCTTAAACAATTAAGGTTGGAGTAGAATTAGACCTTTATTAACAATTGATCATATCAGATAACTAGTATGTTTAATAATTATTGGGACTAGTCCTTTGGCATGTATTAAACATAATATATAGAATTTTCAGCATATTATTATCATTCTATTTCTTTGTTGTAAACATGCCATTAGTTCAGTTTTGTAACTTCACTATTGTATGAGTGGATTGTGCATGAATAGTTAACATTAAATAGGGAGAAAAATCCTCAACACATCTTGGAAACCCCATTCACTTATACCAAAAATAAAGCATTTAATCCATTCAACATTACATATAATCAGTAGACAGTTACATTTTTTGATTGTGTAGAGGAACAGTCATGACCAAAATGATCAAAACTACTTTCACCCTTGCATAAGCTATTCCAAACTCTAAGTAAAATGAGCAATATGCTATATCAAATCATTCATATTCATAGTAACCATTCAAAGGATCATTTTGTCAATGAACGCTCTGACTGTACCCCTACAGCAAAGAAAGGAAACCTCAAAATAGAGAAAGGAAACTTAGTAAAACTAGTCTATGCCACTATTTGTGAGGGTACAGTCATGATAAGTGCCTCTCAAACCTCTCCAAACATGTAATATTTTATTTAAATACTTTATTGATCTCTTCTAAACATTAACCAAATCAAACCTACATTTGAATCCACACACAATAACCCCAAAATGAAGTGTTTTTTATCCTTTAATGAATCTTAGTCATTGGTAACGCATGGACAATCAAACCAATAGTCTCGAAAGCATTCAATAAGTGACTAGATTTGATTTAATACCTGCCAAAGGACCAGTTGTATGAAATTGTCAATCACATAGCATTTCATTGTTGTATGAGTGGATTGTGTAGGAACATTTAACATTAAACAAGGAGCAAACTCCTCAACACATCTTGGAAACCATTGAATTCAATAATAAATGAAACCTAACATCAACACTATTCCTTCCATTCACTTCTACCAAGAATAAAGCATTTAATCCATTCAACATTACATATAATCATTAGACAATTACATTTCTTGACTATGTACTAGAGGAAAAATCATGACCAAAACGATCCAAATATTTGAAAATAGTGAATCGATATCCTTGCACACAAGCACCAATAACATCAAATAATGGAGATAAAGCATGGGCTAAGGCATGACACTAGTAGAATGTGGTCATTTCAGAGAGCATTCATGATCAAATAAAATTCAATGCATTTGAAATTTGCAGTCGAATATGATGCTAGAGGCTCGAAAGATGAAGAAATCACATATGAAGAACATGCCATTCGTTTAGTTTTGTAAATTTGTTTTTTGTGTAATTAGTAATTGGAAAATTAAATGTAGATAAAACCTTTATCAGTTTAATTAGCATGTTATTATCATATCAGATAAAGTATGTTTAAGAATTGTTGGGACTGGTCCTTTTGCATGTATTAAACACAATAGAATTTTCAACATATTATTATCAATATATTTATTTGTTCTAAACATGCCATTGGTTCAATTTTGTAGATTTGTTTTTTGTGTTAAATGCTTTTTTCATGAGGAGGGGTTTTGTTCCGAGGAGATTGATGAAGATTGTGCACCTCAAAAACCAATTCATAAGGTACCAATCCATGTTTCCTATTTTCTTATATTTTTGGTTTGTTAAATCTCCTTATAAGTTTCATGTCCTTTCTTTTGATTACTATGGATGAGATATATATCTTACATTTAACATTCAACTTCTTTACATTTTAGAACATGTAGTGTGTTTTTTGAGGATTTTACCAAATCAACTTTTAACATAAACCAAAAACACCAAACTGATATCTTTCCCTTGCAACGTGACAAAATATTTGCATTTGACCAATAACTACAAGCAATTGAATGATAAATCCACATACCTGTATCTTTGTAAATGTAGTACCCCTCCATTTCTCATCTTAGTAAAAAAACACTCAGGTAAGCAATAATGTACATTCTCTCTCTATTGAGTCATCTTATATGGAATTCTTAGGTACCTTGACTATAGATCACCAACTGAATTAAAATAGATTTCATTTTCAATGGATTCATGAAATATGTTAATTTAAGATATAGTTTTGAAGTAATATTACTTTGGCTAACTATTGTGGTATTAGAACATGAAGATGTATACCTGTGCTTACATGATAGGATGACTCAATAGAGAGAGAATGTATAACAGATTTCATTATGTGGGAATTGCATAGTGGTATAGTAGAATTTATGATGTTAGGGTCAATGTTTAACATAGTCCAAGGCCATCTTGGTTTAGGTTGGATTAGTGTATACTAGGATCAAACATATTGGTTGAGTTCCTTGTGATGAATTGAGATTATGATATTTTAATAGGATACACTCTTGCATGTTGGTATGGAAGTCTTAAGTGTGTTGATATCAAATTATATTGGGTTATGTTTTACCTACTTATGGTTAGGTTTTAAAAGAAATGATATAGGGAATTGAAATCCTAAATCATATATTGATATATGTGACTGATTGAATTAATGAATTATGCTTTCCATTATGGTTAGGAAATGTATATGAGTATAGGTTATGTGGATCTGAGTCATGTAACAAGATAGGAGAGGTGTTCAATTTGCTAGATACATGTTGATTTCTCTATTTCATAAATGGAAAATGTAGATTTAAACATGTGAAGGTTATTATGAGATGTCGTTATATGTTGATCTATTTTCTCTAAATAGGGAGATTGATTTATATGATGTTTTAATTGGATTATATGCATAACCTATCTTGGACTACTGATACTTTTACAAGTGTGCAGGTGGATAACCATGGACACTGCGGGGAACCATTGCTAAGGAATTGTTATGAGAACCCCTATGGAACCAAGGTCAACCCTAAAATGGGAATGACCTCAAATGTAAAAGTGTTTTATTTGTAAATTATGTGAGATGTTATTTGTTATTTCCTTGTTGGCATGCCTAGTGTTGTGTTGTGATGTACTCCTTATGTGGTGTCACTTGACACTAGTGATGTGACATGGCATGTCAATGTGGGGTGGGTTGAGTTAGTGTAACCTTGAGTGACCTATGAGTATCCCTATTGGAAATAGGAGAGATAGATACTGAGAGGGGAGGGATGAATCAGTATCCACAAAAACTTTTACTTAGGTCCCTTCAAAACTGAATATGCATATTGTGTTTACCGATCAAAATAAATTGCAGAAAAATAATTACATAGATAACTTATGAAAATAAATAACCATAAAATTATCAATGCAATCACATAACACAAGTATTTTGGTAATGCAAAAACCCTTGTAAGAAGCTAAAAACTGCGGTGGGGATGACACCCACAAATTCTTCACTACTGCAGATAGAAAAGTGTTTGCCTGTTAAGGCTACAATTGTGATCACTTCTGGTGATCTTACCCTGTTAGGAGTAACATATTAGATCAGCTAGATCTACCTAGTTATAGGATTTAGCTACATAGTTAAGTGTGCACTCGGTTAAGAGATTTACAATAGGACTATTAAATCCACTCGGTTAAGAGATTTTGATAGCTCTATTACAATTGTTAGAAAGCAATAGAAAGTGTATTTGTTCTGATTGAAAACTAAATTTTTCTGATATAGATCAATAAAGTATTGATTAGATGTCACCTTGCATGTGATGAATTTTTGCTCTATAATGCTTAGTTGCCCTATTAATTCTAAAATATTGTTCTACTTTGTTCTTTCACTATTCTCCTCAGCTTTGTTTGATAACCTTTAGACTTGAAGTAGGCAAAAGCTTCAAGTGCTTACAACAATATGAAACAACTCTAAAATGGTACGAACACACACAATTTATAGTGTTCTAGTTTTTCTTAAGCGGCAAAAGTTAGGTTAAGCAAAATTGATAACCCTAACATCTACGGTGTACAAAAATAGTTCAGATTGAATCTTTACATTGAGATACACACCACATTTAATGAATATCTATAAAATATATGCTTCCTTGATCTTGCTTACATGTGTGTCAATCTATTGTAACCGTCTACCTTGAAAATTATGCCTTCTCTGATTCCTAAACCATTTTTGTTTCCTTTGGTAGATGCTTGTCTAGATTGCTCGGTGTTGTCTGGAAGGCTCAGTGTATACTGGCCCATCGGTGTCGGTGTGCATTGTGCTTGGTAGACTGTTGATGTTTCGATGATTACTGACTATTCTATGAAGCTTTACCGACTTCCCTGTCTCCTTATATTTACCGACTATCCTATCTCCTTTACTGACTAGTGCAGTATAGATAACCGACTGATGTATATGTATGATTTTGATACTAAGTGACAATAAATGCTCTATAGAGATAACAATCTCCCCCTTTGGCATTAGTATCAAAACAAAAATGTATATACAAAAAAATCCTTATATCTCCTGACATATACATATACAAAATTTGCTAAGTACAACAAGTACTCCCCCTAACAATATAACTTTGGTAGTGTGAAGTATACATAGAAAAACATCTATGGCATATATACATTTGATTTCCCCCTTTTTGAGATTAATGCCAAAAATAGTGTATACTTACAGCTTATAAAAAATGTTCTGATGGGTTTTCTTCAGGGATTCTAAGAGGTCCCATTCCTCTTTCAAGTTAGCAAGAGAAAGTTGCTCATAAATGACTTGTGCTCACATATCCATGACATTATCCAACACAGAGAGTTCTGGTGTGGATACAAGTGTTTGTGCCTTAGTGATATGCTGATAAAAAATCTTCAGGTGTAAAATGAGTTCTTTCTTCAACTCTGTAACCTTTTCTATTATTTTCTCTCCTTTGTGTCTAAGATCGGTAATCAATCACCTGATTTCATGTATCCTTGAGATATGCTTGGATAAAGTGTGTGGCTCGGTTGATGCTGCTTGTGTGCATGCTAAAATTTCTTTCTCTAAGTTTTCTATTGATTCACTGATCTCAGAAGTGAATGATTCAACATTGCATAGTTTCAACAAGGTCTAATAAATGAAACTTGTAATTATCTAAGAGTCAGATATTACCTATGATAACTGTACCTTGTTTATTGCCACCTCCTAGCATAGCTTATCAGCAAGTTTATCCTGTATTTTTCTCTCAGCTCTTTCTTCTATCCTTTTCTCCAAATCAATATCTGGCTTCTAGGTTTGTTGTGTAAGTGTAGCCAGTTGGTCCATAATCAATTTGTTCTCATCAACATCTGCATCAGGAATGACCTGTTGTAGAATGTCTTGAACATCAGTGAGTATTTCATCATTCCTTTTGGTTTGTTTTAGCTTCTCTTGAGCCACCTTCCTCTGACATAATTCCCCATATTTTCTCAGTTCTTCAGGGCTAAGGGTTCTTGGATCAATAATAGGGATTTCTATGATCTCATCAATAGTAACTATCCCTTTACCTTTCTTCTTCTTCTTGCCTCCAAGAGGTGAGCTCCTTAATACTATGGCAGTATCTTCATCCTTCAGTGTATTTTTCCCTATAGACACATTCTCATCTTTCTTCTGCTCATCGGTTCTTTGTGGTTGAGCCTCAGTAGTAGTGTCTAGAGGGTTCACCTCTGTGTTATCATCGGTGTCCTTGATTTTTGTGAACTGTGCCTCTATAGTAGGCTGATTTGTATCTGTAGTTTGCTGAGTGTCTTGTGTACCTTCAGCATCCTTATTTTCTTCTTATTTCTTCTCCTCAGACATAATCTTGGAAATAAGTTCTATGGCCTCAGCTAGAGTCAATAGATTGCCCGGTAGTGATGCTCTTTCATTATCCTTCAATGGTACAATTGTTACATCTGTGTCATCTTGATCATTAGGATCAGCATCTATAATGTCTTGGATAAGAACATTATCATCAGTTTTCTTCTTCAAGTGGATCTCTACTGGATCCGGTGCATCCTGTGACACTTGAACTTCTTCCTTCTCATTGGTAATATCAATTACCTTGACAACCGATATACCAGAGTCTAGTACCTGCTTTCCAGTATCAATATCCATGAAAATGCCTTTATCTTTTGAATTTCATCTCTTTTTAGACATTTGTAGGAAAGCTTCCTGTTCAGCTTGTTCTTCTAGTTTCAGAATAGATGACCATAATGAATCACACTCGGCATCCATGTCACCTACATGTTCATGCAATATTTGCAGTGCACGATTCTTGACTAAAAATCATTGTTGGTACTTTGTCAAATATTCATTAGCTTCACCAAAGCTCATAGTTGTAGCAATGCGAACTAGTGATCTTTCACATTTCCTCCTCTTTGTTTCTAGTGCAGTAGCCCATTGCACATTGATTTTGTTATCTAGTTCTTTTGGTAATTGACAGGTGAATTCTAATGGTACCAGTTTGAATTTGATCATCATTTGAATGATAGCACGTTCTATCTTTATTTTACCTTCTAGTGGCATTATGTCAAACTTACTTAATGCTAGATCATTGAGATTCCCATTCTCTATTATTTCTTCTATCAATTCATCAAGAGTGCTTTCCTTATGCTTTACAATCTTGAATTGATTTTGATTAGCTTCAGTTTCTTCAGTGCCATAGGTAGCAGGTGCTCTTTTTGCTTTCTTTTTCGGTACATCAGCTGCTACCCTTGCCTTTCTTTTCTAATATTTCCTTGTAGGTGTAGCTGCCCTTTGTTTTTCTTCTATTTTCTCTGGTTGTGACTCGACAGCAGCAAAAGACCTTGTCTTCATTCCCTTTCTCATAGTTACCTCTTCTGTTTGTTTGTCATTGATAGAAGGAACCAATGTGTCAGCAGCTTCATTTCCTTCACTTTCATATGGCTTATCTGCTAACTCTTGTAGACCTTTGGTTGTAGCAACAATTGGTGATTCATCAGATGAGCCATCAGATGGTTCAGGGGCCTTACCGAATGTGGCTTCTAAGTCTTTCATCATTTTCTTCCCTTTCCTTGACATTTTACCGACCTTAATGTCGGTCTCTATTCTTGACTTAGCCTCTTCGTAGGTGCCGAACCTACTGGTAGTAATGTCAATTGGGAGTGCTAGTAGGGCGTTTATGGATTTCAAAGTGAAATCATGACTTATTTCATATCCCATTGGTGCTAGCCACTTTGTTCTTGGCTCAACAGCCTTTATCATGCAATGGTCTGTGCTTACAACAAAACAAATATCATTTTCAAATTTCTTTACCAATTCTCTCAATATTCTACTCTATTTATGCATTCTCTCTTGAAAATATTTGAAGTAGAATAAAAATTCTAATTTCATATTATCTCTGAGATTTTGTATATACTCACTTATTTTCTTAGTAATCGGTTTGTCTTGCTCCCATACTACTTTACCGATACCAAGGACAAATTTTTGTATGTAAAAGCATAGGCAAACAAGTAGTGTTCCAAACTTACAAGTGTTTGATTTCTTGGACCTAATTATCTTCATGTTATATGTAAGTTGATGCAGTAGGATATCAGCTAGATCAACTTGTTGATCTTTCTTCACAATTCTATATGCCATGTCCACAACATTTGTTGGTACACTATTCAACTGACTAGATTGAAATATTTTATAACCTATCACATGTGTGGTGAACTTGACCGTAGGATCCCTAATGTTTCCAATCTTCAGTGCTCTTCCGTCCCATTTAGCTCCAGTGTTCTTTTCAACATCTGGTCTCAATGAGCTACGAAATGATTTTGCCTTCTCTAAAGTAGGATAACTAGTAACACTACTTGTCATTTTCTTTGTGACCTCAGTCGGTTTGTCTAGCCAAAATTTTCCATCGTGGAATCAGCTCAATACTATCCTTACCCATTCAGTCTCAAAAGAATGCAAAAAATGTCGAATGTCCATCAGTCCAATATCTTCTAGTTTCTTAAATTTTGGTTTCACTTTTCTGTCAAGATCACAAACACCCTGAAATGCGGCAACTGTCTCAAAGTTTCCAGCTTCACCGATTTTACAATGTATGTAAGCCCTAACATCCTCAGTCAATAAAACCCTATTTGGTATGCTTGAAAATGCGCCCATTGAATCTGTTTGTGATGCAACTCTAGGATGTAGCTTGAATTTTCCCTCAGAAAAGTGTGCCCTAACTATCAATTCAACTTCCTCTTCAACTTGTTGAGATTTATTCGTAGTAGATGTAGATGCCATCAAAATAGACTAGGGTTTCAGAGGTTAACAATAAGTGCACAAGTGTTTAGATATCCAAAAACCTACTTGAGTCGTGGAAGAAATGTCATTGGTTCGATGTGAAATAGCTTTGAATCTCTTTGAATTTTTTTTGTTTGAACTCTGGTTGCTCTGAAAATCCATTCTCTGATGCTCGCAATGTAAAAGTGAACTTGATTTCTCGAGTATTTATAGACCCTTACAAATTCCTGCTCAAATATTCATAATAAATGCTTGACCTATCTTTAGAGTGTGAAACAGTTCTTAACTCAGTTAACACATGATATCATCAGTTTGCATTATTTCCTCAGTTAACCTTGCATAGCGATTATCGACTGGTAATCCATTCTCGGTCTTGCTCTTATCGACTATACAACATAGTTAGTTCATGCAATTTAAACCATAATGCATCTTCCTTCATGCTGATTTGGTATTGATACATCATATATGAGGAACTGTGTGAAAAATATGATCTTTTAAAATATCAGTCTCATTCATACCTTTGTCACCTTAAGTGAAGTTACCGATGTCACCCAATCCAGTGGACGAGGTTTCACTGATAGTGATACTTGATTCAGCAGTCTCCTTTTCTACTTTCTTCCACATAGTATTTCTCATCTTCATGATGTCTGCAATGGTGTATCCACTCTCAAATACATGATCTTCATTTGGTGCTTGGTCTCTGTAGTCTTTGCTTACATGACCGACCTTGTGACAATGCATACAAGCCATTGGGGCACTTGTCCAATATATTGAATGTCTGATCCAATGTTCCATGTAACAGTTAGAAACTATATGTCCATACCAACCACATGCAATACAACTAGTCCATGTATTATAATCCCACACATAGGAGTTACATTGTCTTTTCGGTTGATATGGCTTCTTTTGAGTTTGTTGCTTGGGAGTCCAAACTTGTTTCATCTTTGCTTTGCATTCACTTGCAGTGTGTCCAAGTTTGTTACAAGTGTAAAATATATTTCCAGCAGTAGTCTTTTCAGTGTTGTCCTTTTGTCTAGATCTGCATTCATGTGCTCGATGTCCATACTTTCCACAATAATAACAGTAACCATTAAATCTTGTAGCAATAGTAGGAGGATTACCTTTAGCCTTGCTTCTACATACATTTGAAGTGTGTCCAAGTTTTCCACAATGATAACAAGTAAGTGTTTTGGATTTCTAACCTTGATTAGTGTTGGTCTTCTCAACTTGTTTTGATGATTCACCTTCACCAGTATAACCTATACCAACTCTCCTTCCAAATCTTCTCTGATTATCCAGGAAATCATCAATCTTTTTGGAACTTTCTTCAGCTAGTATTTTTGTCTCATTGTGCTATTGTTGATTTTTTAGGTCATTTCTCAATTTTTCATTTTCTTCTCTCAATCTTGTAACATCTTCTAGATTCCTTGATAGTTCACCGTTGATTCAGTTTACTTCTTGATTTGCAATCAGTACTTGATTTGACACTTGAAAGTGATGATTGGTAAGCCTTTGGATTTCACTTTCTTTAGCTTGTAGTTGTTCAGTCATCAGTCTTCTATCTTCAATGGCTAGGTTTCAGTCTTGTTCAGCTTGTCTTGCATTATTCATTATCTCCACCATTCTTACCATTTTTTATTCCTGTCCAATCTGTAGAGCTTTCACCTGTTCTGATAGATGTTGGTTCCTTTCAGATAGATCATTGATTGTAATCTCAGATCCATCAGAGATGCTTCCTGAGCTAGATCCAATATGATCAAATGCATCTTCAAAAGGTTCTTCATGATAACCAATTTCACCTTGAGAAATTGCAATATTCTTTCTTTCTATCAGTAATTTCTTCAATTCAGCCTTGGCTTGCTTGTATTGTTCAACAAACATCTACAGTTCTAGTTTCTGATTCTCAATAGACTTGTCAAGTTTGTACCTCTCCATGATTTAGATCTTTACCCTTCAGTGGTTAAACTATTTCAACAAGAGAACTAAGCTCTGATACCAATTTTTGGAAATAGGAGAGATAGATACTGAGAGGGGAGGGGTGAATCAATATCCACAAAAACTTTTACTTAGGTCCCTTCAAAACTGAATATGCATACTGTGTTTACCGATCAAAATAACTTGTAGAAAAATAATTACATAGATAACTTATGAAAGTAAATAACCATAAAATTATCAATGCAATCACATAACACAAGTATTTTGGTAACATAGAAACCCTTGTAAGAAGGTAAAAATTGCGGTGGGGATGACACCCACAAATTCTTCACTACTACAGATAGAAAAGTGTTTGCCTGTTAAGGCTAAAATTGTGATCACTTCTGATGATCTTACCCTATTAGGAGTAACATATTAGATCAGCTAGATCTACCTAGTTATAGGATTTAGATACATAGTTAAGTGTGCACTCGGTTAAGAGATTTACAATAGGACTATTAAATCCACTCAGTTAAGAGATTTTGATAGCTCTATTACAATTGTTAGAAAGCAATAGAAAGTGTATCTATTTTGATTGACAACTAAATTTTTCTGATACAGATCAATAAAGTACTGATTAGATGCCACCTTGCATGTGATGAATTTCTGCTCTATAGTGCTCGGTTGCCCTGTTAATTCTAAAATACTATTTTGCTTGATTCTTTCACTGTTCTCCTTGATTCTGTCTGATAACCTTTAGACTTGAAGTAGGCAAAAGCTTCAAGTGCTTACAAAAATATGCAACAACTCTAAAATGGTATGAACACACACAATTTATAGTGTTCTGGTTTTTCTTAAGTGACAAAAGTTAGGTTAAGAAAAATTGATAACCCTAACATCTACGGTGTACAAAAATAGTTCAGATCAAATATTTACATTGAGATACACACCACATTTAATGAATATCTATACAATATATGCTTCCTTGATCTTTCTTACATGTGTGTCAATTTGTTGTAACCGTCTGCCTTGAAAATTGTGCCTTCTCTAATTCCTAAACCATTTCTATTTCCTTCGGTAGATGCTTGTCTAGATTGCTCGGTGTTGTTTGGAAGGCTCGGTGTATACTGGCCCATCAGTGTCAGTGTGCATTGTGCTTGGTAGACTGTTGGTGCTTCAGTGATTACTAACTGTTCTATGAAGCTTTACTGACTTCCCTGTCTCCTTATATTTACCGACTATCCTATCTCCTTTACCGACTAGTGCAGTATAGATAACCGACTGATGTATATGTATGATTTTGATACTAAGTGACAATAAATGCTCTATAGAGATAACAATCCCTAGGTGTGTTTTCTTGGTTAGGGAGCCTTGATGGTAGTGTCATCACTCATTTTCGTGAGTCATCTTGGAGTGGGCTTTTGGAGAGTTAAATTTGTCCCTAGGGAGTAGTTTAGGCTGGTTTTGACTTGCCCCAAGGGTATACTATGGGATTGGGGGTATTTCTAGGACACATTGAGTGTTTTAGACTCAATTTTCATCCTTCAAAAATGCTTGGGAAGAATGTGACGAATTTTGGGGAAAGAGGAAAGTAACTTTTTCTCTTCTCAAAAAGTCTTGGGAAGGTCAACCAATAGGATAGGCCTCTTCTCCTAGGAATTTTGGAGGATTGTGTTGGAGTCCAATTTAGAGGAGAGTATGGGAAACATTTGGGTTGTTCACCCACTTTCTATCTTTAGAGACAAAGTTTGGAGACTAAGGGGGATGGCTAGAGAGAGAGAGAGGAGAGGAGCTACATTTTGTGTAGGCTTGGAGAAGAGGTTGGTGTTTCAACCATTTCTTTATGTATGTTGTTGTGTATGCTCATGGACTGCAAGTTTTCCTTTCTTCATGTAGTGTTCAATGTTATTGTGAAGGTGGTTGTAGTGTTGTGAGAAATTTGTTTGTAGTTTTGGTGTTGATTCTTTCCTATTTTCTCCTTGAGTTTGAAGGGTTGTAAAAAGGGTGTCCCTCACCCTCCTTATGGATCCATGACTGATCAAATGTGATAAGCTATAATGGGAGTAAGATGTGATTGTGTAGTCCTATGTGGTGAAATATGTGTTTTGAATGTATGTGCCCTGTGTCTTATGTATTTTTTTTTCCTATCTTAGCATGGTTCCCCAAGCTCAGGGGTTGGCTAGGGCATATTAAGGGCCTCATGATGCCATATGGTAGGGTGGAGAGCACCCATGGTTATACTAGTTTTGATATATGCATGTTTTTTTGGCTGAGTAGAGATAAGCTTTTAGATGCAGGAATCCTAAGTGTTGCAGCCCTCTTGAAGAAAAGAATAAAGAGGTGTTTATTTGATGTATTTAAAGTTTACTTGACTTTGCATTGTAATCTAATGATGTATTCTCATTTGAGTGAGAGTGTAAAGTGATTTATGAGTAATATATGTTGATAACTACTATTCATGTTTGCAATGCAACTAAAATTTTTTTGAGCATGATAGTAAAATACCTGGAACATCAAAAAGATGGCTAAGTGGCTACCACCAAGATTTTTATCTACTGAATATGGGGAAAAAAAGCACCAAAAAGAATCGAATAGAAAACATGATTGGTCATTTTAGAGAGCATTCATGATCAAATAAAATGCAATGCCTTCTCTCACGCTTGATCAACTTTCACTCGCTTGTTTTCTCCCACTCCTTTTCTCTACAATTGAAATAAAAATGATTTGGCCATTTCAAAATAGTGAATCGATATCCTTGAGCACAAGCACCAATAACATCAACTATTTTGATCTGTGGGTACCCTAATGTTGGCAAGAGTTCTTTTATTAATAAGATTACTCTACAAGCTTGAAGAAGTGATATATTTTGGCAAATGAAAAGTGGAAAGATGATGATGTTCCTGAGATCATGGATGGACACAATGTTGCAGACAAAATGGGAAGACATCTTTTGAGCCTAGCCCTGGATCCTTCGACAATTGGGGTAGGATCCAGACCTTGGCTAAAAGGATGTCTTCATTTTTGTTGTGGAATATAGGCTCTACTACTGCAACAATGATAGATTGTGATGTACATATCACAATAGTTAAGAAACATAAATGTACGCATCATGGTCATAATTTTTTGGAGAGACAACATAATTGAGTGCTATTCCCAGATGATGCAAAGCAACCACTACTTTGCATCATCTCAGAAAAACACTCAATTAAGTTGTGTCTCCAAAAAATTGTGACCATGATGTTTACATTTATGTTTCTCAGCTGTTGTGTCCCAGGACCCCTTATGACCCTTTACGATCCCTAAGAATACATCTTAGAGGTCTTAAAATGTCGTAAAGGGTCATAAGAGGCTCCTAGGAGGGGCGAGGTGAGCTTCCACCTTCACGTGGTTGGCCCTGTTAAGTAGAGAATGTTAAACTATTCTCAAAACAAAGAGAAGCTCAATAATTTAAGGTCTTAGTCCACGAAGATGCTGAAAAAATGATGGGAATCAATGATGGAGAGTTTTTAGATTATGAGAAGACTTTTATGGAGTGGAGGCTAGATTGAGTACCAGTGCAAAGATGATGATTCAGTAACCTACATCTATAAAACCATCACAATTATCACTTCTTTGGCCTCCACTCATTCCTCTTCTAAAAAATGATTATCTAGAAACTTTGGATACTGTTTCTCATCCATGCACGAAATGTGCTAGTGATCGTATAAAATTACTTTAGGCCTCCAGTATTGATTAGATGTACAAGTGTAATTTTTTTTTGTGAGACTAGGATCAATTTGTGCAGTGTACATAAATGCAAGGTGGTGATTATTCTCGATGATCAATTGGTAGCTAGGATAGTAGCTAGGACTAAAGATAACACAACTCAAGAGACCATCATAGGTTGTCTCTTTCTTCGGTCTATATTATTGATAGAATGTTTTACCTTTCATTAGCTCATCAAATCTGAGGATTTGAAAGAATTTAATAGAATATTTTCATGACAACGTATATTATTTAAGTTAACATTTCATGAATTTTTCTACTTCATGCACTTGTATACTATGAAGATGGTGATAAAGAAGCATCTCCTCCCATAGCCATGCTTCTTTATCGCCATTCTCATAGTCTACAAGTGCATGAAGTAGATAAATTTGTGCAATGTCAACTTAAATAATATATGTTGTTATGAAAATATTCTATTAAATTCTTTCAAATCCCCGGATTTGATGAGCTAATGAAAGGTAAAACATTCTATCAATAATATAAACCAAAGAAAGAGACAACCTATGATGGTCTCTTGAGCTGTGTTATCTTTAATGGGCCTATCTATCAGTTTTTTGATAATTTATATTTAATTCTAATGGAAGTGCTATGCCTCTGACAGATAAAATATTGGAGGAAATAAATTTACAATAATTCTTGTGACAGTAATGCTATACGTTCGACAAGGAATCTTGTTAGAGAAATGTTGCACTACTATCGCTCTTCCGACAGTTTAAGTGTCGTAAATAGAAAATTTTTGACACAAACTTTGATAGTAATGCCATATCACTGACAGGTAGATCTGTAAGAATTTGGTGGAAATTGTCACTATTCCAACAGTTCTAATGTCGGAAAGAATATGTTTTCAATAGTTAGTTCTGACAGAAATTGTATATTTTTGATAGGTCTTGTTGTCAGAATTCTGATGGATGAACCGCAGGAAATGCCATAATGAATTTTTTGTCATGTAAAAGTTTTTGATGTGACATGGTGTTAGTAAACTGATGGATATGTCTTGTGTCACAATTTCCTATGCAAAAACTACAATGGACTTATGTGTCAAAATTATGACAAATTAGCGTTGCAAATCTGACAAATGGTCATCAAAATTTGACCTCAAATGTACTAGTGTGTAAAATGAAAACCTAGTTTTTGACCCCAAATTTTATGCAACCTGTCATTCAAGAAATTTCGTAATGAAAATTTGGAAGCATCAACAACAGCAAAGAAAATCACACTATCCCTAAGCCTACTCTTCTCCTGAGAAATACTAATATCTAGTTGTAGATTAGGCTTAATAATGAGCTTTGGAGTGGATAGAATCTTACCTCCATCTCCAGCACTTCCTTCTAAGATTTGGGTAGTGGCAGAAATTAAGTGGGCACCTTCTGGGAGGGCTCTCTAGTTCTCAACCACTTGTTTGAATGAATTTGGTCTCATCGGGTCACCTTCTCCTCCATCTCAAGCGTCACTAGTAGTAGGTGGAGAGCTAGAATCTTTTTTGGTTTTCCCTAGAGCATCCTTGAGGACACCATTGCCATGATGTTGTACAATAGAGATGGAAATATTAGCAGCCGAAATAGGTTCTGGATTGGTTTTATTAATAGAACCATTTGCAGGACAACCTTTGGTAGGGCATTGAATGCTTCTGGGTTATCGACCACCTTCACACCCTAGGGAAGTGGAAGCCATAAATGTCAGCCCAATTTGACTTGCGAGGGTAGAGAAGGAGGCATGAGAATTAAACTTGGCTCTCAAGTTGCAGAGTGGTCATGTGTTTTTCAAATGGATTTTAATCAACACAATTTATATATATAACTGTATGCTCTTGACACTGCATACACCTTATAGATATAAACCCTTTAAGATTTTTCTTTCAATAGTTCTATGAATTTCATATCAGAGTAAACCCCTTTTCATACTAAAATACATAGGGATTTGTCCTTTAAATAGACCAAACAAAGTAAGTCTTTAAAATAACGGTTACATTGATCAGTGAAATTGAATTAGATATCAGTTTGTAAAAAAATAAAAAATTCAACTTCTTCAAGAAACTGATTCTTATTTTTCAAAACAAACCGATTCAGCTTCTTCAAATACACTAATTCTTATTTTCCAAAACAAATTCATCTTCTTCAAAAACTAATTCATATTTTCAACGGCCAAAAAATAAATTATTTTCTTTTCCATAAAGCCTGTGAGTCGATAAAGGAGAAACTGTGACAGTTTTAAAATTGATTGCCAACAACTATCAAAGAACTGTAAAAAAACAACAACCAAAATGCCATATAAAAATGCTTATTTTAGGAAAGATTTCAAAGTAGAATCTTCTTTCATCTTTCAAAAAATCAAGATGAAATCATTGTAATAGAAAAATATCTTGCAGATATTTTTGAAACCAAAAACAAAAATGATTTCCTTAACCCAATCTTGCTTCAGCTAAAATGGCTAGAGTAAAGCTAGCAATTGTGGTGTGTTCAACAACATCCATGTGAATGAAAATCCATATACCTTCGACATCTTTGTTAAAAAAAAAATTGCTAATGATGCCCAAAATCTCATAGAATCAGAGTATGAATGCTACTAGTGAGAGACCTCATACCAAAGCTCGAGCACATATAAAACAATCCTATATTAGTCAACATGGTTTTAGCTACTAAGAAATCAACAATCATTTATGATGTGTTAAAGAAAAAATACCATAACAAATGCTATCAATCAGTACCTTGAATTTAGTGGAATGACATATAAAAAACCCAAAACAAAAAGCCAAAAGAATGTCATCCAAAATCTCAATCTCCCATCCATGGCGGTGCCCTCAGTTAGGGTAGAATAAAATGATAATCATGAGCCAAGCCCTTAGCGAAATGATCAAGAAAAAAGACTTAAACAAAACCTAAAGATTTTCAAATCCACCACGCACAAAAGACATGTGGTAATCCAAAGGCCAACTATTGACAATCGGGAGTCAACCAAATAACCATAATAGGAACCCAAGGTTATGCCCATGTGATTACAAAGGACAAGCCCACGTTAGCATTACAGCTAGAGAGCAATAGTGGCAGCCACGAACATTGCATCAAGGACAAAGTAAAGACCAACAATTTATCTCCTAAAATAGGGGAAAAACCAACTAACCAAAATTTCTTGTATCTAGACCAATCACACAAAGCTCTAACACCTTGAAGAAAGATCTGCATCATTCTTTTGGTTCATTGAAGGAGCTTGAGACCTACTACCACCTCTTTTCCTCATTATATTTTCTTTAATAGACTGCTATTTAAAAAAAGACAATACTCACACTAGGAAGGGGGACCAAAGATATATCCTATATCATCTAAAATACTCATTTGTCAATTCCTTTGCCTCTTTTGTAATTCAACACCCTTTCCGTTTTTCCTTTTCTCCTCCTCATTCATCTCTAGCCTATCCTGGTTTCATCTTCTTGAATTTCCTCTTCAAAAGGAACATACCCTTCTTCTATCTAGTAATTCTTCCACCAATCAATTTGCGAGGCTACCTTTTGCCTGACCATTTTTTAAGAAAATCAATGTTTCTTTTTTATAGCCAATTTTCATTTTTCAAAAGTCCTCTTATATCTCATTGTTAGAATCAATATTTTTATAATTTATTCCTCTAAGGGTCGACCAAAGTCATCACCCTTATCAAAATCCATGGGGTATGGAATCTTCAAATTGTAGTCTACATTTTCTATGACTCTCTCCATGTCTCCTGACACATTCTTCTTAAAAACATCTCTACGTAGTTGCATAACTTCTAGCTTGGATATCCCCATAACTAGTAAGATAGATATAAAGATGATTGGTATATTTCTATTAACCCTAAAGGAATGATCAATCTCCATGAAGTCCTCCCCTAAAATTATTTTCACTACCCTCAATGCCAAATCATCAATATCATTTATAATCCTACTCCATCTTTCATTCATGACTTTGGCTAGAAATACCACCTACCTGAGACTTTTTAGAGGGTTGAAATAGATAGCCAACTCCATTTCTCAAACCAACCACTCTCTGTAGAAGCCTTTCAGAAAAATAATTTACCCTACAATAGGTTTCTGGGAAAGTATTATAACTCAATTCAAAGGACGAG
Source organism: Chamaecyparis obtusa (assembly GCA_027943335.1). Taxonomy (NCBI): domain Eukaryota; kingdom Viridiplantae; phylum Streptophyta; class Pinopsida; order Cupressales; family Cupressaceae; genus Chamaecyparis; species Chamaecyparis obtusa. Next base: position 464,379 of record BSBK01001448.1, read on the forward strand.
GTGTCATTATGAAAATAACTTTTTATTGTGTGACATGTGTTAGATGTCAAAAGTTTAATCCTTCCAATTAAAAACTAAATTTTTATTGATTACTTCGATCAATCTAGACTATTATATGAAAATAATTATTATTACTTAGTCCTTGTCATCAATAAATGACACATTCACCAACCTCAATTTTACTAGGCTTGTCTAATTAGTAAGAAATGTACCAAACCACCAAGAAACCAAAAGCCATCTTTAATCTTCTAATGAAAACCATCTGATTATAAACTGTTGAATCTTTTTGAAAACCATCATGGTCTATAAACCGTTGAAGCAATAGTCAACTATGATTTGATTTTAAAATTTGAAATCTATGTTTCTCTCTATTAAGCGCCTTCATCCACTTTCAAAAAGGAACGAGAGAAAAAACCAAAGAATGGTCCACCCAAACATGAGAAAAATCATTCAAGTTCTTTGATCTAGAATTGAATCATTCTATATTGCCTTTCACACTAAAATTTTTAGACTTTTTTAACATTCAAGTTCTTTGATCCAGAATTGAATCATTCTATATTGTCTTCCACACTAAAATTTTTAGACCTTTTTAAGGATAAAATCTTGACCCATGCAATTAAATTAGACTTATCTACATCAACCCAAACCAACCAATAAATCTTTAGGATTTTTTTAAAGATTCAACATCTTACTATTGTTCCAAAAGGAAGCCATTTTCATCCAATCAAGATCCTCTCCATCCAATTTCTTGAGTTGAGAAGAAGACTTTCTTCCCCTTTTTCAATTGAAGTTGAACCACAACTTGGCTTCAACATTCCTACTCTCGATTGTCAAATCCTCAAGGGCTGATTTCCTTTATTAGAATCTCTCAATTTCTTCTCATTTAAATCTACAATCAAAACAAGTTTATCCAATTCTATAACATCCAGTTCTAACATCCTTTCTATGAAAAACTCTATTGTATCTCTCTTTCTTTCCCTCCAATTTATCAAGTCTTGTGAGTCCAAATAAGTCATATATAACCTCAAGCTCCATAGGTAATATATCCTCCTCTTCCATGTTACTTAGGCCAATATCAAGCCCCTCTATTTAAAATTTTCCTTCTCCTAACCTCCATTCTTCAACTATAATATCTTTCTTTTTCTTCCTAAGGTTTTTACTCCAGTTCAAGTTCAAAAGGAGTCCTCCTGAAGCCTAAATCTCACTATCTAGTTTTTCCATATTCAATAACTTAACACTATCTTGTTTACCAGATAAAGAATAAGTCTTTACCTCTTCACTAGGTAAAGATAAAGAGATTAACTCCAAATTGGTATTTTAAAATTCATGAAGACCATCTCTTTTTAAATCTTCTTTTAAAGATTTCTCCATTTTACATTTTCTAAAATCCTTATATACAAAGTCTTGAAAATAATTTGATGGAGTTAAGGATTTGGAGCCTTCCCAATTTTCCTTTTCCATCAATCTTTTTGATTTCCTCCTCCCTGAGTTTGTGTTTCCATGTGTCTCTAGTTGTTGGTCAAGAGACCCACAAACCATATTTCCTTTCTCACTAGTACTCCCTAATGGTCTTCCTCTACCCCTTTTGTTTGTCAATGGGGTGTATTCCTACTTTTGATGCTCTATTAATCTCTCACTTGCCAAGACCGTATTTTCCTGCAATGTTGTTTAGGACTATATCCTTAGCCTGTAATATAAGATTATTTGAAACTTGTTGCTAGTTGCCTATTAAGGATTTAATAATATTTTCATTCTCCTCCCTTATATCTTTCATAGATAGATTTTGAGTATTATTAACATGAGCTTTTGAACATACTACAATGCCATAATCTTGTAAGAGAACTTGGTCTGCTATTTCTTCAATAATCCTAGATTATATTTCAAGAATACATTTTTGAACATTCCCTTTATTGGATAAGAAAATCCTAGAAATAGATAGAATTCCCTTCTCTCCTCCTTTTTTTACTCTATACCCTCCACTTGCTAAGTCCATTTTAGCCTCCCCTACTTTTGAGTTCATATCTTTGAATGTTTTCCAAGCATTTTTGTTATGTATGAATCTTTTTGAAACTATTATTCCCATTTGATTATAGATACTTAGCAACCTCTCTCTCACATACCTAGTCTCAATTACAAAATGATCTCTCATTTATACTGATTATAAAGAATAATCCTCCATTAGGTCAGCTAAGATCTATTACAATACAATACATAAACATTATACTCAATCACCAATACGATCCAAATCAAGTTGGCTAAGACTTAGATAGGACCCAAATCTTCAACCTTGAACATGCTATACCATCACCAATGCAACACCAATAATCACAAAATGTCACTCCATCAAGTTGAATAGAACTCAAATGAAGAAATGTGAATACACTACCAAAACAACAAATCTGATCACCTCAATCAATACGGGCCAACAACATGATCATCACATGATTCAAGGCAGCCAACACCTCAAACAACCTTCGCATCATCTCCCATATTAAATCCAAACTCATCTTTATCTCTGATCAATAGGAACACAAAGATACTAAACTCTGACATAACAAAAGATAGCTTGTTATACTCTGAATCATGAACAACACTAGACATAAACACAATGATAAGGCACCATGAAATCACTAGCTTCCCAACCTTTGAAACATCAAATCCTAGTCATACTAAACCAAATACTCATCCACTATTTACAGGAACATTGTGACACTAGCAACTAACAAATCAATCATTCCTCATTAAAACCATCATACCAACCTTAGATAAACCTTTTTAGATGATCTACGTATACCTCTAAACACTACCTCATGATTGAAACTCAAGATACTTAGCATAGAACCTGATCAACTGAAATGCTTCATATCAAACACACTAAACACATTTTCTATTCAACAGTAACTAGCATGTTGACATCAATGAAAAAATTTAATGTCAGCACATCCAAAATTCAAAACTATGACATGTTAAAAAATCTTCCAACTGAAGAATGTTCTTGGATGTTTGTAGTCTCAAAAGCTTATAGGATGTGATGGGAGTTAAGGTAGTCAAAGTGACAATAATATTTGGTTGGAGAGAATCAATTTGTATTATAACAAGGTTAGTTGTGGGCCTTTTGTTCACTGAGATGTGTTCATTTATTTGGAGCTTGATGTCATGGATAGTGTGTTTTTTACCACATGGGTAGATCTTCAGGCCAAATAAATTTAGTTTTGGTGATGTAGGGGTTGTTAATAGAAGTGGTTCATATTTGCAGGAAAATAAAATAGACATTTTATTGGGTCAGTTGAGAATTAGGGATGTACTTGTGAAGTTTTACTCAAAGATTAAGGAGCTTGAGCTATTAGATTCGATGAGCATCAATGAGGTGACCACTAGATAGTATTATAGTGTGGAGATAGGTAATTTCAGGAGCTTGTTCATGACTAATAAGGGATTTCATGATGGGTTAAGGGACAAGCTTGTGGAGTGTAAATTTGGAGATAGTGTATTTGAAGTGTTCTCTACTTTGGGAGACTTTCATTTTGTGGAAGATATTTTTTACAAGATAATTTTTTATTTTGATATGTTTTGGAGAAGACTTGTTTGAAGTGTGCGTGAGTAGAATTTGAAGGAGCATAAGTCTTGTAGTGCTTCTAGATTGTGAAATTAGTAATGGTAATGCAAGAGATGTATTAGTGTATGGTTATGCTAGTTGGAATTCGAGTGGGAGATTTTTGGGAATGTGAGGTCCAATGGTCACTTGACCATTCACCTTCCAAATTATTTACTTGATTGCTAAATGATTTTTAGAAATAGATGTTTACATGCTATGTACTAGTATATTATTGTGTTGGGTTAAAATTTTGCAACCAACATTTTTAAGGATCAATCACAAAACAATGGTTATAGCCATAGTGTGTAAGGGACAATATCTCATTATTATAAGGGAAGGCTCCCCCTTCTTATTTCTACTAGAATCAACAAAACACTTAACTACTCCTATTTAAATAATGCTAAATCAAGGTCAAACATCCATCCTATTCTCTCCTTTTTAGAATAGATGCTACCATTACAATACAATCTTTAATCAATGGCATATTTCATTTACAAAGTATTTGTTGGACAAATAATCCTAATAAACAAAATATTAGACATAAGAATAATCTTCAGCATACTGACAATATTTAGTAAGTTAGTTAACAAAAGCTCAAAGGCTTTCAATGGACCCTTATGAGATTGTGAGAATAATAATGAAACACATGTGCAACTCAAAGTCTCTGGCACGTATTTCACCTTGCATGCACAAACAAAGAAAATGAAGTAGCACAAAGTCTACATGCTATTTCCTTACTTGAGTGTTTTATGTTAATCTCAAATTTGATAAATAACTAAAATTTTACAAGACAAATTTGAAACCAAATTATAACATTGAATGCAATATGCGGCTCAAATTCTGTAAAATTGAGTTCAAATCCCTCTTGAAAAAAAACACAAAACTCACAATCAAATCAAGAAAATTTCATCACATAAGAGTTTGGATTGGCACAAAGTCTCAAAAAAACCTACCTCTTTTATTGAAAGAAATCTAATTTACATCTAAGCTCAAAGTTTTAGAGTGCATATACAAATTGACAAAGTTTTATTGCCTTGCCAAAAGATAAAAATTACAATGAGGCACCCTCCTATATATAGGTGAGGGGATGAGAGAAAAAGGTAGAAGAAGTCAAATTAATTTTGATTTTTTCCTTAACTAAATATATATGGTTTATTCAAATTACAGTCCTAATATATCTTGACTTGCAATTTCTTTAAAAGTAATTACAAGTTGCAAGTTATATGTACTTTGTCAAAAAGAAATTACAAGTACACAATTGAAAACTATTCTAAGTGTTTAACAAGACACGACTCTAGTTACATCATCTTTTATTACATTCCTTATATTAATACAAGATGCTCTATGTTTAAAGTACTTAGGTTTGGTGGAAGCATCTTCAACTAGGATAGGAATCTTCATCATTGATTTTCCCACATTGCAATGGCCTTTATTGGGAAAACATCTTTTCACTTTTTCATGACCATTTAAATCTCGAAAGCATTCTACGATCTCAATAATTTTAACATTTTTCCACTTGCTTGTATGGATTTTTCATGTGCCTCTTCTTGCTTTGTGTCCTTCTACAGTCTTAGAATCTTCTTACAAAATATGACCAATTCCATGATTTATTGATCAGGTAGATCATACATGCAAATAGTAGAAGCCATGGAATGTTCTTCAAGAGAAGAAAGTTGAAAAACACAAAAGCTACAGTTGGAAATAATTTGGGAAGTACAATCTTGGAAGAGAGAGCATACTTGATGGTGTCAGAATGATACCAATAGTGAATTCTAGAATATGGGAAGTATGTTACCAATTGGGAAAAACATGGGAAGAGCATAGGTGCCATGGGAAGAATGTATTGCACTTCACAAACATATGGGAAGTAGTTTGACTTGAACTTCAATCACATCTTAGAGACCCAACTTTAAGTGATGTTTTAGTGCACTTTAACACAAATTCAAGTTTTGGAAGATCAATTGCAAACTTGGGAAGTTCATTCTATTGCACGTGTTGAATATGCAATAATGTTTCTAAAACATGGGAGTATGAATATGATGCATAATTTGGATCATAAAGACATGACACAAATTGGAAAAACATGGGAAGAACCAAATTTGGGAAGATCTTTAGCTGCAACAAAAATTTGCAACATGAACTTACAACATTTGAGGGGAAGAACTTTGTGTAATTGGAAGAACCAAAATTGGGAAGATCATTATCTTGTGCCAATCAGATGAGAATATAAGATGGGAAGAACTTTAGCATCTTCAACTTGCAACATGGAATTGCAACATTTGAGGGGAATGACTAATTCCTTGTAGCTTACAAGTTAGGGGAAGAACCTTTTTAGGTATTTCATTTTCTCGATATGAAAAATCTCTCTTAAAACCCAAGATCACATTGGAAGTTTAGAGATAAATGCAATCCAAGCACACTTACTTGCAAATCAATATAGCTTTAGACTTGCAATTTATCTCATATGAAACGCACAATATTTTCAAGGAAGTACTAATGCAACATGGGTTCCTTACAAGACTAGATGATACAATACATGCCATAGAGATCTCTTTCCCTTATGTCCACCTCTTCATCACATTTATATGGTTGGTAAAACATCCTTAATTATGATGAAATTCATTGGAATTATCCACCTTTCATAGTATTATCAACCATGCATATTTATTTGTTTTTCTGTCCTATTAAGAAAATCCTTCATCATTGCCTTCCTTACTTGCTATCTACTTATGATTATTTGTTTTTCTGTCCTATTAAGAAAATCCTTCATCATTGCCTTCCTTACTTGCTATCTACTTATGAGAAACCCATTTTTTTACTACTGTCAAGAGACATTTTTCATTATCAGGGAGACATTTATATTTTTCCATGATAATGTTCAAAACTTAAAAGAACCTTGCCATGATGACCTCTTGTTGAACATCATTTTAACACAAGACAATGGCTAGGAATTTGGATGAACAAATTCCCCTCTTGGACGAATGATAAAATTAATCTCAAGGTCCTTTTGGGATGGGTCTCAATTGTCTGGATAGCTCAATTGAAGATAACTGTGAAACTATTCACAAGGAGGCCTTTGCTAGTTTGATCTTGGAGAGGCTGCAAAAACAATCTTAAAATGAACAATCTTTATCTCTTTTTTATTTATTTTCAGAATCTTTTAATGAAAACAATTTCTAAGAACATGTAAATTTTATCTAATCTACGATGATTAATTTTCAAGAAAAGTAAGGAGAAAGGTAACGAGAATTTGAATGAAATTTGCAGAAATGTGAAGCTAACACACATAAACCACCATTGAACCACTTTAGGAATTAAATTACCAAGAAAATGAAGAAAACCCACAAAACGTAGATTTGAATAACTCACAACCCCAATCTTACATCTATGCAATCATCGATGGAAATAAAAGCAAAAGTAAGATATATCAAAATTCATCAAATCATGAAGCCACCATAGATGTGCACACACATGAGATAAATTAATCTTGAAGCACCAAAGAATGATCTTCCTAATAATTCATCACATCAAAGTAATGCAACAATGATGAATACCAGACTAATGAATTCACAAATCAAAATCACCATACAATTAACTAGCTCTTTGAAATAAACGAATGATCAATCACACATTCATAGATTTTGCAAAGATAGTAAAAAAATCATACTACATTTGAAGCACCAATTGCATAGGCTTGTATTGCAATGATAATCTGACCATAATTACATTGTTCATTTACAATTTACAAGGCTTCACCCTTTAGGGAAAGAAATTCATAGCTAGGGTTTCAACTGTGCATGCAACTTTGAAAATAAATTTAACTAAAGCTTTACTGAAAGGAAACTGGTTTTAAAGCTACCCTAAACTATCTAGCACATATTTAATCCATGTGCATTACAATTTTGAAGCCTAAGATGCATTAAAAACTTAAAATTTTTTTTGGAGTTTCACCATTTTCCTGCATAATCTTCTTTCAAAACTTGGAGTTCTTCTCATATATCCTCATCATGGCTCCTCTTCAAGATTCTAACTGAAATATATCTCCAAAGCAAGAAAAAACAACCCAAAACATGTGGTCAATTTGACTGGAAATCCATCTTAGAAGATTGGAAGTTCTTGATGGTTATGACCCATAAATTTTAGACCTAGACCTCTACTCCGAAAAATGAATTTGAAAAAATGACTAAGTACAAGACACCACGCCATGAAAGATTTTGGAATTTCAGAGGCCGAAAGGCTGAAAATATTGGATTGAAAATTTGACCAAGTACCAAAAAACCTTCTTCATGCAAAATTTGGATGTTTATAATTGAATACTTAGCCGCTTGGGAGGATTTATGGATCCACCTTCTGAAGTCTTTCTATGATCTCCTGGACTTCTTCAAAATCCACCATTTGGATACTTCAAGGCATTCTTGTTGCTTCTATTAGAAGGCTATGAATTCAGTCCCAAATGCTTGTATTTATTCTTCCTGAGCCAACATCTTTTGTATCTCCTTCTGATAAAACATTTACTAGAGGTCATCCTTTGTCCTCACTCCATTTAAAATCTCCATGAATTGATTCATGATGTCCTTTATTGAGTGCATGGTTTTTCCCTCATCATCATCATACAAATCTAGGTCCAAACCTTCAAATAACTTATGTAATTCCTCTACCCAGACCATCCCTTCATCTCTCTTTTATTGATCTTGTTTAAACATTTTTGATAGATATTCAAGGCATCAGTTATATCTTTGATCAATTCTTCAAAATTATCAAGCTCTAAACCTTCATAAATCTTTACTAAAATCTGGTAGCATTGCTTTTTTATTATTTTAAGATCATCAAGAATCTTTTTCCATTTCTCAATTTGTGTTTCTAGTCCTCCCTCATCACACATCATGTGAACCAACTTGGTGACCTCTCTAAGAATACCTATGAAGGGTCTCAAAATTGTCCTTGAGGAAGTCCTTATGAACTCCTCAAAGTCGGCCTTCTAATCTGAACACGCATGAATAAAAGAATGTGGGATATCTTCCGACATCTCAGGAGAAACCCTTTTCTCCAAAACAACCTTTAATGAGGCCTTCGATTTTCTAAGGTCAATGGGACCTATGGTCTTAAGAATAAAAATTTTCATTGTCTCATTCTGGTCCATCAAAACTTTAATTTTCTCTTCATATTTATCCATAAAACCTAAGGCATGCTTGAATCCCAAGGTGGCTAGTTTTTTACTTCCTTCCCTTATTGGCTTTCCCAGGTCTACTTCTTCGAAGACCTAGTCTTCAGGAGTGATTTATACCATGCTAGTGTCAATTTTTGGCACCACCACCTACACTTTCCACCTTCCCCTATGATCTTGTGTAACATAAAAAAGAGTCCTTGCCTAGGCTCTTGATTCTCCTTGGTGGAAAGTTTTTTGTAGCACCTCCATATCAGTATCCTCGTCATCTGTATATACCCTCACTCTTGGTTGAATTTCTTTGGTGAACTAGGTAGGCTTGGAGAAGTCATTTATAGGCTCATATGGTGCTATTAAACTTGAGGCCACTCATTACTTCTCTTGTTCTTGTTCTTCTTGTTCCAATGCATATTTCCTTTCTTCTTCCTTTTCTTCTTCTCTTATCTCCTCTTCCTATCCTCTTACCTCATCTTCTTCCTCAATCTCCTTTTCTTTCTCCTATTATCCTTGCTGGGTCACCTTAGAAGAAGGTATGAGATGAGAGGGTGGAGGAGTAGGCATAGGTGGATGAGGGATAGGAATTTAGGATGTCGAATGAGAGGGAACAAGAGGTCACCTAGGAGTAAGAGGAGGAGTTGGAGCTATTGGAGAAGGGGTTAGAGTAGGGAGTTGAATAGGTAGAGTTTGTAGTGGAGGTAGAGTAGTTGGAAGTGGAGCTTGTGGAGGAAGTCAAGGTTGTGGCAGTGGAGCCATCTCTGTGTCTTCTTCCAAGGCAACTCCAATTGAAGGTTCTTGGCCAGATTCCTTTTCTAACTCTATGAACTCTCCCTGATCTACCTCCATAGGCTCTTCCACTGGTCCCTAAGGTACCTTCTGAGATGATTCATCAGTAGTCTTCTTTGTAATTGAAGTAGTGAATTATGTCAGAGGGTGAGTAAATGTGAACAATAACTATTGTTCAACTAAAGGTCCTGCTATAGGCATTTTCTATTATGACATCTTCTCTTTGAAACCATAGAGACTCTCAAAGTTTGATACATATAATTCATCATCCCCCAAGGCAACCCATGAATTGACCTCTTCCTCTTGGGTCTATTCATTGACATCAATTCAAACTTACTCTTCTTGTAATCTTCTTTTCTTCAAGAAGGCTCTCAATCGATTCCTTTAGGCTAAAGGAACATCATCTTCTTCATCTTCACCCTCTTCTTCCATTATTATTTCCAAGCACAGAGATGTAGATGACTTATTTATTTCATAAAATTCCCCTTTTCCAAACCAACAACTTTGGGTCCTATGATTTTCACCCTTGGTGATCTCTTCATAATATCAGCCTACTCTTGGCTACTAGAAGATAGAGCATCAAGTGGAGCTATTGTTCCTGTCATACCGGTCTTTTCTGACTTAGCCCTAATGTTGGACCCATATGTAGTTGGACACTCATGCATGTATATAGTTTCATACCTCTATGAGAAAAATCCCTTAAATTGAGGCATAAGCACCTTCTCTCCCTTTTTCTTCTTCTCCTTGGAAGGTGGGGCTAGTTGCTACTTCATTGGCACTGGATCCATCTTGAAGGGTCAATTAATCTGATGCAGGAGCATCTTGGGTGTAAGAGCAATCTTGCATCACCCAAAAATATTTCTATTTTTGTATTCAATGAGGGCTATCTTATGTAGAGCTACTATTTATGGAAACTTGCTATTTTTAGTAAGTTGGTCATAAATCTCAGATTGTTCTGATTTCACATGCGGAGGTTCATCTCAGTCATATCAGCCTGCCAGTAAAGTTTCATTGACAAATCAAGTCTAGCTTTGGAGATATTGAGGATTTTCGGTATTGGCAGTAGGGTACAAAAACTTTGAACTTAGTTTTGAAGGCTTTAGAATCCCTGAATGAGGTCAAGAATTTGGGTGATGGGTGCTTGCACAAGTCAAGCCTGTAGAGCACTTTGTGGCCTTTTCGAATTTGGGTTATAATAGTCAATCGGAGCAACTGGCGATGACTTATGCTCTTCAAAAGTTGGGTCACTTGAAATGGCAGAAAATATTTTTCCTTCAAAATTTTTGTTCAGGTTTCAAAAGTTATTTTGAGATGACTTTGATTTAATAAATTGTAAAATAAATAATTCTAAGTTTGGTCGGCGCTTTGAGCTAAATTTTGGAACCTTCTCGAGCGGTGGAAATTGCCTATATAAAGAAGGCTCGTAGTGTTGTCTTAGGCAGTTCTGGGTATTGAGTCGAGGCTTTGTCCTATAGAATATTGTAAGGGAATGCCCATGTGGCTTTGCATATTGTAATTCTAAAAGTTTGTAATTCCACATTTGTGGAGATAATAAGAAGCCAATTTTCTATTCTTGCATATTGTTGTTGTTGTTTCTCTATTTCTGTTATGTGTTTGTGGTATTAAGGGGAGCACCCTTCATCATAATCCATGCCTTTGTTATCTTGATCACATGTTGAACCTTGAAGTTAATATCATCATTCTCTTCCTTATCAAATTTTGCATTAACAATGTCCCTTGTATAGATTTTATCTTGATTGTACAAAGGGTCCAGGACATCTTCAGTGTTTGCATTCCACACCTTTGGTGGAATGTGTAGGAGCAAGGCATCTTGTGCTAGTTATAGATTCATCTGGTGGTAATCAAAATCCTAGCCTCATAATCATTAGTATAGTTCATCCAATGGTCCTCAAACTAAGGCTCATGTATGCAATGCCTTCCCATAATGCGGCTATAGGTGCCGATGGGATCAAATCTAGTCCTTATTTGATTGAAGTACTACAAGGGGAACTCATCCCATTTAAATTCCAAGGACTTGCATACCTTCATGTCCTACAGGCAATGGTGACTAATTGAGATTGGGAAGTCCCAACAATGTTTCTTCTTGTGTTTTATATGTTCATAGGCATCAGAGAGCTGCTTAGACATTTCCAACAAGATGACCCTATCTAATGGGTACATTGACATCTTCTTTGGAGTTAGATTACTCCCGACCACCCTGATGTATGTGAAGGTTTTAAATTGAATGTAATAAGTCCCCAGGGCTTTCACATTTTCCATATCTTCTTCTAATAATCTTTTAGCATAATCACCCTCTATGGAATAGATGATTGCAAATACAAAAGTGTCATTAACAACTCTAAACTCTAAGCTATCCTCCCCAAGGTGCTCCTTTTTCATAGGCTAGGGGTACATTATAAATGGCCAAGTGTTGGGCTGACCCATAGCACCAAATTTGACAAGCCTACTACCTTGGCAGTAAGAAAATACATGAAATATGAGGTCATGTAGAAGTGGGGGTCATTCTTCACCGAGGTAAGTTGTTTGTCCAGATTATCACTGAGGATGGTGGCCTAGTCAAACCTCACTTTCCTCCCCTTTATCTTCTCAATGAATAGGATCATCCAAGACTTGAGTTGAATAGACTTTTGAAGGCCATATACCCTACTAATCATTATTATAGCAACCTAGATGTCATATTTTAGATACCCTCTCCTCATATCGATGTTATCAAGTTTTTTCTTTGCGAGGGATTGTACCAGGTAATCATTGTTGATAATCTCATATGATAATTGAATGTCAGAATTGAAGAAATGCATGCCCTTGTCTATGGAGAATGTGTAAAATCTATCTACCCCTTTAGGCAAGTGGAAGACATCTTATATGTTGTTTGGCCTTAAGTCCAAGACCACTTTTCCCATTGTATTCTTGACTAGGCTCTCATTTGGTACATAGTGTTGCACCAAGGTAACAATCAGATCAAACAATAAGATGGACACAAGATGTGCCACTGCATTCACCAAACTGGAATGCACCAATGAGTTTTAGTCTTGTGATCTTCTTGCTAGTTGAGCATATTTGATGAGTTAGTCATTTTAGCTAATGTTTCCAATATCTATATGTTATCTCATTGTGGATATTTCCCACCTTTGAAGGTGTAAGGAATCCTTTAAAATAGCATTTCATAGTTTATGAGTTGATCTTCTCTAACATTCTACAAAGGAACAAACATGAATTAGTAATGATTAAAAGAAGCAATCATTCTATTTTGGTTAATAAATGAGACAAAACCTTGAAAAGATCAAGACCGAGAAGTTTAAGGCATTAAAAAGTCTCAAAAAAATGTTTTCAGGGATTCAGAGGTTTAGACTTTGAAAGTATCCCAAACCTTCAACAAGGATGAAACAAAGAAAAGTGCTCATGTTTCAAGTCGTTCCTTCATTGTTTTGGTGTTTTAGAGTTTTGATGTTTCAGAGATGTGAGTTAGCTGACAAGTCTGAAACTCTGAAAGAGTGAAATACTGGCAAGTTGATTTGATTGTTGATTATGAGTTTCAGGTCTTTGGAGGGAGAAAAAAATTGTGTTTGTATTAGTGTCCACAAGACCAAAAAATGTGAAGTCTTGGAGTTTGAAGTTTTGGTTTGCAGAAAGTGATGAGGATTATAGAGTTTGAAACTATGAAAAAGTGAAGCTCAACCCTATGATAGAGCTGAGGGGGTGAAAAACCCTCCTGTACTCTCTAACTTGACTTCGAGGTGAGCTCAACCATGAACCTACCTTGAAGGACCTAGAGGGACAACTTTGAGACCTTGGACAAGGTCGACACCACCAGAAACTGAAAGAAACCCTAAGTGATAGACTAAATTTTAGAGGACATGAAAAAAATATGAAACCCTAGCTAAAATAAGAAGAGAACAAAGTGGGAAAGGCCCTACCTCAAGGAAGACACAAGGAAAAACATGAAAAAGATAAAGATCAAAGATCCAAACACCCAAGGAGGTTGGGATGCCAAAAACACAGGTTGGCTTCAAAATTGCAAGTTTTCAAAATGCACAAGTGACCAAAAAGGTCACTCGTGGGCCTTAAATAGGCTCCCAAAGAGGTTGACATCAATCACCTTTTTGGCCTTCAGAGCATTAGACTTTTAGACTTCTAGAGTTTCATAGGTTTAAAAAATATGGGACCTCTGGCTCACCAAAAGTTTGAAGGCCCGAACTCCTTTGTGGGGGTTAGACTTTCAGAGATCTAAATGCCTGACAAGGCCAAAAAGATGAGAATAATAAAAAAATCTGTTATATAGGTGGTGTCCTACTTTCAGAGCTAGGAGAACACTGAAAGTGTGATAGTGTAAAAATATAGTATTTCCCCAAGAAAGAAAACCTCTGGCAGTGAACATACAATAAATAGACAAAGAAAAGGATAAGTAGGGAGCCCAAAGGGCACAAAAAAGAATAAAAAGAAAGGGGCCCCCCTGGCCAAGTGCACAAAAGGAGAGCGTGATTGTGGAACCACAACACCTCCTATTCCCTATTCCCCTTTGACATCAAATGACATGAATCTTTTTAAATCCCTTATAGCTTCTCACTATCCTTTGACTGCACTCTTTCTTTAAACAACTACTCCGTCATGATTGTTTGGCATGTCTCACACTATCAAGGACTTAATCTAATTCCTCCTTGGATTTTCTTCTTCACTAATTTATGTAAGTATCTTGTCTTCTTGGCAATCATGCTCCCATATGTGATTATCGATAGTGGAATGAAAAAGTTGTAATTTAGGAGAGATTTTGCCGATCAGGTCTTTAAGAAGATATTGCAAGTTGGGTATGTTCTCCACAAATTTCATGTGATTAGGTATTGAAAATGGATATTTAAGAGTTGACCATACATGTTTAAAAAAAATATGAATCAAATATATGCAATAGGATCCTTATGTCTCAATTACAAGAGATTTGGATGTGTATCAAAGATGTTTCACAGATCTGAAACTTGGGGAGAAAGAACAATCATCAAGTTTGGATATTTATAAATGGATTTCAATCAAAAGAAGAGATTTGGGAGGCCCTAACAAAAATGATATAAAAGAAACTTTAAGTCAAATTGAAATAATAAGAAAATCTTCAAACACTACATATGAAAAAACAAAAACATTAGGAACATGTAAAGAAAATTTCAAGTGTAGAAGCCACTAGTAAAAGATACCTAATAAAAATGAAAGAGGATACGAAATCTAAAAACAAAACATACCTGTGATAGATTGCTGGAAACAAAATGCTTGCTAGGATAAAAATGTGGAAGGAAACATGTGAAAATAGGGTTTAGAACTTTCCATGCAAGTTCATGGGTTCAAAATCCATATGCAAGTATATATGCCCAATGTGATACTCCTTTCATTTCAGGTGTAACTAAAAGGTTTAGGAGCACCTAGGTTCTTGGCTAACCTAACTCCTAGTTTTTGGCTTGTAGTGACCTTAGCCAAGTCACTTTCCAATAAGGACTTAGAGAAGTACCTAGTGTGTGTGTGTGTGTAGAGATCCAATATGTTTAGGATGGTTACTAATAGACTTAACTAAGGCTTTACCAAGCTTAAGGGAACCTAAGAAGTTTGGCTTACATGCCATTGTTAGTTGTCAGTCAGTCAAAGCATGGGGTTGACTATGGGAAATGGAAAAATAATTTAAGTAATGGTCCTAGGAGTAATGAATTATCCTTAGAGGTCATTTAAAACCTATTAGGATGACTTGGGAAAAGTTGTCATAAAAAATGTAAAAGTTGTCATGACAACATTTTGTCAAAGTGACTATCCGAGGGCCAGGGGTAGTTAGGTGTTTCTAACCAACATATCTCAATTGTCTCAAGCTATTTATGGTATTTTCCAACCAAAACACAAGGTTAGATCTCAGTAAGAAGTTTGCTTTTTGGTTTTTATTAGACTGGCGTGACTATAAGACTATGATAGTGAACAGAAGCTTAGTTATCCACATTCTATGGATTAGACCAAAGTATTTAATTTGCATGTATTTTTTCTTCATAGTTTTCTAAGTTATTTTATGTTCTAGTTTTGAATAGCTAGGGTTTTTCTTTGCATGTAAATTCCTCCTCTGTGATCAATTTTATAGTGCATTTAGAGTAGAGGTCAATAAAATGGCCCTAGCATGAAAACCCATGGAAGGAACTATACAACCCTTTGGGATATGCTAGGGTATTGTAAATAATTTTTATATATGTACTTTTGTGGCCAGGTTTGCAGTGCAAGGATTTTGGAGTCAAGCCCTAGGCGAGCCATAGTATGCCTGGTTAATGAGCTTAATAGTGATCTAGCAAATGAGAGAAGGCTTGGGGATTGAGGAGGTCAATCCAAGTGAAAAATAATGAAGATTAGATGTCAAAGACTCAATCCTAAGAAGGAGAGTCCTTGATCAATCCAGCAAGAGGTGTAAACATCAAACCCTTGCTAAAAACCCGAGAGACCTAATTAGGCCTAGAAAATAGCTTGATTGTAGGAAAGTAAATTATAGTCAACTTGAGGACCCAAGAACTTGTGAATCCTTGAGAACTTTGAAAAGGGCATCAGAATATGGTTTTAGTTTGTCAACTTTTTTGGAGAGTTAAGAAGTTATGCACTGAAAAGTGAGTTGGGAGACCTATAAGGGCCCAATAGGGCTTTAAGCCTAGTTCTTGGAGATCAACTTGTGAGGGAAGATAGATGGATGGTGGTACACTTCAAATCTAGTAAAAAAAATCTAAGAAGGAGCCTTCTAACATAATTGAAAAGAAAATAACACTTTCTTGGTAAGAGGATGAATTGAATGGAAGATTTCATGTAAAGGAGTTAAGGACAAGAAAGGGAAACACACCTTGGTAGTGAGGTCTAGTAGAGAGGAGGAGATTTTCAAGAATCCCTCAGTGAAATGGGTCTAACGTAACCCTAGAATAGGTCATGAGAAGGCCTAGAGAAAGTCCTAAGTGGAATAAGACAAGATAGCAAAGACCTCCCTATCAAATTGGTATCAGAGACAATAAAAGATTGGGGTAAGAAATTAGTGTATGTCAGAAGGTGGAAGTACATTAGTGGGAGAATCCACCATGGTAACCAATGTTGAGTTGGCAAGGGAAGTGGTAGAAGAAAAGGATAGGAACCAGATTCTAAAGGAGACTATTGAAGCTTTGAGAGATAAGCTTGATGAAGTTGTAGAGGCAACTAGTAAAATGAAGGAGAAGTTGGAAGTTGAAGATGACAAACGTAAAAAAATAGATGGGGATGATTACATCCCTGAGCTAGACCCACCTATCCAAGACGAACCCTTCCTAAAATCCATTAAGGCATTGGGAGGAAAAGCACTTGAGGGGATACCCCTGTTCCCCGACAAGATGTATTCAAAGCTAGTCATGGAGTGGATTGAAGGGATGGAGAATCATTTTGAGTGTGAAGGTGTCTCAGAGCCACAAAAGCTAAAAGTCTCCAAGGAAAGACTTAGGGGATCAGCCCTAACATTGTGGAAGTTCCTTCAAGAAGAAAGAGAAAGAGAGAGGAAAATACATATAGGCAATTGGAGAGCTATGGTAACAAAGATCAAAGATAATTATCTGCTAGACGATCATGAGATACAAATGTATAAGAAGAGGCAAAATCTCATACAAAAGGAGATGGATGTAGCCTCTTACATTGAGGAGTTTCAAAAACTCTATTTGAGATCAAAATGTCAAGAAGAGGAGAGTATCCAGGTTACTAGGTACTTGGGTGGATTAAGGTGGAGTATCCAAGAGGAGATTAGTTTGTGGAATCCTACTACTATCCACAAGTGCTTCCAATTAGCACTTAAGGTAGAAGAGAAGAATGAGAAGAAGCAAGACTCTACTCCAAGAGGTATAGACAGAGGGAGAGACTCTAGAGGACATAAAGATGGCTATGGTGGTAGGAGCAATGAACTAAGAAGTCAAGGAGACTCTACGAAGGTTGAAAAAATCTACGAGCCAAGTGGAAGAGGAAATTATGGTAGAGGTAGAGGATTCCAAGGTGGAAGAGGTAGATCAGTTTCACTAGAGGGTCAAACTTTTAAAACATAAAGTGCTACCATCATGGTCAACTAGACCACCCTGTCTATAGGTTCCCTAAAAAATCTTATAGCTCACAAGAGGAGAAGAAGATAGCTTGTGCACAAGAGGAAGTGAGTAGTGTGGATTCACCAGAGGTTATCTTGGAATCAGAACATGGTGAGAACCTCATGTTTAGGAGGGTTCTACTCAAGGAATCAGTCAAGGAGGAACCTAAGAATAAAAGGGATCTCTTTAGGATCAAATGCAAGATCCTTGGAAAAAATTTTAAAGTTATCATTGATTCAAGTTCAACTGATAACATAATCTCAGAGGAAGTAGTCCAAAAGCCAAAACTTGTGAGGATACCTCATACTCATCCTTACAAAGTAACTTAGTTGAACAAGGGGCATAATGTTATAGTGAATGAACAAATGTGGGTGGAGTTCATGATAGGTGGTTATCAAGATAAGAAGTTGTGTGACATCCTACCAATGTATTCTTGCCATTTTCTACTAGGAATACCATGGAAATATGATTAGGATGTAGTCTACCATGGGAAGAAGAATATGTACAACTTCAAGAAGGATGGAGTCACCTATAAAATACAGTCACTTGTGGAGGAAGGAACTGCAAGTACATGTGATCCTAAGGTACTTTTGATGAGTGAGAAGGACTTCTTGCATGAACTCAAGGAAGAAGAAGGAGTTGGGCTAGCCATAATCCTAAAGCCCAAGGAAGAGACCAAGGTACTACACCCCACCTTGCCAAAAGAAGTACACCACCTATTGGATTAGTTTAAAGACATAATTAGTGATGGGACACTAGCTACTCTTCCTCCTCAAAGAGAAATGGATCATCAAATTGACTTTGTACGTGGAGCATATTTTCTTAACAAAGAAGCATATAAAGTGGCCCCGAACCAGAACAAAGAGATTACAAGGGAAATTCAAGAACTTCTTGATCAAGGGTTGATAAGAAAGAGCATTAGCCCATGTCCTATCCCAGTAGTTTTGGCACCAAAGAAGGGAGGTAAGTGGAGGTTATGTACTGATTCTAGGAAAATTAATAGGATAACCATTAGATATAGGTTTCCTATCCCTAGAATAGAAGATGTTATGGATTATCTTGGGGGGTCTCAATACTTCACCAAAATTGACCTTAAAAGTGGATATCACCAAATTAGGATGAAGGAAGGGGATGAGTGGAAGTTAGCCTTTAAAACTAATGAGGGTCTTTATGAATGGTTAGTTATGCCCTTTGGGCTTATAAATGCACCTAATACATTCATGAGATTAATGAATGAGGTCCTAAAGGATTACATAGGTAGGTTTTTTGTGGTGTACTTAAATGATATTGTCATCTTTAGAAATACCAAGGAGGAACATATGCAACATCTAGAGTTTTTCTTAAGAATATTACATGAGGAGAAACTAGCCATCAATCTAGAGAAGAGTGAATTCATCAAACAAGAACTAGTCTACCAAGGCTTTGTGGTGTCTCAAGGTGACCTTAAGATGGGTTCAAGTAAAGTGGAATCCATACTAAGTTTTCTCACTCCAAAAAAAAGGACATAAGTGAGGAGCTTCCATGTATTAGCTTAGTTATATAGGAAGTTCCTAAGAGTGTTTAGTGAGATATGTGCACCTTTGATCAATACTATCAAAGGAGGAGCTAAGACCAAGTTTTTGTGGACCAAGGTATCTCAAGAAGGGTTTGAAAAATTGAAACAAAGAGTGGCAACTCAACCTATCCCAGTCCTACCAAGATTTGACAAGTTATTCATAGTGGAATGTGATGCAAGCAACATAGCAGTGGGAGCAGTCTTGAACCAAGAAGGAAGATTGGTTTCATTTTTCACTGAGAGATTGAATGAGGCTAAATCAAGGTATTCCTCATATAATTTGGAGCTGTATGCATTGATATAAGAAATCAAGAAATGGAGGCACTATCTATTTCCCAAGGAGTTTGTGGACTATATAGATAATCAAGCATTAAGCTACGTCAACACTCAAGACAAGCTAAGTCATAGGCACATCAAGTGGATGGAGTTTATCCAAGCCTATTCCTTTACTATTAAACATAAGAAGGGTCTTAACAAAAAGGTAGGTAATGCACTAAGCTGAAGATTTTTGACTGTCCAATAAATCCAACTTCAAAGCATTGGTGTAGAAGGATTTAAGGAACTCTACAAGGAAGATTAGGACTTATCCAAGGCATATAAGCTATGTGATGAATTTGAGAATCACTTTCATAGTGAGTTTACTAACTACATATTGTAGAATGGTTTGTTACTCAATGGTAATCAGCTATGTGTACCCAAAGGTTCAATGAGGGAGAACCTTATACAAGAAAAACATAATGGGAGCCTGAGTGGACACTTTGGCTTGAATAAGACATTGGACCTAGTGCAAAGGTTTTACTATTGGCCCAAGATGCCAAGAGATGTTAGGAGGTATGTAGAGAAATGTATTGTTTTCCAAAAATCCAAAGGCACATCTACCAATCCAGGGTTATATCAATTTTTACCAATCCCAAATAGGCCATGGGAGGTTTAAGTATGGATTTTATAGTAGGCTTTCCTAAGACTACTACTGGTTTTGATAGTGTCTTTGTGGTGGTTGATGCATGCACCCAAAAATGGTCACCTAAACTTTGGGCCCCATTTATTTGATTTATTTATCCTTGAATCATTTTTACCAATAATCAATATTTTCAACACTATTAATTTCTTTGATCAAATCATAATCAATTCAATATTTCCTAAGGTTTGAGCCTTATTTAATTAAAAAGAGAAAAAAAAATTTTAAAAAAAAATCTTATAAAAATCTTTTAATTAAATAATAAAATCACTTTTTCCTAAGCCACATTTAATTAAAAGAACAAATCTCTTTTAAATAAATAAATAAAAAGTCTTTTAATTAAATAATGGAAACCACTTTTCTAAAAATAAATAATAAAATAAAAAGAAAAAGAAAAAGACTTTTTGTCTACACATTGAATGCACACTTTCCAAGGTGAGTGGAATCTTCTTTTGCCTCTTAATCTCTTCCACACATCTTTTTGCCTCTTAACCATGTCCATTGATTTTGCCTCTTGAGAATCTTGAGCACATGGATCAACCAAGATTTAATTTCCACCTTTGATAATTCTTTTTTGCCTCTTAATCTTGACCATCCATTCATTTCTAAATTCCTTTATAAGGAGACTCTCTCCTCATTCTTAATCATTCATTTTTGCATTCATTTTTGCATTCATCTTTTGCATAATTCATCTCTTCCATTATCATCCTCTTGGGTTCTTGGCATCTTAGCATCTTGGAGTCTTGGAGCTTCTCAATCTTGGCATTTTGGAGCTATGGTATTCTTAGATTTATCATATTGAAGTATTGCATCATCATTTTTATTTTTCTTTCTTGCATCTAGTTTAGATTTACTTTCATTCTCATTTTCATAGCATCCATAGTTTAATTTCTTTTCATTGTCTTAGATTAACTCACCTAGCTTAATTAAGAGGATTGTAATACTTTCATTTCCTTTCATAGCTTTAATTCCATACTCATTCTTAGCTTAATTTACATTGCATTCATTTGGAATCTATCATTGTGTGGTTGACTAGCAAGGTCATATGCTTCATAGCTCTAGCTGAGAGCAAACTTATAATTTCCTTGCAACTCCATGCATAGAGAGCTATGGATCTCTTTGTGAGGGCTTATTCTTGAGTTTCCTTACATGTAATGATTCATAGAAGTGTGGTCACTTTTGATCCTTACATTTTTTGGCGACCACCATGGGGAAAAACACTCTTGTTTTGTCCATTTTATGAATTTTTTGTCATCATTTAGCTTTAGTTTATTATTGGATTTTTGATGTGCTAACCATTATGGGGCTAACTAGTTGTTTTTTAGGTGCTCTTTCTTGAAGGAAATTGCCACATTGCATGCTAAAAGGGCTACTAAGAGTTTTTGTGGGGCTGCCCAAAACCATAAAAAATATCAAAAAAATGTGCTTGTGTTTTATTTCATTTCAAGTGTGGCATTCACTAGTTGTTTCATTTTCATAGAAACATAATACCTTGTTGAAGGAATTTTGAGGTGGTAGGAGAGTATGCTCTTCACCCTTGAGGTGAATCAAAAATTTGGACCCATCTTGGGATTTTGAAAGCAAGGGAGTAATTGAACCCTCTTTGCTTGGCATGTTTGGGAGAAGTTTTTGAGATAGGGGAGTATGCTCTTCACCCTTGTGGTGAACTAAAAACCTTGAACCTCAAAAATCATCCACTCTTTGTGTTTAGTTTAGGATCCTTTAGCAGGCCTGCTCTTGAGCAATCAAGAGGAACGGCCCAAGTGGGGACAAGCCTTTTTCTGGCTCTTCCAACTCACTATAATCTCAAGGCTACCTCGGACACTAAAAACCTTGGTAGACATAACACTTGTCTTCACTTGATGTGAGTAGCTCATGGGATTGCGACCATGGGGAAAGCATTGAGAAAGAATGCTTAAGGTACTCTTGAGGCCGCAAGGTCCTAGTCCTTTATGAGGAGCAAGAGGGGTGTTATGAATGGAAGCCCTTACTAAGAACCATAGGTTAGAGTCCACCTTATTTAGTCACTTATCTTCTTAGTGCAAGGATTGATCCAAGTGGACTAACCCGGATCACCCCAAGATACTCACCATATGTGTCCCTTTGGTTGTGTTGTTTGACACTTCCACAACAAAGCCAATATCCCTTGTGGGCAACCACTTGGTGTGAGGCAAGGGGGCATCAAGTTGTGGGCTAAGTTGGTAAGTATTGAGCCTTGTCTTGTAGGTAGATATTGCTTGAAGTGTCCTCGAATGCATTAAACCAGTGTAAACGTTCTCAACATACAAACAATCGGTAGCATTCATAGGGTGTTTTTTCAATTTTGATATCACAAGTGTTTGTCTTGGCAAGGTTTCTTTTGCCCTTGTTTCAAGTGTTTGGAGACATGTTTGATCCCCTACTATTTGCAAACCTGTCCAAATGCTATTAAATTTTTGATTGAGAAGACATTTTCACCCTAACAATCAAAAAGTCCAAGATCAGACCTTAAAACTCAAAATTTTGCACACATTTGGTCAAAAACTATATCGGTATCACCTGCTTAAGGGAGAAACATCATACGATAGTTCACACTAGACTATATCACCCAGTTTGCTTGGAGTTTATCCCCTGGAAGTTTTCAACAGTATTATTAGTTTTAGCCATTTAAGTTGCCTTAGTATGACTTGACCTTTGAGTAGGTTATCTGATCTTACTATTAGAGACCCATTTTGACTGCAAATTCCTAGTTTTTTCCTTCTAGGGATCATTTCAATTGATTTATAAGGTTACCTTGAAAATAATTTGTCAAGTTGGGAAGTTATTCCTAGTGAAAAGTTGTGTTTAGAATTGTTGATTACATTCTTAGAAAATTCTGATCCTACTATTGTCCAAACCATCTTTTATATATTGCAATTTCACTTTTAATTTGGCTAAGTCCAACCTCCTTATTCAAAAGTGCTAGGGTATTCACCCTTTGTTGGAAGCACCTCTTTGACAGTGTTGGTGATGCCCCTTTTATTTTCCTTTCAATTTTTCTCTTTGGACAATAGAGAATCTCAATTATCCTAGGTTGGAATTGACACTTTGAGAGATTGACCTATCACTTAGAGTCTCTTTCTTTCATGTCAATTACTACAAGATACCAAGTGAATCAAGGGAAAATACCCCCAGTTGTCTTTACTCAGTTACCACCAGTTAGAACATGTCAACAACGTAGAGAAAAGGAACCCCTCTTTGATCAGTCCCCTAAGAGTCAACTAGAGGTTGAGACTAATCCTTGTGAGGAAGGTACACCTAAGACACACTATTCATCGGGCACCAACATGAGTTTTTCAAACATCAAGAATTCCAGGGAAGATATCAACCACAATTTTCAAACAATGTTTTCAAGTTTCAAACATAATGATGATGATGACCTCAGATATAGTCCACCAAGGTCTCCCCATGATACATCAAGATATTGGGATCCTCAACAAAGAGCAGAAAGACATCATAGACATAGTTCTTTGGAGTTGGGATCCCCACCATATGTTGATCATAACAACAATTCAGAGTATCATGTCAATGTGACCAATCTATACAATGCATTAGGACCTTCATCTCTGAAAGACAATTCTTGGCATACTAATGCTAGATTGAAGGCCATTGAAAAGGCTAAGCAAGCTTATAGGGAAGAACAAGCCGCAAAACAATAAAATCTTAGAAGATTGGAAGAAGAGGAGAAAATCTTGTTAGAGATGAAGAAAAGAGCATTACAAGAAGAAGAGGATAGGTTGTATGCGTGCCAACTCCAAAGACAATTTGATGGAAGAAAGACTAATAGTATGACCAATTCTCCACCATCTACACCATCTCAAAGTCCTAAGACTAGAAGGGAGTCTAGAACACCCTCAAGATCACCATGTCCAAGAGGAATAAGGATGTCAAGAGTTGATCAAAAACGGAGAAGTTCACCTCCTAGACTTTCTAGACAACCCTCCCCAAGAGCACATCATACTTTACAACATAGGGGAAGGTATGTTAATTTGGACACTTTAGAATTCATGGCTATGCAACAAGAGCCATTTTTCCAAGCCTATGTTGAAAAATATGTTGAACAAAACAAGGACCAATTCTTGGAAAGTCTAATTAATAAGGGTGCAAGAGTCCCCTTTGATTTTGATGTGGATAAGAAGGTGAAGAAGCAAGAACCCTCTACAAATGAAGTGATCAAACAATTTCAAAGAGATGTGGACAACATGAAGACTACTAAGAGTACTTTCAACTTGGATGCTATTTGTCCCAATCCTATTGACAAGAGTGTTGTAATGGTTGATTTTCCTAAGAAGGTGGAATTTCCTACCTATGACAAATATGATGGCATTGGTGACCCCCATGATCACGTTAGGCAATTTTACATCATGAGATTTTCTTTCCACCATGAGGATTCATATTTACTAAGGTTATTCCCTAGAAGTCTCAAGGCACAAGCAATGGAGTGGTTCACTAACCTTACTCTCCCAGTTAAGACATTTAAGGAACTTGTGGAAAGATTTGTACAACATTTTGCCTATAATTTGACACAACCTATCACAATGCTTGATTTGTGTAAATTTAAACAAAATCTAGGAGAGTCATTTGTCACATTCTTGCTAAGATGGAGATTTTTATGCGCAAAATACCCCGGGACAATACCCGAAAAGGAGAGGATTGATATCATTGCAAACAATTTGGTTCCAGAACTGAGATATGAAGTTCAAAAGTTTCCCTTCTCTTCTTTTGATACTTTGGTTGATGTCACTTGCCACATTGAAGATGTCTTAAAAGAACAAGGGATTTTGGCAAAATCAACGAATAATAACACTGGCCAAAATAACAATAGTGGAAGTAACGACAAGAGGAACAGTTATTGGAATAAGAATAAACAAGTGGTTAATGATGGTGTTGTTGACTCATCTCAACCTAAAGGTGGAGTCCTTAATCTTTCCAAAGTGGTACAAGCCATGAAACTTAAAATGTCTTTAGAACAACAAGATGATAAACCAAAATATCAAGGAAAGTCCAAAAGAGAGAAGAGACAATTCACAAAATTGGGAGATTCTTATGCTAACATCTTTAAGACACTCATTTCTCATAATCTAGTACAACCTCAAGACCCTTCAAGGCTCCACATACTAGAGACTAAACCATATTGGTGGAATGAGAAGGCCTATTGTATTTACCACAACGGAATTGGGCATAATATTGAAAATTGCTTTAAGCTTAAACACCTTGTCCAAAACCTTATTGAAAGTGGTGACTTAAAAGTGGATGGCTTAACTTCAAATTCTGGTCACAAGGCTTTTAAAGAACCCTTGCCAAAATATGAGAAAGGAGAAGGTTCCAACAACCATAATAAAAATGGCAAGGCAACCGTCAACTATACATATCCTAAAGCTAATAATGTGATCAACATGCTTGAGGTGGTTGAAGAAAATGTCAATATGACGAGGAGAAAGGATTCTTATAATGATGATTCAAAACAAGTGCCTTATGATGGACCCATAGTGGTGTTGAGAGGTCCTAACTCATGTAGGGAGTCTCAGTCTCTTCATGCTATTACTAGGAGTCAAGGTAGTCAACCTCCTATTGTCATTAGAGGTACGAATTCCAGCAGGCCTAGACAGTCCACATCCAAACAAGTTCCTTCCAAATCTGCTATTGGCCCTAAGCTTAATTACAATATTATTGACCAATTACAATGTATGCTAGCTTAGATTTCTATATTTGAACTTTTGGAATTGTCCCCAAGGCATAAGCATGTCCTTGAGGATGCTTTGCGAGCAGCCAATGTCCCTAACAACTTAGATATTGATCAATTCCAGAATATGGTCAACCATTTGGCTAGCCCTCATTACCTCACTTTCTCAGAAGAAGATGATAAATCCATCAGCCACCCACATAACTTGGCCTTACACATAGAATTCATGATTCATAAAACTTGTGTCAGGTGCGTGTTGATAGATGGGGGTGCAGGGCTAAATATTTGTACCATGAGTTTGTTGAAGGCTTTAGGATACTCTAAAGAAGTTATTGATACAAGGAAAAAGATCACGATCAAAGCATATGATGAGGCAGAAAGGAGTTCCAAAGGATTGGCTATTTTACCTATTCGTATTGGTCCAGTAGAAAAGGATATCTTATTCCAAATTGTTGATGTTGGACCTTTAGCCTACAACATTTTGCTAGGAAGGCCATGGATTCACGAGATGCAAGCAGTACCATCAACATATCACCAGTGTGTTAAGTTTCCTCATAATGGTGTAGAAATTTGCATATTGGGAGATAGCACTTTGTCAGTTAATAACATTTCTGCTAGATCACATATACTTTTGAATAGGGAAGCTGACAGTTCTAGTACTTCACTTGAGCAATGCAAGGAGAAGTTCAAAGCCATAGATCTTGGGATGGGAGATTATAAAATTGATTCTTTACCAAATTGCCAATATCTCCTAGGTCTTATGAGAAACCATCATCAGATATGAAGCCTTTGTCATCTACCATGACACTATTTGGAAAGTTTATTGAGTCTTCGATTCCTATTGAGGGAGAGAAACAAGAAGTTGTTGTAAGAGACTGGATCTATCATGAGAAAAAGTACCAACACAATGAAAATTTTTCTCCTTCACCTAAAGTTTATCAGAGAGGGTACATGATAGTGAAAAACATGGGATATCTAGGACACTGTCCCCTTAGCCATAGATTGGATGCCAGGTCTGAGCTATTAGACCATGCCTTATTTGCACGACACCACAAATCCATAGTGGGTTTGGGTTTTTAGAGTGACAAACCAAAAGGTGTTGATGTCCTAGTTGCAATGGATAGTGATTCTGATTCTAAGTACACACCTAATCTTTCTAACCAACAGGACATGATAGAAGATTGGGTGCCTTCAACTGATCTCCTTTGGGGAGAATTTCAAAATGTGACAATTGATAGTACTCCTATCCCAGCTGTGATGGATAGTGACTATAAGAATGCTAGATTAGCCATGGAAAGTGTCATCACCCTAGCTACGATGGATGATAATGATTAAGATACTTTTATGGTTCAACAAATTTCTAGAGGTGGGGAAACCCTTCAAAATTGTGAGGCTTCTACATCACAAGGCCCAAATGTTGAAAATTCAGAAACAAAGTCACATGAATTTGAATGGGATTCACTTTCAGATGCAACCATAGACTTGGATGTTGATGTTATTCAAGCCTATAATACTCAACCCAATGTAGTTGATGAGTCTAGTGTAGGGCTAGAGGTTTGGACTCCTCGAATTGCTTTAGTGAATGATACTTCGTTAGGAAGGATGAACCCTGATTTGGGCACTTTAGAGGGGGACTTGATAGATCCCAAATATATGGTCACCAGAAATGACATCCACTACATTCACAATATTGAACCAGTCATAAACCTACCTCTTGTTCATCCCCATTTAATTGATTGGCCACAAATTTCACAAGAGCCACAGTTGTTGACTTTTCAGAATGAATATGAGATCACATGTTATCTTCATGCCATTGAGCCAGTAGTGTCTTTCACCAGTGAGCCAACTACGAGTATGACTGAGCCTGATATTAAGTACCTCAGTCACAAAATAAAAGAAAAAAAGAAAAAAAAAAGTTGTTCTAATGGTGAAAACCACTTTGTGGCGGTGTCAAAACTGAAAATAGTAAAAATAAATGATGTATCTGAGGGTGAAAACCTCTTTGAGGCACCCAAGGATGGGGTACTTA
This sequence comes from Chamaecyparis obtusa, assembly GCA_027943335.1. NCBI lineage: Eukaryota > Viridiplantae > Streptophyta > Pinopsida > Cupressales > Cupressaceae > Chamaecyparis > Chamaecyparis obtusa. Next base: position 492,266 of record BSBK01001448.1, read on the forward strand.
ATAACTTGCCCAATTATTTTTAGGACAGGTCATCAGTGTTGATTGAGCCAACAAAACTAGTTAATTTGAACATAGAGGAAGCACCCCAAATTGTTCATCTTGCTCAATCTTTGTCAGAAGAAGAAACTAAGGCATATGTACAATTCTTACAAAAGAAGAAAATTAATTTTGCATGGACATATTCAAACATGCCAGGGCTTGACACAAATCTTATAATGCATCACTTATCCATAGCTTGAGGGGTCAAACCAGTTAAGCAGAAACTCAGAAAATGCATCCACGGGTAGCTCTCCTTGTCAAAGCTGAATTAGAAAAACTTTTGAGAGCTAGATTTATCATAGCCATAAATTATGCAGAATGGATCTCAAACATAGTACCAGTTTCCAAACTTGATGGGTCCATTCGTGTATGCACAAATTTTAGAGACTTAAACAAATCATGCCCAAAGGATGATTTTCCACTTCCAAATATTGACATGATAGTGGACATGACAGCGGGTTATGAAATATATTCTCTAATGGATGGATTTAGTGGATATAATCAGATTAAGATAGCACCCAAAGATCAAGAAAAAACAACATTCACTTGTGCATGGGGAACCTATTGTTGGAACGTCATGCCATTTGGGTTAAAGAATGCAGGGGCTACCTATCAACAAGCCATGACCACTATATTTCATGATATGATGCACAAGAATATGGAAGATTATGTGGATGATACCTTGGAAAAATCAAGAAAAAGGGATACACACCTTGAAGATTTGGAAGTAATTCTAGATCGAATGGAACAATTTCAACTTAGGCTAAATCTAAAGAAGTGCGCATTTGGTGTCACCTCAGGAAAACTTTTAGGATTTATCATTTCGGCTAAAGGCATCAAAGTTGATCTTGAAAAGCTCCAAGAAATTTTAGATATGCCACCTCCTCAAAATATCAGTCAAATGAGAAGTCTTCAAGGACGTCTCCAATCTATTAGGAGGTTTATTTCTCAACTTGCCGATAGAGCACAACCTTTCAATAAGACATTGCATAAAGGTTCTTCTTGTATTTGGAACGAGGATTGTCAAAAGAGCCTAGATCAAATCAAACAATACTTGGCAAATCCTCGAATTCTAATGCCTCCTATTCCAGAGAAACCATTGATCCTATACATTTCAGCTACAGACACTTCCCTGGGGGCATTGTTGGTTCAGTTGGATGAAAATGGAAAAGAAAGGGCCATATATTATATAAGTCGTACTCTTGTGTCCTACGAGGTCAATTACAATAACATTGAGAAAGCTTGTCTTGATGTGGTGTTTTCCTCTCAAAAGATGTGACATTACATGCTAGCTCATACCACACACTTGATTGCTAAAATTGATCCTCTAAAATATTTTCTTATTAAGGTTTCTCTTACGAGTAGGCTCGCTAAGTGGAGGATGATATTATCAAAATTTGACATAGAGTACATTGAAAGAAAGGCCATAAAGGGGCATGCTATTGCAAACCAACTTGCTAATTTTCCAGTTAAGGATAGCATGCCTATACAAGTTGAATTTCCTGATGAGCATATACTACATGTCACATCTTGTACCTGGAAAATGTTCTTTGATGGCTCTAATATGCAAAATGGGTTAGGTGCGGGAATATTGTTTGTTTCTCCACATGGATATACCATACCAAAGTCTTACAGATTACTCTTTTCATGTACAAACAATATAGCAGAATATGAAGCATTAACAAATGGATTAAAGATGGCTATAGAATGGAATATCACTGAGTTGCATGTTTTTGGGGATTCACAATTGATAATCAATCAAGTCAATGAGGAGTATCAAACCAAAGATGACAAGTTAAAACCCTATAAGAAGATGATTGATTCTTTGAGATGCTATTTCACTTTTGTGACATTTCAGCAAATCCCTAGGACAGACAACAAGGCTACAGATGCTATGGCTATAGTAGCTTCACTTTTGCAATTGGAGCAGCATGAGTCCCGATTTGAGTTCCTGGTGGAAGAACTACATTACCCTATCTTTGATTCACCTGAAAGTCAAGTCATTTGTACCCTTGTCACACATGAGTCCTCTCGATATGGTGCTATCTATTCATATCTCTGTGATGGCATCATCCCTGACACTTTCAACCGATCAGAACGTAGAAATCTCATCCACAATGCCTCTCACCACACCCTCATTTTTGGTGATCTATATAGGAGGGGTTTTGATGGGACACTTCTTAGGTGCTTGGAAAAGGAGGAATCTGACCAATCGTTAGTTGACATTCATGAGGGCATTTGTGGAGGACATTCTAACGGTCTCGCCATGGCCTGTCGATTGCTTAGGGTGGGGTATTACTGGCCCACCATGTAATAGGATGCAGTAGCCTTTTCTAAATCTTGTGAGAAGTTTCAAAAGCATGGCAACTTGATTCATGCTCCAGGTAGGGAGCTAATTCCTTTTATTTCTCATTGGCCATTCCAGTGCTGGGCCTTTGATCTTGTTGGGAAAATTCACCCCAACTCATTAGGTGGACACAAGTTTATCATTACAGCTACTGATTATTTCACAAAGTGGGTAGAGTCAGTCCCTCTTGTTGTCGCCTCCAGCAAAACAATTTCACTCTTCATCTTGAATCATATCATTTGCTGATTTGGAGTGCCTTCTGAAATTATCACTGATAATGGAGGTCAATTCAAGAACAAGGACCTAAAGCATTTATGCAAGAAATTCAAAATCAAACAACATTGGTCTTCCATCTATTTTCCACAGGGAAATGGACAAGTAGAAGCCTCTAATAAGACCATTCTTAAAATTCGTCACAGGACAGTACATAAGAATAGTAGAGATTGGCACTTACAACTCAATCCAACACTATGGGCTTATAGAACAAGCATTCACACACTTATAGGGGCCACTCCTTTTGCACTCACCTATGGTTCTAAATTAGTATTTCCTTTAGAGGTAGAGATCCCTTCACTAAGAGTCTCTCTCAAGGGTTTGGTCACAGATGAAGATTATCGTGCCATGAGATTACATGAATTAGAACTTTTGGATGAAAAGCACAAAGCTTCCTTCCTTTGATCACATGAGGGTATATAAGAAATGCATGTCCAAGACATTTAACAAGAAGGTTCATCCTAGAGAGTTTCAAGTAGGTGACCTCGTTTTGTGAGAGAACCCTAAAAATCAATAGAATAGGGAACAAAAAGGGAAGTTTGAACCTAATTGGCTTGGGCCATATGTCATCACTACTAATTTTGGTACAGGTGCTTATTTATTATCTGATGAGAATGGGGAGCAGCTCCTTGGTCCCATTAATGTGTTGCACCTAAAGAAGTTCTATCCCTAAATGCCCATTTTGGATGGGGCATCCTTTGTACATATTTATGGATCTTGAAAAAATACCAAAAAAAATTCATATATGATGTTGAAAAAATCCTAAAAATCTTTTGAAAAAAAAAACATAAAAAGTCCTAAAAAAAATACAAAAAAATAAAAAATAGCAAAAAATCCAAAAAAAAAGAGAAAAAAATTGCACTAAAATCCAAGTGGTGAAAACCTGGAAACAGGCGCTACTTGAGGCCTTTGCACTCCTATTTATTAGCATGTGTCCTTGACACTTAGCCATTTTCCACCATGACTTGACCCTATTTGGCTTGGTCTGGAATTGGTCTTTATCTTTGTGTAGGGGGCATAACTGTTCGCATAGGTCCTTTAGGTGCGTTTGTCTCTTGGGGCATTTCCCAACGGGTGTTTTCAACACCACCCCAAACAGTGTTTTTCAACACTACCCTTGCGTCGAGTGTTTCTTAACACTTATCAGATATCTTACCATATATTCTAAGTATGATGCGATATTGCTCACTTGCAGATGCGATACTCAGAATTTGACTCTATGACCAACACACACGCCCTTAAACAATCAACTCATTGAAATATGTTGACTTTATTTTTCTTTGTGTGCTATGGATGAGGATTTCTTTGATGAGTGGTCTCTCCCTAAGAAGTTTTTGATGATGCATAGCTAGAAGACTGAGGGTATGAGAACATGTTTTATTTCTTTATTTGCTTGTGGGTATATTTTGTTGATCCTAACTATCATGAGCATTTATGCTGGTCCTACTTGACACTAGGGATTGACAGGGTATTATCCTTGACTATTTTTTTTTGCAAGTGCATGCTTATAGTTATCCTGATTTTCATGTGTCTTGATACAAGCATAATCTTTCCATAACAAAATTAGGTAATCTCACTGCACTAGTCATCTTGACCTACATGTCTTTGATGCCTAGGTGCGATTTCCACATTTCCATCTGATATAGATCATATTCATATTCACATAGTTATACTAGTGTGCATTGTATGATCTTATGATGCTACCAATAAAGCTTGATGATGATAATTAGATGTCTATAAGCGTTGCGACCTTGCAAGTCAACCACTTTTCATAGTAGCTTGCATTTCTAGATTCATGATTAGTTTAGTTTTGCATTTTTCATATGGAGAGAGCTCTCCTTTTCATCATTCATAGACTGGTTGGTCAACTTTGCTCACCTTTCCTTCTTCTTGACCATGTCTTTCACCTCTTGTCTTTCATATCACATCCTTTTCTATTCCTATAGCATTTTGAATTTTTCACCAAATTTCAAAACACCTCAGAATTGCGTAAAAATTTCACCCCTAGCTAATTTCAACGTCCCGGATCCATTTTCAGACTCGAAATCAAAATCCAAGGTCATCTTGATAGTCAAAATCACATCTCAAAATTTTCTTTCTTCTGCGCAGTTGACTGACTTTTTGAGGCATAATTTGATTTTCGATGGAATTTCTTCCTTTCATGTCTTCCAAACTTCTAGTCTTTCATTCGCCCTACTTCTTTTCTTCTAATTCATCATTGAGGCATGTTTCACTACCTAATGGTTCATCTATTGACCTTATCTTTGATTGTGATTGATTATGATTTAATCAAATCTTTATCAATTTCCTGTCTCTCCTCTATCTGATTTCAATTTCAATTCCGAGGGGGTAGTATTTATGGGATTCTCATCCCCGATTCATTTGATTATCTTGATTCAGACATCTTTTGTGAGCTTTTGCTCAAATTTGAGATTCTTATCTCCCATTTTAGACTTGATTATCACTTAACAGCAACGGTGATGGTTTTGTCTTGAGATTCTTATCTCTTACTTTGAATGTGATCCTGAATCGACCTCATGTTCAAAGGCCTTTGTTTATGCTTTGTCCAGATATGATCCAGAATCGACCTCATAGCTGAGTTGTTTTGTGATCCTAGATTGATCTCACATTTCAATTCTTCTTTGACTGCATGTGTTCCCAAATCGATCACACATTAGTCAAAGAGGGGCAAAATGTATGCACCCAAAAATGGTCGCATAAACTTTGGGCCCCATTTATTTGATTTATTTATCCCTGAATCATTTTTACCAATAATCAATATTTTCAACACTATTAATTTATTTGATCAAATCATAATCAATTCAATATTTCCTAAGGTTTGAGCCTTATTTAATTAAAAAGAGAAAAAAAAATAAAAATAAACTAATCTTATAAAAATATTTTAATTAAATAATAAAATCACTTTTTCCTAAGCCACATTTAATTAAAAGAACAAATCTCTTTTAAATAAATAAATAAAAAGTCTTTTAATTAAATAATGGAAACCACTTTTCTAAAAATAAATAATAAAATAAAAAGAAAAATAAAAAGACTTTTTGTCTACACATTGAATGCACACTTTCCAAGGTGAGTGGAATCTTCTTTTGCCTCTTAATCTCTTCCACACATCTTTTTGCCTCTTAACCATGTCCATTGATTTTGCCTCTTGAGAATCTTGAGCACATGGATCAACCAAGATTTAATTTCCACCTTTGATAATTCTTTTTTGCCTCTTAATTTTGACCATCCATTCATTTCTAAATTCCTTTATAAGGAGACTCTCTCCTCATTCTTAATCATTCATTTTCGCATTCATTTTTGCATTCATCTTTTGCAAGATTCATCTTTTGCATAATTCATCTCTTCCATTATCATCCTCTTGGGGTCTTGGCATCTTAGCATCTTGGAGTCTTGGAGCTTCTCAATCTTGGCATTTTGGAGCTATGGTATTCTTAGATTTATCATATTGAAGTATCGCATCATCATTTTTATTTTTCTTTCTTGCATATAGTTTAGATTTACTTTCATTCTCATTTTCATAGCATCCATAGTTTAATTTCTTTTCATTGTCTTAGATTAACTCACCTAGCTTAATTAAGAGGATTGTAATACTTTCGTTTCCTTTCATAGCTTTAATTGCATACTCATTCTTAGCTTAATTTGTATTGCATTCATTTGGAATCTCTCATTGTGTGGTTGAGTAGCAAGGTCATATGCTTCATAGCTCTAGCTGAGAGCAAACTTATAATTTCCTTGCAACTCCATGCATAGAGAACTATGGATCACTTTGTGAGGGCTTATTCTTGAGTTTCCTTACATGTAATGATTCATAAAAGTGTGGTCACTTTTGATCCATACAATTGATAGGTTTAGTAAGATGAGCTATTTCATACCAAGTAAGACCATACATGATGCTAGCTATATAACACATGTTTTATTCAAAGAAGTGGTAAGGATTCATGGCCTACCAATCAACATTGTGTCAAATAGGGATGCTAAGTTTATGGGACACTTCTGGAAGACTTTGTGGAAGAGACTAGGCACCAACCTTGCATTTGGTTCAGCTTACCATTCTCAAATGGATGGCCAAATAGAGGTGATAAATAGAGTGTTGGGAAATGTCTTAAAATGTCTTAAAAAGGAGTATGGACAAGTATGGGACCAGATGTTACCATAAGCTGAATTTTCTTACAATGACAACATAAATAGGTCTACCAACAAGAGCCCATTTGAAGTGGTGTATGGCATGCACCAAAGAGGTGTGTGTGAACTCAAAGAACTACATAATCAAGGAGGAGTGAGTAGTCATGCTGATGTTTTTTCTCAATCTATGCAAGAGGTATATGAACAGGTAAGGAGGGAATTGGTAGAAACCAATCAAAAGGTGAAGACTAACATTGATGAAAGGAGAAAGGATTTACGGTTTGAGCTAGGTGACTAGGTGATGGTACACCTCAATAAGGAAAGGCTTTAGAAAGGAGTACCCAACAAGATCCAAATGAGAAGAGTTGGACCATGTAAGGTTCTAGCCAAGTATGGCGCAATTGCATACAAAATAGGTTTTCCTAGTGACCTATCCATATCTCTGGTTTTCAATGTCCAAGACTTGTTTAGATACAAGGGACTTGATGTGAAATAGGAAGAACACAGTCCAAATGTCCATGCTAATGCCAAAGAGCTCAAATTACCAGTCCAAATGAAGCCCCAAGCTGAGAGGATACTAGATTCAAGGGTGAAGAAACAAACTAGGCATGGGGTCTACATGGAGCACCTTGTGAAGTGGAAGTCTCTACCTGAATTAGAGGCTCAATGGATAGAAGAGAACAACTTCAAGAAGCTAGGATATTATTTGGAACTCTTACCTCCTAATGGAACTTAGTTTCTTGTTGCAGGGGGAGTATGGTGCAGGAGCACCTACGTTATTCGCTAACATAACTCAGAGATTTGAGTTGTAGTCACTTTAGCCAAGTCTCTATCCAGTTCTTGGCTAACCTAACTCCTAATTTTTGGCTTGTAGTGACCTTAGCCAAGTCACTATCCAACAAGGACTTAGATAAGTCCCTAGTGTGTGTGTGTGTGTGTGTAGAGATCCAATGTGTTTAGGATGGTTACTAATATACTTAACTAAGGCTTTAATAGGCTTAAGGGGACCTAAGAAGTTTGGCTTACATGCCATTGTTATTTGTCAGTCAGTCAAAGAATGGGGTTGACTATGGGAAATAGAAAAATAAGTTAATTAATGGTCCTAGGAGTAATGAATTAGCCTTAGAGGTCATTTAAGACCAATTAGGATGACTTGGAAAAAGTTGTCATAAAAAATGTAAAAGTTGTCAATGAAAACTTTGTAATTTTGCAAAGTTGTCAAGACAACATTTTGTCAAAGTGACTATCTGAGGGCCAAGGGTAGTTAGGGGTTTCTAACTGACTTAGCTTAGTTTTCTAAAGCTATTTATGGTATTTTCTAACCAAAACACAAGGTTGGATCTTAGTAAGAAGTTTGGTTTTTGGTTTTTATTAGACTAGTGTGACTGTAAGACCGTGATAGTGAATACAAGCTTGGTTATCCACACTCTATGGATTAGACTAGAGAATTTTCTTTGCATGTATTTGTTCTTCATAGTTTTCTAAGTTCTTTTAGGTTCTGGTTTTGATTAGCTAGGTTTTTCCTTTGTGTGCAAATTCCTCCACTGTGATTAGTTTGTTGGTGCATTCAAAGTAGAGGTCAATAAAATGGCCCTAGCATGGAAACCCATGGAAGGAACTATATGACCCTTTGGGATATGCTAGGGTATTATAAATAGTTTATATATATATATATATACACACACACTTGTGTGGCTAGGTTTGTAGTGGAAGGATTTTTGGAGTCAAGCCCTAGGCAAGGCAGAGCATGCTTAGTTAGTGAGCTTGACTCCAACAAATGAGAGAAGGCTCAGAGATTGAGGAGGTCAATCCAAGTACAAAATAGTGAAGCTTAGATGTCAAAGAATCAATCCTAAGGAGAGTCCTTGATCAATCAGGCAAGAGGTGTAAACATCAAACCCTCACTAAAAACCAGAGAGACCTAATTAGGCCTAGAAAATAGGCTTGATTGTAGGAAAGTACAATACGGCCAACTTGAGGACCCAAGAACTTGTGAATCCTTGAGAACTTTGAAAAGGGTGTCAGAATATGGTTTTAGTTTGTCAACTTGTTTGGAGATTTAAGAGGATATGCATTGAAAAGTGATTTGGGAGACCTACAATGGCCTAATAGAGCTTTAAGCCTAGTTCTTGGAGATTGAATTGTGAGGGAAGATAGATGGATGGTAGTACACCTTAAATATAGTCAAAACAATCTCACAAGGAGCCTTCTAACATAATTGAAAATAAAATAACACTTTCTTGGTAAGAGGATGAATTCAATGGAATAGTTCATGTGAAGGAGTTAAGGATAAGGAAGAGAAACACACCTTGGTAGTGAGGTCTAGTGGAGAGGAGGAGATTCTCAAGAATCCCTCAGTGAATAGGGTCTAAGGTAACCCTAGAAGGGGTCAAGAGAAGGCATATAGCAAGTCATAAGTGGAATAGGACTAGATAGAAAAAACCTACCTATCACTAAACAAGTAATAGAGATTTTAAATTACCCACATGCCTTAGAAAAATGACCTAAGGACACAAAAATATTAAATATTAAAAAAAATAAAAAATTTATTTTCAATAATATTTAATAAATATAATTAAGAGTATATAACTAAGCTTTTGATTAAATTTCATGAGATCGTAATGACATATTGTTGATGATTAATAAAGATATTGCTTTTCTTGTGGAGTGGATGTAGCCTCTTTCGATGAACTAGTATTTAAAACTATGTTTTATGTTTTTGTTTCCAAATCTCTGTTTCAAATTTCATTTTTTTAGTTTTTCTCTTTAATATTTTAACATTGTGCCACATTAAAAATTAAAATTTAAAACAAACTAATACCTTGAATGGAGTGTAGAGAAAGTAAGATGACCACAAGGAAAACTCGACACAATAAGTTGACAATCTTTTTCAACGACATAAGACAAATAAATTTTGATAGGAGTTTCCCACTTAAATATCCTAACGTATAATTACCATTAATACAAAAGTTACTTTATAATTAATATAACTACTAATAAGATTTATTTTCTTGCTATTTAAATAAAAAATTTAACAAATTGATTATATCTTGCAGAATATAAATTCTCTTTCAATATTTCAAATAGAGATTTAATATCATTAAATTAGATAAATGAATATTTTTAAAAATAGTTCTTTATATTGATTTTTTTTTGGCAAAAATTTATATTTATATTAATAATAACTGGTTCAAAGGGCTCCCAGAGGAAGAACCAATAAAGAAAACTCCGTTCATTACCCATATACTTACAAAGAGAGAAACAGATGCTCAAAAAATATTCATAGACTACCCAAAGCCCCCAAGGTCAAAACACGACCTGCTTAATAAGTACAAAAAAGATCCCCCAATCAAAATGGTAGAAAGAGTCTGCATTACAATATGTTCCAAAAAATTTGTAGGATGAAAAACCCCCTAGCCAATATGAAGACCAAATTACAATTTTGATCCCCCTAAGAGGAGAAAAGAAAAAGTGACATAATACATTTGAAACAAGAAGTGGACCCCTATAAACAATATTGACTGTTGTCAACCCATGTACTTCAAAAAACCTTAAGAGAAGTTGCTTTTGAAAGTATAATAGGCCCCTGCAAAAACAAAACTAAGGCAAAGTAGGAAATGCTGATGGAGGCCAGAAAATAGGAGAATAGCTAACATCCCCTTTACCATATAATCCAGATGAAAGATGCATGAATACCACTTGCAAAGAAAGATTTGGCAGAGACAAAATATATTTGTATAGCAAAACAATTATAACCATCATGAAACATAACCCCTGGAGCCAAAGTGTGAGGGTGGAGACAAAAATAGAGAGCTCCAAAGATGGTCAGCTTGAGAGGCAAGCAGATCCCCCGAAGCCAAAGATGCTCGAGGTGACACCAAGGCATAGGCAGATGGAGGTCAATCCAAAACATGAATAGGGGAGGAGCATGAACCAACTGATAATGGAGCTGAAGATATAACAGGAACTGATAGTGAACTGGAGTTATTGCCAAGTGGAAAATCATCCATAGTAGGAGAAGCCACAGCCAAATTGGAAGCACAAACATGTGACAATAAAGCTAGTAGAGCATACGTTCTTGCAAATGCCCTTCCTCTATGCCCTGCATCAAAAGGAGTACTATTAAGAAGGTGATCAAGATGCATAATAGCAGAAGAGGTGATACAATCTTTAACAGTGGCAAGAAGCATAATATACTTGTCTGAATTAAAAAGAAGGTGCCAAGGGAATACACCCCCAATATGACATCTCCAGACCAGAAATTGTACTTCTAGACTGCTAGAAGCAATCCATTTTCTTACAGAAAATGTGGATGAATAGACCCATTCACAATGGATACCAACAAAGCCCAAGATTGAGATAAATCCAAGATATTAGAGCAAAAGACTGACACAATTTGAGAAGGGAAAATAATCCTTTTAAAATGCGGAGATAAAATTGAATCACCAATCATTCTCCAAATACCCCGAGCACATTTTGAACAATGGATAATAAAAATGGAGGCAAGAGCTTCATCAGTGATATTACCTTCAAATGGCACTTGTAGAGCAGAACTTAAGAAACAAACATGAATATTCAAAGGTCTGATTTCATCAACATATCTATGCACTACCATGGGAAAAAATCAAAAGAAAATGAAGCTACACTGCAAGAAGAAGAGTTAGAATGACAAAGATGGAGCCAAGACCGATTATAACCTCTCAAAAAATCATCATGAAGTGCACTTCCCCATACGAAGACATAAATGAACCCATTACCAGTTATAAAATTTCATACACAAGAAATCAATATTCAACACGATCCATACAAAAATTGTTAATTCAAACTTGTGCAAGCCATATCATGAAATCATCACCTATTCTAATAATAAATAGAACATAAAGGATGAGAATAATTATTACACATGTGAAAGGTATTAAATCATAGGCATAGCATTAATTAATCATAATAGCAAAGATCAGATGAGCCTGCACCTAGGCAACCTGATATGGATGTGGATGCTTCTGCCTCTTGAGCTTCAACTTTGTCACCATCTCTTATGACACCAAATTATCAGTACTGCCACTATCAATAATCACATCACAACACTTACCCTCACACTTGCACCTAGTGTGAAATAGACTCCTTTGCTCAGGTTCATTTTCACCACTCAACAAGACTCTTGTGTTAATCAATGTTTCTCCTCTTTTAGCATCTTTAGAATGTGATGATTTGGCATCCTCATCTATATATGCAACTCTAGCCTAGCCTTCATTCCTCCTATCTATCCTTCCTTGGCATTGAGGACATTAAAATGCCCTATGACCTTCTTCCCCACAGTGAAAACATGTTCCACGAAAGCCTCCTCTTCTAGATCCTTGTCCTCTTCCTCTTCCTCTCTAATCTCTACTATTCTGATCTTGGAAATGATTGAAATTATCTCCTCTCTGATTTTGACTATTACTAGCCTCATCCTAGTTTTTAAGATCTTCATTTTGATCTTCATATGACCATCCACTAGATCTTCCATCACAACCTCTTCCGCTTTGCCTTCTCTCAAACTTCTTGTTCAGGTTTTCCTCTACTTTTAGGGAAAACTAGTATGCCTCTTCAATACTATTCATTTGAACCAGATTCAACTCCTCCTAAATGTTGGGCCTCAACCCATTAAGGTAATGGGCAACTTTCTTCTTATCAGCTTCTGCATGTCCTGTTCTGATGAGGATTCGATAGAACTCCTCTGTATACTCTTGAACAGATCTTCCTGCTTGCTTCAAACTTTGCATTTTCCTCAGTAGGTCAAGCTCATAATCAACAGGGATGAACTATCACTTCAATTTGTCCACCATCCACCCCCATCTTGTGATTTTATCCTTTCCTCTTTGATTTCGCTCCAACTAAATCTCTTGCCACCAGATCTTCGCATGACCCTTCAGTCTGGCCTTCGCAAACTTGACCCGATCAGGATCCTTGATGTCTTCATACTCAAAATATTCTTCACATTCATTGATCCAATCGATCAATTCCTCTGGGTTAAGATTCCCTAAAAATGTAGGAACTTCGATCTTAGCTCTTTTCCCAATGTTGGAAATGGCCCAAAAAAGCCTTTCTCCCTCTTGATTCAAAACTTTGACTTCTCCTTCTTGATCTTCTTCTTCGGCTTCATCCTTGCTTTTGTCTCTGACATTAAGATTCATTCCTCTGTGAATCTCCTCTTGCAATGCTCGCACTTGTCTCTGCAATTCCCTAACCTTAGGTGTTACAACACCAGCTCTTCCACCATGTTCCCTTCATGGAGGCATTTTTGCACTTCTCACTGAAACCCTAACAACGGTACTGGTGTAAACTGCCTCATAGTCGGTGATCTGTTTACACAGAAACCCTAACCCACGGTCTTGGTGCAAACTACCTCACAATTGGTGATCTATTTACACACTTAGGAACTCCTACTCTGATACCACTTGATGAAGGGCCACACCCCTTAATACCACAAACACATAACAGAAACAACAACAATATGCAAGAACAGAAATTTGGCTTCTTATTATCTCCACAAATGTGGAATTACAAACTTTCAAAATTATAATATGCAAAGCCACATGGGCATTCCCTTACAATATTTTGTAGGACAAAGCCTTGAATTATTACCCAAATCTACTACCCAGAGCTATCCCGAACTGCCTAAGACTACACTACAGACCTTTCTTATATAGGCAATTTCCACCATCTGAGAAGGTTCCAGAAATTTAGCCCTTTAGGCCGACTATACATAGAATTAATTTATTTTCACAATTATTACAATAGGGTCGGCTCAAAAGAAATACAAAAATATGATTTTAGGTAACCCAACTTCCAGAGGCCATAACTTTTTAACCATAACTCCATTTTTCTATTGTAACCACTTTTAGGAAATGCCATGACAAGATCTACAGTGCCTAACATGCGCTAGCGCCAGTCAGCCGGGGGTTGATCGTGATCTAGAGCCTCTAAGGCCTTCAAAATTGACCTGAAAGATTTTGTACCCAAAAATCTCAATAATTTCACCAATATTGATGCTATGGCAATCAAACTCAACTAGTAGGCTAAAATGACTAGGATGAACCTCCAACTGTGAAATCAAAACATTCTAAGATCATATGACCAACTTACTAAAAATAGTAAGTTTCCATAAATAGTAGCTCTACACAAGAAACAATTGAAATTATCTCCTCTCTGATTTTGACTATTACTAGCCTCATCCTATTTTTTCGGATCTTCATTTTGATCTTCATATGACCGTCCACTAGATCTTCCATCACGACCTCTTCCGCTTTGTCTCCTCTCAAACTTCTTGTTCAGCTTTTCCTCTACTTTTAGGGAAAACTGGTATGTCTCTTCAATACTATTCATTCAAACCAGATTCAACTGATCCTGAATGCTCGGCCTCAGCCCATTAAGGTAATGGGAAACTTTCTCCTTATCAGCTTCTGCATGTCCTGTTCTGATGAGGATTCGATAGAACTCCTCTGTATACTCCTGAATAGATCTTCCTGCTTGCTTCAAACTTTGCATTTTCCTCAGTAGGTCAAGCTCATAATCAACAAGGATGAACTATCACTTCAATTTGTCCACCATCCACCCCCATCTTTTGATTTTATCCTTTCCTCTTCGATTTCGCTCCAACTGAATCTCTTGCTAGTAGATCTTCGCATGACCCTTCAGTCTGGCCTTCGCAAACTTGACCCGATCAAGATCCTCGATGTCTTCATACTCAAAATATTCTTCACATTCATAGATCCAATCGATCAATTCCTCTAGGTTCAGATTCCCTAAAAATGTAGGAACCTCGATCTTAAGTCTTTTCCCGATCTTGGAAATGGCCTGAAAAAGGCTTTCTTCCTCTTGATTCAAAACTTTGACTTCTCCTTCTTGATCTTCTTCTTTGGCTTCATCCTCGCTTTCATCTCTGACATTAAGATTCATTCCTTTGTGAATCTCCTCTTGCAATGCTCGCACTTGTCTCTACAATTCCCTAACCTTAGGTGTTACAACACTAGCTCTTCCACCGTGTTCCCTTCATGGAGGCATTTTCGCACTTCTCACTGAAACCCTAACAATGGTCCCGGTGAAAACTGACTCACAGTCGGCGATCTGTTTACACAGAAACTCTAACCCACGGTCCTGGTGCAAACTACCTCACAATTGGTGATCTATTTACACACTTAGGAACTCCTACTCTGATACCACTTGATGAAGGGACACACCCCTTAATACCACAAACACATAACAAAAACAAAGAAACAACAACAATATGCAAGAATAGAAAATTGGCTTCTTATTATTTCCACAAATGTGGAATTACAAACTTTCAGGATTACAATATGCAAAGCCACATGGGCATTCCCTTACAATATTTTGTAGGACAAAGCCTCGAATTATTACCCAAATCTACTACCTAGAACTGTCCCAAACTGCCTAAGACAACACTACAGACCTTTCTTATATAGGCAATTTTCATCATCTAAGAAGGCTCTAGAAATTTAGCCCTTTAGGCTGACTATACATAGAATTAATTTATTTGCACAATTATTACAATAGGGTCGGCTCAAAAGAAATACAAAAATATGATTTTAGGTAACCCAACTTCCAGAGGCCATAACTTTTTAACTGTAACTCCATTTTTCTATTGTAACCACTTTTAGGAAATGCCATGACAAGATCTACAGCACCTGACATGCGCTAGTGCCAGTCAGCCGGGGGTTGATCGTGATGTAGAACCTCTAAGGCCTTCAAAATTGACCTGAAAGATTTTGTACCCCAAAATCTCAATAAATTCACCAATACTAATGCTATGGCAATGAAACTCAACTAGTAGGCTGAAATGACTAGGATGAACCTCCAACTGTGAAATCAAAACATTCTGAGATCATATGACCAACTTACTAAAAATAGTAAGTTTCCATAAATAGCAGCTCTACACAAGAAAGCCCTTATTAAAATGCAAACAGAACTATTTTTGGGTGATGCAAGATTGCTCTTACACCCAGGATGATCCTACACCAGTCTCTTTCTTCAATAAGCATATCAATCTATTCAAGAGCTTCTTCAAGATTTTTTTGTAGCTGATCCATATCCATAAAGATCTTACTCAAGCTACTAGGCTTTCTTTGAATGATTCTTTTTCAAGTAACTATGCTCTAATATCAATTGTTAGAAATAGGGAATACTGAGAGGGGGGGTGGGGGTGAATCAATATTCTACAAACTTTTACTTTTTCCTAGTTATGGATATAACAGATCATCTTAGTGCATGCATAACATAGAAAACTAAATAATTATTGGAAACTAAATTGAAACAATTGTTGTATTGTCATTGATGTCAAACCTTAATTGGGAAGACTGTTGCTACTTAGGAAAGTACTATATCTATTTGAGTGTTGCTAAGAGGGCTAAGCAAGGTTCGTTGCAATAGCACCTAAGGAAAGGTTGAGTTATCTTGATACTACAATGTGTACTTAACTATGTTGCACTATGATGAGATAATGTATTGTTTATCTTAGTAAGACTAAAGACTAAACTAGTAGGCTTAACCAAGCAAAGAATGGAAAAATCATGTTTAAGCCGAGTAATGTTAGTGTCGATCGAGTAGTATATGCCAAGCAAATTATAGTGTCAACCAAGCACCGGTAAATTGTCAAGGAAGACAGTGCAAGCCGAGGAGATAGTTTTAGTATTGACTGAGTGATCTACATGAAGACCGAGTGAACAGTCATAGTATTGACCGACCATCAGTAATTTTATATTTGAAGAGAATTTAATTTTAGAGCCGACATTGTTCAATTCTTAGATTATGTAAAACGTGTTGACTTTATTTATTGATTGTTTGGAAGCATTTAATGCACTGTAAAAATATTTTATTGTAAATCTTTAAGAGATTTGAGATGATTCTAAAAAAGGAGCCAAAGAACATAAAGTGGGTAGATTCAATGAATCTAACCTAACCCTAAGATCTATGAATGAGATTGAGCGGCAAAAGATGAGTTAACCTAATTGAGGAAAATATAAGGGAACCTGAACATTGTGATATGTATGCACGTGGTGAATAAAGAATGCTGGAAGAGGAAAGTTTTATTGACTGACTAAGTAGAAAAGGCTGAAGGAGAATGGTGGTGATTGCTTGAAGAAAAGTTTCGAGCAGATCAGAGATGGAAATGGCAAAGTTTCAAAGTCAGTAAACCAACATTACTGTATGGAATCGAATCTAATATTTGCAAAGTGAGTTGTATATTTTTCAGAGAATACTGCTGCTAGTTTCTAACCATTGTAACAATTAAAAAATTTTTAACAAAGGTTGACCTTGTTAGAATAACTGAGAGGGGGGTGAATCAGTTATCCAATGTCCCAAATCAAAATATATAATTCAAAACAATTTCTTCAATTTCTGCTCATCGGTAAATAATAATAACTCTCATTGTCTGTGCTTTTACCGATTACCAGTCTAATGCTAAAATAGTTTACCAATCAAATCTAACATGTAACATGTAAAGAATGATAACAAACAAATATCACAATTAGCACATGACACAAGAGATTTAACATGGAAACCCTGTAAAGGGAAAAATCACTTGGGACCGGTAACCCAAAATTGTTCACTCTTCTGAAGTGAGGTCAGTTAAGATCCAACCCTGTTAAAAGTTACAAACAAACTATCAGGTGTGACCCTGTTAGAGGATTTTACACTAGAAGTTATCATCCAACCAGCATTCACTATGGGGTTAATAGGATAACAATGTTGATTCTATGAATGATACATCATAAGACTTTTAGAGTCCACTCGGTTAAGAGATTTTGACTATATAAAATGGTTAAATATGTAACAGTAAATGACCTTCCTTAATACAACTTCAATTTGTAGATTACAGATCAATATTTAGTCCATACAAATCCTTCTGATCAATAATTCACTTCAGATTCAATACTATATCAACTTACTGTCCATCGCTAATTACTCTTTATAGCTCGGTTCTTACTAACTAGTATGATCAGAATACATGAAATCCTTGTTCATGTGATATTCTTGCAGCTTCTTCTTTCAAAATATTCATAAAGAAAAACTATTTTTTTATATAGACCAGTAAATCATTTTCTTCTCCACCATCAGATTTTGCCGCTTAATCTCATTCATAGATTTTGTGACTTCAAATTTTCTCGGTACTTGTGTAAATAACACGTTTCAATATTTTCCATTAGATCTTCCCTGAATTTTGTCAACAGTTAATTTGTGTAACAAACATTATCTGTTACCTTGATGTTATACTCTTGCCAACTCATCAATCTTATCAGCTAAGCTATTCATTTAATACATTCTATTCTGCTCGGTTAACAAAGAAATGTGTTGGTGAATACTGCTCAGTTAATACTGTGATCGGTATACACTACACTCCGTCAGTGTATACTAGAAATGCTTCATTTACCAACAACACTACTTTGTGTCTTTCAGCTCTATACTTCATCATAGATGAATGCAACATAATAAAGTTGATATCATCAAGTCATAGACTCATCAACAAGTTACTCAATGTGTTCCTTATCCTCATCTATCATGTACATCTTTCCTCATGTAGATTTCTCTATTCTTCATCTCTTTCACCTTTCTTCAGATGTCTCAGTATAGTAACTTACAAGATAAGTGTTGTCAAACTAATTGACATCAATGACAACATAATATTGATTTAATCGTATTACATATCTAATCAAAAACTCCTTAGTGATCTTACAATCACAAATTCTATAATTAGATTCTAAATCAGTTGTAGTCAACAATCTCTCCCTTTGGCATTGATGGCAACTCAAGTAATATGAAATGTACCATACACATACCAAACATACATTCTACAACTTTGTGAAAAAATGTTGTAAGTCGAATAGACATAATATGTTTAATCACTATGTTACTAAACCAACATTAAGTAATACAGCTTTACCATTCTGTAGTTATGATCTTTTCAATTCTCCAATTCCTGCTTTTGTTCTTTGTAACTGATCTTCAATACTCTGTCTCATTCAGATTGTCTCTCCCTTAGATAATTCTTGTCAGTGCTTGTTCCTTTTCATATTGTTTATCTCTCCCTTTGACATCAATGCCAAAGAAACAAATAAACAAACAATTATGTCTTCCTCTGTATCTCTGAATACTGGTATTCCAATTGGGTCAAGTTCTCAAACTTAATCACAACCTTGAATTTGATTCAAAGTGTGAACTATGCTACATCAACATAAATGATCTTATGATAAAAGTAGGCTGATGCAACAACCAAATCACCTTAGTGACTGATAGATAGGGGATGAACCCCAAGTCTAGTCCTCAAGTATTCAAATGTGTCCTTGCGTAGGGGCTTTGTAAAAATATCTGCAAGTTGTTCTTTGGATGTAACAAATTCTAACTTTACTTTCTTCTCTTGCACTTGTTCTCTTAAGTAATGATACTTAATAGATATATGCTTTGTCTTAGAGTGCATCACAGGATTCTTTGAAATATTAATAGCACTAGTGTTGTCACAGTATATAATCACTGGGTCAGTGATTACCTCATTCATTCCTTCCAACACTTGTTTGATATATGCAATGTTTGAATAGTTAGTAGTAGCCACAACATATTCTACTTCAGCTGTAGATTGAGAAATACAAGCCTATTTTTACTTGTCCAGGTTACAAGTCTTTCACCAGAGAAAAATGCTCCTCTGATGGTACTTTTTCTATCATCCACATTTCCAGCCCAATCAACATCGATGTAAACTTTCAGTTCAAACTTCCCTTCCTTAGGATACCATAATCCTTAATTCTCTATTTTCTTCAACTATCTTAAGATCCTTTTTGTAACTATCATGTGTGATTCTCTAAGATTAGTAGAAAATCTTGCAACAATTCCCATAGCATGTGCTATATCTGGTCTACTGTGAACTACATACATTAACTTACCAATCATGGA
The DNA here is from genome assembly GCA_027943335.1 of Chamaecyparis obtusa. NCBI lineage: Eukaryota > Viridiplantae > Streptophyta > Pinopsida > Cupressales > Cupressaceae > Chamaecyparis > Chamaecyparis obtusa. The sequence goes on from BSBK01001448.1 coordinate 512,013, forward strand.
TCGGTAAAGTGTTTGGTTTACCTCGGTAGTTTCATCCTCCTTTGTCAATTTGCACCTAGTAGCCATCAGTGTTCCTATAGGTTTAGCATCTTCCATGCCAAATGTCTTCAGTACTTCCTTTATGTATTTAGATTGTGTGATGAATATCCCATCACTCTGCTCAATCACTTGTAGTCCAAGAAAGAACTTAATCTCTCCAAACACAGAAATTTCAAATTCCTTTTGCATTTCATTAGAAAATGCCTTGCATACAGGATCTGAACCTCCAAAAATAATGTCATCAACAAATATTTTAGAAATGATAATAGTATCATCAGTATCACCTTTGACATACAAATTGTTGTTTTCACTTGTTCTTACAAATCCAATACTTAACAAGTAAGTATGCAGTCTTTCATACCATGCTCTCGGTGCTTACTTCAATCCATATAGTGCTTTATGTAGTCTACATACCATGTCTTTATTGTCAGGATCAACAAATCCTTCAGGTTGTTCAATGTATACCTCTTCTTCAAGTATACCATTCAAAAATGCTGACTCCACATCCATTTGATAGAGTTTGAATTTCTTATGTACAGCATATGCAAGTAGCGTTCTAACTCCTAATCTAGAAATAGGTGCAAATGTTTCACCATAGTCAATGCCTTCTTCTTGTGCATATCCCTTGCATACCAATCTAGCTTTATTTCTTGTGACTTCACCATTTTCATTCAATTTATTCCTGTATATCCACTTAGTACCGATAACATTTTTATCTTTTGGTCAGGGTACTAAGGACCAAGTTTTGTTCTTTTCTATTTTCTCTATTTCCTTCTTCATTGCATTAACCCATTCTTCATTCTCTAATGCAAATTTCATAGTTTTAGGTTCAAATTCACAAATTAAACATGTACCTTGTCTTGTTTTGCTTCTAGTTTGCATTCTAGCATGTCCGTCTCTAATGATTTGTGTCTCAGGATGATATCTTTTGACAAAACTAGCCAAAACTTGATTTCTCCTTTCTTGTTCATCCTACTCAGGGTCATTTTATTCCTCGGTAGCTTCTTCATGTTCATCAGTTTGTGGTGCCTGTTGTCCTGCATTATTTCCCTACTGATCGGTTGACATAGTCTGCGGTGTCGATAGATACTTTGGATGTTCAATATAAGTGAATCTACTGTAGTCTTCTAGTTCCTTTGTACGATCCTCTATGTACTTGTCATCAAACTCATCAACACAAACATTAGTACTTTCAATGATCTTATTTGTAGCCTTATTCAAACATTTGTTTGCTTTACTTGTAGTGGAATATCCCAAAAATATTCCTTCATCTCCTTTAGAATCAAATTTTCCATTTCTCTCATCTTTCAAAATAAAGCATTTACTTCCAAAAATTATGAAATAAATTATAGTAGGTTTGTGTCCAAACCATAGTTCATAAGGTGTTTGGTTGGAGTCCTTCTTTAGTTGTACTCGGTTAAGAACATACACAGATGTACTTGCAGCTTCCCTCCAATATGTCTGAGCAAGATTCTTCTGTATCATTAATGTTCTAGCATAGTCAATTATAGACCTGTTCCTCCTTTTGGCAATGCCATTTTGCTGAGGTGTCCTCGGTGCAGATACCTACCTTTTGATTCCATGCTCATTACAAAAATTAGTAAATTCATCAAAGATAAATTCACCTCCTCTATTAGATCTTAAACATTTTATTTCCTTACCAGTTTCTTTTTCTACCTTAGCTTTATACCATTTAAACATTTTGAAGGCTTTAGATTTCTCTTTCAAGAACATAATAGTCATCAGTCTAGTATAGTCATTAACAAAAAGAATAAAATATCTATCACCGGAATAGCTCTAAGTTCTCATAGGACCACATAGGTCAGTATGAACCAACTCAAGTATCTTCTTTGTTGAATAGTCTTTTCTTTTAAAACTAGACTTAGTCATCTTACCTTTCTGACATTCATGGCACATGGCATGATTAGGTTTTGTCAAGTTAGGCAATCCTCTAACTCTTCTCTTTCTACTAATCTTGATCATGTTTTCAAAGTTCACATGGCATAGCCTTCTGTGCCACAACCAAGCATCTTCATCCTTTATTAACAAAGAAGAAGACTAGTCCATATCAAGATTGAATAGATTACCTCTGGATTATGTACCAGTTCTGACAAGTCTTCCTCCATCATCATAGATCTTCACCTTTTTGCTCTCAAAAGCCAGTTGATGGCCTGAATTGTTTAGCTGAGCCACACTTATCAAATTATAGTTTAATCCATCTACCCAAAATGCATTTTCACATTGTAGTATGTCATTGATCATCAGTGAGCCTTTAACTCTTACCATAGAAGCTGCATCATTTCCCATTCTCACAGATTCTCCATTATATTCAACAAGATGATCAAAATTCTCTACATCACCAGTCATATGAAGTGTACAGCCATTGTCTATAATCCATGTATCATTTCTGCTTACTTTAGAGATCAATGTTGTCTCTTCATGTTTATCTTCTTCTTTTGAGTCATCTTTCATAGAAACAAATACAACTTCTATATCATCATCAGAATCAGATTTAGTTTCAATATCTTTAGCTATGTAACATACCTTTTTGCCTTTTTCATCTTGGTTGTCTCTATTGTAGTGTCGGTAGCCTTTGTTGACTCTTCTTCCATAGCTTCCATTAGATCAATCTTTGGATCTATCATCATCTTTCTTCTGAGGACATCTAGCAGCAATGTGACCGACTTCTTTACAATTAAAGCATGCTAAAGGTAGCTTACCTCTATACCTTCCTTTCCCTCTGGGAAATCTTCTAGCCATAAGTGCTTCAAGCTCATCAAGTTCATCATCAATATTGTCATCACTATCACAATTCTTACTATTCTTGCTAGACTTTCCAATCTTCAAAGAAGACATGAAAGTGGATTCAACAAAAGGAACAACACTATTATCAAAATTATTTAATTCAAAGGTTGTAAGTTTACCAATTAGAGTTTCAAGAGTAAGGTTGGATGTAGCTCTTGTTTCATGAATTGTAGAAATCCTGATTGAATAAACTGGTAGCGAAGTTTTGAGAATCTTTCTTATCACTATTTCATCATCAATCACTCTATCAGATGCTCTAATAGCATGTACCACCTCTTTGAGTCTATTTGAATATTGGACAATGTTCTCACCTTCTTTCATTCTCATATCATCAAATCTACCTCTCAGACTTTCAGCTCAGGCTCTTTTGACATTCAGATCTCCACTGTATATTTGTGCTAATTTATCCCACATTCCTGTGGCAGTCATGCATGTCTTGATATCTTCAAATTCAGCGTTGGTATAGGCATCAGCAAGTTCCATCATAGTAACATTATGGTCATGCTTGTCCTTCAGTTGATCAATAGTTAAGGGACTAGTGGGCGGTTGCATGTAGCCATTCTCCATCAACTCTAGTGCAGAGTTCCCAATTCCAGATATGTGCAACTTCATTCTACTTTCCCATACTGTAAAGTTCTCTTTGTTCAGTTTCAGTACTTCCCTCTTATACATCTTGAGACCTTTATGATTAAGTCCTTAAAACTCTATTCCAAGCAACCAGTGCTCTGATACCAATTATTAGAATAATGGAGAGGGGGTGAATCAATTATCCAATGTCCCAAATCAAAATGTATAATTCAAAACAATTTCTTCAATTTCTACTCATCGGTAAACAATAATAACTCTCACTATCTGTGCTTTTACTGATTACCAGTCTAATGCTAAAATAGTTTACTGATCAAATCTAACATGTAACATGTAAAGAATGATAACAAACAAATATCACAATCAACACATAACATAAGATATGTAACATGGAAACCCTATAAAGGGAAAAACCACCTGGGACCGGCAACCCAAAATTGTTCACTCTTCTAAAGTGAGGTCAGGTAAGACCCAACCTTGTTAAAGGTTACAAACACACTGTCAGGTGTGACCTTGTTAGAGGATTTTAGACTAGAAGTTATTGTCCAACCAGCATTCACTATGGGGTTGACAGGATAACAATGTTCATTCTATAAATGATACATTATAAGACTTTCAAAGTCCACTCAGTTAAGAGATTTTGACTGTATACAATAGTTAAATATGTAATAGTAAATGACCTGCCTTAATACAACTTCAATTTGCAGATTACAGATTAATATTTATTCCATACAAATCCTTTTGATCAATAATTCACTTCAGATTCAATACTGTATCAACTTGTTGTTCGTCAGTAATTGATCTTTGTAGCTCAATAATGGTTCTGCAGCTCGGTTCTTACTAACTAGTATGATCAGAATAGATGAAATCCTTGTTCATGTGATATTCCTACAACTTCTTCTTCTGGCATATTCATAATGAAAAAGTATTCTCTTATATAGATGAGTAAATCATTTTCTTCTCCACCATCATATTTTGCTACTTAATCTCATTCATAAATTTTGCCACTTCAAAGTTTCTTGGTACTTGTGTCAATAAAATGTTTCAATCTTTTCTATTAGATCTTCCCTGAATTTTGTTAGCCATCAATCTGTGTAACAAACATTATCTGTTACCTTGATGTTATACTCTTTCCAGCTCATCAATCTTATCGGCTAAGCTAATCATTTAATACATTCTGTTCTCCTCATTTAACAAAGAAATGCATCAGTGAATACTGTTCAGTTAATACTATGATCGGAATACACTACACTTCGTCGGTGTATACTAGAAATGCTTCATTTACCGACAACACTGCTTTGTGTCTTTCAGCTCTATACTTCATCATAGATGAATGCAACATAATAAAGTCAATATCATCAAGTCATAGACTCATCAACAAGTTACTCAATGTGTTCCTTATCCTCATCTATCATGTACATCTTTCCTCATGTAGATTTCTCTATTCTTCATCTCTTTCACCTTTCTTTAGATGTCTCGGTATAGTAACTTACAAGATAAGTGTTGTCAAACTAGTTGACATAAATGACAACATAATACTGATTTAATCATATTACATATCTAATCAACAACTCCTCAGTGATCTTACAATCATAGATTCTTCAATTAGATTCCAAATTAGTTGTAGTCAATAGACCTAATAGTCATATGTTAAATATTTTGAACAAGGTTGCATTCTAATGGAGTGTATGTAATTCCTATGACTAGGCTCACTTTTAATAGGGTGATTGAAATCCTTTAACCGGGTCACATTTGATAGTGTGTATTGTAACCTTTGACAGGGTTGGCTTTTTACCGAGCTCACTTCAGAAGAGTGAAAATAATAGTAGCATGTTACAAAGTGGTTTTTCCCAAATTGGGTTTCCACTATAAAACCTGGTGTTTATACTTGTGTGAATGTTTAGATCTTAACATTGCTATGTTTTACAAGTTAAGTTACAGCTAGGTAGTGGATTGCATTGTTAGATGTTTCTATTATTGAATCAATGATGACCGAGTTTGTTTTGGTTTTGGATCTGATTGAAAGATAAGTTTATGAGATTGTTTTATACATCAGGACCTTAAAACAACTGATTCACCCCCCCTCTCTTTTGTTCTAAATCATATTAACAATTGGTATTAGAGCTAAGTTGCTTATTATTAGTGTTGACAGATATCAAGTTTAAAGGGGCTTGAAGCAAATGATCAAGATGTATAAGAAGGAGGTACCAAAGCTGAACAAAGAAAATTTTCTTGCATGGCAAAGTTTGATGAAGCTATAGTTGGTTGGTATTGGTGACTCTACAAAGTACTACATTGAGAATAGCTATCTCACCTGTTGGACCTTTGACTACCGAAGAAATGAGAGCTAAGAAAGAACACAATCAGGCAATGCTAGGAATTGTATTTTCCCTAAGCTATCCAAAATTTGAGGACATTAAGGACTGCACAATTGCAAAGGATATGTGGGACACTCTTACAAGGATCTATGGTGGTGACTTGAATGTGCCGAAAGCAAAGGCCAAGAGTCTTAGAGGTAAGTTTGATGAAATGAGAATGCAAGAAGGTGAAAACATTGCATAATATTGTAGTAGAATAAAAGAAGTTGTGAATGCTATTAGAGGAGCTAATAGGACTATTGATGATGAAACTATAATAGGAAAAGTATTAAGAACCCTGCGTCCTATATATACTATTAAGATCTCAGCTATTTAGAAATCTAGATGTAACTCTACTAATGTGCTTACCTTGGAAAGTTTGGTCAGTAAGCTGACTGCTTTTGAACTCTCTAATTATGATAATTTCACTGTTGGAAGTATTGGAAATATTGAATCTACTTTTAAGTCATAGCTAGTTCTGAACAAGCCAAAAAAAGAAAAAGAAAGATGCATCAGTGAAAGTGAAAGTGAAAGTGATAGTGACATTTCTGATGAAGAACTAGAAGATCTAGAAGCTCTTATGGCTAGAACACTGAAAAGGGGGAAAGGAAAGTATAAAGGTAAACTCCCTATTATATGTTTTGCATGTAATAAAGTTGGTCATATAGCTGCTAGATGTCTTGATAGGAAGGATAAAGATGATGAAAGGAAAAGCATACACAAAGATAGAAAAGATGATAGAAGCTACCGATGGAATAGAGACTACAAGGAAAAAGATAAGAAATCTTGTTACATTGCTGAAAAAGAGGCTGACACTGATAGTGATCATTGTGAAATTGAGGTAGTTTATGTGGCAATGAAAGATGAAGCTAATGAGGATGAGAAAACTGCATTGATATCCTATGTGAACAAGAATGATAAATGGATTATTGATAGTGGTTGTTCACATCACATGACTAGTGACAAAAATAAGTTTGAGACTCTACATCATTACAGAGGTAAAAGTGTAAAATTTGGTAATGATGCACCATGTCCTATTAGAGGAAAAGGTTTGATTAAACTAACTGATAAGATATCTTGTGAAAATGCATATTGGGTCGAAGGTCTTAATTACAATTTGCTAAGTGTTTCTTAGCTTAACAAAGATGTTTACCGAGTGGAATTTCATCTCAAGAAAGCTAAAATATTTAATGTTGCTGGAGAATTGATTGGAAGTGGAGATCAAACTAGAGGCAATTTGTTCTATCTTGACCTATCTAAAGAAACATGTTTGATTGCACAACTTGATGATATTTGGTTATGGCATAAAAGGTTGTGTCATGTTAACTTTGACAATCTGGTAGAGATAAGTAAGAAGAAAAAGGTAAGAGGTCTACCTAGATTGAAAAAACTTGAGAATGTGATGTGCAAGGAATGCCAGTTAGGAAAAATGGCAAAGTCAAGTTTCAATAGAAAATCCTTTACTTCTAAAAACATTTTAGATTTGGTTCATACTAACCTTTGTGGACCTATGGGTGTACACAATTACTATGGTGCTAGATACTTTATCTTATTTTTTGATGATCATACTAGGATGATGCATGTGATGTTTTTAAAAGAAAAATATGAAGCTTTTCAATATTTTAAGTGGTATTTGGCTAAGGTTGAAAAGGAGACAGGTAGGAATCTGAAATGCCTTAGATCTGACTGAGGTGGAGAATTTACATCAAATGAATTTAATCTATTTTGCAATGATAGAGGAATCAAAAGATAGATGTTTGCACCTAGAACACCTCCACAGAATGGTATAGTAGAAAGGAGAAATAGATCTATCTTGGATTGTATAATGACATTGTTGATTGAAAAGAATGTGGCATAGAGATTTTGGAAATAAGCTATAAGCACTATTGTCTATACTCTTAACCGAGTATAGATCAAGAAAGAAAGAAATGAAGCTAACAGTAAAAGAGAACCAGAAGATTATAGATCTTTTGTGTATATTGAAGAAGAGGAAGAGGCAAGTAACAAACTTGCACCTGATGCCGAGTCTCAGGTAAGCAATGCCAAGCAATAGACAGAAGCTGTCGAGTGTCAGGAAAACACTATTGAGAGAGAACAAGAACATGTCGATCTACAAGAAAATGCTGTTGAGTATCAGGAAGAGGTTGCCGAGCATTTTGAAGTTGAATCTGAAAATCTTATTGAGGAACATGATGAAATAGAGGAGAGAACAGTTGAACCTATTTTGGAAAAATATGTGAGAAGACACCATAAGCTTGAACAGATAATTGGAGACAAAGATACTGGAATCCAAACCAGAATTAAGACTAAGAATCCAACATGTCTACTATGTGAATTTGAACCAAAGACAACTAGAGAAGCATTGGAGAATGAAGACTGGATACAAGCAATGAATGAAGAAATTAACTAGATTGAGAAGAATGATACTTGGACTTTGGTGCCAAGACCTAAAAATAAGAATGTTATAGGACAAAGTGGGTATTTCGGAATAAGATGAATGAAAATGGTGAAATCACTAGGAACAAAGCTAGGCTAGTATGCAAAGGCTATGCACAAGAAGAAGGGATAGATTATGGGGAGACATTTGCCCCTATAGCTGGATTGGAAGGAGTAAGAACTCTACTTGCATATGCTACTTATAAAGATTTCAAGGTATATCAAATGGATGTCAAGTCTACATTTTTGAATGGTATACTAGAAGAAGAAGTTTACATAGAACAACCAGAAGGTTTTATTGATCCAAACAAAAGACACATGGTGTGCAAACTAAACAAAGCATTGTATGAATTGAAGCAAGCACCTAGAGCATGGTATGAAAGATTGCACAACTACTTGATACAGATTAGATTTTTAAGAACAAATGACACAAGCAATCTGTACATGAAGGATGAAGAAGGTAAAAGTATCTTGTTGGCAAAAAAATAATTTGATGACATTATTTTTGGTGGACAAGATGCATTATGCAAAAGTTTCTCAAACGAAATGTAAACTGAATTTGAAATGAGTATGTTTGGTGAGATCAAATTCTTTGTTGGTTTACAAGCATATCAGAGGAAGAATGGAATTTTCATTACATAGTCTAAGTATGTTAATGAAATACTGAAAACTTTTGGGATGGAAGATGCTAAACCAGTAGGAACTCCTATGTTTACTGGACAAAAGTTATCTAAGAATGATGATGTTGCTAAAGTGAATCAAATTCTGTATAGATCTATGATTGGAAAATTGCAATATGCTGTACACAGCAGACCAAATATTGCATTAGCTGTTGGGATTGTGGCAAGATTATCTGCTAATCCTAAGGAAACACATATGATGGCCATGAAAATAATTATGAGATACTTGAAAGGAACTACTGACTATGGTCTATATTATAAGAAGGATGACAAATTTGAACTCCAAGTTTATACAGATGTTGATTGGGAGGAAATGTAGATGAAAGAAAGAGTACAAGTGGTGGAGCTTTCTTTCTTGGATAGAGATTAGTCTCCTGGACAAGAAAGAAACAAAATTGCATTTCCCAATCTACTGCCGAGGCTGAGTATGTTGTTGTTGTAGTGAACTGTTCAAACTTGGTATGGATAAAATAATTGTTGATAGGCATGAAAGAAAAAATCACTGAATCTGTTGTTATTTTCTGTGACAACGCAAGTGCTATTAATATTTTTAAGAATCCAATGATGCACACTAAGACCAAACACATTGCAATCAAGTATCAATACTTGAGAAAATTAGTACAAGACAAAGAAGTCCGAATGAAATATGTGAATATAAAAGAACAACTAGTAGACATCTTCACTAAAGCTTTACCTAGAGAAGCTCATGAGTATTTGAGAAGTCAATTAGGGGTTCTTCCCCTCATTGAGGCTGCCTAGACAAGCTAGGAGCACTGCATCAAATGTGCTATAGCAGAACATTTGACAAATTAATGCAGAAGATTGTCACACTTTAGGGCTGGCCTAGAGTTGTGAAGAGAAGCAAAGACAAGAAATCAGTCATAAGCAAGATGATAGAGGGAGAAACATAGTGTTGCACAGATATTATCTACATATGATGGATGTAAGTTTTAGTTGTTGCTTTGGAATTTTTGTCAAAGAGGGAGAATGTACTGATATGATAACACATGAGATATGATAACACATGATACTAAAAACTAAGAGTTGATGAGCTGATGGAACTAAAAGGAAAAAGGATGATGAACTGAAATGTAGAATCAGGATAGAGGGAGATTTGTATATTTCTGACGGTCACAAGAGTGAGGCTTATAGGATTCTGAATTAGAATGAAGCTAAGGATATTATAAATAAGTTTCTAATGGACAGATAAGTTTTTGGATTGGTTGGTAATCCATGTGTTATTCAGATGATATCATATGGTGTTGCCATCAATGCCAAAGAAGGACATTGTTGGAAACTAAATTGAAACAATTGTTGTATTGTCATTGATGTCAAACCTTAATTGGTAAGACTGCTACTACTTAGGATAGTACTATATCTATTTGAGTGTTGCTAAGAGGGCTAAGCAAGGTTGGTAACAATAGCACCTAAGGAAAGGTTGAGTTATCTTGATACTACAAAGTGTACTTGAATATGTTGCACTATGATGAGATAATGTATTGTTTATCTTAGTAAGACTGAAGACTAAACTGGTAGGCTTGACTGAGCAAAGAATGGAAAAATCATGTTTAAGCCGAGTAATGTTAGTGTCGACCGAGTAGTATATGTCGAGCAAATTATAGTGTCGACCGAGCACCAGTAAATTTTCAAGGAAGATAAGCTGAGGAGACAGTTTTAGTATTGACTGAGTGATCTACATGAAGACCGAGTGAACAATCACAGTATTGACCGAGCATCAACAATTTTATATTTGAAGAGAATTTAATTTTGGAGCTGACATTGTTGAATTCTCAGATTATGTAAAACATGTTGACTTTATTTATTAATTGTTTGGAAGCATTTAATGCACTGTAAAAATGTTTTATTGTAAATCTTTAAGAGATTTGAGATGATTCTAGAAAAGGAGCCGAAGAACATAAAGCGGTTAGATTCAATGAATATGACATAACCTTAAGATCTATGAATGAGATTGAGTGGCAAAAGATGAGTTAACCTAATTGAGGAAAATTATAAGGGAACCTGAAAATTGTGATATGTATGCACATGGTGAATGGAGAATGATGGAAGAGGAAAGTTTTATTGATTGACTAAGTAAAAAAGGCTGAAGGAGAATGGTGGTGATTGCTTGAAGAAAAGTTTCGAGTAGATCAGAGATGGAAATGGAAAAGTTTCAAAGTTAGTAAACCAGCATTAGTGTATGGAATTGGATCTGATATTTGCAAAGTGAGTTGTATATTTTTCAAATAATTCTGCTGCTACTTTCTAACCATTGTAATAGTTAAAATCCTTTTAACAGAGGTTGACCTAACAATCATATGTTAAATATTTTGAACAAGGTTGCATTCTAATGGAGTGTATGTAAGTCCTCTAACTAGGCTCACTTTTAACAGGGTGATTGAAATCCTTTAACCGGGTCACATTTGACAGTGTGTATTGTAACCTTTAACAAGGTTGGCTTTCTACCGAGCTCACTTCAGAAGAGTGAAAATAATAGTAGCATGTTACAAAGTGGTTTTTCCCAAATTGGGTTTCCACTATAAAACCTGGTGTTTATACTTGTGTGAATGTTTAGATCTGAACATTGCTATGTTTTACAAGTTAAGTTATAGCTGGGTAGTGAACTACATTGTTAGATGTTTCTATTATTGAATCAGTGATGACCGTGTTTGTTTTGGTTTTGGATCTGATTAAAGGATAAGTTTATGAGATTGTTTATACATCAGGACCTGATAACAATTGATTCACCCCCCCTCTCTATTTTTGTAAATCATATTAACTATAACATGCATAGCAATAACAAAAATAAACTCATAACACATTATTTGTTCTTGAAGAAACCTTGGCCAAGGGAAAACCCTGGTAGGGATGGTATCCACAAAGATCCACTAATCAAAAGTATCATGTTAAGGATGTTGACCCTATTAGGAGCCTATTACATGCATATAGTGTCTCAGTCCTAATTAAGGGACTATAGGCCTTGTTAGAAGCCTCAACCCTACTAGGATTTGGTAGAACAAAATATGATTGCTAGATGAGCCCACTGCCCAAACAAGTAATATACAATATTTACTAATTACAAAATAGGTCAAGGTACATAACCTTATACTTGCAACTTCGCATCAATATCTCTTCACTTCCTTTTTCACTATTTCTATTACATTCATATCATATTGTCTCTTTTCATACATTACATCATTACATCTTTATACAAGTTATTAAGATTAATAACTCTTATAGTCGGCTTGTCATAAGCATTATAAAAAATATATCTTTACCCAAGGGTTAACATCTAGGATTTTGTCCCTCTATATTTTTAAGTCATTATTTTGATAAATAAAATAATCCCTTAACTCTTTACCAATTCTATCTTCATATTCTGTCATGTCGGCTTAACACTATCTTTAGTAAAACTGTCATAACTTCTTCCGTACATGTCGTACTGACTTGCACTCTCAGGTGAGTCTTCTATAGTCACCATAGTATCTATGTTCAAGTGAAAAAGCACTGAACTTACTCCAATAAACATTGCTAATCAAAACTATCTTTGGGTATACTGTTAAAAACAATGTCTCATACTTAGACAATTTTGCATTGTGCTCTGTCATACTTGCGCTCTATCATACTTGCTCTCTGTTTTGTGTGATCTTCATGTACATCATATGTTTCCATAATGATGACATCTATGTATCTAACTCAGCCAAATTTCAAACAAGGACATTGATGTTAGAAAAGAATGTTGCTCAAGAATGTTGCTCAGACATATTGGATAGAAGCGGTTAGCACAACTGTTTATGTTCTGAACTGAGTACAACTTAAGAAGGACACTAATAAAACACCCTATGAGTTATGGTTTGGACACAAACCTACTATAAGCTATTTCAAAAATTTTGGAAGTAAATGCTTTATTCTGAAAGATGAAAGAAATGGAAAATTTTAGTCAAAAGGTGATGAAGGGATATTTCTAGGATATTCCACTAAAAGTAAAGCATACAAGTGTCTTAAAAAGTAACTAATAAAATGATTGAAAGTGCTAATATTTGGGTTGATGAGTTTGATAATAAGAATATAGAAGAAAGCACGAAGGAACCAGAAGAGATTCACTTACATTGAACAACCAGAGTACCTAACGAAGCCACAAACAATGACAACTAGTCAACATGAAAACAATACCAAAGAACAAGAAAGAGAAATCGACAAGCAGGAAGGACCTACCGAGTAAGAAAATGAACCTACATAGGATGAAAAACAAAGAAGAAATCAAGTACTGGCAAGATTTTTTAGGAGACATCATCTTGAGACACAAATCATTGGAGACAAACAAGCTGACATGATTACAAGGAGTAAAATGAGACAAGGTACATGTTTAGTTTGTGAATATGAACCGAAGAATGTAAAAGTTGCATTAGAAAATGATGAATGGGTAAATGCAATGAAAAAGGAAATATAATAGATAGAGAAGAACAAGACCTAGACGTTAGTACCCAGGCCTAAGGAAAAGAATGTAATCGATACTAAGTGGATATTCAAAAACAAGCTTAATGAGAATGGAGAGGTAACAAGGAACAAAGCAAGATTAGTATGCAAGGGATATGCATGGAAGGAAGGAATAGATTATGGTGAGACCTTTGCACTTGTTGCTAGATTAGAAGGAGTTAGAATGTTACTTGCATATGCTATAAACAAAAAGTTCAAAGTTTACCAAATGGATGTTAAATCTTCTTTTTTGAATGGGATACTTGAAGAAGAAGTCTACATAGAACAGCCTAAAGGGTTCGTGGATCTAGACAACAAATATATGGTATGTAGATTACAAAGAGCTTTATATGGTTTAAATCAAGCACTGAGAGCCTAGTATGAATGGCTGCATAACTATTTACTGAGTATTGGTTTTGTTAGAACTAGTGAGAATAGCAATCTATACATGAAAGGAAATTCTAATGATACTATCTTGATTGCTAAGATATTTGTGGATGACATAATATTTGGAGGACAAGACCACATCTGTAAATCATTTTCTGATCAAATGAGAAGTGAATTTTAAATGTTTATGTTTCGAGAGATTAAGTTCTTTCTAGGCTTACAAGTGATTCAACGGAATGATGGAATATTCATTACACAATCTAAGTACATAAAGGAAGTATTGAAGACATTTGGCATGGAAGATGCTAAACTTATTGGAACACCGGTGGCTACTGGATGTAAACTGACTAAAGAAGATGGAACTACCAAAGCAAACTAGACACTATACCGATCCATGATTGGTAAGTTAATATATGTAGTTCATAGTAGACCTGATATAGCACATGTCGGGATAGCTGCTAGATTTTTTGCAAATCCTAGGGAATCACACATGGTTTCTACAAAGAGAATCCTAAGATACTTGAAGAAAACATAAAATTATGGATTATGGTATCCTAAGGAAGGCAATTTTGAACTTCAAGTCTACACCGATGTTAATTGGGCTGAAAATGTGGATGATAGCAAGAGTACCACCAGAGGAGCATTTTTCTTTGGTGAAAGACTTGTTACATGGACAAGTAAGAAACAGTCTTACATTTCCCAGTCTACAGCTGAAGTAGAGTATGTTGCTGCTGCTACAAATTATTCAAATATTACATATATCAAGCAAGTGTTGGAAGGTATGAATGAGGTAATCACTGACCCAGTGATTATATATTGTGACAACTCTAGTGCCATTAATATTTTAAAGAATCCATTGATGCACTCAAAGGCTAAGCACATATCTATTAAGTATCACTACTTAAGAGAATAAGTACAGGAGAAGAAAGTTAAATTGGAGTTTTTTACATCAAAAGAACAACTTGCTGATATTTTCACAAAGCCTCTACCAAAGGAAACATTTGAATATTTGAGGGCTAGACTTGGGGTTCGTCCCCTATCTACCAGTCACTAAGGTGATCTGGAGGTTGAATTAGCCTAATCTTATTAGAAGATCATTCATGTTGATGCAACATAGTTCACACTTTGCACTCTATCTAAGGTTGTGAAAGGTTGAAGAACTAGAACAAATTTGTACATTAGTATACAGAGATATAGTGAATGCACCAGACAATAGAGAGTTACATGGCTACTGAAGAGTTGTATGTATATATTGTTCTTTGGCATTACTATCAAAGGGAGAGAATATTCAATGAAATACATGTCACAGGGAGAGAAATCTTATGGACTGAGATCATGAACTGAAATAGAGAGCATTGAAGATTTGTTGCTGAGAACATAGAGAACAAAAAGAGCTAAAAAGATCATATCTATAGAAGATAGTCTACACTTGAAAATGCTATTATGTAATGTAGTGATTAAACATATTAAGCTAGGGAGAGCATTTTTTTACAAAGTTGTAGAATACATGTTTAGTATGTGTATGGTATATTTCATATTACTTTTGTTGCCATCAATGACAAAGGGAGAGATTGATGAACTACAACTGATTTGAATAAATTGTCTGACTTGAAGATCTATGATTTGAGATCACCGAGTTATTGATTAGATATGTAAGATGATTAAATCAGTAATATGTTGTCATTGATGTCAACTGACTTTTGACAATATTTATCTTGTAAGTTACTATACCCAAACATATGTAGAAAGAAGAAGAAAAAGAGATGAAGAATAGATATATCTACATGAGGAAGATGGAGATAACAGATAAGGATAAGGAATACATTGGGTAACTTATGGATGAGTTTATGACCTTATGTTATTGACTTGATTATGTTGCATTCATCTATGATGAAGAAAAGAGAAAACATGCACAAGGCAATGTGGTCGGTTAAAGAAGCATTTCAGTATACACCGAGCAGTGTAGTGTATACCGATAAGGATTGATGAGTTGTAAAGTGTATGATTATGAGGTGATAGATAAAGTGTTATGGAGATCTAAAAATAACATAATTTGAAGAAGATCTAAAGGATTGAAATAAAATGTGTTACTAACATATCAGCCGAGGAAGGTTTAAGTGGCAAAATCAATGAAGGAGATTAAGAGGCAAAATCTGATGGATGGAATTAAAATGGTTTACTTGTCTATTTAAGAGACTAGAGTTTCATAATGAAAATTATGCCAGAAGAAGGACAACTACATAAATATCACATGAACAAGCTTCATGCATGCTTGATAAGACTAGTTAAGGAGAACCGAACTGAAGAGATTACCGAGCGTCAGAAAGCTATAAGCAAGAGGCAGTAAGTTACTGAATATTGTTGAAATAGAATTGATATATTGATCAGAGGATTTGAATGAGTGTAATATAGATCTAAACATCTACAATTGAAGTTGTATTGTAATCAGATCACCTACTATTATATTTTATGTTGGCAAAATGGTCAGTGCTCCCCTCGGGATTCTTGACATGGTTTAACAGCCTCCTGTGTCCTTTATAAGTCTAGTGGTTGTATCTCAATGAAATCTTGTTAAAAGTAGTAGTTTCCATTGCACCAAATGATCAACTTGTTAATGACTGATACAACCACTAGACTTATAGAAGACACAAGAGGCTATTAAACCATGTCATGAATCCTGAGGGGAGTGCTGACCATTTTGCCAACAATCTCCCCCTCAGCATTACCCGAGGAGATTCAAACCTGTGACCAAGCTCTGATACCAATTGTTAGAAATAGGGAATACTGAGAGGGGGGGGGGGGTCAATCAGTATTCTACAAACTTTATCTTTTTCCCAATTATGGATATAACAGATTATCTTTATACATGCATAACATAAGAAGCTAAACAATATGCATAGCAATAGAAATAAAGAACTCATAACACATGATATGTTCTCGAGGACACCCTAGCCAAGGGAAAACCCTGGTGGGGACGGTACCCACAAAGATCCACTAATCAAAAGTATCATGTTAAGGATGTTGACCCTATTAGGAGTCTATTGCAAGCATATAGTGTATCAGTCCTGATTAAGGGACTATAGGCCTTGTTAGAAGCCTCAACCCTGTTAGGAGTTGTCAATACAAAATCTGATTACTAGATGAGCCCACTGACCAAACAAGTAATGTACAATATATACTTATTAAAAAAATGGATATTTTAACCATTGTAAATAGATAAATCTCTTAACAGAGTGGACTAGAAAGTCTTGTAATGTCATTCATAGAATGTACATTTGTTATCCTGTCAACCCCATAGTGAATGTTGGTTGGACAATAATGGTTGGTCTTAAATCCTCTAACAAGGTCACACCTTACAGTGTGTTTTGTAACCTTTAATAGGGTTTGGTCTTCATCGACCTCACTTCAAAAGAGTGAACAATTTTTGGGTTGCCAGTCCTAGGTGGTTTTTCCCTTTACAGGGTTTCCACATTAAATCTTTTGTGTTATGTGTTTACTGTGATGATTGTTTGTTATCATATTTACATGTTGCATATTTGATTTGATTAGTGAATACACTAAGTTTTTAACTGGTAATCGGTGAAAGCATAGATAGATTAATATTTTATGTTACCAAGTTGCAGAAGTTTAAGTAATTTGTTTCTGGATATACATTTTGTACTGGGACTATGGATAACTGATTCACCCCCCTCTCAGTTATTCTAACATATTCCAAGTCAATAGAGAGAATGATAATTAAATAACTCACTTATTTCCCTTGGTTTTTAATATAATTGTTCCCAATGTGTTGGAGATATTAGGATTGCAAGGTCAATATCACTTTATCACAACATAAACATCTTACATTATTCCACTAATTTGATTAATTCATGTCCAAAGAAGTTACTTTAATACCACATTGGGGAGTATCCAGAGTTATACCTTGATATTTTATAGTATTGTGCCTAATTAATTCATTCACATCCTAAGTTTTGCATTCCTACATGTAAAACATGCACCGCGTGTCTAAAGTTATGCCTTCCCCTCTTGGATATTATATTGGGGCATATGTTTCTCTAATGTATTACCATACTTAAATAGGTGTTTATGGAGATTGAAAGCTACCTCACCTATTTATTTTATCCATTTTTGTGGTGTTTTAGGGTATTTTAAAATGCTATCTCTAGCACACACCATTTTGCATACTTTATTATCCTATATGTTTACATGCTCATTTCATGATGTATTTATTAATACTTATACTTTACATGAGAATGTGCTCATAATATTTATCTGGATATTGCTAATCTTCTAAAGATTTGACTATTTCCATATATACATGATATTTTGAGAGCACAAACACATCATTGATCTTTGAACTTGATTCAATACTATACTGAATTATATTCATTCTATAATTACAAATTTGAAAATATTTACCATGAATTTTAATAAAAACATTTACTCTCAGCATTCATTTATTTAAAATAGTTATAATGTTTTATCTACATATTATTAGTACTTGTTGATATGATGCAGGGGCATCCTAGGATTCTTGGCAATCCTATATCAACCAAAAATATGTTGGGCTTTGAAGGTAGATTGTTGGTTTTGATCTTAGTTGTGGAGAATTTTGCTCAGTTTGGAGATTGGTTACTCAGTTTCTATGGTTATCAGGGTGCTCGGTCTCTAAAGAATGCTTGGTAACTGAAGGCATCAGTTCACCGATGCTCGGTAATAACTATATTTCTCAGTCATGCTTGGCGTGGTTGGTCAATTGGCACTCGGTTATTTCCTCGATTGCTCGATGTTCCTTCTTATCGACTAGAGTTGTTTTGATGAATTGGCTTGGCCGAATGGTGCATTTAATTTGGGTCATGCTCCTCAAGTTATGGATTGACCATTGGATGTGTGAGGACCTAGATCTAGCATTTTGTACTCTTCTATGTAGATCTGATGACCGTTTGGGCCATCTTGGAGAGTTTATTTGTTTGTAAGGCTATTTGAGAGCCGACTAATGTTTTGGCATTTAATATTTGTTTGTATGGGTTAATTATTTGATCAGCCAACTTGTGGCTAGGAATCAGTATTTATAGGATGCTTGGGTATTTTTTAAGGGGAGGAGTGATGAGAAAAAGGTTAGTAGCCTGCGAGCTTAGGATAGGAAGATTGCTTGGAAGTTTGAGTACAATTTCAGATCTTTCCTAGTGCCTACTAGTGTGCTGTGAGTTACAGAACTGGGCTAGTTGAATGCTGATGTTGTGGAAAAGATAAAGATCCCACGAGATCTTACAGACTGTTTCTTTCTTTGTAATTGGCCGTAACTGGGAAGGCCTTATAGCCCAACACATTTCATGTAATTAGTGGTTTTATGAATACGATATCTATTTTACTTCAGATCTGGTGTTGTGATTGTGTAATTCCACTGTGCTAAGTGTTGGCTGCAAGTTTGGACAGTCCTTCATTGGATTCTCTGACCTTGATTGCATCAGGTGGTATCAAAGTAGAATAGATCTTGTGAAGAAAATTTTGTTCCTATTGGAGATGAGTAGATCTTGTGTGTTCGCACCTGGATCTTGATTTGAAGATGCCTCTAAGGAGAAATCGTGAGATCTCTAAGGAAGAAGAAGCTACTAGAGAATTCAGTCTTGATGATTTTAGGACTTTGCAGAAACAAGTGCAAAACCTACAAGATGCATTGAAAAAGAAGAAGACTACACCGAAGAGAGGTAGTGATGATGAATGTGATGAAGAAGATCATTTTGAAGAAGCTGTAGAAGAAGCTAGAGATCCAGAAGAGGATAGAATCCTGAAAGCTATGTATAAGATTGGGAAGAGACCTAAGATTGAAGTTTCTGCATTTGCTAGAAGCCTTAGGCCTGAAGAATTGATTGACTACATCAATGAGATTGATGAATACTTCAAGTGTGAAGAAATAGAAGATCCTGAGAGGGTTAGATTTGCAAAGACTAAATTAAAGGGTCATGCAAATATTTGATGGAGAGAAGTTTAGTTGGAAAGAGGTAGAAGGGGCAAAGAGAAGATCACTAAGTGGAATTGAATGGTTGACAAGTTGAAGAAGCAATTCATTCTGGTGGATTATGAATTGTAAATGTTCAAGAAGATGCAAGCTTTGAAGTAGACTAACAAATCGGTACAGGAGTATACAGAGGAGTTTTATAGAATCATGATTAGGACTGGTCATTCTGAAGCTGATAAAGAGAAAGTTGCTAGGTATGTCTATGGTTTGAGACCTAGTATACAAGAAGAGTTACTTACTATGCGAATGATAATGATCAGTGATGCTTATCAGATGACATTAAAGGTTGAAGAGAAGCTGAATAAGAAGTTTGAAGGTAGACAGAACAATAGGAACCAAGGGGGTAAAATTGGTGAGGTAGTTCTTGAAAGTAATGTGATAGAGAATCCTAAGCCTGATGTGGGATCTAGCAGTGATCAAGTTACTAAAAATGTGGGGTAGAGAGGAAGGTGGAAGAATGAGTTCACCGGTACTTGTTATAACTGTGGTGAACCTGGTCATAGAAGTTGGTAGCGTTCTAAGAAGAGAGTTACATTAGTTGCTGAAAAAGGCATTGAGAATGTTCCTGAGAAAGGTGAGACCCTTATCACGAGAAGGTTAGCAACATGTGTCTCTGAACTGATACAAAGAAGAAATTTGTTCAGGACCAGATGTAAGTGCAAAGATAAGGTATGCAATGTCATAGTTGATGGTGGCAGCTCTAAGAACTTTGTTTCAGAAGAGATGGTCAATAAATTGAATTTGGAAAGAAGCATCCTAATCCTTATCAGATTAGTTGGGTACAAGATATTTCTAAGGTGAAAGTGGAAGAGCAATGCTTGGTTAATTTATGGATTGGATCTTACTAGGATGAGATATTGTGTGATGTGTTGCCTATGGATGTCTATCATCTATTGCTCGGTAGACCTTGGCAGTTTGACAAAAGTGTCTTGTTTGATGGTCATGCTAACATGTATGTGGTTAGGCATGAAGGAGTTCGGCATAAGCTGATACCTTTACAGGAAACATGGGTCAAAGGATGTGGAGTTATCAGGTGTTTTCCTTATGAAAAACCTTAGGAGCACAAGGTTGATGAACCTTTTCCTATTAAGTCCAGTTTGAAGGAGAAAGAGGATGATATCTCTAAAGAGTTTGTTGTGATTAAGAAGCAGATGGTTTTGCTGGCAGAGATGGTTCAACAGATGGTGACATTTATGACATAGAGAGATGTAGATAATATTGAGTGGGTTGAGGAGTCTGGAGAGGATGTACCTTATCGAGGCACTGAGGTGATCAGTGGTGGCCAATGTCATTTTCTATCAATTGCCGACAGTAGGGATGAAAAAAGTGGAAAGCAGAAGACCTTTCTACATGAGATAGTAAATGAGGTGAAGACTACTTGGGATGAAGGACATGAAGAGATGTGGGTAAAGAATAGATCCATCATACCTATTCTGATTCCTTCAAGATGTTCCTGATTTCCTTATGAGAAAATCTTTCTTACCCGGGGTGTCTAGTGGAGGAGCATCCTAGGATTCTTGGAAATCCTGTATCAACCAAAAATATGTTGGGCTATGAAGGTAGATTGTTGGTTTTGATCTTAGTTGTGGAGAATTTTGCTCAATTTGGAGACTGGATGCTCAGTTTCTGTGGTTACCGGGGTGCTCGGTAACTGAAGGTGTTGTTTCACTAGCACTCAGTAATAACTATGTTTCTCAGTCATGCTTGGCATGGTTGGTCAACTGGAACTCAGTTGTTTCCTCTATTGCTTGGTGTTCCTTCTTACCGACTGGAGTTGTTTGGATGAATCAGCTTGGCCGAATGGTGCATTTAATTTGGGTCATAGTCCTCGAGTTATGGATTGACCATTGGACGTGTGAGGACCTAAATCTGGCGTGTTGCACTCTTCTATGTGGATTTGATGACTATTTGGGCCATCTTGGAGAGTTTATTTTTTTGTAAGGCTATTTGAGAGCCGACCAATGTTTTGGCATTTAATATTTGTTTGTATGGGTTAATTATTTCATCAACCAACTTGTGGCTAGGAATCAGTATTTATAGGGTGCTTTGGTAGTTGTTTATGGGAGGAGTGATGGGAAAAAGGTTAGTAGCCTACAAGCTTAGGACAGGAAGATTGCTTGGAAGTTTGAGTACAAGTTCAAATCTTTCCTGGTGCCTACTAGTGTGCTGTGAGTTACAGACCCGAGCTAGCTGAATGTTGATGTTGTGGAAAAGATAAAGATCCCGTGAGATCTTGCAGATTGTTTCTTGCTTTGTAATTGGTCGTAATTGGGAAGGCCTTATAGCCCGACACATGCATGTAATCAGTGGTTTGATGAATACAATATCTATTTTACTTCAGATCTAGTGTTGTGATTGTGTAATTCCGTTGTGCTAAGTGTTGGCTGCAAGTTTGGATAGTCCTTCATTGGATTCTCTGACCTTGACTGCATCATGATAGGCTAAGCAAGTACTATTGCAATGAGTTTTAGATTTCTTACTTTAACTAGTGATTAAAACATGTTGTATGAACCAATCACAATTCAACATATTTTTTATTTTTTTTATAAATTTCATGTTTTCTATAGTAAACATGTAATATTTTTAAGTTTATAAATTATAAAAAATGTTTTTTGAGCATGTGATTGGTTGAATTGATTTGAGGCTTATACACAAGATTTTTGGAATTAAAAACTTGAACAATTTCATTAACAACAATGCATAATTATAACCAACATTCTACGATTCACATATTTTTTCATTAACAACAATTCATAATTAGAGTAATATATAATCATAATTTAGAATTTAATGCACGAATATATGTATTAAATATATAACATATTTAAAATAAAAATATTTTTATAATATAATAATGTTTCTAAAATATACACCAATTTATATTATATAAAATTAAAATAAAATTTATATAATAATGAAATAATATATTTAGTATAAATATATAATTTACAATATAAAATATTCATTTTGTACAATTTACTTTTTATTTTTTAAAAAAATTATTTTAAATAATATTATATTAAATATAAATTTTATTCATATTTTATTATACATTATATACATTTTTAAATTTAAATATTAAAATACTAAATATATAATTTACAATAAAAATTATTCATTTTGTACAATTTAATTTTTTTAATTTTTTTACATAATATTATATTAAATATAAATTTTATTCATATTTTATTATATATTATATAAAATTTTAAATTTAAATATTAAAAAAATAATAAATATGTATTTTAAATATTTAATATAATAATTTTTTTTATATAATTGTAAAATATATTTTGATGACAAATTTGACATGTATATAATATTCTACATATATTATTTAGTTTTCTAATATAAAATTTATACTTCACATTGTTTAAAAAATAATATTTTTATTTATACTACTAATTTATAATTATATTCTCAATTTTTTTTTTTGGTATTATATATAGGTAGATCAAAAAACAAGATACAACAGTATCAACCAAGAGTATCAAAAAAGAGGCCCAGCCTCACCATGAACTCAGAGTATTAGGTATACATACATAAAACAAAGAAAGGAAAAAATTATGTAAAACATCATAATGGGTATCAACCCAAGCAGTTTAACCCAAAGGGCCCTCCATCCAAATGATGCTCTTTCACTGTTGGATTTGTGTAAGCATGAAGATCTCATCCTTCCTGGAGTTAATGTTCTTTTTGATTTCTTGGTTCAGTCTTTTGCATGTTCGTTCAAACATTTGGAGGTCATAAAAAATCCTCCTCCATTCGTAACCATGTTTTAGCTCATAAATGAAGAAGGTGGCATGCCCGTCCTTCAAGAATCTCCTCAGCTTGTCTTTCTCCATCATCATAGTAGTGTGGACCTAAAGAAAAATTTTAAAATATGTGAGTTTTAAAAAACAACTTAGTAAGAATTCTAGGGTTTCTTTGATACCTTCCCTCATTCCTGCACTTCCAAATCTACCAAAGGATGTTAGAAGACATCATATTCCAAAATAAATTTGCATCCTTTTTAAGCCCAACAATATGACTAGTAATATTTTAGAATATTCACATTTAAAGGATAAAAAATGCCAAACATGTTCCAGATCTCTTTGGCAAAGATGCAATAAAAAAAAAATGTCTACCAATTTTAGGAAGCCTGCAAAGGTTGCAAATATCATTCATGTGACCATCTTTTCTAATAGGGAGTCTATCAAGCAAAGCCAGCCACTTAAAACATCTGATTTTAGGTTCAACAAGACCTTTCCAAAGAATATGAAAATACTTCCTCCAAGACACAGAATCAAGAGTGGAATACTAGACAGTATTGATATGAGTAATAATATTTATATTATGATCAATGATTTTATAGATATTCTTGTCTTTGAGATTAGCCATAATGACCCCATCTAGCCATTTGCATTTTAAGTATCTATGAGAGTCCACATGACAGTCAGTAGGTAGATCCTTGGTAGCCTTGACAACCATGTTATAAGTCTTCTTTTGGGAATCCAGAATATTGAATCTATTCTTAAGCTCATCCCAATTGATGATTTTATCATTTTCAAAAAGATCAGCAAGTTGGGAAATCCCCATTTTAGACCACAACCTAGCAAAACATCCTTGGGAGAGGGCTAGGGGTTTACCAGCCAGGTGCAAGTTCCACCAAATGGATCTTTCACCATACAGATGCTTATCATCATGGAAATTCTTGTTGGTGACAAAATTCCTAACATGGTCCTAGGCTCTCCATATGGATCTGAAAATAGTAGAGCCTTGAACGTTGATCAGGAAATTGCAAACAGTTAAATCACAAAAAGGGAGGTTTCTCCAAGTTTTAGATTTTTCTGGAAAGCCTCTTTCAATATTATGCCTAACCAGCACTTTCCAAGGATCATTTTCATCCATAGAATGAAAGATCCATTTGGCAGATAAAGCAATACCTTGAGTTTTAAGGTCTTTAAGCCCCAACCCCCCAAGGGTTTTATCAGTATGACACCAGTCCCATTTGACCACATGCATTTTTCTATTGTCTTTACCATTAGACCAGAGAAATTTCCTAATGGCCTTTTGGATTTCCAAAATTTGGTAATTACTAAACATCCACGCAGAGGAGTAATATATGTTGTATGAAGATAGCATCTTCTGATAGACTTGTATTCTGCCAGCTAGAGATAAAGATCTATTATGCCATTTATTCAACTTCTTATTAGTTTTATCCTTAATCCAGGAACACATGTCTTTAAGGGAAGGCTCAATAGAAAAGGGGATGCCTAAATACTTAACAATTTTATGAGGTCCACCCCATTGGAAGTTAGACTAAGTGAACCAATCAGGAGGTTGCTCATCCCACCCAAGACACAAAGATTTAGATTGGGAAATACGAGAACCAGAGATAGAACAAAATAGATTAAGTTTGGTTTGTAAGGCTTCAAAATTATTGTACTAAGCTCAAAAAATATGGCAGTATCATCAACAAACTGATAGTTAATAAGCTCATCATTGTTAGGGAGATAAAGGCCTCTAACATCAGGGGAAAGAGTATTGTCTCTGAGGATGTAGTAAAGGGCTTCTGAAGCTATAAAAAGTAGAGCAGGGGCTAAGGGACAACCTTGTCTAATGGATTGACCAAGGGGGAAGGGATTGGAGAGGGATCCATTGACCTCCACCTGGGTA
The DNA here is from genome assembly GCA_027943335.1 of Chamaecyparis obtusa. Taxonomy (NCBI): domain Eukaryota; kingdom Viridiplantae; phylum Streptophyta; class Pinopsida; order Cupressales; family Cupressaceae; genus Chamaecyparis; species Chamaecyparis obtusa. The sequence continues at coordinate 537,452 of BSBK01001448.1, forward strand.
GAGGCATCCTTAAGAAGAACATGGACTGAGTTACAGAAAAAGGATGGGAAAACAAAGGCCTCAAGAATCATGAGGATAAAATTCCATTCAACCCTATCATAGGCTTTTTCGAAGTCAAGGAGCAACATCACCAAGTTCTTGTGAGAGAAATTCACCCAATCCATGGCTTCCCAACTAGTAATTAAATTTTCCAAAATATATCTACCTTTGATGAAGCCAGTCTGGGTAGCACCGATAAACTTAGGAAGGATATTCACAAGTCTGAGGGCCAGGATCTTGGCCAAAATCTTATAAGAAACATTGAGGAGGGTGATAGGTCTCCATTTTTTGATAAGAGCTTTGTCCCCATCCTTGGTAAGGAGTTTAATGATGCCACTATTAATCTCAGGGTCAAGGGAACCATTAGCCATAGCTTCCACGTAGATGTCTTGTAAATCCTTACATATCCAACTGATGTTGGCTTTATAAAATTCAATAGGGAGCCCATCAGGGTCAGGGGGCTTATCATTATTGAGAGAATTGATAGCTTTTTCCACTTCATCCAAAGAGATATCCTTAGATAAGGCAGCAATATCGCCATTGTCCAATTTATTGGGGATAAGAAGCTTACACTTATTCCTAAGATTAGCAGCCTCATTAGAGTCCTCAGAAGAGAAGAGACTCCTGTATTAGTCAGAAAAAGCTTGGTTAATGATAACATGGTTTGAAGTATCTTGGTTTTTAATTAAGAGTCTATCGATAGACTCCTTGGATTGCTTCTACTTTAAAAGGTTAAAGAAGAACTTGGAATCCCGGTCCCCATTTTGGATCCAATGAGCACGAGATCTAATCTTAGCACCATGGATCCTAAATTGTTGATGTTTCCTCAAGGCATCCTTAGCATAAATCAAATGGGAGACAAGGTTAATATTGGAGGAATCATTTTCAACATTACTCTCAGCCTCTTGGAGATTAGAGGAAAGATGTTTTTCAACAAACCTATAATCCTTGGCATTCTTTTGACCAATAGTCTTCAGGAGGCATTGCCAAGCTAGGAGATTCACCATCCATTTGTGAATCATGGGATAGTTAGGGAAATTGAATTTATTGATATTGCAAATAATCTGAATGGTAGCAAGGACATCTTCATCATGAAGGAGACTAGTATTCAATATCAACTTGGGGCTAATCATTCTAGGGTGAACAGGGGTGAAGTTGAGGTTGACACGGGTAGAGATGGGATGATGATCAGATAGGGTAGTGGCCATAACAAGGATGATGTTATTCTAAATATCAGGGAGGAAGGAGAAGACATTTTTATTACCATAAAAATGGTCAAGTCTAGAGTAGATCCAAGAGGGGCCCTGCTGAAAATTGCACCAGGTGTGCCATATCCCAAGGTTAGAGGCTTTACTGCCAGCTAAGGGGTCAAACAAGGTCTTAGAGTTAATCAACTTGTTCTAGTTTCATTATCTTTCCAAAAGAAAGGGTTACCTCCATATTTGTCTTCTTGGGATTCCACCATATTATAATTCCCTCCAACAAGCCAGGGGATATCAGGGAGTGTAGCTCTCTCCTTAGAGTCATTGGGGGCATAAACAGAGAAAATGCCAAAAATGTTATTATTATGCTTAATAGTGATCCAGACAGCTCTCTGGCAGGGTGAGGTACCATTGACAGTGATATAATTCCCCCATTTGGGACAGATGAGCAGAGAAATTCCACCTCTGCCTCTATTATGCTTAGTGCAAAATTTGATCACATTATTCCAAATAAAGTTAAGGTTGGTTTCAAGTATGAACCAATGGCTTTGACTTCTTGCAACATGAGAAAATCCAAAGAGCTAAAGGAATTAAGAAAATGCTTAATAAAAAATTTCCTATCCAGGGATTCAAGACCCCTCACATTCCAAGATATACAATTCATGAGAAAACATTAGAGGGATTAGAGCACACAGCACCAATTTCATCAGCTGAGGGTAAAGACTTATTAGAACTATCCCCATTTTTCTTACCAGAGGTTTTATTCTTAGATCCAAGAGGCCTTCCCCTCTATTTCGAAGCAAGGGTATCAGTTTTGGGATCGTCTTCATTTTTAGATTGGGAGTCCACTTCCATGGAGGGCATATTAGGGATGATTTCTATAGAACAATCATCACTTAGTTATTTAAAAACTTTTTGCGAGAACTTCTGAGATGATCCTGAGGAAATATTCAAGTTGGAGTTATTAGAACACATAGCAGGGGAGCAAGGAGGGATAACATTGATAAGTTCTACCACAGGAGAGATAGTAGGAGGACTTTGGGGAAGGGGAATATTTGAACAAGTGGGATTCAAGGGTCTAGGACGGTCAACGGTATTACCCTTTTTCCTCCTTTTCTTATGGATAGTCTAGAAACCATCATTCACATTCATAACATCAATAGCCATGTCCAAAGAGGGGAAAGAGGTATGAGTGGAAGGGGAAGCAGGAGAGGCTGAGTCTAGATTAGGAGGAGTTATGGAGGTTTTATCCTCATGTGAGTCTTTGCTAACAGAAGGAGCCAGAGCAGGGTTGGGTGGATTAGAAGGTGGAGGGTTTTTAGTAGGATTCTGGTTCTTTTTAATAATAGGGAAATTCTTTCTAAGATGCCCCTCTTTTCTGCATAAAAAACAAGCATTAAGACCTCCCAAAATATCAATAGGGCACACAAAAGATTCTTCCATGATGTTGATAGTGATATCAACAAGGATTTCCTTCCCTAGTTGCAAAGAGTATAGGACTCTAGTGTCCATATGCAGAATGAGCATAACAGTGTCATCCATTCGGATGGTTTTTCCCAATGGTTCAAGCAACTGAGGTAAAAACTTCCATAAAAAGGGGGGGTCATTTTTAACCAGTATCCATCTAAGAGCCGAGAGGGAAAGAACCTCTTCATGCATAGCCTTAGGAGACCAAGCCAAAGCATGGAAAGAAGTGGAACCAACAGTCCAATACTACTTTTTCAGGACTTCATCTTGAGATTCACTATTAACAAAGAAAATAAAAAATAAACCCTTCTAGATTTGTAGGCAAAAAGATATATGAAAACCCATTTTAAGATTCCAAAAATTATGAAACCAGTCATCAAGAAATTTCTGAGGAGGACATTTATCTAGTTCAATAGTTGAAAATAAAATAGCAATGTTCTTTAATCTATTCTTCTCCTTAACAATTTTAGCAAGCATTTTAGGATTAGGAGCAATATAGAAAGGGGTCGAAGGAACCCTAGAAACCTTACTGGGAATGGCGGCATCGCTGGAAATAGAAAAGCTAAACTTAGCCTTCGCATCCACAATACTGGCAGCATTAGCAACCGCCTCAAAGAAGGTTTTAGGTTTAACGGTAGGGTTAGGTTTGAAAGTAGAGCCGCCATTAAGACTAGCATCTGATGGCTCGACGGTAGAGGGAGAGGGAGGTACAACCTCTACTGATGGGCAGAGAGTGGGAGAACTAGAACCATGCATTTCAAAATCATTAAAGAAGGGGTTAGAACAAACTACACCTAGATCACCATGGTGACCAAAGACGCCTAGCTGTCACTCGTCGTCCCGATCGTTTCTACTGACAAAAGCCACCGTCACGGTGAAGGAAACCCTAGTGCAAAGTAGCTATCAATTTTCGCAATTTTCACTTCCTTCAAATTTTGTTTTCAATCTTCTCAAATATTTATTGTATTGTTATTATAATTTATATATAATATAATATTATGATATTATATATACAATAATATTAATCATATATAATTAAAAATATATATTAAGATATTATTCATATATTTTAGAAAATAATTACAAATAAAATTAAGATTAAGATTTGAATTAATTATAATTTACAATCAATAATTGTTTAAATAATTATAATTAAAAAATTGCTTATTATTACAATTACAATTATATAAAAAAAAATATTTATATAATTTTAAATTAATCAAAGTATAATAATTATAATAAATTTATTCAAATTAAAACTACATTTATATTTAAGATTAAGATTATAATTATTTATAAAATTAAAAATAAGTACTTAGTCATAGCGTGACATTTGTTAGATTAGGATAGAACGTAAAGTTTTATTTATATGCAAATTCTTAGACTAAAATACATCATACTATTTTTCCTTACAATTTATAGGACATGATTGATTTTCCTGCACTAAAAAGAAGTCATCAAACTTTAGACCCGATAAAGTCGTAGGATATATTTTCTTGTAGCACCGTGTTTGACAAGCCACTTTCATAGCTCTCAATTTTCTCTTCATTTTCTTAAAAAAGGAGACTAACTTGGAGATTTTGTTAACCTCTCCTTTCGATGTAACAACCTAGCTTTTTCTCTGAATCTTCCATCTTGTGGATGGATGTTTCCACATATTTGCACTTTGAATGGGCTATAAATCTGCATCACATAGGGAGAACTCTAATATAGTATTGCTTTTCTCTATTTTTGGAAGGCAATAAATTTGGGTACTGTTATTACTACTGCCCAGTGCCATCTATTATTTGCTAATTCAAACGAAACTGTCACTTCTTCAATCAATCAATTATTACATAAAAATAAACTTTTTCTAAATGATTTAGACTAAAACAAAATTATTCTAATTGACCCTCCACATTTTTTTTAACCCACCCATTGCACAGTAAGGTAAGATTGGTAGTAATAATATAAAACAAGTTGAGAGGAAATAATATTTACTTTAGTGTAATAAAATGTTTAATGAATAAAATCATCGCATATAATCTACCAGAGATGTCATGGATGGAAGGAAGAAATGCAAACCAGAGAGATGGTGAAAGAAATAGACAGAGGTGGCAGTAGGTTCTCGAGCGGTAGCGACACTTTACCCACCTTAGGTTTCTGCCTATGTCGGTGATGAGAAGGAAGGGTTTCGAAGGGCTTCTGATTTGCATCTCCACAAAGTATTCCCCCGCACCCACGAATGATCCGGAGATACCATGGCAGAGGAGGATGTCCGCAAAGTCTGAAAATAGGTCAAGTCTGCAAAGTCCAAAAATTTATCAAGTGTGCATTTGACAGATTCTATGTAGCTTGAGGAAGATCTGCTAAGAGATTATCTTTTTTGTCACTAGTAGTCTCAAATATGCCAAGTACTTGTCCCAGAAGCCCAATGAATTAGATTTGCTTGGGTCCATCACAGATTGCTTAAGGAAAATGTTTATTATGGATCCTACTAACATGAGAGGAATTATTAGAAGCTCAGAGGGGAAAGGCAACCATCCTTCATTTTTCAGAAGCAATCATTGGCTAGCAAGACCAGAAGTCAAGGAGTAACACAAAAAGATGGTATGGCTCGGAGGTTTGGGGGGTTTCTCAGTCGAGAGAGAAAAGGGCTCGAGACTTTTGATAGGCAAAGGTTTCCCCAAGGAAATCATCCTTTCCTAGGAGCTTATCCTCAACACAACAGATTCAATATCCAAATAGGGGAGGATATTAGAGCAACAATGTTTCAAATCGCGCCTTGCCCAACAAATGGTTTTTTTTTAATTTTTCAAAAAATGGGTTTGGTTCTACATTACAAAAGAGCAAAAATCTGAATCCAAACTTAATCCTCATTTTTCCAACATCTTCTAGAGGCATTCCAATTAACCCCCCTCTACTTAAAAAAGCATGGACGAACATTCATTGGAGGATACATAGGAAGAGATTGGCTCTCTTAGGTCCAATCAGACATTCTCATCCCATTAAGGGTTTCCCTAAGGTAGTTCAAAAGATTTGGAAACCAATCTTGACAGAGGGCTTTTAAAGAAAAATCATTGAAACTTCTAAGCAATAAGGCTTAATAGGTGTGGGAGAAGATCTCTATCGGCACCATATTGTATTCAAGGCCCCCTCTCACAGCTTGGAATTATCAAAAAAGGACTAGGTACCATTTATTACTTTCTCAGAAGATACACTTAAATAGAGAAATTTATTTTTTTTACAGCAGGGTATTAGATGCAAGTTTTGGGATATAAAGGTGACATTCAATGAATTTAAGATTTGGGTCTCAAACAATTGGGGAAATCTTTCACAGATAGAAACACTAGATAATGAAACAAGATATTTCATGGTGTTATTCAAAGACAAAACAGAGAGAGATTCCATATTTAGGCAAAAAGGTTGGTTTTACAAAAATAAAGGCCTGCATATGCAACAATGGTCTCCTAATTTTAATAGCACCAAAAACCTCATCAAGTTTGTTCCAATGTGGATTAATCTATTAAACCTCTCATTCGAATACAGAGATCCAAAAATCATAAAGATTATTGGCAACAAAGTGGACATTTACTTATCTCACCATTTTGATAAACCCTCAGCTTCTACTTGGATATGTCTGTTAATGAATGTGGAAAAGGAATTACCCAATTCCATTAAGTTCATTTCTAAGTACAGGGTGTGGATTCAGATGATTTCTTATGCTTTTGATAAGACAATCATTCCAAAAAAAGTAATTCCTGCAGAAACCACTTCTTCAGTTCTTCAGAGTAGTCAGATAACCCCATCATCTAAGTAGGCTTCTCATATTCATCATCAAGATAACTTCTGCGAGATTTTTAAAATCTTTCTATGGTTGCTTTTCAGCAAAATTATTTCATTTAAAAGGAAAATTGGTGGCTCCCAAACACTTCTTTTGATTTACCCCCCTCAAGAAGAATCTACAATCTCAGATCTAGATGTATCTTTGACATCTCAGACCATGGGAAATCTCACCTCAAGACTTACAGTAAACAGGGAACTGCAAGTTTTGCCAAGGAGAAAATACTGGCTAAATATGAAAGCTTTTGAGGAGATTTTTGGTAAATCTAGGGGCTTAGTTAAACCTTTACTAATCTCCTACCCTCAACCAACATTTTACTTGGTCCTGAAATTTAATTATGGCTGGGTAGAGCATTTCATCTCCTTCTGGTTCAGACAAGTTCAAAAGGAATTGCTAGAAGAAATTGTTGATCAAGTTCTTCATGAAGATCATCCTCTAAGCCCTATTAAGGAATTGGATAGCCTCCCAATGACATCAACTCTCAAGGTTGAGGATTTTGAAATTCCTAATAAAGAAGATGATAACCACCAAGGCTCCCTCCAACTTGAGGATGACATTTTAAAAATAAGGCTCTGTGACCTCAGGGATTCAGATCAAATCCTTCACAAAGGTCACCCTCTTAGCCCAACAAAGGAATCGTTCAACACCTCATCAAATTCAACTCTTGGGAAGGAAGCTTCTGAAAAGCTATATCAAGAAGATGACAATAATCAGGATCCCCTCAAGATTGAGGATGATATTTTAAAAATGAGACTTTGTGATCTTAGGGAGTCCGTAAAGGTTAAAAATTATTCTCCTTTCCCGTCCCCTTCTCAACAAGCATCAGAGATCCATAAAATTTCTCCCAACTTGGGATGTAGGAAATCTTCAAGGATCAGAAATATAGGGAAAAAGGATTCAAATAAAGATCAATTGCTAGAGTTACCATACTCATTAGCTAAAAACAAAATGAAAGGAGGCTTAATTTCCCTCAAACCTTTGAAGAAGAAAATCAGCAATAATAATCATCCCTCAATGCAGGATGCGGTCTCAAGATGCATAGAAGAACCCATTTCATCCAGACTACAAGCTGTCTATGATCTTTTTCAAAGTGCCCCGGGTGATCAGCATTCAACTAACTCCTTTTCATCCACCTTGGTGGAAAAAATTCTTGAAGATGACTACATTGAAGATGAAGAAAGATTGATGGATATAGACTTTCCCAAGGATGCCTCAGAGATCAACTTTAGCTCTACAAAATCGACAGGGGTTAAGACTAAGGAGTCCTACACTAAAAAGCCTTCAAAACATCCCAATTTCACATTAGGCTTAATGAAAATAGATCATAAAATTGCTCTAGACTATGGTTTAGTGAAAAAAAAAGGTAGGGGTAGGAAATTAGTAGCTATTCTAAGAGATGAAATTGGAGAAGAACATGATCAAGCCAAGATAACAGTATATCTAAATGTAGGGAAGGGGAAGTTCCTTCCCAAGTCTCAATGAGACTCCTATCCTAGAATGTTAGGGGTCTAAATGCCCCTAACAAATAGTGGTTGGTTAAACACTATATATGGTCATCCAAAGTAGATGTCATTTTCCTTCAAGAGACTAAAATGAGTAAGGATCAGTTAGCCTCTTTTCTCCTGACCTTAGGTGATTGGAAAGCCTCAGTGGTTGAAGCAATAGGTTCTTCAGGGGGTATGGCAATTTTATGGAATCCAATATCTTCTCATTATTCTCATATCACGAATTCAATGAATTGGATGGGGGGCAAAATTCTCAGTACACAGTCAAATCTAAGTATATTTGTAATCAATGTTTATGGTCCCATCTCCAGAAGAAGAAAAATGGAGATTTGGGAGGAAATTAGCAGCTGGTTTCTTTCATGGCCTACAAGGAATTTTATTGTGGGTAGAGACTTCAATGCTATCATTCATGCATCAGAAAAAAAGGGTGGATCTCAAAGATCTTCTCAATCTCAAGAAGACTTTCAAGACTGGCTTCAAAGAGATGATCTCATGGAAATTGATTTAGAGAATGAAGCTTATACTGTAAGGAACCTCAGGTGTAGAAACAACTTCCTACGCTAATCTCTATAGGAGATTATTGTGCAAATTCTTATAAATCCTTACAATTTCAGATTCGTTAACTACTTTAACAAAGATATTGCAACCACATACAATGCATATAGAAAAATAGAGAATGACACAATGATATACCCTGGGGAAAACCTTTCAGTAAAAAACCCCAGCACTCCAAAACCTGCACAATGTATTATCTTCAATACAAAGATTACAATACACTTGCAATGCAAGTTCTTTCAGGAAATGAGAGACAAAGCCAACAAGACTTAAATTTCTATTATATCTCTCCCATAGGAGCAGCATCATATATATAGACTCCTCTGGACCCAAAAATAGGCACAACCACAAAGACCCATGCACAAAGCCACATGTACATAGTTGTTACATGCAATCCCAATAATAGGCGTCCATCCCTAGAATAGACTATGACAGCTTGTCATAGAATCTGCCAAAAATAATGGTCACAAGAGAAGTGTAAGAGAATCTGTCATACCAACCTATTTTTGGCATATTCTCTTACACACACCAACCACTTCTTCTTGGGCACCCAAATAGGCCCAAGTCATAAGATGCTCTTACACCTGTCATAGCACATTCCTTAAATAGTTCTTACGCATCATAAGAATCCATCATGACCATTTCAATCATGATCTCCTTACACACAAGATGCTGACACATCAAGTGGAGTGACACATCAACATGCCAACTAGACATGTACACTCACACTTAATTATATTATTTGCAAAAAATACATTTATAAAACAAATAATAAGAATAGGAATTATCCAAGGTTGAGACACCTTATTCCTAACATTCTCCCACTTGTCAAACACCTTGTAAGAGCAATAGGAACATAACAGGAACTTTAACTGCTATAGGCCAAAAGGCCCATAGACTCCGAACACCATTTGAACTTCTCAGTGCCCACTAGTTTTGTTAATGCATCTACAACATTCTTCATAGTATATACCTTCTCCAAATTTACCTTTCCATCTTCCACCATATCTCTCACAAAGTGAAACTACACATCAATGTGCTTCGTTCTAGCATGGAGAGTTGGATTCTTTGCAAGGCAAATAGTGCTCTGACTGTCACACCAAATAGTAATCTATTCTGCATCAACACCAACATTAGAACACAATCTTCTAAGCCAAATGGCTTCTTTACAAGCATGAGTAGCAGCCATGTACTCAGCTTCTGTAGTGGAAAAAGAAACCACAAGTTGTCGCTTACTCATCCAACTGATGGCACCACCAAACATAGTGAGCACATAAGCACTGGTGGATCTCCTATTGTCAATATCGCTTGCCCAATCTGAATCCACAAAGCCATGAATACAAACTGAATGCAGAGATCCAGAAGAGTTACCATGATAACATATGGAGTAATCTGATATACCCCTCACATATCTGAATACTCGCTTAACTGCATCCCAATGTACCCATCCAGGATTAGCCATAAACTGACTCAGGACTCCCACTGCTTGGGCAATGTCTGGTCTAGTACAGACCATAGCATATATAAGACTGCCAACTGCACTAGCATAAGGTACTCTATTCATGTCCTCCACCTCACTAGGAGATTTCGAACAATCATCTACAGATAACTTTGTTCCCACAGAAATAGGAACACATAGTGGTCTACAATATACCATGCTAAACCTATCCAACACAGACTTCACATACTTACTCTGACTCCACCAAATTTTTTTGTTAGACCTGTCTCTACTGATTTCCATACCCAAGATGTACCTAGCTGCCCCAAGATCTTTCATCTCAAACTATGCTGACAACTAAGATTTAAAATCATAAATCATACCTTTACCCTTCCCAAATAGCAACATATCATCAACATATAATGCAACAATAAGAAGGCGATCATTTTCAACTCTAAAATAAACACAATGATCTGATTTTGATCTTACAAATCCAATTGACAACACAAAGGCATCAAACTTAAGGTACCACATCCTAGGAGATTGCTTCAAACCATATAGAGATTTCTTTAATATGCAAACTAAGGATTCTTTACCTTTAAGAATGTAGTGCTCAGGCTGTGACATATAAATCTCTTCCTCCAAATCACCATGAAGGAAAGCTGTCTTCACATCCATCTGTTCTATCTCTAAATCATATGATGAAGCAAGAGATAACAGAAATCTAATGGATGTCAACTTTGCAACAGGAGAGAATATTTCACCATAATCTATTCCCTCTACCTGTGAATACCCCTTTGCAACCAATGTAGCTTTGTACCTTTCAACACTGCCATCTGCATAGAATTTATTCTTGAACACCCATTTACAGCCAACAGATTTTCTCCCTTTAGGCAAAGGTACAAGGTCCCAAGTTTTATTTTTCTCCAATGAAGCCATCTCATCATTCATAGCCTCAATCCAAGAACCTACATCTTCCATGCCCAAAGCCTCTTTCACAGATGTAGGCTCATTAGTGTTAGTAATCAAAGCAAAGGCACAACTAGAATCTAACATAGAATAACCAAACCTTTTTGGTTGCTTTCTTTCTCTCATGGATCTCCTCAAGGGCTGCGGTTGAGGTTGTTCTTCCTCTTCTTCTGAACTATCAGAGCTGGTAGAGCTCTCCTCATCATTAGGCCCAACATGATCTCTTTGTTCAGTCTTCTCAGGGGTAGGAGGCAACTGAACATCTTTTTCCTTTTCTTTTTCATCTGGTTGTAGCACAATAGGAGAAGATGTTAGCTCTCTGAAAATAACATTTCTACTTTACAACACCTTACTAGTCACAGGATCCCAAAGCTTGTATCCTTTCACACCAGCACTATATCCAATGAAAATACATTTAATGGCTTTGTTTTCCAACTTAGATCTTTTCTCCTTTGGAACATGTGCATAAGCTTCACAACCAAAAACATGAAGATGTCTAGTCGAAGGCTTCTTACCAGACCACACCTCCATGGGTGTCTTACCAACAAGGGCTGATGTAGGAGATCTGTTAACCAGATAGAAAGCAGTGGCCACAGCTTCGGCCCAAAACCTTTGTTCTAAACCAGCTCCACTAAGCATACTCCTAGCCTTCTCCATCAGTGTCCTATTCATTCTCTCTGCAACTCCATTTTGTTGTGGGGTATAAGGAGTTGTCTTATGCCTCTTGATACCTTGTTCTTTACAGAACTATTCAAACTCTGCTGAGCAAAACTCACCACCATTGTCAGTTCTCACACACTTAATCTTCTTACTAGTCTGATTCTCTACAAGAGCTTTAAATTCCTTGAACTGACTAAAGACTTGTGTCTTACTTTTAAGGAAATAAATCCACATCCTTCTACTATAATCATCTATGAAAGATACAAAAAATATAGACTTGGAGATTGAAGGAACTTTTACAAGACCAAATACATCAGAATGAATAAGATCCAAAACATCAAAAGATTTTTGAGAACTAGAGTAAAACTAAACACGATTTTGTTTACCATAGACATAGTGTTCACAGAAGTTGAACTTGAGATTGCAATCATTTAACCCCTCAACGAGATTTTTATTTTTTAGGGTTCTGAGACCCTTTTTACCAATGTGGCCAAATCTCATATGCCACAACATTGTCTTTTCTGTAGGAAGCTTACCTTCCAAAGTATTTGCACTACCATCGAAACCAATACCCACAGACTTCTTCACTGCTTGTTCAGATGGTGAGGATGAAGAACTATTACATAGAGGAATACATGCATCTAGCTAAAATAAGGTACCTCTCCTAGTACCCCTTGCAAGCACTATCGATCCTCTCATCATCTTGCATCCTTCTTTTGAAAAAACAACTTGCACACCTACATCATTTAGCATACTTACAGATAATAGGTTTCATGCTAAACCTGAAATGTGCATAACTCCATTGATTCCCTTTACTCATCCATCAGGAAATTTGATAGTGACCCTTCCGTGTCCAACTATCTTTAGGTGAGAATCATCACCCAAGTACACCTTTCCACCATCGAACTCTTCATATTTTGAGAACTAGTTTCGATGAGAGGTCATGTGAAAAGATGCACCTGAGTGAACCAACCACACATCATCAGATGCATGGGCTGCCAAAGATGTGATGAATGCATCGCCATCTTCTTGAGATCTTTCTGAAGCTGAATCTGAACCTTTCTTCTTCTTCTTCGGCTCTTTGCAGTCTTTACGGAAGTGCCTAGATTTATCACAGTTCCAACATTTTTCCTTGGACTTATTGGAAGTCTTTGACTTCCCACGAGATTTGGATCTACCTTTATTGTCAGACTTATTGTCATTTTTCTTCCCTCTTTCAGTGGATCTCCCACGAACAGCAAGGGCTTCTTTTTCTGAAATGGAAGCCTTTCTCCGCATCTTCTCTAATAGAAGTGAAGAGACCACATCATCCATTTTGAAGGTGACTAAAGTGCTTTTGAAAGCCATCACAAGATGGTCCCATGAATCTGGTAAAGAACACAAAAGTGTGTAGCAACGATCCTCCTCCTCTAACTTGACACCAGCTGATGTCAATTATGCAGCCGGCAGATTAAATGTATTTAAATGATCCGTTAAGGATCCACCTTTCTCCATTTGCAGAGAGTACAACTTCTTCCTCAGGAACAACTTGTTCACCAGAGATTTGGCCTGATACATGACCGCAAGTCTTTCCCACAAACTATTTTTGGTTTTCTCATCTAGAACATTTAGAAGGACTGCATCGGTTAAACAGAGTCTTATGAGACCCTTAGCTTTACAGTCTTTGATATCCCAATCTACTTGAGCTATAGTTGCTGGTCTTATAGCACTTGAAGTCGCTTCCCATAGGTCATGATCTTCCAACATGTCTTCCATCTTGAGTTTCGACAACTCAAAATTAGTGCCATTAAATTTCTCCACCTCTATTCTTCCATATGATGAACTTGCCATCTCAATCTGCAAATAAGATTCAGAATACTCTGCAAAAAACTCCCACTCAACTTGAGATTAGCTCAAAAAACCCTACCCAACAACTAGGATCAAAAGTTGATCAAGCTCTGATACCACTTGTAAGGAAACTCAGGTGCGAAAACAACTTCCTACGCTAATCTCTATAGGAGAGTATTGTGCAAATTCTTATAAATCCTTACAATTTTAGATTCGTTAACTACTTTAACAAAGATATTGCAACCACATACAATGCATATAGAAAAATAGAGAATGACACAATGATATACCCTGGGGAAAACCTTTCGGTAAAAAACCCCAGCACTCCAAAACCTGCACAATGTATTATCTTCAACACAAAGATTACAATACACTTGCAATGCAAGTTCTTTCAGGAAATGAGAGACAAAGCCAACAAGACTTAAATTTTTGTTATATCTCTCCCATAGGAGTAGCATCATATATATAAACTCCTCTAGACCCAAAAATAGGCACAACCACCAAGACCCATGTACAAAGCCACATGTACATAGTTGTTACATGCAATCCCAAGAATAGGCGTCCATCCCTAGAATAGACTATGACAGCTTGTCATAGAATCCACCAAAAATAACGGTCACAAGAGAAGTGTAAGAGAATCTATCATACCAACCTATTTTTGGCATATTCTCTTACACACACCAACCACTTCTTCTTGGGTGCCCAAATAGGCCCAAGTCATAAGATGCTCTTACACCTGTCATAGCACATTCCGTAAATAGTTCTTACCCATCATAGGAATCCGTGATGACCATTTCAGTCATGATCTCCTTACACACAAGATGCTGACACATCAAGTGGAGTGACACATCAACATGCCAACTAGACATGTACACTCACACTTAATTACATGATTTGCAAAAAATACATTTACAAAACAAATAATAAGAATAGGAATTATCCAAGGTTGAGACACCTTATTCCTAACATATACTTGGTCCAACAGAAGAATGGGTTTCGATAATATTTTAGAAAAGTTGGATAGGTTTCTCTATAAAGGAGATATCACCTCCTTTCCTTTTGATTTAAAAGCTTCTATTTACCCCTCCTCAGGCTTTGATCACTTTCCCATTTGTTTGGACATTGTTGAAGAGGACAAACCGTATAAATACTCTTTCAAATTTGAAAATATGTGGCTCAAAGAAGAAAATTTCTCAGAGATGATCAAAGATTGGTGGTCAGAGGTTAAGGTTGAAGGCTCCAAACTCTTTTATTTTGTTTCAAAACTTAAATTCATCAAACAAAATCTTCTGATTTGGAACAGAACCCATTTCAAGAACATCTTTTCATCCAAGGAAGAAATTGAATTAAAGCTTTCAGATTTAAACAACATTATTATGCAAAATGGGATGAACCAAGAATTACACATGGCAAAGAGAGTTTTACTTAAGGATTTGGAAGATATTCTTAGCAAAGAGGAATTTTTTTGGAAATAGAAATCAAGGGAAAATTGGTTAGAAGCAGGTGATAAAAATACCAAATTTTTTCACTCCAGCACTAAGTGTCGTAGAAACACAAACAGGATTCTTCAATTTGCCAACTCTAAGGGATCCATCTTGTCAGATCAAAAAGAGATTCAGAAGGAAATTGTATCATTTTTCTCTAAACTCCTGAACAATTCAGATAGCTCCCCTCTTATATGTCAGCAAGAGTTACTATGCAACATTCCTCAAATCTTATCGGATGGTGACAACCAAAATCTTATGAGAGCATTCACGGAAGATGAAATTTTTCAAACTTTATCACAAATGGCCCCAGATAAAGCCCCAGGCCCAGATGGTTTCCCTCCTTATTTTTTTCTACATTGTTGGAATGTGTTCGGGAAGGAATTCACAACAGCCTTGGAAGCAGCTAGCTCTTCAGGTAGATTTCTAACTGATATCAATAACACTTTTATTGCTCTCATTCCTAAAAAAGAAAATGCTAATTCTATAAATGAATTCAGACCCATTGCATTATGTAATACCATTTATAAGGTCTTATCAAAAGCTCTTGCAAATAGATTAAAGTTAATCTTAGGCAAAATCATTGGAGAAGAGCAAATTGGGTTTGTTCTAGGTAGATCTATATTTGATGGCATCATTATCACGCAAGAGACTATCCACTCTATTCAGCATTCCAAAAAATCCAATATGATCATTAAACTAGACATTAAGAAAGCCTATGACAAAGTTAACTAGAGATTCTTATCCAAATGCATGGAAGGTTTCAATTTTTCTAAGGCATGGATATATCTAATTTTCTATTGCATATCTTCCCCAAAATATTCCATCTTGATAAATGGTTCCCCTCAAGGCTTTTTTGGAGGTTGGAATGGCATTAGACAAGGGGATCCTCTATCCCCCTTTTTGTACATCATAATGGCAGAAGCTCTGGGCCGCAGCATTATCAGTCTTCAAATTCAAGGTGGCATTAGAGGGATTGTAGTCACTTCTTTAGTTTGTCCAATCACCCATCAGAAGTTTGCTGATGACACTCTTCTTTTTGGCTTCGGTTCAATCAGGGAAGCCAGTCAATTTAAGGCAATTTTGCATAAATATGCTCTAGCTTCAGGTTAGGCTATAAACAAAGACAAGTCAGTCATCTTTTTCTTTCATACAAAGAAGAGAGTGCAACTGAAAATTGAGTCCTTATTGGCATTCAAAGTAGCATCTCTTCCTTGCACATATCTAGGGATTCCAATTGACAAAAGCATTAGGACAACAGTAGTTTGGAAACCAATCAATGAAAGGATGGATCGGAAAATGGTCAGTTGGAAATCTAAATGGTTATCATGGGCAGGCAGGATTGTCATGATCAAAGCTACACTTTCAGCGATTCCTATTTACCTTTTGTCTTGCCTATCTTTGTCATCGACTGGTCATATGGATATAGTCAAAAAGCTTAGAGATTTCTTTTGGCAAGGTTGTGATCAGAATAGGAAATTCAAGCTCATCTCTTGGGAAAACATTTGTAAACCTATATCAGCTAGAGGCACGGGGATTAAAAACCAAATGTGGCAGAATTTAGTTTTGGGTGCTAAATTGTATTGGAAATTGATAAAAAATTAGGATTATAAGTGGGTCAAAATTCTCAAAGGAAAATATTTGGGCTCGGAAGTGGGTCAGGAGGTTTTCCACATCAAAAATTTTCCTAGAGGATCCAGGATTTGGAATTTTATATCAAAATCCAAACATATTGTGGACTCGAATCTCTCCTAGAATGTCAGAAATGGTAACTCAACCAGATTTTTGGGAGGACTCTTGGGGAGGGTACCCAATCATGCAATCTATTCTAGGCCTTAATTAGATAATGCAGCTTTGCCAATCGGCTTGGGGTCCTCTGCTCAAAGATTACATTCTCCCTTCTCCCTCTTCGGTTGTGGATGGCTCATGGCATTGGAAGGATTTTTCAAGTGTGGGGGCAGATATTCAAGAATCAAATCTTTTAAAAGAAATTCTACAAAATAGATCTTTTCTTCTTAAAAATGGGAGAGATGAGATTATATGGAATGGCTCCAAGAATGGTATCTACAAAGTGGAGGGATATAAATTTTTATCCGGGCATCTTCAAGACTCCGTTTCAATTTTGATTCACTTATGTTGGAATAAATTGTGCCTCCCTAAGGCTGGAGTTTTTCTGTGGGCAGCATCTCAAGGGCGTATCTTAACAGCAGACAAATTTTTAAAAATGGGATTCCTAGGCCTATCAAGATGCTCTCTCTGTTTAAATCATGAAGAAACATACAATCATTTGTTACTTTCTTGCCCCTTTGCCATGAAATGTTGGGAATGGTTATGTTCTAAACTGAATTGGTATTCTGCCCATTCGCAAGACATCCAATCTCATCTTCTTGCCTGGCCTTCACTCTTCAAAGAAAGTCTCCATGGTAATCTTTGGATCATTTCTCCCTCCATTGTAATATGGGAAATATCGAAAGAGAGAAATAGGAGGCTCTTTCAAGAGAAATCATTGGCAATCGAGAAGGTATTAAATAAAATTGAAGCGGCAATAGTGGAAATCATGAACTCCCAGATCCAGACCTACACTTCTATTCATAAATTTTACACTAGTTGGGATGACAAGATGATCAAAAGCTGGCATGGTCTAAAAACACCAATTTCCATTGGTAGGGGATGTAAAGACAATCTTCATCAAAGATTATTGTGCGTTTGGAAAGCCCCTTCCTCAGGTTGGTTCAAACTTAACTTTGATGGTGCCTTGAAAGGCAATCCAGGACCATCAGGTGCAAGCTGGATCATTCATTCCTCAGAGGGACATATTATTGCTCAATTAGCTATCCCTTTGGATCCTGATACCAACAATGTAGCTGAAATTAAAGCTTTGTTTCATGGTTTACTATTAGCCAAGGAATTAAGATTGAATAAAGTGGAAATAGAGGGAGATTCAATGATTGTGATAAATGCAATCAAAGAAAGGTCTATTACCAATTGGAAACTAAAAGCTTTCCTAGAAATCATCTTAAATTTGATTTCCAAATTTGAATCTATTATGGCTAACCACATATACTATGAGGGCAATGGTAAAGCGAATGACTTGGCAAATGCTATGGCGGGAGGCATCCACATCAGATCAATCTCTCCTGAAATACAACACAATTTTAATCAAATTTGAATTGCTCATTTTCCAGTGCAACGGTTATCTTTTTGGCATTAGCAGTAATCCTGAGAATGGCAAATTGATTTTTTGATAGGTTTATGCTTCCTAGCTCTTCATCGCAAAGGTGGCGGTCACTTCACCACCTTTTGGGGTATTTTCGAAACAAGCCGTGATATGCAAGTCTTATGCATCAGATCTACTATGGCATTTTGAAGGTCAAAGATCTTCAATTTTGTGAGAGGTTCAGACATTTACCCTTTCTAAGTATTGACGGCCATTCGGAGAAGGCAAAAAATTGTTGGAGATGCTTTCATCTCTGTCTAGGGAGATGGGTTCCAGGTTTTTTCATCTTTTTGAATTTAGGTTCTTATAAATGGTTTTGGCTTTTTAGACTATATCCAGTCATGGGTTATGTCGAATCCAGATGTTATATGGGGCTGAGCTATGTTGCTTCATATTTTCAGCTCCCCTTGTTTAGATCTTTAACTGGTTTCAAACTCTACTTTTCAATGTATATTTTAAATATTTTTAGCATATAAATATATATACTAGCGGCCTCGACCTTTACTGATTAAAAAAAGAAGAAAATGTTTAATGGAGGTGGGTTCGTCTGTAGGGACTTCACTGACTTATTGTTAGGCTGTCACAAGTAGGTAGATACGAATCACTTCAACTTTTGAAAACTTGGGTTCAATTCTCTCTACTTTATTTTAAAACAATGCATCTAGCTGTAAGGATGATATAAAAGAACACATTGATAGTGAGGGGAGAAAGTGATAAGCACTTGGAGAATTGGAAATACTATAATCATGAGTGGAGTGAAGGTGGAGGGGTTATTCCAAACTCCTACATTTGGATATTTTAGATTTGTCAAATAATAAGTTCAATCTAGAAATATTCTAAAGTCTAAAAATTGTTTCATATTGTGTGTTTTAAATCTAGAGAAGAATAACTTACAATAGATGATACCAAATATATGTAAGGGAATGGATTCTCTTGAGACATTAAAACTAGGAGACAATGCGCTTGAAGGGTATATTCTATCATCTCTTGGAAAATGTAAAATTTTTCAAATCCTTTATTTGAAAAACAATAATTTGCAAGACAACATCTTAAGCTAGGTTAAAACCTTACACAATCTCCAAATTTTGATTTAAAAAAATAATAATTTGAAGGCTCCAATCCCATTAAAATTAACCAAATTGTAAAATCTTCAAATTTTGGATATGTCAAAAAATAAATTTTCAGGGATCATTCCAAAAGACTTTTTGAAGTTAACCACAATGACAAATCAATCAAAAACACAAAAATGTTTTACAAGAAACATCCACTTTTCAAAAATCAAACTATTATATAGATGAAATAATAGTTTACAATAAAGAACAAATTATGGAGTTTGTGAAAATTTTGAAATTAGTGAAATGTCTTGATCTTTCTAGTAAGAATTTATCAGGTAACATTACTTGGGATATTGGATCACTCAAAGGTTTGATTATTCTCAACATTTCAAGAAATCATTTCAGTGGTGAGATTCCTATATCTATTGGAGATGAGACACTACTTCAATCACTTGATCTTTCTCAAAATAATTCTTAGTGAGCTACAATTTCTCACATCCTTAAGTTACTTTAATATCTCCTACAATAACCTATCAGGGATGATACCACAAGGAGGACAAATCATGACATTTGATTTTGCTTACTTCTCCAACAATCTAGGTCTGTGTGGTCTACAAATATATGTGTCATGTGGAAAGATACATGAGGAGAACAATGAAGATTCAGAAGATGATATATGGTGGTATATGGGAATGGCAACAGGCTTTACAGCTGGCTTTTCAATTGTAATGGGAATGTTGTGGCTCAACAAAACATGGAATATCCCATGCTTTAAATTCACAGATACCATTATTATCTCTCGATTTAAAACATTGAGAGAGCATTTGTATTCTCCAAGATAGAATCAACTTGTTAAAATTTATGGTCCAACAACTTTTTATTTTACAATAAAAATTTTGTTATGATAAAACAAAACATGTATCTCATTTATAAAAACACAGATTTCAATATTAATCATGTTAATTAATTTTGATATGTCAATTGTTCTTAAAAAAATAAAATAAATAAAATATAAATTTTTCATATGATATTTTTTATTCTAAATGTTTATAATCTTATTCTTTTAAAATTCCATCAATCTCAATATTATTTTTATTATTTATAATGTAACTTTTGTGTAATGGTGTTATGAGAAGCTTCAATGAAAATAGATTACCAAGAAATAAAATTAGCAATATATAGTGAACCGTTAATTTTTTTTAATTTTAAACAGAGTTCATTTATTTAGTTTTTACTTTGAATCATAATATAGTACTATTTTTTAAACAATCCAATCTACCTAGTAAATATGTTAACATCTACCATTATACTGCAGCATTGGAAATTTTAAAAAAGACATTGAAGTTTGTTGCATTCAGTATTCAAACTTTTTTCAAGGCTCTTGAAAGATAATATAGCCTTCAAATTGATCATTTACTGCATTAAATGTGGACTATTGAAATTGCAATATTTTTGTTTATTGGTATTGAAATTACACTATTATTATCTAAAAACTTTGCCATTTTATTTTGACACTGGCCTGAATTTGGGAAAGGGTTGGCTAATGGGTTTATTCGAAAAAGGTATGACAAAGAATGGCGTGTTAATTAAGGAAGGTGCATTCAAATGTGAATGTTAAAAAATATCTTGGGTAGTGTTAGTAAATAGATTTATCTTCACTAAAATGCCTTTACAAATGACTCTTAGATGCCCAGATTTAGAAGACAAACTAAACTAACAGATGAAAAGACTATCATGAGATTGATAGCTTTCCTCTAAATTGTGAGGTGCAACTTGCTCTTCAATGATATTCAATAAATTAAATAACTGGTTATGTCTTTTACTAGAAGACACAAAGGTTTTTCTCCTATCACCAACTTGTAAATCTTATAATCGCATTCATCTCATAGTGATGGGTGAATAATTGGTTATGTCTTTTACCAAAAGACACAAAGGTTTTCTAACATTCACCCATCACTATGAGATGAATGCGATTATAAGATTTACAAGTTGGTGATGGGAGAAAAACCAGCAAACAACCATAGGACTATCTACCAAGTCTTTCACATTATAGAGAAAATTGAGAGAATAACATGACTTGTTCTGCAAATTACAAATCTATTAACCAACTAATTTACAAACATGCACATTCTTGACATAATACCGCAGGACTGTATCCCAGAATAAAAAAGAAACAACTATATAATTGATTTCAATCAGAAAAATAAATGTTCGGACCTCAAGATCTGACATGCAAATATTCCTCTTTATTTTCAGAAAACATAGCAAAATAACCGCAGAATCATTTTGTCCTTGCCAAGTACAAACAACTTGCAGAAAATAAACTAATTCCCCCACTCTCTCTGTTACAATCAGTCCATAAAAATGTATTCTCCTTCCTCCCTTGCAGCCATAGGACTCACAGAAAAGAAGAAAAGAGAACCCTCTTCCTATATTTCCCTGTTACAATAATGTTTCCACCCCTCCCCAGCAAGTTGTTACACTTTTATTATTCTTTTCTCTCATGGCCAATTATTTTATCCAGGTAAAAGTCTTAGTTGAAGTTGAGCTTGAACCTTCAAGTTCAAGTTCAACTTCTGTTGGAGGTCGCAAGTAGATTCCAGTCTTTATGTTGTCTGTCTGTCAATTGGCAATATGTCAAAGCTGAACTTGAACCTTGAACCTTCAAGTTCAAGTTCAAGTCGAAGGTCTGATTGATGGAATATTCTGGTCAAATAACTAACTCTCTGCAGGTAAATTCTTTTAAAGATTATCATACCTAAGCTTTCAAGGAGTTTTTATGTGAAGTCCAAAACCGTCACATATGATGGAGCAGCACATACATTCCATGCCATGATGAAAGACATATGGCAACTCACAGTGCCTAGCTGGCAGCTCAAAAGGAAATGGATTCCCAATCTACCAGTTATATTCATATAAAAACATTATCCACATATTATTTTCAGTACAACATTGGAGCCAGAATATTTTACTTCCTTTCCTAGCTGTATCAACCAGCTTGCATAAATTAAAATCTGATATGTTCAGAAAATTAGAAGGCTGAAAAATAGGTCTCGGTGCAAGAGCCATAACTTTTGACTCCATCATTAGATTTGGCCCAGTTTTGGATATGTTGTGGGGAAACAAATGGCTCAGGATCTGACTAGAGTGATTAGCATTATTTGATCGCATTCAAAAGTTACATGTGACTATGTAAAGGTATATCAGAGAGGTCAACAGGTTCTTGTTTTAACTATAGAGGTTAAATTTGACAAGGTTTTAAAATTAAATTATACACCATGTGTCTAAAGATACGCACATTATGAATTAGGAAGGTGTATTTATTACTACTCTTGCAAACATAATGTTTAAGAACATTATGCCCAATAAAGTAAAAGAAAGGGGATGAAAAGGATTTTATTGGAAGGAAAGATTCAATTAATAAAACTGAAAAATATCATCAGAAGGAAAGATTTAGTTATTAAAATTGAAAAATATCATCGGGAGGAAAGGAAGTTAAATATGCATCAGAATGAGAAAGAAAGGGTTCTTCTTTTGGGGGAGTCAGTTGGCTCTCTGAGATCTTTTGAAACTATTTTCAAAAGTCTATGCTTTTAAGCTTTTTTGAAACTGAAATAATTGAATATATACAATATCTTATGGTGTTATATATATGTTCGAGTTTTTGAAATGATAAATACTATTGTTTATCTATATATGGTTTGTTTTCCTACGGAGATGAGTTATATTGAATGAAGCTGAACTATGATATGAGTGGATTTTTGTGCTTAGAGTAATAGAGGGAATCATTACAGTAATTTTAATTTTAAAAGATTTTAAAGTTAGAAGCTCTGCTAGAAGTAAATATTGTTCTTTGAAAATCTGCACATTCTTTTCCATGTTGATGGACCGAGTGTTGACCTTACGTGTTTTCTAGTTAAAAACACACATGATTTTGCTTTTATCTATTACATAAGATTGTATTGAAAGTCTTTTTTAGAAGGTAGGTGCACCTTAAAAGTTGTAGCGAGTTTTCTTTCAAAGGAACTCATTTTTTAGTATTGGGGTTTTCTTTTCTATTTATACTTTATTGGGATCTAAAATCTATTTGAAGAAAGGGAAAAACTGTATGCTTACAATTTTTGGTGACTCCGCTGGGGACTCGGAAGAAAAGATTAGTGGCTGACATTTGGTTCCTCAGTTTTTATTTTGTCTCTATGTGCAAGAGACTAGCGACTCTATGTAATGACCATGTCCAATAGAAAGGTCTCAAGAAGGAGGAGACCCAACCCTACCATTCTTGACATTATCCAAATAAATGACAAAGTGCTGCAAGTTTTTTTGGAGCATTTCAAAGAAAGCATTTCACATGTTGTGTTGGTGTTTCTTTTCCCCAAAGGTCAGCTTGGCATTAGGACTGACAGGGCTAGTGTCACATTCACTCAACATTCCAAATCTGACAGGAAAAAGGGCCAACTAACAAGGATCAAGGAGATCCTCCTACACTTTGAGCTCCACATTCCCTCAGGTGGGTATCACCTTATCTGCACACTCAAGACACCTCATGACAAACCAAAGGCCTGCAGACAGATTAATGTGGAATAGCAATCAATCTCCTATAGGTATCCTATACCCTAATGATAAAAAATCTCATGCAATAGCCCTACTTGCATGGAATGAGACTGAAAGCTAGAGACCTATCCTAACAACAAGAAAGAGAAAGGGTGGAGCTAAAGGGAAATGATTTTAAATGGATTGAAAGGACCCCTGAGATGCCCTAAGTCTCTCATAGACCAGTGCCTTGTCCATTGGGCCACAGAGTCAAATACAGTATTGCAAGGGACAACTATGAAACAAGAAAATAATATACTCAATGTGTTGATGCCTAACATCAATCACACACTATGACCAAACCTCAACTTAGCACCCACCTGTGTATTCAAGCATGTTATTATCCATCAAAAGATTTTGACCCTCCCCTTAGAAGAGACCTATGAATAGACAATACATTAACCAACATCCACTGGAAGACAAGCATGACATATCTTTGACATCTCAGCTCATACATACATAAACACTAACACTGAACCAGTTATCTCTACGAAGACAACTCCACTTGCAAACACTTAGGCAATGCAAATAGAAAAATCAAACACCCTTGATGTATGATTAATGAATCCAGAATTCAAATGGAGATAGTTTGGTAACAGTAAGAATACATTAAATCCTCACACATAAGACAAATCTGTTACAATATGCACTGTATTCTCTGAACCAGCAATGGAAGAAGAACACCCTATATGTAGAGAGAAGGAGAAATCTGTAAGACAGAACCTTTCATGGAACCAGAAAGGAACTCTAAGCTGGAACCCTTACAAAGTCAAAATTTCTACAATTTATACCACTAGCTGCCTTGGAATCCTAAGAGTAGGATGCAACAAGCTTGGGACAGCTAGGGTTAGGGTTTCACCCACCTGCAAATACACTTCGAGCCAAGATTGTATTCATTCCTTTATGGTACAAATCCCTACAATCAACTGTCAAACCTTTTGGACCACATCGTAGCAACAAGCACCACCAAACCAGTCAAATCTGGCCGTGAAAGCATTCAATCCTGGTACCTCCTATTGCTGGAAACCCTCTTAGAAGTTTGAATTTGAAATCAAATGGTCACATTCATGGTGCCAAAAGTAAATCGACAGTCATCATTAAAAATCATATCAACTTTAAGTCCTAACCGTAGATCCTCCTATCTTCCCGAGTTCATGACTTTAACTCATCCAGGCACCTCGGGTTACTTTCAACGAACACAAGATAAAGGAAAAATCTTAGTCATGGAATGACAATCTAAACCCCAGTTAGATTCAGCGAACGCACAACTGCACATGTCAAAATAACCCCTTAAGTCATCTGGTGAACTAGCGACTGAAGACATTTCACCAGTTCACGGAAATAATAGCGTTGTCGCTAAAACATCACGTGAACCAGCGACAGGAGGAAGATTTTTTCGGGCCGCCAAATAAAAATGCTCAGACCCTACTCTTAACTCCGCAACCGCGATGCCACCTATCACCATGCTATTTGCTGCATCCGCCTAGTCACCTCTGCCACAGGACCCACCTTTACAAACCTTTGAAATCGAATGGTGGGTGCATGATTGCATGAGTTTAGCACCTCCCATGAGATCATGCACCAACCACTAGATCTACAACACTATCCTCCCCCTTTGAATCTCTCGAGCCCACCATTACGCAACTTCACGACTGAAGCAAAGAAAACCGCTAGCCAAGTCGCCAAATGTTAGCCGCTTAACCGCTAGAAACCAGCGACCAAGAGATAATCGTGAGTCGCTAGGTCCCAGAATGAAAACCTTAACTGCCAGGCAACTAAATATGATGAAGAACTAGGACCCACGCAGACAGGTGGCAATCGGTCACATGATCATATGTCAAAAAAGTCTAACATGCGGCCATGTGACAACCAATAAGAACATGCACCCCTGCTTCTTTTCTAACACTGGGCCCACATCTCCACCCTGCATCCACTAGAACCTTGCCACCTCAACATCCTCTGACAGCGGGCCAACTGCAAACAAACCTGTCAGCATCCAATCATACGGTGGACGCATGATCGCATGGGGTGAGAATATTCCATGCGATCACACACCGACCATAGATTGAAATCACTAACACAAGCCCCGCTAACATTTTTGACTCATCACCACATGGACCAATCCAAAATGAGAACCTCACTACCATAGACACGCGTCAATTGGTCGCATGATCGCATGCCATGAAACTGGCCCTTGCGATCATGTGACAAGGCCATAAGACTACCAAGCATTCAGCGACTACACGACTAACCACCCACCAGGTCATGAAATGCTAGCTGTTAACCGCCAATCTTCCGGAGATCACGTGACTAAAGAGAAATAGACCACCCACCAAGTTGCTGAAGGTTAGGCACTAATCGCCAAGCATAAAAAGATCACGTGATAACACAGTCACCAGATCGCTGAATAAAAGATGTAACCACCAGAAGACCTGGAGAATCAGTGACACAACTGAGCATGGACTGGGCCCCACCAATTGATCGCACTTACGCAGATAGGAAATGCTAGCAAATAGGAGACTAGTGCGAGGTTGAAAACATCCAGGGTTTTCACACAGACCAAAAACATTATGGATTTTCAAAAACATTATGGGTTTTTGACACTGAGGTAGATTTTGAAAATGTTTCCTGCAAACCTTAGAACTTGAAAAACTTCTTGGATTTTGCAATTTAGCACGTGCAATTTGGACAAGAACAAGATGACAACATGAAGAATACAGGGCAGGACACTCACCAAGAAACTTGCAAGGAAATAGGCCATTTTCATAAGATTTTTGCAATGGCTGGAAAATAGACTAACAATGGCTCTAGTTGGGGATGCATGGCTCTTGTAGGCATGGCAAAGATTCAAAATCATTGGGAGAGCAGACCACCCACAAGACAAAAAGGCAGGGACCTCAAAAAACACAGTGAATAGGAAAGAAAAACACACAATAGGAAAGGGAAAGAATACAAAGTTTACAAGATTTACAACTTTACTTGATGGCCCCAGGCCACCAAAATGAAATCCGTGACCCCCCTGAATCAAAAATCTGGTTTTCATCCACATATGCAACCAAACACTTGAAACTATCCTAACCATCTTGCTACCAAAATATGTGAATTTTCATGGGCTGAAGAATGAAATTAAGCTGGTCACTACCCATGTTCTTCTAGTCACAACCATCATACTCACATTCATATTCTAATAAGTAAGAAACATCACTTACTTCTCCCTATTGACTGGAAACAAAAAAGTGATCTAGTAATGCTTCAGAAAATGAAACATACTAAGCATCATGCATTACATCATAGTTACCTGGCTGAGAAGGACTTGAATCCTTGGATTTACCTTCATACATTGCCTCAGCCACTGAGCAACTTGGTTCTTCCATGATGTCCTCACTGACTAGATCATAAACCAAGTGAAGGTCTTCTTTAAAATTTTTGTGACAGGGGAACAACTGATCTTCACCACTATTTCCATCAAAAGAAGTTCTGTCCCAACTGTTGAAAGAAAAGTCTTCAACACTGTCACAATCAGTATCATACTTGGCAAAAGAAGGAAAAGGATATGAACAAGAAACTTGTTCATCACTACAATCTTCATAACAGGACAACACACTGTCATGGCCTTCAACCTCTTCTTTTGTAGTGTCATTATAAGAGGGGATCTCTGATGAAAAAGGATCATCACTATCACTTTGAATACTAGCCTCATTATCAGTGTCAAAGGACACATCATAGGGGAGCTACAAATCAAAATCCAAAGCAGGGGCATACCTCTGAAATTCTTTAGCCAAGAGTGTTGAAATCTCCTCACTGCTCAATGGACTTTGGGCATCATTTTCCTCTTCATCAGCCACATGCCTATTATTGCAGACATCTTCCTTGTCAGGAATAAGGACTAGAAACTCTGGCACTAAATCATCTTGTGTGAAGCAGTCTATGCATGAATCATCATCTGCATCATATTCAATATTCTCCTCTTCACATAAAACATCATCAAACCAGGATAAGAAAATTACCTTCTCATGTTGACAAGAAGAAAAATCTGCAGACAAAAAGAGAATATTGCCATCCTCAGATTCATCTTCAACATCCTCATATGCACTAATCTCAAAATCAGATTCATAGTCAACACTCTCTACATAGTGAGAATCAACATCAGAAACACTGGCCTCCTCATGAACATCATCAGGAGCCACCAGTCTTAGCAATCTTATGTCCTTTGCTAACTGTCAGTTCACCATTTTTAACCTCACTAATTCTCTCTTGAGAGCAGCAACTTTATCAAAATGCTCAACAAACTTAGCTCTCAACACATCCCAAGAAGGGATTGAACATGAAGGCAAGGACAAGAACCACTTCCTTGCACCATCAAAAAATGTGTGCACAAATAACCTTATGGAAATATCTTCATGTTCAACATCCATACTTTCAAAAGTACCCATGACAACATCAACATGCTGGCTTGCAAAAATAGATCCACCAGCCATGAATCTTGGCAAGCACTTCCCATCCTCAGCAGAGAACTCATTAGGGGCACCTTCAATGCCATCAAAACAAAAGGGCCTATATTCCTCCATGAGGAGCTGCCCACTACAACTCATCTCTTTACAATAGTGCTAGACACTTGATAGGGAAACATTTTACTTGTTGAGAAATACCTGGATGTATTGGAGCAGCTGCAAGAAATGTGTGATTTGGAGTCACCTTCAAATCACCCTTAACACTTTCTAGAGCTGCCACCTCCTTAGAGAGGAAATATATTCTTTATTTCTACTCCCAACCAATACAAAACTCCAAGTAACTCACTATTTATCAGAAGGAACACTGATCAAACAGAGAAGAATCAGAGACGCCACTCACAACTAGGTGAGAAAATTTAGCAAATGCTAACTTGTCTATCTGACTCTATAATCTTTTAACCAGACTCCGAGATGATCCAGCCAAGCAAGGAAGCTTACTACCTTTTACTTCTTCCCCAGCGAAGTCTCCATCTTGTTGATGTTTCTTTTCCCCAAAGGTCAGCTTGGCACTAGGATTGACAGGGCTAGTGTCATATTCACTCAACATTCCAAATCTGACAGGAAAAAGGGCCAACTAACAAGGATCAAGGAGATCCTCCTACACTTTGAGCTCCACATTCACTCAGGTGGGTATTGCCTTATCTGCACACTAGAGACACCTCATGACAAATCAAAGGCATGCAGATAGATTAATGTGGAATAGCAATCAATCTCCTATAGGTATCCTATACCCTAATGATAAAAAATCTCATGCAATAGCCCTACTTGCATGGAATGAGACTGAAAGCTAGAGACCTATCCTAACAACAAGAAAGGCAAAGGGTGGAGCTAAAGGGAAATGATTTTAAATGGATTGAAAGGACCCCTGAGATGCCCTAAGTCTCTCATAGACCAGTGCCTTGTCCATTGGGCCACAGAGTCAAATACAGTATTGCAAGGGACAACTATGAAACAAGAAAATAATATACTCAATGTGTTGATGCCTAACATCAATCACACACCATGACCAAACCTCAACTTAGCACCCACCTGTGTATTCAAGCATGTTATTATCCATCAAAAGATTTTGACCCTCCCCTTAGAAGAGACCTATGAATAGACAATACATTAACCAACATCCACTGGAAGACAAGCATGACATATCTTTGACACCTCAGCTCATACATACATGAACACTAACCCTGAACCAGTTATCTCTGCGAAGACAACTCCACTTGCAAACACTTAAGCAATGCAAATAGAAAAATCAAACACCCTTGATGTATGATTAATGAATCGAGAATTCAAATGGAGATAGTTTGGTAACAGTAAGAATACATTAAATCCTCACACATAAGACAAATCTGTTACAATATGCACTATATTCTTTGAACCAGCAATGGAAGAAGAACACCCTATATGCAAAGAGAAGGAGAAATCTGCAAGACAGAACCTTTCATGGAACCAGAAAGGAACTCTAAGCTGGAACCCTTACAAAGTCAAAATTTCTACAATTTATACCACTAGCTGCCTTGGAATCCTAAGAGTAGGATGCAACAAGCTTGGGACAGCTAGGGTTAGGGTTTCACCCACCTGCAAATGCACCTCTAGCCAAGATTGTATTCATTCCTTTACGGTACAAATCCCTGCAATCAACTATCAAACTTTTTGGATCACATCGCAGCAACAAGTGCCACCAAACCAATCAAATCTGGTCGTGAAAGCATTCAATCCTGGTACCTCCTATTGCTGGAAACCCTCTCAAAAGTTTGAATTTGAAATCAAATGATCACATTCATGGCACCAGAAGTAAATCGGTGGTCATCATTCAAAATCAGATCAACTTTAAGTCCTGACCGTAGATCCTCCTATCTTCCCGGGTTCATGACTTTAACTCATCTAGGCATCTCGGGTTACTTTCAGCGAACACATGACAAAGGAAAAATCCCAGTCACGGAATGAAAGTCTAAACCCTAGTTAGATTCAGTGAATGCATGACTGCACATGTCAAAATAACCCCTTAAGTCATCTGGCGAACTAGCGACTAAAGACATTTTGCCAGTTCGCGAAAATAATAGCGCTGTCACTAAAACATCACGTGAACCAGTGACAGGAGGAAGATTTTATCGGGCTGCCAAATAAAAATGCTCAGACCCTACTCCTAACTCTGCAACCGTGATGCCACCTGTCACCACGCTATTTGCTGCATCTGCCTGGTCACCTTTGCCACAGGACCCACCTTTACAAACCTTTGAAATCGAACGGCGAGTGCATGATCGCATGGGTTTAACACCTCCCATGAGATCATACACCAACCACTAGATCTGCCACGCTATCCTCCCCCTTTGAATCTCTCGGGCCCACCATTATGTGACTTCGTGACTGAAGCAAAGAAAACTGCCAGCCAAGTCACCAGATGTTAGCTGCTTAACCGCCAGAAACTAGCGACCAAGAGATAACCGTGAGTCGCCAGGTCGCAGAATGAAAACCTTAACCGCCGGGCAACTGAACATGACGAAGAAGTGGGACCCACGCAAATAGGTGGCAATCGGTCGCATGATTGTATGTCAGAAAAGTCTAACATGCAGCCATGTGACAACCAATAAGAACATGCGCCCCTGCTTCTCTTCTGACACTGGGCCCACATCTCCACCCTGCATCCACTAGAACCTTGCCACCTCAACATCCTCTGATAGCGGGCCCACTGCAAACAAACTCGTCGGCATCCAATCGGATGGTGGGTGCATGATCGCATGGGGTGAGAATATTCCATGCGATCACATGCCGACCGTAGATTGAAATCACTAACACAAGCCCCACTGACATTTTTGACTCATCACCACATGGACCAATCAGAAATGAGCACCTCACCACCGCAGACACGCGTCAACTAGTTGCATGATCGCATGCCACAGAACTGGCCCTTACGATCATGCGACAAGGCCATAAGACTACCAAGCATTCAGCGACTACGTGACTAACCGCCTGCCAGGTCGTGAAATGCTAGCTGTTAACCGCCAATCTTTTGGAGATCATGCGACTAAAGAGAAATAGACCGCCCGCCAAGTCGCTGAAGGTTAGGCTCTAACTGCCAAGCATGAAAAGATCACACGACAACACAGTCGCCAGATCGCTGAATAAAAGATGTAACTGCCAGAAGACCTAGAGAATCAGCGACACAACCAAGCATGGACTGGGCCCCACCAATCGATCGCACTTGCGTAGATAGGAAATGCTAGCAAACAGGAGACTAGTGCGAGGTCAAAAACATCCAGGGTTTTCACACAGACTGAAAACATCATGGATTTTCAAAAACATTGTGGGTTTTCAACACTGAGGCAGATTTTGAAAATATTTTCTGCAGACCTTAGAACTTGAAAAACTTTCTGGATTTTGCAATTCAGCACGTGCAATTTGGACAAGAGCAAGGTGACAACATGAAGAATACAGGGCAGGACACTCACCAAGAAACTTGCAAGGAAATAGGCCATTTTCATAAGATTTTTGCAATGGCTGGAAAATGGACTAACATGCTGTGAAAACAAATCTCAGCCTTGAAGATGATCATAGTTTTATCCTGCTATGGAGGAGCTTATGTCACAAGTTCCACAAACTGAAAGACCTAGAAGAGTATAATAAAAGAGTGTAGCGGCTTGAGAAGGAACTAGAGGTGGATGATGATGAAGTTTCAGTTATTCTATTTTCATCCCTCTCATACAATCACCTTGTTATGGGTGAGCAAGAAATTCAGCAAGAAATCTCAGAGTCTCACGAAAAGAATGGATGGGTGAGTCCAAATGAACAAGGTATGGAAAACCCAATTAATCTGGAAGAAAATATAGTGCATGATTCCACTTTTTTGGCTGAATTTGAGGGTTTTAGTTTTGAAAATCTAAAGGATCACCCTACTGCTATGAATATAGAGAATGAGATATTTCAGATTCATATGCAACCTGAATATGAAGTTTTTAATTTCATGCATGAAATTGTTGGTCCTATCCTAGAATCTTTTACTTTCCAAGATGAAGACACTCCATGTTTTTCTAATAAAGCATATGATGAGGACATAGCGTATTCATGTTTAAGGAAGGTGTCCTTTAATTTCGCAAACTCACTTGGAGAGGGAGACTATGGAGAAAATGCAGCAGAACAAGATAATGTTGGCTCATCTGAAGCATTGCAGCCTCAAACATTGTCAGGAAGCCAAGAGAATACTTTTCCTTACACAAGTTAGATTACAAAAGATCTCTCTTTTTCTTCTCAACCATGCATGGTGCAGCCTCATGAATACCAAGCATCAACAAGTTTTCTTATGCTGAAAGTGAGATTAGCTCATGTCTGGCTGAAAGCTTCTTAGATCCTAACAGCTTAAATGGAAGAAAGAAATTTGAAATGTATACAACATTTAAGAATGGTGAGCATGTTGAAAACTTGCAGCCACAATCATCATCAACTTGCTCGAGTAGCGATTCTTTGAATGAGGAAGAGATTATTGAAAGGTTCTTATCAACAATCAAGCCAGAGGATCTTGAAGGTAAAGATTCAAATATTAATTTGATTGATGCATTTAGCTTGGATAGAGTTTTTTTAGAGGTAGTTTCAACAAAATATAATGAAGCTAGTCCAGTCAATGGTGATCCTATGCAAGATGAAATATATTCTTATTATGAATATGTTTTAAATACTGAAAATTCTTTTAAAGATGGGGGTCTCTTGAATGTTGATCATGAGAATGATGTTACCTATTTTGTGCAAATGTATGAGCATTATTTTTTTCAGCTAGAGGTTGGAAATGGTTCAGAAAATTTCATGCAAAGAGCTCAGGAAAAATCAGAAATCTATAATGATATGTGGCTATTTGGGCATGATGCTTGCTTCACAAGGTTCCTTCATAAAACCAGTTTGGTTTGTAGCCATGAAGAATTCACCACTTTGAGGTTGTATCAGGTTATCTCATTTGCATTTAATCCATTGTTCAGGAGTGGTTCTTTCTTCTCGCAACTAGTTAATGGTTTTCTATAAGTTTTTCTCAGCCTTGGTTCTTGTAGTGAGATTTTCTCACCTGTGCATATTTGTAAATAGCCTTCAGCTTTGCGAGTTTTGTTGTGCTTAGTTTAGTTGGCTTTGGTTTCTTCTTATTTTGTTTATCTAGTTTGGTTAGTTCTTTGTTGTTGTTTAGTTTTAGCTTGTTGGTAGTTTTGGTGTGTTGTCCTCTCTAGAAGTTCCCTAACCTCTATGATGTAATGAATCTGTTGCCCAATGGATAGACACTGGCCTCATACCAGAGATTGCTAGATTCTTTTTGTCCCCCATAGTCCACATCCCCATTTAGAGCCAGTTGTTACACTTGTATTATTCTTTTCTCTGGCGGCTAATTATTTTGTCTAGGTAAAAGTCTTAGTTGAAGTTGAACTTGAACCTTCAAGTTCAAGTTCAAGTTCAAGTTCAAATTCTATTGGAGGTCCCAAGAAGATTCCAGTCTTTATGTTTTTGGTCTGTCAATTGGCAATATGTCAAAGTTGAACTTGAACCTTGAACCTTCAAGTTCAAGTTCAAGTTGAAGGTTTGATTGATGGAATATTCTTGTCAAATAACTAACTCTCTGTAGGTAAATTATTTTAAAGATTATCAACCTGAGGTTTCGAGGAGGTTTTATGTGAATTCCAAAACCATCACATATGATGGGGCAGCACATACATTCCATGCCATGATGAAAGATAGATGGCAACTCACAGTGCCTAGCTAGCAAGTTAGAGTGCCTAGCTGGCAACTCACAGTGCCTAGCTAGCAGCTCAAAAGGAAATGGATTCCCAATTTACCAGTTATATTCATATACAAACATTATCCACATATTATTTTCAGTACAAAATTGGAGCCAAAACATTTTATTTCCTTTCCTGGCTGTATCAACCAGCTTGCATAAATTAAAATATGATATGTTCAGAAAATTAGCAGGCTGAAAAATAGGTCTCTATGCGAGAGCCCTAACTTTTGACTCCAATGTTGGATTTGACCCATTTTTGGATATGTTGTGGGGAAACAAATCGCTTAGGATCTGACTAGAGCAATTAAAATTATTAGATTGTATTCAAAAGTTACACGCGACTGTGTAAAGGTATATCAGAGAGGCCAGTAGATTCTTGTTTTAACTGCAGAGGTTAAATTTGACAAGGTTTTAA
Organism: Chamaecyparis obtusa; assembly: GCA_027943335.1. NCBI lineage: Eukaryota > Viridiplantae > Streptophyta > Pinopsida > Cupressales > Cupressaceae > Chamaecyparis > Chamaecyparis obtusa. The sequence continues at coordinate 571,952 of BSBK01001448.1, forward strand.
AATTAAATTATACACCATGTGTCTAAAGATATGCATATTATGAATTAGGAAGGTATATTTATTACTACTCTTGCAAACATAATGTTTAAGAACATTATGCCCAATAAAGTAAAAGAAAGGGGATGAAGAGATTTTTATTGGAAGGAAAGATTTAGTTATTAAAATTGAAAAATATCATCGAAAGGAAAGATTCAGTTATTAAAACTAAAAAATATCATCGAGAGGAAAGGAAGTTAAATATGCATCAGAATGAGAAAGAAAGGGTTCTTCTTTTGGGGGAGCCAGTTGGCTCTCTGAGATCTTTTGAAACTATTTTCAAAAGTCTATGCTTTAAAGCTCTTCTGAAATTGATGTCATTGAATATGTTAGTGATCTTTTTCCCCAAAGGTCAGCTTGGCATCAGGATTGACAGGGCTAGTGTCACATTCACTCAATACTCCAAAATTGACAGGAAAAAGGGCCAACTGACAAGGATCAAAGAAAGATCCTTCCACACTTTGAGCTCCACATCACTTAGGCGGGTATACCTCATCTACACACACATATTACCTTGTGTCACACTACAGGCCTGTAGGTAACTGACTATGGAATGATTTTCAAACTCCTAGGTATCCTGTACCTCAATGAAGCCAATATCTCATGCAATAGCCCAACTTGCATGGAGTGAGTATGAAAACTAGAAACCTACACTAACAGCTTGAAAGGGAACGGGTGGGACAGAAATGAAATGATTTGAAAGGTGGATTGAAAGGTCCCTTGAGATGCCCTAAGTCCCTGATAGACCAGTGCCTTGTCCATTGGGCCGCAGAGTCAAATACCCTACTGCACGAGATAACTATGAAACAAGAACACAATATACCCAATGTGTTGATGCCTGACATCAATCACACACCATGACCAAGCCTTAACTTAACACCCACCTGTGCATTCAAGCATGTTATTATCTATTCAAAAGATTTTAACCCTCCCCTTAGAAGAGACCTACAAATCAAACAATACATTGACCAGCATCCACTAGAAGACAAGCATGAAACATCTTTGACACCTCAGCTCATACATGCATAAACACTAGCCTTGAACCAGTTACCTCTATGAAGATAACTCCACTTGCAAACACATAGGCAATACAAGCAGACAAATCAAACATCCTTAATGCATGATTAATGAATTCAAAGCTCAAATGGAGACATCTTGATGACAGTAAGAATAAATTGAGTCCTCATACATAAGACAAATCTGTTACAATATGTACTCTATTCTCTGAACCAATAATGGAAACAGAAGAACACCCTATATGCAAAGAGAAGGAGAAATATGCAGAGCAGAGCCTTTCACTGGAACTGACCAAATTCAGAACCCTTTCTAAGTCAAAAATTCAACTACATATACCCCTAGCTACCTTGGAAACCCATGACAGGTTGCAACAAGCTACGAACAGATAGGGCATAGCCTTCACCCACCAAGCCAATCAGAGATAGCCAAGAAATTTACTGCAAGGGTGGAAAATAAAGGCAACCTAGAGAAAGAGATCTCAAACAGATCTAACAATCATGACAGTCAGTACAAAACACTAGGCAGAACCATGAAAACTAATCAAATCAGCCACCTGCAAACAGCTTGCCGAGCATAAAATAGTCTTTCATACGGCATAAAAGTCTCCATGCAATCAAGTAACAGGCCTCTGGACCACCTTGCAATCACTGGCGCCACCAAACCAATCAAAATCCACCCCAAAAGCATTAAAACCAGATACTTCCTATCGCTGCAAACTCTTCAGCAAATTTGAATTTGAAAACCAACGGTTACTTCCTCTCTTGGCGCCTACAGAGAAACAATGGCCCACATTCAAACCACGACCAACTTTATATCCCCGCTGTCAGATCACTATACTTCGTGGGCTCGGTAACTTAACACTCAACTTTAGTGGCGTAGTCGCGCTGTCATATCTCTCACCGCCACAGGAAATGGGTCTCAAATAATGTTTGGTCGCATGATCGCAAGGCACCAAACTAACCTTTGCGATCATGTGACCGCGGCCTCCAAACCACAGCCAACGGTTAGAAACCCCGCAGGAAAAGTCCCTGGCAACATTACCACCATAACTCTGCAACTGCGATGGACACATGGCGCCCTGTCGCATGATCGCATAGCTTGGAGACGGGCTATGCAATCATGTAGCAACCCGTAGACTACTACCGCAACCACCACCACATGGAGACAACATCACCGCCCGCAAGCCAAAACTGCCACCACACAACTCCGCAACTGTGTCACCGCAAGGGGTTAGTCGCATGATCGCATAGCCAATTTTTGGGCTATGCAAACATGCGACAACCCACAAACAAATCTGCCAAGCCATAGAGCCTGCCATTAACTCTACAACTGCGATGCCTAATGCCACCTGTAGCCACGCCATTCAACGAATACCGCCCCGTCACCAACACCGAACCCATGCTCAACAAGCCTTTGAAATGAATGGCTGGCGTAAGATCTCATGGCCCTGACAAATTGCATGAGAACTTACGCTGACTATTAGATCTATCCACATCTTAGACCCCACTGACAACGGCCCCACCTGAGCTCATCCACGTTAACCACTAAGAAACCTCCACCTGCGCAGACATGTCGGACGGTCTCACTCGCACAACAAGCAACCTGGCACAACAGAATAAAATCCAATGGATGGCGCATGATCACAAAGGCTTGGAATATTCCTTGCGATCATATGCCAACCGTTAGATTAAAAGCCTTCAACATGGGCTCACCTGACAACAAATCCACCTCAACACCGTGGACATGTGTCACCTGGTCGCATGATCACATAGCCGAGAGAAAGGCTATGCGATCATGCGACAGCTAATCCAAAGCTGCCACATCGTCGCTAGGAACACAGCCCAAACAGCAACCACCAACACGAAGAGCCGGGACCCACGAACCAATCACCGAGCATTTAGCAACTACGTGACTAACCACCTGCATGATCGCGAGATGCTAGCAGGTAACCACGATATATTTGGAGATCATGCGACTGAAGAGAAGAAAATCGCCCACCAGGTCGCTGAAAGTTAGCCGATAACCGCTAAGGATTAGGAGACCAAGCGATAACATAGTCGCCAAGTCACGGAATAGAAGACGTAACAGCCCGAAGACCTAGAGAATCAGCGACAAGAAACTTTGAAGGACTGGGCCCCACCAGACATCGCACCTGTGCAGTTAGAGAAAACACCGGCAAACAGGGAACTGGGTGGTCAAAAACACGCAAAGCTTTCACAACAGCAAAGGATCGAAAACACACAAGGTTTTCGACATGTCAACAGATAAGCGCACAAAGTAGGAAGCACGGGGGTTGAAAACAACGCAACTTGTCAGTAAAAGATCAAAAACATCATGAAATTTCAAAAACACTGTGGGTTTTCGACACTGTGGCAGATTTTGAGATATTTCCAACAGGCTTAGAAATTCGAATAATTTTCTGAGCTTTGCAATTTAGCTCATGAAACTTGGACCAAAGCAAGGTGACACATTGAAGAGTACAGGGTAAGACAGAAAACAAAACTTGCAAAGAAATAGGCCATTAACAAAGGATTTTTGCTGTAACAAGAAAATGACCTAACAATGGCTCTGGTTGGGGATGTATGCCTCCTACAGGCATAGCAAGGATCTAGATCTCTGGGAAGAAGCAGACCAACTCAAAATCATATTCCTTATCACTCCCAGAAATCAAAACTCAAAACTCCAAGGCTCTCGAAAACTGGCTCTTTATTCCAACTAACACTACTACTAAAACAAAGCAACTGTACAAACATTTACACAACTAAAACTGCTAAACCACACCAATCATTTACCTCTATCAAACACTTGGTCCTCATCCCCTTGCATAGAGATGACCCTGAAATTTTTCCTTTCATGTACATGGTCAAACTCATGAAAACTCTTGACAGGCAAATCCACAAGAATGTAATAAGTGTATTCATCTTTGCCCAGTGTATAAGGATCAAAATCTATCTTATCATACCAGACTGCCTCACACATACACCCCTCAGAATCAAGAGTAAAATTAGCCTACAGCAAAACTTTGTAACCTCTTCCCATTACATCTTGCAAGCTAATGTGAGGCTGATCATCATGAAATGTGAGTACACTTACCAGCTGAAAATTAACATCATCTTTATCACCATGTTCAGCACTTGAACTCAATTCAAAACTAAAACCCTCGTACTCACATTCATCCAACTCAGAAACATAATCAGCACCCTGCAAATAATTACTGTAGCAACTATGAAAAGAAAAACTTTCATAGTAAGGCATGTCTTCAAGCTCATCGAAAACTAGCAAACTATCACAGACATCCTTCTCATCACTAGCCAGATCCTATTGGAAACAGAGATATTCTGGCTGAAATAGCTCTGAAAACACAGTGCAGTGCATTTTCAAAACATCATAACTCCTAACTGTTTCCAAGTCTGAAAAACACATTTCAAGAGGAAAATCACTTCCTCTTTCCTCTTCACTTTCCAATGCAGACCTAGCATTTGAATCAACCGGATAAGCAGTATTTACATTCACTTTACAATCTAGTTCTTCCTTATCTGGCTGAAACAAAATATTGATTTCTTCTTCCATATCTCCATAGGTCTCCACTGAAAAACCTTCAATTACTGGCCCATATAAATCTGAAGGTGGGATCATACTAACATCTCCATACATGTTCTTATCCTAAAAAAGAAGCTTACCTTCAGATTCACAACTTGAGTGATGTTCATCAACAAACCCTTGTTGGTTCAAATCCATCACACTTGTAGACTCATGATCAGTATCAAAAGAATCATACTCACATTGATACCACCTACCTTCATTCAATTCACGCAAAAATGCTACCCGGATATCATCATTCAAACCAGAACTACCCACTTCATCAGATGGACATTCATCATCAACAAAAGACTGATTACAAACACTACTAATCATACCTTCATCTGATACACTTTCAGTATAATCCTCCTCTGATAGACAGCTATCCGGTTCATTGTCATAATCTGAAGGTACACATTTAATGGGCTGAGCAAGCTCTCTGTCCATGGCTCTACACACCTCTAGTTCTTCAAGTTTCTTACCATTAATGGCAAGAGCTAACTCCAGTTCCTCAATTTGCTGCAAGTGCCATGCACACAATCATTCATCATATTGAGTTTCAGCTGGATATACATCAGCAATAAGTTCATCATCCATATAAGCTTCAGTTACAATGCAATCTTCTTCTTCAAGTGATGGAAGATATGGCTGTAAGTTACTTTCCTCTACATGATCATGGATCATAGCCTACCTAGAAAACTGAGGCACATCACTAACAGGGACAAGACTATGCCGATATGGCTCTAAACCTTTTAGTGCATCCCTTTTCCTATTATCTACCACATTCTGAGAATGGAAATCAGCAGCAACATATGGTCTTCTTACAACATGATATCTCCAATTAGATTCAATATCCATTGCAAACTAAAAAGCCTGATACAAAGTTAGTGGTTCCTTATTCCTTAAGTCAAAATTCAAATTCTTATCAAAAGCATTCAAGTAGATGATCAAATAGACATCATCACTTGGCCTGCACTTCCTAGGGATATTTTTCCATGTCTTGATAAATCTATCATTGAAACTAGGAACCAATTCATCTTCCTCCATTTGTATATCCACAAGGGCCTTAAGCATGTCAAAGTCATTCACCCTTTCAGCAAATCAGACTAAGAAACTTGCAATTAAATCATTTCATGAAGAGATGTCATTATCAGGCAAACATGAGAGCCATTCCCTTGCATCTCCTATTAGTTACCGAATAAATAATCTCATTATCACATCTTCATGCTCAACACCATAGTCACACATCAGATCTGAAAAATTTCTAGCATGTTGATAGGCAGACTCAAAGTTTTCCCCACTGAACTTCGGTAAAACTTTCATAACATTTAGGGGAATGGAGTTTGGGTAACTAGGTATACCAACAAAATTCACAGCCGGGTAACCTCTTAAGCAAGAATTTCCTTTAACACCCATGACTTAACAAATCTTTTCAAGGGAGTAAAACTTTTTACCATTAAATTCTTGAAACTTGATTTGAAAACTCCTTTGAAACCACTACACACTTAGAAAAAGGGGAAATACCTGGAACACCTCCTGAATGCTGCTGCCTTCTTCTCAACTAAGTGCAGTCCCAACAAAACTGCACAACTCAGGTTCTTTAGCATAGAGTTGCCACCTCTCTTCAGAGGACACAAACTTACTGATTTGTCTTGAAACTTCAATAGACTCTAAGCACTCCCACAGCAAAGCCACATGTAAATCAATCAAAAAATCCAGGTAGCACACTTGCAAATCTGAAAAACAATTTTTAGACTGGAAAACATATAAGACTCTTCCCCAAACCGAATACAACAAGACTCTGGGATACTCTTATTAGTAAACTTATTTCATCTCCCCAGCAGAGTCGCCATCTTGTTCGTGATCTTTTTCCCCAAAGGTCAGCTTGGCATCAGGATTGACAGGGCTAGTGTCACATTCACTCAACACTCCAAAACTGACAGGAAAAAGGGCCAACTGACAAGGATCAAAGAGAGATCCTTCTACACTTTGAGCTCCACATCACTCAGGCGGGTATACCTCATCTGCACACACATATTACCTTCTGTCACACTACAGACCTGCAGGTAACTGACTGTTGAATGATTTTCAAACTCCTAGGTATCTTGTACCTCAATGAAGCCAATATCTCATGCAATAGCCCAACTTGCATGGAGTGAGTATGAAAACCAGAAACCTACACTAACAGCTTGAAAGGGAACGGGTGGGACAGAAATTAAATGATTTGAAAGGTGGATAAAAAAGGTCCCTTGAGATGCCCTAAGTCCCTGATAGAGCAGTGCCTTGTCCATTGGGTCGCAGAGTCAAATACCCTACTGCAAGAGATAACTATGAAACAAGAACACAATATACCCAATGTGTTGATGCCTGACATCAATCACACACCATGACCAAGCCTTAACTTAACACCCACCTGTGCATTCAAGCATGTTATTATCCATTCAAAGGATTTTAACCCTCCCCTTATAAGAGACCTACAAATCAGACAATACATTGACCAGCATCCACTAGAAGACAAGCATGAAACATCTTTGACACCTCAGCTCATACATGCATAAACACTAGCCTTGAACCAGTTACCTCTGCGAGGATAACTCCACTTGCAAACACATAAGCAATACAAGCAGAAAAATCAAACATTCTTAATGCATGATTAATGAATTCAAAGCTCAAATGGAGACAGCTTGATAACTGTAAGAATAAATTGAGTCCTCATACATAAGACAAATCTGTTACAATATGTACTCTATTCTCTGAACCAACAATGGAAACAGAAGAACACCCTATATGCAGAGAGAAGGAGAAATCTGCAGAGCAGAGCCTTTCACTAGAACTGACCAAATTCAAAACCCTTTCTAAGTCAAAAATTTGACTACATATACCCCTAGCTACCTTGGAAACCCATGACAGGTTGCAACAAGCTAAGGACAGCTAGGGCATAGCCTTCACCCACCAAGCCAATCAAAGACAGCCATAAATTTACTGCAGGGGCGAGAAACAAAGGCAACCTAGAGAAAGAGATCTCAAATAGATCTAACAATCATGACAGTCAGTACAAAACACCAGGCAGAACCATGAAAACCAATCAAATTGGCCACCTGCAAACAGCCTGCCAAGCACAAAATAGTCCTTCATACGGCATAAAAGTCTCCATGCAATCAAGTAACAGGCCTCTGGACCACCTTGCAATCACTGGTGCCACCAACCCAATCAAAATCAGCTCCAAAAGCATTAAAACTAGGTACTTCCTATCACTGCAAACTCTTTGGCAAATTTAAATTTGAAAACCAACAGTTACTTCCTCTCTTGGCGCCTGCAGAGAAAAAATGGCCCACATTCAAACTATGACCAACTTTATATCCCCGCTGTCAAATCACTATACTTCGCGGGCTTGGTAACTTAACACTCAACTTTAGTGGCGCAATCGCGCTGTCATATCTCTCACCGCCACAGGAAACGGGTCTCAAATAATGTTTGGTCGCATGATCGCAAGGCACCAAACTAACCTTTGCGATCATGTGACCGCGGCCTCCAAACCACAGCCAACAGTTAGAAACCCCACAGGAAAAGTCCCTGGCAACATTACCACCATAACTTCACAACTGCGATGGACATGTGGTGCCCTGTCGCATGATCGCATAGCCTGGAGATGGGCTATGCGATCATGCGGCAACCTAGAGACCGCTACCGCAACCACCACCGCACGGAGACAACATCACCGCCCGCAAGCCAAAACTTCCACCGCACAACTTCGCAACTGTGTCACTGCAAGGGGTTAGTCGCATGATCGCATAGCCAATTTCTGGGCTATGCGAACATGCGACAACCCGCAAACAAATCTGCCAAGCCATAGACCCCACCATTAACTCCGCAACTGCGACGCCTGATGCCACCTATCGCCATGCCATTCACCGAATACCACCCCGTCACCAACACCGAACCCACACTCAACAAGCCTTTGAAATGAACGACTGGCGTAAGATCTCATGGCCCTGACAAATCACATGAGAACTTATGCTGACCGTTAGATCTATCCACGTCTCGGACCCCAGTGACAATGGCCCCACCTGAGCTCATCCATGTTAACCAATAAGAAACCTCCACCTGCGCAGACATGTCGAACGATCCCACCCGCACAACAGGCAACCTGGCACAATGGAATAAAATCCAACGGATGGCGCATGATCGCAAAGGCTTGGAATATTCCTTGCGATCATACGCCAACCGTTAGATTAAAAGCCTTCAACACGGGCCCGCCTGACAACAAATCCACCTCAGCACCACGGACACGTGTCACCTAGTCGCATGATCGCATAGCTGAGAGAAAGGCTATGTGATCATGCGACAGCCAATCCAAAGCTGCCACATCGTCACCAGGAACACAGCCCAAACAGCAACCACCAACACGAAGAGTCGGGACCCACGAACCAACCGTCAAGCATTTAGCAACTAAACGACTAACCGCCCGCGTGATCGCGAGATGCTAGCAGGTAACCACCATATATTTGGAGATCACGCAACTGAAGAGAAGAAAACCACTCGCCAAGTCGTTGAAAGTTAGCCGATAACTACCAAGGATCAGGAGACCAAGCGATAACATAGTCACCAAGTCGCGGAATAGAAGACGTAATTGCCCGGAAACCTGGAGAATCAGCGACAAGAAACTTTGAAGGATTGGGCCCCACAAGACATCACACCTGCGTAGTTAGAGAAAACACCGGCAAATAGGGAATTGGGCAGTCGAAAACACACAAAGCTTTCACAACAGCAAAGGATCGAAAACACACAAAATTTTCGACATGTCAACAAATAAGCGCACAAAGCAAGAAGCACGGGGGTCGAAAACAATGCAGGTTGTTAGTAAAAGATTGAAAACATCATGAAATTTCGAAAACATTATGGGTTTTTGACACTGTGGCAGATTTTGAGATATTTCCAGCAAGCTTAGAAATTTGAATAATTTTCTGGGCTTTGCAATTTAGCTCGTGAAACTTGGACTAGAGCAGGGTGACACATTGAAGAGTACAGGGTAAGACAGAAAACAAAACTTGCAGAGAAATAGGCCATTAACAAAGGATTTTTGCTGTAACAAGAAAATGGCCTAACAGAATATATACAATATCTTATGGTGTTATATATATGTTTGAGTTTCTGAAATGATAAATACTATTGTTTATCTATATATGGTTTGTTTTCCTATGCAGATGAGTTATATTGAATGAAGCTGAACTTGATATGAGTGGATATTTGTGCTTAGAGTAACAGAGGGAATCATTACAGTAATTTTAATTTTAAAAGATTTTAAAGTTAGAAGCAGCACTAGAAGTAAATATTGTTCTTTGAAAATCTGCACATTCTTTTCCATGTTGATAGACTGAGTGTTGACCTTACGTGTTTTCTAGTTAAAAACACACATGATTTTGCTTTTATCTATTAAATAAGATTGTATTGAAAATCTTTTTCAGAAGGTATCTGCACTTTAAAAGTTACAGAGAGTTTTCTTTCAAAGGAACTCATTTGTTAGTATTGGGCTTTTCTTTTCTGTTTATACTTTATTGGGATCTAAAATCTATTTGGAGAAAGGGAAAAATTGTATGCTATTAGGTAGGATGCCATATGTCTATTCCATTTTCTGCAGCAATCTTTCTTCAAATCGGTTTGTTTTTAATTTTTCTATTTTTATTCTTTGTTCTTATTTAAGACTGATGTTGTTGTACATTCCTTTCTACCAGCTCAAAAACTAACTGATATTAACACTTTCTTCCATTTGCTACCGTGTCTTTATTATATTCAAATTCAAGTAATATAACTTTGGTCACTTATTTCTATTAAAAAATTATAATTAAACTCATCTTTTTTTTATTAGAGGAAAACTATTTTTGATTAGAGGAAAACAGGTTTTGAAGGGGCCCCGAAACCCTTTACAAGATGGTCAAAAAAGATATTCAAAAAAGAACTCTAAGATGGTGCACATCAAGACCACAACGAGGGTTTTGCAATAGGCTACCTCAACCTGGACCAAACAAAAAACTAGCAGCCTAGAAGCTTCCAGCTGAGATCAAATATAATTCCTTCCTGCATAGGTCCAGTTGTCCACATAGAAAAGCCCAAGAAATGTCACTTCTTCCCCTTCTGGGAATGAAGGGACATATCAAAAGAGGGCTGAAGAATAGGTTTTTTCTTTTTGCCTTTCACAAAAGTCCATCCATCTTCCGCTTGCTTAGCCATAACCTGCCAAGAAGGTGAAACAAGAACCGAAGCACCCGCAATCAGAGAGACACGAGAAAGTTCCAAGATTGGGCCTAAAGAATCCAAAGGAGATACATCATTAGCAGCCAATCTGGTGTGATCCAGCGGAGCTAAATCAAAAAGAGGGACAGAGGCCTCACTCTCGACAAAACCCCGGACTACGGAGTCCGAACAATGAGGCAATCCATGGATGGGATCAGCCCCTGGAGGAGAGCCAACATCAGCCCCTGGAGGCACAGAGGCCTCCGTAGTCTCCTGCGAAGAAGAAACGACCTGAGAAAAGCTTTTGGTAGCCGAGTCTTTCACAATAGAGAAGTGTTGGGAGGAGGCCCCCTTCTACCAAGAAGTGGGTTTTTTGACCTTTTTGAATCCGCATTGATCCACTAAGTGACCAGTTTTAAAACAGTGTCTACATCTGAAGGGGAGTCTTTCATAATCCAAAAATTGGGTCCAGGATCCTTTGGGATGCTTCAACTTAATATTTTCCACAAGAACCTTGGAGTAATCCAAATCAACCAATATCCTTGCATAAGTGGAATGAAGAATGTCTTCAGATTCCTCATCAATCATCAAAAAATCCCCCAGAGCTTCACCCACAGAGCAGAGAATCTACCCAAAAATGAAGGGGAAGGTTGGGAATCCTTACCCAGGTAGGAACCTTGGAGAAAGTTTCAGAAGAGGCATCAAAGTCAGGATGCCACAACTTCATCATTGGCTTCATTATGATGCTAGGGCTTCATCATAATTAAACTCATCTGTTAAATTAATGAATGCTACAAATATTAAAGGGGAAAAGATGGGATAAAGATATGAAGAAGATTTTTGATGGGTGGTTGTCCTTTTCAAGATAATCATAAATTACAACATTTTTTACATATACTTTATATCATATATTCTAAATATTGTTATTGTTTATGTATATTTTAAAGTAATTTTACTTAAGCGCATTTTATTTAAGAAACATTTTCATGAATATCTATATGCCACATCTCATCATACATTTCAGCAAAATATAATTTTGATTTAATTTCTTATTATTGATGATTAATTATTTATTATTTATATGTTCTTCCTATCTTGAACTTGACTGTGTAAGTTCTTTGAATAAATGAGCCAATCCCATTACATCTTGCTCAAAATCATAAATATAAATTACAAACTAATTTATATAAAAAATCTTTAATACAAACTACAAACAAATCTATATTAGAAAAATAAATAATGATAAAAACATATTATTAGAAAAATTGAATATGAAAAATATACTTGTAATTAATTTACTATTACAAAAGAACATCAAATAAATTATAATTTACATTCATTATAAGAAAAAACTATTTAAGATCTTAAATTCAAACATTCTCAATTTGTACAAAATTCCAACATTCTTATAAAATAGATCTTAAATGGATTTAATTTTCTATTGAATATTGGGCTCCATACTTTTGGTTTACAGATAATATTTCAATTCGTAAAGGTTAAGGCCTTCTTGGTGTTCAGTGATTGGGTCTTCCAACTTAGAGTTGAGTTTGTAGAGGTTAAAGTGAACCTCTGACGGTCTATAGATGTTTGATTTATTGTTGTTCATTGTGACGGTTTGGTATGCGGTAAGGTGAAGGGCCAACCCCCAATCCCCGACTCCAAAATTTGATTGTAAATTATGCTATTCAGCGCATTCCAGGTTTTAACAAGAGACGCAAGGCGTCAAAGTTCCTGCCAATAGTGTAATGCATTTAAAGTTAAGATCAGATGAAATGAGTGCAACAACATGTTGCAGTAGAGAAAAATTCAATGACCACTAGTCAATTTGAGAAATGCAAAAATTTGGCTCAATTATTAAAAAAATGGTACTTCTCTAGAATACATTGAGATTCTTTAAGGGGAAAGCATTTCTATATTACAATCAAATTCAAATATTCAATATGTGGAGACCTCTAATCTTCTGCAAATGTTTGCCCCAAAATTGGATCCCAGACCTTGATTAAGTGCACCAAAGAGAAAGTAAATTTAAATCATAATTTCAGTGATTAATATATATGAATTAGACATAAGAGAAAAATTCTCAAATTTTAAAACTTAAGATGGAAAAATAAAAATTGAACTCAATTTTAACAAATAAAAATAAAAAGCACAGGGAACATTGTTTAGAGCATATAAATTTTTTTAAGGAAATGCATGTTTGCAACATCTTATAGGAGAGATGGATATGTGAATCCCCATGATAGAACATAATCTCCACGATGCAAAATAGATGTACGAAAGTAGGGTGCTTGCCAAAATATATATTTTATAAAGCTGAGAAAAGTAAGCTAAAATAAGGGAGCAATTGTTTGCGTCTGAGTCAGAATCAGAAGAGAGGCTATCATCCAATCAACACAACACAGCTACTACAAATAGGAAAAATTAAACAACAAATTGCTAATAATAATAACAGTTTTGTTTATTTTGTTTTCACTTCTCTTAAGATTATTTTGTGACATCATTCTTGAAAGAATATAGCGGCTACCAATGATGTAAATGCAAAGGTTACCAAAGCTATTTTCAGACAGTGAATAGTAGAGATCTGATCATCTTGATATATTAAGCATATTTATTCATATCTTTGCATGTATTTTAAAGACCAAATGTCACAAGGCAAAGGATTGACCTGACACAAATGACTGACTTTTAACAGATTGTGTTAAAGTGACAAACAACTTGATTTTCCAAATGGATACATTCTTACATGGTTGGTTACTTGGTTAGGACTCTAAATCAAATGGATATATCCTCACATGGTTGGTTACTTGGTTAGGACTCTGGTCCAATTTAGTAGTTATATGATTTTGATATCTTCATATTCTTTTCTGAAACCTCGTCTGTTACCTTAACAAAAACAGAGGTGCCTGATTTGAGAGATCATCTTCTCATAGACAAATAGAGGTAACATCTCTACTTTTGTATCAATTTGCAATAATTCAACATCCTTCCAAAAGCAGTTGCAGACATGATTGATAGTTCTGTCCTTAACTTATCAAATTTCGATGACTGCAAAGAAGAATTCCAATGCCAAGCTGCCTACAAGGCAAAACATATTTGTTGGCAATTTAAAATAGGAGGCAAAACTAACAAGGAAAACTCTTCTTCTAAAACATCACAATAGTTACACATATATACTGAATTATAATATGAAGGGGTAATTTATGGATGAAATATCAATTATATGGTCACTGAATCATCAAATTCGTTGTGATAGAAATAGAAAAACTCTAAAAAAAAATTATATCATACTCGTGTAGCCCTCGTGGATAGAAACCATACCTCATCCAGGCTTTGTAATCGTTAAGTTAGGACCCATTTCCCCCCTTGGCTTCTACTCAATTGATTTTTTCAATATTCCTATTCAAACTCTGGAAACATATACATTTTGGTATAGCATTGCTATCAGATTGTTGTGTCAAAATTAGTGGGAAAAAATAATTGGGCATAGATGACAAGCGGATTTATCAGAGAAAAAATGAGCAGAAGTAGAATTCGCATTGTCAATGGGTGAATAATGCCCAATTCAATGTCAATTACAGCTCCTTCCTCTGTTAAAAGATTCATGGTGACACCGTCATGGGGTTGCATTACTTTTCTGAGAGTTGTGGCCAAATCTGTGTTGATTCTCATGGCATTGGCTACCTTTCGTTTCTTTTGTGCAAAGCCCAACTCTAACAGTCTTGCAAAGTCTGATCATGGTTTTGGCAATAGTAATATTGTTCTGTCTAACCAGGTGCTTTAACAGTCAAGTCACAATTTAGCTATGGTTTTTCAAGATATGATTTTAAAAAATACTTTGATATTATTTATGCTGCTTATTCTAATGAATATTTGTATTAAGTAGATATTTTAATAAACTTGGTCCATTTATATTTTTATTATATATGAATGTTTCTATTTCTTTTTTTTTTGTTACCAGGTGGAACCTTGTCACTTTGATAAAGTCCCCAAGACTTTGTCTCTGCACACTCGTTCATGCCCAAACTGCATGTAAATTTAATGGTAGACTTCGAAACAAATTTCATGTTGCTAATGTTTCTTTTAAATCAAGAATGACATTTGAAGAGGAGACCTCATGCTTGATCAATTTAGATAGTTCCTTCTATTCGTCCGTCTTCTCATCTATGTTTTCAATCCTCTGGGTTAAGTGCTGCTTTGTTGCCTGAACAAAGCAACCAGTAACTCCACTCTCCCAAACATCAAAACTAAAGCATAAATTTGAAGAGAAACATATCATATTAAAGAAACACATCAAAAAATAATTTTTATATTACTGCAAGAGCTTCTGAAAACTGGTCCAAATGTTTGGTCATACTAGCAACACCATTTGCCACATTGTGTTCGGTTACATACATCAAATGAGATACGGACAGTCTGTGTCAATTCAAGAATCATAAATTGTAAGGAAAGAAGTTGATACCCACATTCTCACCAACCAAACATTCTTGAAGTACAAACTGTGTTCAAAATTTATCCTTGGACGTGCCCAAATCTAGTATCAAAATAAGATGCATACATTCTTGCCACATGAAAAGGGTACGCCAGTTAAATTATAATTCATAGAAAGTGCTCAAACATATCTATAATACTTTTGCACATGTAGAAGATTATCCTGTACTCCAGTAGCATAAATGTAAGCAGCATATTAAAGAAATTGGATAATCATTAAAAAAATATATATTACACTATAGTAACTAACATTTTACGAAACACTTCTAATACTGCAATGGTTATAAAAAAACATACCTTCGACCATATGTAGCCATAGCCCAATGCTCCTAACATGGTAGTTGCAATAGATGCTAAATTGCCTGTAAAAGGAAACAGAAAAAAGCTATTGAGCAGTATTTACGAGTGACTAAACAATTTTTTTGGAAAGTAAGCAATGACCAAATGTTATTTTCTGTTGATCTTAAGTTATACTAACCCATTATCATTTTAACCAGCAAAATGCTCTTTTGTAAAAGTAAAATTTGAAATTAGAACGAAAAATGATAAATTGTCAATTTTAAGGGAGAGAACATAAAAACAAGTAACTCTATCCTTCAATTTTCAAGTCTTTCTTTGCATTTCGTATTCTGGAACTTGTAATCATATCGTTTTTCCTGTCAAATTAAATTTGATAATGTTGCCAGTTGCATAACTTACAAAGAATATCTACTTGTTTGAAATGTCAATAGTTAATCACCTCAATTTATTTGTTTATGACCAACACACAAAAAAGAGTTGCCACGATACTAAATTTCGTCAGCGGTGTCTTCTGTTTATCTATATCTTTTAGAGGTTGCTTTAAAAGAACATTGAAGCATCACAACCCTGTACATGTTATAGATGTTTTAGAGTGACAAAAAGATCTATCTTAACCATTAGAACAACCAATTACTAAGAATTGAAAGTATTATCAGGCTGCTGAAATTGGTTGACTGTGTACAAAGCAGCTCAGTAACAATTTTTATTTTTTATTTTTTAAATACCAAATTTATATAATTCATGTTTCAGCATTCGTATGTTCTATTGGGTAAGCATCACAACTAGAAGCCCGGACTGATGCTATTACTCAGATGAAACAATTCTCCACAACTATAATTTGTCAGAAGTTTAAAAGTGCATAAAAATTTACGTTGTAGATGAAAAATCCTCCATTAAAATATAGGTACAGAATAATTATGTTAACAAAATAGGTCATGAAAGTGTAGATGAAGAAGAGAAGCAACAATTCGAGGACCTTGAACTACCTTGAGCTATAACTCTTTGCACCGCACCAAAAAAAATGGCTTCAACCTCTGGACAGTTGCACAGATAGTAATCAAGCTTCAAGGATCCTGAATCACCCACCAACATTAGCACAAAATTAAAACTTCCAACACTACCCATGGTGTAAACAGAGTTTCTACAGATCTATCGAACACAGTTGAAAGTTGAAACAATCTATTCTAGCTGTAAAACTTATGGATGGTTGAGATCCTAGAGCTAGTATTTATAATACCAAGAATCAGACCAGCTTTGGATTTGGCTTAAAAGGTGCAGAGTGGGTCAAGTGCTAGCTCCCACACTTGTTTCCCGAACAAGTACAAAAATAAATAGATTTCACAATTTGTTGCAGCTTTATTATCTTATGTTTGATTGAATTGCTCTCGAAATCTTTGTGGTCAAGAACAGACTTTTGCTCTCGAGTTTTAAGCCATTCATACATATTTTACTATTGAGACAAAAATTTACAAATGTTATCCTTGCACCTCGGTAGCAAAAGTACACAAATGTCTATTTAGTTCATCAACCATTTCTTGTGTACCATAATTGAATGAGGATTCCCTATAGCTCCACTGAGGTCTATAAGAAGAATACATTTTTCTTTGCCATCTCATTAACTGAAGAATACTAATTTACAATATACTTCAATAAGCGATTCCAAGATCTGCCCACTACAAAATAATTCACAGTTCTATTCCTTGCATGAGGCACAACCCAATCCTATAAAATAACTGTGGTAGAATGGGCTCTGAATTGTGAAAGTTGGGCTAGGAGAAGATGGAATTAATTCCTTGCCGTGATTGAATTTATTTGCAAATGGAGATGGAATTTTGTTAGATAGGAAAAAAGGAACCAAATTATACATTTAAAAAAGGAAGGACTTTTTGAACTCTATATAGAACTTGTGTAACAGATGTTAGCTTTGAAAAATCAATGAAAGTTATTTTTTTAACACTTCGAATGGTATGGGCTTCTCTGTATGTAATCCGAAGCACTGTCATCTTTTTATAAATTAAGTCTTTAGTGCAGTTTCCTTTAGACAGATTCTGTACCCCTGTTCTCATTGGGGCCATCTTTATTAACTTTGTTAATTTTGGGTTTCAAAGAAGAAAAAGAGTTTTGCTTGAGAGAAATTTTATTTCCTATAGATTCGTGGGTTGTGGGTTTCCTGCAGGTTAAGGTATGTATAAATAGTCATTTCTCCAAGAGCCACTGTTATATCACAAATACTTGACAATCCAGGATTATTATGAAAGAGAAAAAAGCCTCCAAGAAGAATCACACAGGTCTTCAATTGTCCAAGCACAACATGTGTAGTAGCTGAAGTAGCACTGCAAGATGATTGGAAATATAAGAGATTCAGGCCATGCATATGAGGAATGAACATGATTGTATGCATTTGTCTTGCTGCTGCAAATTTGAACATACAACTTGGCATTATCCATGCTAAGAACACCAAAGCACCAATTATATTACCCAACTAATAAAAAATCAAAACAATTTCCCAATTTCAAAATCTAACTATCCATATTATAGTCTGCATAATTTTCTTTTAAAATTAGAGCAGTTAAAACCCTAAGCAATCAGGAACCCTGCGAAGATCTCAGGGAAGCCAAATCTGTAACAAATGCAACTTATACACATAAGAAATGGACCGGAAGAAAACATAAACCTGGAGGTATTGTTCCCTGGCAGTGTCGTATTTGCCAGTGTGGTGCTTGTGTATTAGCCAAGCTTTGAAATCTTGCGCGAAATCTTCTGACTGGGGAGTAGGCAACATTTTGTTTAATTGACAAAACTAATCATATGGAAACGCAACTGAAACTAAATATCCAAGTTAGATTATTAGTAATTACATAGGGAATAGGAAAATGAGACCAAATGAAATACCCATAAATCTTTAAAAAATAAATTCAAAAACTTGAACAGAGTACCATATTGCCCTATTTTCATTTCCGTTCTCTGCCAAGAGGGGGAAGAGGGTTTAAGCTCACTGCTAATGCTTGATTAAAATATTTTCCCAAGATCAGCTTGTTCATATTTCTCCTGCACCAATTGAAGGAAGCTTTCACCCAAACTAGCAGCCTTCTTTGGGATAGCTCGCTTCTTTCCAAAATATTGAATTACAAGGTCAAAGAAATAAAAACCTAATTAAGCTCCACTTCCAGTTCCAAGAAAGGATTTTTATAATTATAACTAAAATCCTCGAAAATAAGCTAGTTCAAGAACATACGAGAGTAAGTTCAGCTGCTTTGATAGGAATCTGCTTTTTCTGCTCCATGCCTAAGTCGAATTCGTCCCTCTAGTTTTTCTCTGACTTTATCAAGGAGTATTAAGCAATGTTACAGTGAAATAACAAAACTATTCAAGAAAATTCAGAATGGTTGCATATGAAATAGAATAGATTGCCATTTTTGGCAAATTGATATCAACAAATTAAAACAGAGCTCCATTTTGACATATCATAATAAAATCTCTACCTACACAAAGTTACTAGCTAGATAATATGGTAGTAAAAGCTGTATGGGTAGAAATCGTATAAACATAATAGCCAGCAGAGAAAGCCAGTTAGGCCAAAGCCCCGCTGCCATGTGAGGAAACTATTTTTGAACATCATATCAGGGTTCTAAATCGTTAGTTACTAAAACTATTATACATTCAAAGCGTTTCGATTTATGGAAACTATAAAAACTAGTACGCAAAGAACAAACTACCACACGGACTCCAATTCAACTGATTCTCAATTTTCTTATGCCATACTTTCATCAAAGATCCCTTTCTTCAAACACTTTCCCCATCACAAAGCTCAAGAGGAGAGGGAACAAAATATCTCTGCAAATTTAAACCGGAGAAAACCAAACGCTCCTAAAGCCCTTGCAAAAGAGTAGAAACCCTAGTGTAAAGCTTGTCAGATGAGAGAGAAATGGAGGGGACGACTCTGTCGTTTCACAAAATGCCCAAAAAAGACACGAATAATGTGCTTCCACAAACACAACATTGCACATTGAATCTGGTTTATTTTGGAAGCTCAAATGACAGAAAACAACACGCCCATTTGAGTAAAACTGGAAAATGTGGTTGGGCAACGCTCAGCAGCAATAGTGGGAGAGATTATGGTACACGGACTCCAATTCAACTAATTCTCAATTTTCTTATGCCATACTTTCATCAAAGATCCCTTTCTTCAAACACTTTCCCCATCACAAAGCTCAAGAGGAGAGGGAACAAAATATCTCTGCAAATTTAAACCGGAGAAAACCAAACGCTCCTAAAGCCCTTGCAAAAGAGTAGAAACCCTAGTGTAAAGCTTGTCAGATGAGAGAGAAATGGAGGGGACGACTCTGTCGTTTCACAAAATGCCCAAAAAAGACACGAATAATGTGCTTCCACAAACACAACATTGCACATTGAATCTGGTTTATTTTGGAAGCTCAAATGACAGAAAACAACATGCCCATTTGAGTAAAACTGGAAAATGTGGTTGGGCAACGCTCAGCAGCAATAGTGGGAGAGATTATGGTGGATAATACAGAGTGACATATATCTCAGTAGACCTAGGCTGTCACACAGAAGCTAGTTTGGTGCGTCAAAAAAAACCCACAAAAAACACAAGCAAAAGCCAACAAAAATGCAGGACATGCCGCTTGTCGAGCATTCTAGAAACTTCCTTTCTTAAATTTCCTTCAATTTTCGAGAAAAAAAAACATTTTTCTCCTTGCTATTTTCCAGCTCAACCAATAAGATTTTAAATAAATAATATTTTTTAATTTAATAAATATACCTAAAAATTCAAACTTTATAAAAATTGAAAACTTCAAAAAATTCTTTAATTCTATTGGTTAATCAAAAGTTTTTAATAGTTTTTATTGAACTCAATGATTCCATAAGTTTACCTGCCTATGGCAGAAACTAATAAATGAATTATTAAATGATCTCTTTTGGACCAACATAAGACATGTTTTATTGAATTATTTTATTCTTTTCGAGGTCAACATATCTTTGTAATTGACCTTGCACACATTTCTTTTGAGCAGTGTTTAGTAAAGAGGAGTGTTGTGCAGTAGAAAATAGTTCCAGAGTATTCGTGTGCAGTTCCAGATAGTTGTTGATAATTATGGAAGATTTGTTTGTAATAATAGTGTAATCTGATTATGAAATTTTAGCAAATGTCGTATAAATTTGTTGTTTGTCTCTTTTGATCTCCATAATGTCTAATTGTTTGATTAGAATAGCTTCTATGTTTGAGTTTGTTTTCTCTTAATCCATCAAACTCATTTTAGTACTGTGTTCTCTACCTGTTATTTAGATTTTATTCAACATTTAAAACCTCAATTTTTTTACAATCTCGTATTAATTAACTAAACATAGACACCATATTATTTGACAATTGTAAATGAAGAAAGGTATTGAGGTATGGATTCATTTTGCACCTTGCCCCAAATTTACGACTTGTTAATTTAAAAAAATAGAGTTTCCAGATAATAATACTATATTTCAATAATCCCCACATGCTTATATTTCAGTATATTGTAACGCAGTAGATGATCAATTTGAATGTCCCATCATAATTCAAGAGCCTTCAAAAAACTATGAATACTGAATACAACGAACTTCAATGGCTTTTCAAGAAATTTCCAATTCAACATAAGAGTATCATTCAAATGATGGCAGATTTCAACGTATTTCCTATAGAGTGGATTGTTATAGTAAAATAATTCTAGACTATGATTAAAAAAAAATGAATTCTCTTTAAAATAAAATAAAAATTTAATGGCTCATTTTATTGTTAATTTTTTTGGTAATCTATTTGCATTGAAGGTTCTGATATCACCATTGTGCAAAAGCTACATTAAAATTAATAAAAACAATATTGAGATTGATTAACTTTTAAAAAAAATTTAATAAAGATTCAGAATAAAAATATTATATATAAAAATTCTATACTTAACTTTTTAAATTTTTAGAGTAATTGACATATCAACATTAATTAATATTATTAATAGTGGAAAATGTGCTTCATAAATAGGATACATGCCTCATTTTATTAAAACAAAACATATACTATAAAATATAAGTCTATTGGAGCACAAATTTTAGCAATACGTTGCAGAATACAAATGCTCTCTCAATGTTTCAAGTAGAGAGATAATAATGCCATCTATGATTTTAAAGCATGGGATAATCCATGTTTTGTTGAGCCACAATATTCCCATTACAATTGAAAAGCCAACTATAAAGTATGTTGCCATTCCCACATCCCACCATACCTCTAAATCTTCATCAACTTCCTCGCATACCTTTGGAGAATTAAGAAGGGCTTCTTAAACATGATACATTTATTTGTAGGCCACATAGACCTGGATTGTTGGAGAAGTATGTAGAATCAAATGTCATCATTTGTCCTCCTTGTGGTATCATCCTTGATAGGTTTTTGTAGGAGACATTAAAGTAACTTAAGGATGTGAGAAGTTGTAGCTCTGTAAGAATTGCCCATGATAGGTGGGTATGTGCAAGATCATGAGGGGCCAAAAAGTGGCGATGTCAGTTCAAAACTTTGACAATGTAGCTGATGATTTTTTTTCCACCCGAATTTGATAAAATGAAAAGGGTATCTTAAGAAGATTATCAGCTTTCTATCGATATAATTGCTGTCAAATTTTGAATTCGGTAAGTAATTATTAGTTATTTTCTAATTGAGTTACCTCTAAAGTGCTGATTTATATACTGATTGAAAAACAACTATAACTTTCAGAAAGTATAACATTTTTTAAATTCGAAAAATGTGTCACATTCTATGCTTCGCTTACTATAAGAAAAAATAAATAAAAATTGAATTTTGTAAAGTTTTAAATGAGTTAAGGTGGTCAGACACGAGAGTTTTTTTGTTCTGAAAATGTTGTAGAAAAAAATTCATAATTAATTATTTTTTTGGAATAAAATTACAAAAAGATATGCATCACATCCGGGCATGAGTCTACTAATTATATATAAAATCTTATAATAAAATATTATCATTTGATTATGAGTAAGGTGGTCAGACATACACCTACTTCTTATTTTTTTCCTAAAATTTTTGTACTGCTGCATTGAAATCTATACTTTTCACCAATCATACTAACTTTTTCTCAAAAAAAGCCTAATAGTTTAGAAACTATATTCAATTTTCCATAGATTCTATTCTTACAACTTTTTGATATTAGGTTCATAGCTAGTTGAAATTTTCACGTCAAGTTGACTAACCCTGATTTGCTAATTTTTCATTGCCACTTAAGGGCATAGTTTTTCCCCTCATGATCTTGCACATACCCAGGTTATTTTGAGAAAGATCATGTGATTGAAGTAGTGTCATCTCTCCAATAGATTTAGGAATCTCTCCACTGCAATGAGTTCTTGAAATGTTGAGAATAATCAAACATTTGAGTGATCCAATATCCCAAGGAATGTTCCTTAATAAATTATTGCTAAAGGGTAAAAGTACAAAGCTGTGTCACCCTTTTATAAAGGAAAAGGTCAACAACACAAATATTTTAACTTTAATGACATAAAAATGGCATTTATGTTTAAAATTTGGAGATGATATAAACTAATGAAATGTGTAAAAGTGGATGAAGTTTATGCCTATAATTTTTTAAATTTTTTTTCAACAAGAATTCACATAGTTTGTAAATTTTTTAAGTCCATTTTTTACTTGCTGAAAAATGCTGAAAAATGAGGGTCTTGTTTGCACCAAAAAAGTATATGCAAATAAAAAAAAATTTCCTTTAATTTCAAAATATGTCATAGATAAAATGTATAGCTAGTGCAAAAAAGAAGAAAAATTAGTTTTCAATGTATATTTTCTCTGTTATAACTACTCAAAGTTGAACATACCTGAAACCGATAGTTTTCATCTCGCGCCAAATTTCCCCTATCAAATCTACACCATTCAGAAAATAAATTACACTCTTGAAGATAACTCTCTCCTCTAGTGTTAAATATAAATTTTAGATTTTTTTGATAAGATTTACTATTTTTTCCTATTTTTGAAGCATCTTGTTCTCGAATGTGAAAATACCTACTTGCAGTATTTCAAAATTATAATATATTAGATTTAATTAAAATAGTATAAAAATTATATGATGATAATCTTGACTTTGTTCTCTAAAAAAGGGTATTTTTATATTTGTAAAAAAATATCATTAAAAAGAGTAAGAGTTATTGAAACATCGATTTTCTGAAATAATTTTATTTCTTTAGTAATTGTTATAAAACATGCATTTAATAGATATTTCCAATTGGAAAAGGTGAAGAACTTATCTAACTTAGCTAGAATGAATCTAGCTAGACCATATGTTTGACAACAAATAATTTTAGTTAGAAATACTCAAATTCAGTTGTGCTGATAAGTTGTCCTGAAATGTGACACAACTTTGTGATGTTACCCTAAAAAGATCAAGACATTTCACTAATCTCAATATTTTCACAAACTCCATAATTTGTCCTTTATTGTAAATTGTTATTTCATCTATATAATAGTTTGATGTTTGAAAACTAGGAGCTTCATGTTCAAGCATTTTTTGACACATCCAAAGTTTGAAGATTTTGCAATTTGTTTAATTGTAATGGAATTGGACCCTTAAAATCATTATTTTTTAAAATTAAAATTAAAATAATTCTAGACTATGATTGAAAAAAAAATGAATTCTCTTTAAAATAAAATAAAAATTTAATGGCTCATTTTATTGTTAACTTTTTTGGTAATCTATTTGCATTGAAGGTTCTGATATCACCATTGTGCAAAAGCTACATTAAAATTAATAAAAACAATATTGAGATTGATTAACTTTAAATTTTTTTTAATAAAGATTCAGAATAAAAATATTATATATAAAAATTCTATATTTAACTTTTTAAATTTTTAGAATAATTGACATATCAACATTAATTAACATTATTAATAGTAGAAAATGTGCTTCATAAATAGGATACATGTCTCATTTTATTAAAACAAAACATATACTATAAAATATAAGTCTATTGGAGCACAAATTTTAGCAATACGTTGCAGAATACAAATGCTCTCTCAATGTTTCAAATAGAGAGATAATAATGCCATCCATGATTTTAAAGCATGGGATAATCCATGTTTTGTTGAGCCACAATATTCCCATTACAATTGAAAAGCCAACTGTAAAGCCTGTTGCCATTCCCACATCCCACCATACCTTTGAATCTTCATCAACTTCCTCGCGTAGCTTTGGAGAATTAGAAAGGCTTCTTAAACATGATACATTTATTTGTAGGCCACATAGACCTGGATTGTTGGAGAAGTATGTAGAATCAAATGTCATCATTTGTCCTCCTTGTGGTATCATCCCTGATAGGTTTTTGTAGGAGACATTAAAGTAACTTAAGGATGTGAGAAGTTGTAGCTCTATAAGAATTGTCCATGATAGGTTATTTTGAGAAAGATCAAGTGATTGAAGTAGTGTCATCTCTCCAATAGATTTAGGAATCTCTCCAGTGAAATGAGTTCTTGAAATGTTGAGAATAATCAAACCTTTGAGTGATCCAATATCCCAAGGAATGTTACCCAATAAATTATTGCTAGAAAGATCAAGACATTTCACTAATCTCAAGATTTTCACAAACTCCATAATTTGTCCTTTATTGTAAATTGTTATTTCATCTATATAATAGTTTGATGTTTGAAAACTAGGAGCTTTATGTTCAAGCATTTTTTGACACATCCAAAGTTTGAAGATTTTGCAATTTGTTTAATTGTAATGGAATTAGACCCTTAAAATTATTATTTTTTAAAATTAAAATTTGGAGATTGTGCAATGTTTTAACCCAGCTTGAGATGTTACCTTGCAAATTATTGTTTCTCAAATCAAGGATTTGTAAATTTCTACATTTTCCAAGCTATGATGGAATATATCCTTCAAGTGCATTATCTCCTAGTTTCAATGTCTCTAAATAATCCATTCCCTTACATATATTTGGTAGCATCCCTTGTAAGCTATTCTTTTCTAGATTTAAGACGGACAATATGGAGCAATTCTTCAAACATTGGGGTATTTTTCCATTGAACTTATTCTTTGACACATCTAAAATATTTAAATTCGTCAATTTAAAAATGCAAGTTCAAATAAAACCATAAAGATTATTTCCAGCTAAAAAAAAAAACTGAAGATTTTGCGTATATTTATCTACTGACTTTGGAATTGATCCATCAAATAAGTTATTTGAAAGATCTATGTACTTAATCTATGTGAATCCCCAAAGCCAATTTGGAATAAATCCTGTAAGAGAATTGTTTGACAAATCTAAATATCAAATGGAATATTGTGTTGAAATGAATGCAGGGAAGTTTCCTCCAATATTACACTCACATAGAGCTAAGCAAACAAGCAAAAATTTGGGAATGATAGAGGCACTAACTTTTATGGTCAATGTATTGCTTCAAAGATCCAAAATATAAAGCTTGGGACAATTATTCAAAATCAAATCTTTTGGGGTTCTGGTACCAATTTGATAGGGAGACTCCTTTAAGAACTATCCCTAGTTCTTCACTTAGTCTATTTTTAGACTTCTTACCTAGGGCTTCTTCACTCTTAGAACCCTATTACCTCAGGAGGTTCACATAGCTATCCTCCCACTCTCCTAGAGTTTCCCTACCAATTCAAATGCCCTCTTTTCCAATGAACTCACAATGGTAAGTTCATCCACTAGCCACTTGTCCCTCTCCCAATTACCTTGCAAGAGTCAAGGGATCTTCTCCATTCTGTTCACTCACTAAACAACTCTTCTAGACTATTCTAGTAGTCATTTTCATTGGTTTATCAACAATAACTCCTACAAGTATGTTTTGACACTCTTCCCTATCCGAACTTTAGCGAAGCTCACCTAGGGAAGGATAATTTTGTATAGTTGCATCCCTACAAGAAAACTAACAAAAGAGTAAATAATATGCAGTGGCTCCATTTGTTCTATGTACAATGTTGACCAACAGAGTTCAAATAGAAGCCATTATTTACAGCTTGGTTGTTCCTCAAAATCAAACCAAGTAACGAGATTATATCTACATGAACACAAACAAAATTGCAAATAGAAAGTGAACACACAAGTAATTGACAAAAGAAATTTGATTAACTACTGATGGAAAATTACACAGCTAAAAAAATTAACAATTCTATAAAAAAAAAATCCAACTCAATCCAATTGGTTCCCAACTAAATCTAGCTAAAATCCAACCTAAATCTTGAAATCCCAAGGTCTTATATCAGCCTCGAATCGGTTACAAAAACAAAGAACCAACTATTTTCCCATTCTACGTATATTTGACAAAACTAACTCATCAATGTAACCTATCTCACTGATATGATTGGGGATTCGTCTAACCGATTCCTGGTTTCACCACTAAGCCAAGTCTTCTCGATGTTTGGTCTAACATAACCCCATGACTTAAGTCTAGTTGGTCATCCATCGGCCTAGCTAGCTTATTTTGATGTCTTCATCGAGGGTCGATCTAACTCAAAACCCATTGTGCTGATAGACCAAGTTATCCCATGGACTATTGTTAGCAAAACTCCACCCAATGTTCACTTCAGCAAGACTTAACCTGACATTCCCATCGGAGATTAGTCTAACTCAAAATGTGCTTTGCCACTAGTGTAAGCTAACTCGATAAGTGTTATTGGAATTATTGCACTGATTCCTTTTTTGGCCCGACTTGGCCCAATGCTCCTTAGAGACTCTCTTCTACACTCATTCTAATGACCGCTGAGAAAAATCCTATGTACATTCTGGACAACAAATCAAAATTTGGGGGCTGATAGATAACCCCTAGGTGCTCCTGCACCAATACCCCTAGAAACAAGCTTTGATTTAATATAACCACCAATCTTAGTAAAAATGATGTCTTCAATGCTCTAAGGTTACATAAAATAGACAAAGAGGATGAATATACTAATAAAATTGGCTAGCTAGGCATAGATCTCAAAAGAACATGAATTGGTAGAGGAATTGACATCAAATGATGATATGGGGATGATTCAAAAGCTAGGAGGCAATGATGTGTCCTAGCCCATTTAAATTTATTTTTTGTTTTATTTGCTCATTCTTAAAAACTATTAGCTTTGGAGTGCTATTTAATTTGGGGTGTTTTAAAAGACTTTTGTTTTCAATTGGTTGTCTTCAAGAAGCCATCATCTTTTAAAAATTTAAATGTTTTAGTTAGCTATATATATTTAGAGAAACTAATAGAAAATAAATCTTTTTTTTCTCCGATGCAAATGATGTGTTGTTAAGAGTAGAAAACACATTAAGTGTTTTATGTTCTGATTAGTTACTTTGAGATTTTAAAATGGAAATTTTTGAAGCAATGTTCTTGAAATTATAGATGGTGTGCTATTGTGGAAAGGATTTTAGTCTTCATCTGTTGAATGGTTTCTATTTCAGGTCCAGATGTATGAATTCAACTTTCTATCTCTTCAAAAATCTCAGATCTAATCAACTTTCAACTCGGTCTCTATAGCATATACCAATAACATAAAACTTGTAGTCCACTATCCTAAAGTAAGTAACTTGCAGAATATAAAACTTTCACCATCATCTGTGCATCAAAATAACATTCACACAAGTATAACACTAGGATTTATAGTGGAAACCCAATTTGGGAAAAACCACTTGTAACATGCTACTGATTTTCACTCTTCTGAAGTGAGCTCTATGAAAAGCCAACCCGGTTAAAGGTTTACAATACACACTGTTAAATGTGACCTGGTTAAAGGATTTAATCACCTTGTTAAGAGTGGTCTTGTTAGAGGACTTAAGAACATTTCATTAGAATGTCACCTTGATTAAAGTATTTATAAAAAATGACTGTTAGGTCAACCTTGATTAAAGGATTTAGACTGATACAATGGTTAGAAAGTAACAGTAGGTTCTGATCTAAAAATATACAACTCACTTTGAAAATACAAATTTGTTTTGCACATATGTTGATTTACTAATTGACATTTATGTCCATCTCCATCTTTGATCTGCTCAGTATTCACTTCAAGCAATCACAATTCTATCTAGCTCCTTCACAACTTCACCTTCAGCCTTTTGCGTAGACTTCTCAATCAATAACATCAACCTCTTCACTCTTGTTTTTAATCTCACAATTAGGTTAATCTTATACCTCCTTGATCAGGTAGATTAATCTTTTGCCACTTAATCTAGGCGTGTGTTGATAGATGGGGGTGCTGGGATAAATATTTGTACTTTAAGTTTGTTAAAAACTTTGGGCTATTCAGAGGAAGTGATCGACACTAAAAAGAAGATCACTATAAAGGCCTATGATGAGGCAAAATGAAGTTCTAAGGGGTTGGCTGTCCTTCCTGTCAGGATTGGCCCAGTTGAAAAAGATATCTTGTTCCAAATTGTTGATACTGGACCCCTTGCATACAACATCTTATTGGGTAGACCATGGATTCATGACATGCAGGCAGTGCCATCTACCTACCACCAGTGTGTTAAGTTCCCCTACAATGGAGTAGAAATTTGCATACCAGGGGATAGCACTTTATCAGTTAATTCAATCTCAGCTCATGTTCATGTCCCTCTTAATCGAGAAGCAGAGGATTATCAAGCAACTTTAGTAGACTGTCAAGACAAGTTTAAATCAATAGACCTTGGCATGGGGGGGTATCAACTTGAATCTTTTGCAAAGATGCCTATTTCCCCTAGGTCCTATGGAAAACCTTCATAGGAGATGAAACCATCTTCTTCGGCAATGACACTATTTGACAAGTTTGTGGAATCCTCAATACCAATACAAGATGAAAAAGAGGAAGTAGCTATTCAAGATTGGATATACAAAGAGGAGAAGTACCAGCACAATGAAAATTTCTCCCCCTCTCCTAAGTCCTATGGGAGAGGATATACTTTTGTCAAGAAGATGGGTTATCCAGGATATGGCCCTCTTAGTCACAGGTTAGATGCTAGCGCTGAACCACTTAATCATGATCTTTTTGGACGTAAATCTAAGAAACCGGTTGGCCTAGGCTTTATGAAGAATAACAAGTGCACTATCCCCATTCCTGATAGGTGGGATAGTGAAGATGACATAGAATATGTACCAAATTTGACAAATCAACAAGACATGACAGATGATTGGGTACCTTCAACAAATCTCCTTTGGGGAGATTCCAGATATTTAACAATTGACAGTCCTCCTATCCTAGCTGCGATAGATAGTGACTATATGAATGCAAGATTGACTATGGATAGTGTCTCCATCCCAGATGCAACAGATGGTGATAATTTAAATAATTTTTTGATTGAGCAAATTGCTAGAGGAGAGGAAACTCTTCCAAATCTTGAGGCTTCTACATCATGAGGCCCCAACAATAATTCAGAAATAGACTCTCATGAGTTTGAATGGGATTCACTCTCAGATGCAATAGTTGACTTCGATATGGATGTTGTCCACGCTTATAGTTCTCAACCAG
Organism: Chamaecyparis obtusa; assembly: GCA_027943335.1. Lineage (NCBI taxonomy): Eukaryota > Viridiplantae > Streptophyta > Pinopsida > Cupressales > Cupressaceae > Chamaecyparis > Chamaecyparis obtusa. Next base: position 602,086 of record BSBK01001448.1, read on the forward strand.
ACGTAGCTGATGAGTCATGTGTCAGATTAGAAGATTGGAACCCACGTGTCGCATTAGTAGATGATTCTTCGCTTGATAGGGTAAATTCTGATTTAGACACCTTAGAGGGATACTTGACAGACTCCAATTCTGCGATCACCAGAGATGACATCACCTATATCCTTAATCTTGAACCAGTCATTAACCTACCGCTTATTGACCCCAACCTTATTGATTGGTCTCAACGTTATCAAGAGCCTCAACTCTTGACATTTCACACTGACTATGAGATCACCTGCTATCTAAATGCCATTGAACCTGTAGTCTCTTCCACCAGTGAACCAACTACCAGTATGATAGAACCTAACATCAAGTACCTTAGTCACAAGAAAAAAAGAAAAGAAAAAAAGAATAAGAGTTCTGATGGCGAAAACCACTGTGTGGCGGTGTCAGAACCAAAAAAAGTAAAAATAAAAGACATATCCAAGGGTGAAAACCTCTCTGAGGCACCTACGAATGAGGTACTTGATAGTCTCCCAAGCTATTTTTAGGACAGATCATCAGTATTGGTTGAACCTACAGAAGCTGTTAATTTGGGCATAGAAGAGTCTCCAAAAATTATACACTTGGCTAAATCTTTATCACCTCAAGAAAGGAAAGCCTACACTGAGTTCCTCCAAAAGAAGAAAATTAATTTTGCATGGACATATTCAGACATGCCAGGGTTGGACACTAATCTCATTATGCATCATTTATCCATAGCTCCAGGTGTCAAACCAGTCAAACAAAAGTTGAGAAAAATGCACCCTCATATAGCTCTTCTAGTGAAAGCTGAATTAGAAAAGCTCCTTGGTGCAGGATTCATTAGAGCTATAGACTATGCCGACTAGATTTCCAACATTGTACCTGTTTCCAAACATGATAAATCCATCTGAATCTGCACAGATTTTAGAGATCTTAATAGAGCATACCCAAAGGATGATTTTCCACTTCCTAACATAGACATGATAGTGGACATGACGGCGGGCTATGAGATCTATTCCTTGATGGATGGTTTTTCTGGGTATAATCAGATCAAGATTGCTCCTGAGGATCAGGAAAAGACTGCATTCACATGCGCATGGGGTACTTATTGTTGGAACATCATGCCCTTTGGATTGAAAAATGCAGGAGCTACTTATCAAAGAGCTATGACAACCATCTTCCATGACATGATGCATAAGAATATGGAAGATTATGTGGATGACACCCTCGCTAAGTCTAAGAAAAGAGGAACACATCTAGCTGATTTAGAAGTAATTCTGGATCACATGGAACAATTTCAACTAAGATTAAACCCAAAAAAGTGTGCATTCGGTGTTACTTCTGGAAAATTATTGGGATTCATCATTTCAGCCAAAGGGATAGAAGTGGACCCTGAAAAGGTCCAAGCCATTATAGACATGCCACCTCCCAAAAATATCAGTCAAATGAGGAGTCTTCAAGGATGCCTTCAATCCATAAGGAGGTTTATTTCACAATTGGCAGATAGAGCACAACCCTTTAACAAAAACTTGCATAAAGGTGTTCCGTGTGTCTGGAATGAGGATTGCTAGAAGAGCATGGATCAAATTAAGGAATACTTGGCAAGTCCTCCCATTTTAATGCCTCCCATTCTAGGAAAACCCCTCATTTTGTATGTCTCAGCTACTGAATCTTCACTGGGGGCATTGTTGGCTCAATTACATGAACAAGGGAAAGAAAGGGCCATATATTATATTAGCCGCACTCTTGTTGCTTATGAGGTCAATTATACTAGTATTGAAAAAGCTTGCCTTGCAGTAGTGTTTGCTTCTCAAAAATTGCGACACTATATGCTTGCACACACCATACACCTCATAGCAAAAATTGATCCTCTCAAATACTTACTCGGTAAAGCTGCTCTCACGGGTAGACTTGCTAAATGGACGATGATTCTTTCTGAATTTGACATAGAGTATATTGAGCGCAAGGCAATCAAAGGCCAGGCTATTGCAGATCAACTGGCTAATTTCCCAATTCAAGATAATATTCCCATTCAAGTCAATTTCCCAGATGAACATCTTATGTACATGACTGAGAGATCCTATAAACTATTCTTTGATGGTTCCTACATGCAAAATGGTTTTGGAGCTAGTGTGTTGTTTGTCTCTCCACATGGGTACACTATTCCCAAATCTTACAAGTTACTCTTCCCATGCACAAACAACATAGCTGAATATGAGGCTTTAAAAAATGGATTAAAAATGGCTATAGAGTGGAATATCATAGAACTACATATCTATGGGGATTCTCAGTTGATCATTAATCAAGTCAATGAGCAATACCAAACAAAAGATGACAAGTTGATACCTTACAAAAAAATGGTTGATTCATTAAGACGGTATTTTACTTTTGTCACTTTTTAGCAAATCCCCAGGGCTGAGAACAAAGCAGCTGATGCTATGGCCACCCTTGCTTCACTTCTTCAGTTAGAGGAACATGAGTCCAGATATGAATTCCTGGTGGAAGAGCTACGTTATGCCATTTATGACTCTCAAGAAAGCCACGTCATTTGTACCCTTGTCAATCATGAATCCTCTCGCTATGGTGCTATTTACTCATATCTCCATGATGGCATCATCCCTGACACATTTAACCGATCTGAAAGAAGAAACCTTGTCCGTAACGCCTCTCGCCATTCCCTCATCTCTGGTGATTTGTATAGGAGGGGTCTAGATGGGACACTTCTTAGGTGCTTAGAAAAGGTGGAATTCGATCAAGCGCTAGTTGACATCCATGAGGGCATATGTGGGGGACATTCTAATGGTCTTTCCATGGCTCGAAGGTTGCTTAGGGTGGGGTACTATTGGCCTAAGATGCAGATAGATGCGGTAGCTTTTGCCAAGTCTTGTGAAAAATCTCAGAAACATGGACACCTGATACATGCTCCAGGTACAGAGCTAATTCCTTCTATATCTCACTGGCCATTTCAGCGATGGGCCTTTGACCTTGTTGGGAAAATTCATCCCAACTCATCAGGTGGACATAAGTTCATTATCACTGCTACTGACTACTTCACAAAATGGGTAGAGGTTGTTCCACTTTCTGTTTCCTCAGGCATGACCGTGTCTTTATTCATTTTAAACCATATCATCTGTCGATATGGAGTACCATCTGAGATCATCACTAACAATGGGGGTCAGTTCAAAAATAAGGACCTTACACAACTCTGCCAAAGATTTAAGATAAAGCAACATTGGTCCTCCATTTACTTCCCGCAAGGAAATGGTCAGGCAGAGGCTTCAAATAAAACCATTCTCAAGATTTTACACAGAACAGTTCATAAGAATGGTAGAGACTGGCACCTACAAATAAACCCGGCCTTGTGGGCCTATAGAACGAGTATTCGTACTCCAACTGGGGCTACTCCTTTTTCCCTCACATATGGCACTGAAGCAGTGTTACCTTTAGAGGTTGAGATTTCGTCACTTAGAGTCTCTCTCAAAGGTCTAGTTATAGATAAAGACTATCGCGCCATGAGATTAGAAGAATTGGAACTTCTGGATGAAAAGCGTAAAGCATCATTTGACCATATGAGGGTCTACCAAAAGCGGATGTCCAAGGCATTCAACAAAAAGGTTTTCCCTAGAGAATTCCAAGTAGGAGATCTTCTCCTGCAAGAGAATCCTAAAAACCAACAAAATAGAGAACAAAAGGGCAAATTCGAACCTAATTGGCTTGGACCCTACATTATCACAACAACTTTTGGTACAAGTGCTTATTTACTATCTACTGAAGAGGGGGAGCAGCTCCCTGAGCCTATCAATGTTTTGCACTTGAAGAAGTTCTATCCTTGATGCCCGTTTTGTCTGGGGGCATCTTTTGTACATACTTATTGTTCCTGAAAAAATTCTAAAAAAATTCATATATGATGCTGAAAAAATTCTAAAAATCAGAAAATGTCCTGAAAAAATTATCATCTTAGTGAAAACCTAGCAATAGGCGCTTTGATGTATCTCAAAAAAATTATATATTCCAAAAATACCAAAAAAATAAAAAATTCAAAAAATTCAAAAAGAAAAAGAAAAAGTGCCTTGGTGAAAACTTGGAAACAGGCGCCTTGGTAGCAAAAATACAAAAAAATTATAAAAAGTCCTGAAAAAATTCTTCCAAGTGGTGAAAACCTGGAAACGGGTGCTACTTGAGGCCTTTGCACCCCTATTTCTTAGCATGCATCCTTGACACTTAGCCTTTCTCCATCATACCTTGTCCTTGTTGCCTTGGTTTAGAATTGGTCTTTGTCTTTGTCTAGGGGGCATCACTGTGTTAGCTTTGGTCTCTTGGATATGCTTGTCTTTAGGACACCTCACAAACGGTGTTTTTCAACACCAACCCAACTGTTTTTTTCAACACAACCCCTGACATCGAGTGTTTTTCAACACTTATCAGTTTGGTCTTATCTAGTTTGGTCATGTGATCTTACCTGCTAGCAAGCATTCGATCCTTATCCTCGGAACTCAGTATCAGTTTACAAACTTAAAATTTTTAAACGCAACACTTAATGCTTGAGATATGTCATGATTTTTTTTGTGTGCTGACTGTTATTGATTTTCGTTGAATGTCCTTGTCTAATAAGTCTCTCCATGATGCATCGCTAGAAGACTTGGGGCATGGGGCATGTTTTTATCTGCTTTCTGCTTGTGGGTGTTGTCTTGAACCTCTTCAGTGTCTCTTGTTGTCTCCTTGACACACTTAGGAGATTTAAGGCATCATCCTTGACTATTTTTGCACAACTATTCTCATGGTCATCCTGGCATTTATGCCTTGATGCGAGTGTGGTTTTGCTACATTAAATTGGGTAAGCTAACATTGCAGTCATCTTGACCTTTATGTCTTTGATGCTTATGTTAGAATCTTTCCACATTCCAATCCGATATAAATCACATTCATATCTTCATAGTTGCATTTTTTACTAGTGATGATTGTGTGATCGTCCGATGTCTAGTAATAATGGCCCTATGATGAAAATAAGTTCTTTTACATTCTCTAATGAATGATGAACACAAAAATCCTATGTTACCCTATTGCAAGTACACCTTTGCATTTTCATGTAGCTTGCATTATTTAGACTTCATGTTAAATTTGCACTTTTAGGCTGCATTATGAGTTTGAGAGGGTTTCCTTCATCTTTCTTGTGGACTTTTAGTCAACTGTGGTCACATTTTGATCTTCATTTCCTTACCTTATTTCGTGATCTCAATCAAAATTCCCTATCTTAAACAGTTGATTGATTTTGGGGCATCTTCTTTCTGGAGGCAAATTCTCTTTCTTCTCTCCATTTCTTTCCATTTCTTCCAAACTTCTATCGTCCATTCACTTTCACCCCACTTCTTTTCTTCTAAGTCAACCTTGGGGCATAATCTTTCTTGCTGATCTACCTTGGTTCTGTGATTTTTTATTTATTTTTATCTTTCATCTTATGTCAAGAACCTTATGTTTAGTTTGATTTGATCAAATTTATCAATTTACTATTTCTCCTCTATCTCATTTCGATTTCAATCACGAGGGGGCAGTACCTACCAAACTTCAATGCTTGATTCAGCTTTACCAAATTTATCAATTGCTTCTTTTGGGGCAACCTTGCTTGAGATTCTTATCTCTTATTTGAGACTTGACAATTACCTATTCACAGGTGTTGGCCTTGTCTTTTTCAGTCTTCTTATCTATGTCTTGATGTGTTCCCATCTGTCGAACACACATCTGGGTTGTTTTGTGATCCCAAATCGATCTCACACTTCAATTTCATTCTTTGACTGCATGTGATCCCGAGTTGACCTCACATTAGTCAAAGAGGGGCAAATGTATGCACCCTAAAATGGTTGCCTAGACTTTGGGCCCCATTTATTCAATTTGTCAAATATCAATTTCTTGAATCAATGCTTTGCAATTTTCAAATCAATTCCTTGATCAAATCGCAATTAAATCAAAAATTCAAATATTTCTAAGGTTTGATCATTTCATCAATAATTTTATTTAATTAAAAGAAATATTCTCTTTTAAATAAATAAAATAAGCTTATTTAATTAAAAGAAATATCTTAAATAAAATAATCTTATTTATTTAAAACCCCTTTTAATTGAATGATTTTATCTTATTTAATTAAATATTCTTCTTTTTATTAAATAAACTTATCTTATTTATTTAAAAGATAATTCCTCTTTTAAATAAATAAAATCCCCACTTAAAGCAAAATCTGTGATGGAAAAGGAAATAAATCAAATAAAAACAAAACAAAAATCCTTTTCCTGATTCTTTCAATAATTTTATTTAATTGAAAGAAATATCTTTTAAAATGAAATAAATTTATTTAATTAAAATCTTTTTTAATTAAATGATTTTATCTTATGATATCTCTCTTTTAATTAAATAATGTTATCTTATTTAATTAATAGATAATCATTTTTTTAAATAAATAAAAAATCCTCTTAAAGCTCTTTGTGATGAAAAAAGGAAAACAAATAATTAAAAATAAATAAAATCCCTTTTCTCTCCACACTTTCTAAAAAATGAGCTTTATTTCTTCTTTTTGGATTTATCCCACATTGCTCTTGAGGATGCATTCTCTTCCACATTTTCCTATATAAGGAGCCTTCTCCTTCTCATTTCGGATCCGAGAATCTTCATGTTATTGTTATACTGCAGATTTGGAGAGCAATCTTGGAAGAAGCTTGTTGAGCACATTTGGAGCTTGGATATTTGAGACTTCTTTCTTCTTGTCTTCTTCTCTCATGCCTTATGGCAATCCATAGTTTAGATTAATATTGCATTCACATAATAGTTTAAATTCATGTTTCCTTTCATAGGTTAACATTGTATAAGCATTCATTTCAATAGAATAGTTTATTTCTTGCATTGTTATCATCTAGACTAGTTTCATTTGCATGCAATAACTTGATGATCATGGAGATTAGCATGCTTGCTATTCATCTTTGAATCTCTCATTTCTTAGTGTACTTGCATGGGCATAACTAGGTCAATCTGAGGGCCTCATATACAAACCCCTTCACTCCATGAATAAAGAGCTATGAATCGCTGTTTGAGACCTCATTCTTGAGTGTTCTTGAATGTAATGATTCACAGAAGTGTGACTACTTTCTAGCACACAACTGGGATTCTTAATTCTTTCTCAAAATATAAATTACTCATAAATGGTCAATACTATTTTCATCTCCTCGGTCATTACTGTGTATCTCAATCATTACTAAATATTTTCTTCTCGGCAATTATTCATCACTCGGAAATTACAAATGTTTGATCAACATTAGATTTACTCGACATATACTAGGACTCGGTCGACACTAACATCACTTGGCTTAAACTAGATTTCTTCACTTTTTCTCGCTTAAGCCTATGTTTCCAGTCTTTCTTCTTCACCATGTTTTCTCAAAATATAAATTATTGACACTTGGTCAATATTGTGTTCATCTCCTCGGTCATTACAGTGTATCTCAGTCATTACTAAACATTTTATTCTTGCCAATTATCTGTCACTCGACAATTAATGATGTTCGATCAACATTAGATTTACTCGACATATACTGGCGCTTGGTCGACACTAACATCACTCGGCTTAAACTAGATTTCTTCACTTTTTCTCGCTTAAGCCTATGTTTCCAGTCTTTCTTCTTCACTATGTAAACAACACATTACCTTGTTAATATGCCAACTAATTAAGTACCCACTAAAGTCTCACATAACTCAACCTTTCCTTAGGTCCTTTTGTTATCTCCTCATCCTCTTCATCAATAGATATGGTACTCTCCTAGATAGCAACCATCTTACCAGTTAAGTTTTGACATCAAGGATAATATAACAATTATTTCAATTATCATTCCCAACACCATCAAACTTTGGATTCTCTTTTCTCATGCTTTCTATGATAGATCTCCTTGAAGCAGTCAAGCTTCTTCTTTAAAGGACTTAGTTCTCATACCAATTTTTAGGCCCAAAAGGAGGCAAGATGATCTAGAGTGACTAGGGACATAGAACAAAACAAATCAAAAATTTAAAAAACTTTCATATTTTTATTTAGTTTTTTCTAGGTTCTAGTAAATTACATTTTTGGAGGTCTTCTGGTCAAAATTTGAAGTTGATACTTTCATCAATCCCTAAAATTGGGTTGTTGAAGGTACACTATTTAGGGACTAAAACTATATTTTTTAGGTTTTCTTTCCAATGACGCAAACAGTTCTGAATTTTGAGCACCGAGTCAAAAGTTTTGACTCCATGAAGTTGGGATAAATAAATTCCTAGTTTTTTAAAAAAAATTGCCATTTTATTATAGAAAAATATTCAATTCAAATTCTTATGGTTTGGTGACTCTTTCAACATTCTATAACTATATATATTCTTACAATTTCAAATAAGAAGATGGCTTTTGGATTGCATATAGGTCTTTTGAGTTTGCAAGATTTTCTAAATTGAATGTACAATATCACAGGTTTCTAATTCACACCAAATATTATTATTTCACCCCATTGCTTTATTCAGATCACAAGCACAACTAAGAGGGGGGAATCATATGTTTTGACCTAATTACTTTAATTCCAATTTAGCCACTTATATGTGAAAGATAAACAGTAATGCAAGATCCAAAAAATATAACACAAAACACCAAGATTTGTTCTCGAGGAAACCTAGTTAAGGGAAAACCCCAGTGGGAGTCAAACCCACTAGATGAGTGTAATCTATTAAAAGTACTACTTGGTTAAGAGAAAAATAGAGAGCAAAGAATTTACTTGCAACCATAGTCTTACAACCCAATCTACAAGCTCACTGCCTAGAGATCACTTCTCATAATACAATATCATATCTAGCCCTCAGTCAGGTTCACCAATCTATCTTCAATTACAACAGGGTGGACATATAGTCCTGTATAACCAAACTGACAAATAGCATCTCCTATGCCAAAACAATTTCAATAAAGTATAAATCTTATCTTAAGTGTAGAACACACATATACACAACTCTCTCTCTCTCTCTCTCTCTCTCTCTCTCTCTCGTATACCTACTCTCAATTACAAAATGATCTTTCATTTATACTGATTATAGAATAATCATCTATTAGGTTGGCTAAGACCTATTACAATAAAACATATAAAAATTATACTCAATCACCAATATGATCCAAATCAAGTTGGCTAAGACTTAGATAGGACCCAAATCTTCAACCTTGAGATCACCAATGCAATACTAATAATCACAACATGTCACTTCATCAAGTCAGCTATAACTCAAATGAAGAAACACCAATACACTACCAAAACAAAAAATCTGATCACCTCAATCGATGCAGGCCAACAACATGACCATTGAACATGATCCAAGACACCCAACACCTCCAAAAACCTTCACATCACTTTCCATATGAGATCCAAACTCATCTTTATCTCTGATCAAAGGAACACTAAAATACCAAACCCTGACATAAAAAAAGATAGCATGTTATACTCTAAATCATGAACAACAATAGTTGTGGACACAATGATAATGCACCATGAAATCACCAGCTTTTCAACCTCTAAAAAATCAAATCTTAGTCATACTGAACCAAATACTTATCCACTATTCATAGGAACACTATGACATTAGCAACCAACAAATCGATCATTCCTCATTCAAACCATCATACCAACCTCAATGAACCTTTGTAGATGATCTACAAATACCTCTAAACACTACCTCATGATTGAAACTCAAGATCTCCAGAATAGAGCCTAATGAACCAAAATCCTTCATATCGAATGCACTGAACACATTTTCTAAAATAGTAACTAGCACATTAACATCAATGACAAAATATTAATGTTAGCACACCCAAAATTCAAAACTATGGCATGCTCAACAGTCTTCCAACTGGAGACATGTTCCTGGATGTTTATAGTCTGAGAAGTTTATAGGATGTGATGGGAGTTGAGGCACTCAAAGTGATAATAATATTTGGTTGGAGAGAATCAATTTGTATTATAAAAAGGCTAGTTGTGGGCCTTTTGTTCACTAGGATGTGTTCACTTATTTAGAGCTTGATGTCATGGCTAGTGCATTTTTTTATCATATGGGTAGATCTTTAGGCTTGATAAATTTAGTTTTGGTTATGTAGGGGTTGTTAATAGAAGTGGTTCATATTTGCAAGAAAATAAAATAGACATTATTGGGTCAGTTGAGAGTTAGGGATAAACTTGTGAAGTTTTACTCAGAGCTTGGGGAGCTTGAGTTGTTAAATTGCATGAGCATTAATGAGGAGACCACTAGAGAAGATTACAATGTGGATCGAGGTAATTGTAAGAGGTTGTGCACAAATAATAAGGGATTTCATGATGGGTTAAGGGACTTGAGAAAATTTGAGAAAAGAATTTCCAGAGCTTTTCGAAAAGATTTAGATCTCGAACAAGTTTATCACGATCTAAAGTAAGTTCCTCAACTACCGAGTTGTTTATCAAGAATATTTGTGAAGCCCTAAATTTGAAAAACTATGGCATCCTCATCCGAGGTCATGAAATCAAAGTCTGGGAGTGACAAGAAGGTCACATTGATTAAGTCTGCAACTTGTGATGACCCAAAATACAAATTGCACCCTGAGATTATATCAGAGATTGATCAAACTGGTGCATTTTCAAGTATTTTGCCTAGGGTTTTGTTGGTTCAAGACATTCATGCTTACATCCACTACAAGATCAGTGAAATCAGATATTTCAAGCTTTAATCTACTTACCAGGAGCTGAGTGTGAAAGGAAAGCTCAAGGATGAGCACAAACACCTGGAGGTGAAGGGATTAATGAATGCCCTATATTTCCCAAGAGAGTTTAAGACATAATGGATTAGGTTTTTTTTGATTCGAATGCATGAAGCGAAGCTATGGCTAGATGAACCAGTCAAAATAATAAAGGACATTATACATACGGTCACCGATTACCCTATTACCAATAAAGTGAAAGCCATAATTAGTGCACTGAGAACCAAGACTGATAAGCTTACCGGAGCAGAATGGGATGGCAGAGGTATGAGATTCAACATAATCATTGATCCCAAGATAAGGTTCAGAGCTTATATTGTCGGTTATAAGATATTTCAATCAAGCAGGATAAACAATGTACCTTGTGGAGCCATAGACATCACCTACAAGATTGTTAAGAAATATTTCCAATTTGACCTAGCTGAGCTTCTACTGAAAAAATTGGATGAGAACATGAGAACCATCAGGATAGAAAAGACAAACACTTATAAGTTTGGTTCCCTACTAGTTTGTGTATTTTCCTATATGCAAAACATCTTTCCCTCAGTCGGCAATGTTGATTGGGATGTCAACTAACCGGTCATTATACAAATCAATGAATTCATACAAAGTCTAGGTTAGAATTTTGTTAGTGTTATGGATGTTTATTTTGAACAATTCAAGGAGAGAATGCATCAAAGGAGCATGATACCTAGTCAGCTGGTAGATAAACATAAAGATGATATATGTATCCTAGTGGACATCCACACCATATCAATCAAGATAGTTGAATCAAGGACTACTTGGTTACCCCCAATGGGATATGAACTAGATATTGACCGAGCTTCTAAGTCATATAGGCAATGTTGTCCAAGCCCAAAGATCCAAAGGCTACTAGGTTTGGAACCTATGAAGAGGCCAAATTAAGAATAAACATAGATCTAGTTGGAGTAAAAGTTAGTAGAAAACCTAAGAAGATGATAGATACTTTGGTAAAACAATTTGGAGATGATGCAGAAGAACAAGAAGAATCAACAGCTATTCTAATTGAAGAGGCAACTGAGGAACAACTATTAATTGGCAATAATGATCATGAGGAAGAGACTGAGTCTGATAAGAATATTCAAGCTACACCGGTCAAGGCCACAAGAAAGAGAAAATAAGAAGCACCTATAAGAAAAAGGACAAGATCCTCAACAATTGATTCTCCAACCCTGAAGAAAGGAATTGTAAAAATATCAAGGCCAACTCCCACCAAAACATATTAGAAGAAAAAGAGAGGGGCCTAAGTCACCTCTGAGCTACCTAAGAAGAGGAGAAGATTGATAAGAGAAAAAAATGATATTGATGAAGATGATGAAGAAGAGGATCAAGGTAAATTCAAAGTTGTAAATAAAAGTCACTCGGTAGATGAATCAATTAAAAATATAAAGGCAACGGGTGGACATGCTCACCCTAAAAGGGGTCGGTATGTATATATGACTACCGAGGATCAAGAGAAAATTGAAGAAGCTATTATTCAAATGATGATCAAGTTTAAGAAAGTACCTATTGAATTTTCTAAGTATGTTCCTAAGGAGCTATATGAGAAAGTGTTAGCCAGGTGGACATATGCCCTACACATTGAGAAGAAAATGAGGGAACACTCATTGATTTTGGTCATGACTACTCTAAATGTTATCGAGATAAATGAACTGATGAAGCAATATTCTAAATGCTTCTTGATGAAGAGTATATCCCTTGATATATTGGCAGGAAACCTTGATGTAGTTGATGATAATAGAAAGCTTCTATGCACAAAATTTTGAAAGCTAGAGCAGAAGTTGATCAACTTGCACTGGCTATCATTCCCGAGAAGAAGAACAAGATGAAAGGAAAAGGAGTTCACTCGGATGATGCAGATCTAGCCACCAAGAATCCAATCCACATATTTGATACCGAGGTAGGAGATGACACTCTTGATATGAACTTTTACCCAGCTGGATATAGTGAAGAATATAGACAACATGCTCTCGAACAACTAGTAACCCCCAGGACAAATGATGTTTTGATTGAGGACATCACAAAAAGAGATCTTGATGATGTAAATAATGATGACTCAAACATCAACATTGATGTAGACACCACTGAGGAGAATGCACCTAGTGAGGTAGAAATAGGTGATATATCAGGTGACTTATCCATATTGGTTCAAGTAATCAAAATTGTTACACAAAAGGAACCCAAAGGCTCTACATCCAAGCAAAAAAAGAAGATACCTGAGTGACAGGGTACAATAGAGAAGAAAGCTTCAAATAAGCCTGATAATAAAGAGGCCAAAATTAAAGAACCAAAAGAGAATACACCTATAGAATTAGCTACAATAGAAACCACACAAGATGCCCAAGGCCAAGCCACCAAGACACTAGTCACCAAGCAAGCAAAGGAAGAGAGTGTGTCTATCGAGTCAAAAAAACCAAATCCAGAGACCAAAGCTCTAGTGCCTTACACCAAATCTCCTACACCAGAGAAGAAGAAGAAGAAGAAGAAACATGGTAAGGGTCCTGTCACACTTGATGGAGTTATTGAAATTCTTGAATATGACCCTAGGACCTTAGACCCCGAAGCGTTGAGAAGGTATGGAGAATAGTGCACAAGGAAGGCTGCACAGGAGAAAATGAGAAAAAAGAGTAAGAGGAAACAAGTCTTAGAGGAAGTTAGAGATATATTGATGCAAGTAGTCCTCGACATTAATGTTGATGAGGCAACTCCCATCATTGATAAAATTGCAACTCTAACCAGACACATCAATGCCCTTGATGTAGATGCAGAGAAAAGAATGAAAGAACGGGCAGAAGTAAAAATAAAAATAAAATTAGTAGAGAAGATAAGCCTAGAAGTGGCAATCAATAAGGTCAAGCTCTCAGAGGTTGTTTCCAAGCTTGAAACCATCATACAACAAGTAACTCAAATTTTGTCTAAATTATGCACTGTAGACCAGTTCACTACCAAGCGTAGTGAAAAGATCAAAAAAATTGATGAAGAAATACAGGTTAGTCCAAATAATTCTTTAACTGAGCCAAATGCATTTCATAAGCATATTTCAAAAGTTTAAGAACTTCAGTGGTTAAGAATTGATTTGAGGAAGCAAGAGAATATAATCAATCATCAAATCACTAAGCTTTAGGCTGAGTTGCTTCCCCATCTTAAGATCATGGAGAGACATGTAAATAAGGCAAAAGATTTAGTTGCCACCCTAGAAATATCAATGTTAGAAATTTTTTTGGACATGCATGCACAAGTTGGTTTAGAGCACATTGCTCTTGAGAATCTAAAAGAGGAATGGGAAAACCTCTTAGATTGCCTAAAGAAAACCCATCAAAATATTTTTGACAAGTTGTAAGTACATTATCTTATGGCATTAATTTTTAAAAAGGGTAAATTCTATGTATTTATATGCTAGTATGTACTTCACACCGAGAGCATGTACAAAAGGGGAGTTAGTATATTTTTGGAATTTGTATATTTTTTTTGGCAGTTGGTACATATACATAAAGTTTTGATACTAATGCCAAAGGGGGAGAATGTTACTCCTATTTAAGTGTTAATGGTTGTCATTAGTATCATCCAGTTATTCAGTCGGTGAAGGAGACAAACATACACTTGGTTAAAATACATAAAGCTTGTACACCGAGAAGGATAAAAGGTAGATCTCTAAGCTAACCGAACATGACTTTGACTGAGTACTCTCACCGAGCCAGATGATTACCGAGTACCGAGCATAGTGATCACTAAACACTCATATGAATTGGGCACCAGTTAATTACCGAATGGAGAATGCAGTGAACACCGAGAAAAACATGAAATGACATAGTAATTTGAAATGGCACAAACAACAATGCAAAGGGTTCACACTGATCAGAAGGTTTACCAAGATCAAGACAAAATTAGATATGGATGTAATTATTAATTTGTTGATGATTCCTTTGTAATGTAAGATCTAGGTTATTTTGTTTCACCATTGATCTTAATTTTTCTAAGATATTGTAAAACCCTAATTAGGTCAATTTTGTTTGATATAAAGTTTGGAAAGATGTCATTATGAGATATATCATGAAGGAGTAGCCACACTAAGGACATCAGAAGATCAGACAGGGTTTTTGAGAGAAAGGTTTAAAAGAAGCATTCGGTTTTTCAGAACATATACAAGCCTACCGAGAAGATCAAAAGGACACATACATCACTTCAAGGTGATATCTTTATGGTATATTAGAGATCTAAATTAGGAAATTTTTAGTTGCTAATCATAGATACATTTTACTATTACCATTGAACCATTGTAGAAGATTCAAAATCTCCTAACAGAGTGAACTTAACCATTCTTAGCTAAATCTCTTAATCGAGTACACGCATGTATTGTGTTGTTAAAATCCTCTAACCAGGTAGATCTAGTCGATGTAATTGTTACTCCTAACTAGGTAAGATTGTTAGAAGTGATCACAATTTGTAGCCTTAACCAGCATACTTTGTTACTGCAGTAGTGAAGCTTTGTGGGTGTCATCCCCACCATAGTTTTAACCTTCTTACAAGGGTTTCTGTGATACCAAAATATTTTTTTTATGTGTATGAAGTTTTATTAATGGTTTATTGATTAGATTACATGCAAATTATATTTTTAGTTATATATGAATGTATGTTTCATACAATGGATTTAGTCGGTTAAATGCTATCTCTACCTACAAAGTGTTATTCTTGAAAAGTTTTGAAGGTACTGATTCACCCCTCCCCTCTTAGTACTTATCTTTCCATAATCCCAACATAAATAACTATAGAGCTTCAAATAAAACTTTTCATTTGTATCTTTTTCTCTAAACAACTTATTGAGTTCATCTTAAGTTTATTTAGATGAGTTTTCTAAACATGATGTTGTTCTCAATTTGAAAGATCAAGGCCAATAGTAAACTTGGTTTTTTCATCTCTATTGTTCCAATTAATCTTCTTTTTAGCATATGTAGGTACTAATTCTATGCCATTCACAAGTATTTCATAGGATTTTTTTTATCGATAAAAGGCCGAGAGAAAGACTTATATTACTAAAAAATTTAAAAAAATTTATAGAAAAAGTACATAAGACCCCTACCATATTTAATGTCCAAACCAAAATAAATTTAAAAAAACCTTTAAATGGTCTATACCATCATAAAATATTTCCTTCTGAGAAAAATTAAAAAGCCTAAAAGTTCTATAGAGAATTCACCATAGCCTACTCCTCTAACATAGGGGAATCACTAGTATGACAATCTAAGCAAATATGTCCTCTGGCCAATGTCTATATCAAAATGAGCTAGAATTTTATAAAACTATCCATGAATTCCTACCACATTTAGCTCCTAAAATAGGGGAAAACCCAAATAACCTAAATTCTCTTACCTAGACTGAATATCACACAAAGTTCTAGCACCTTGAAGAAGGCTCTGCTTCATCCTTCTAGTTCATTAAAGGATCCTGAGAGCTACTGCCACCTCTATTTGTCATTCTATTTGCTTCAAATAGACTGCTATCAACAAAAAGACAATGCTCACACTGGGAAGGGGGACCATATATATCTCCTATATAATCTAAAATACTCATTCGTTGATTCCTTTGCCTCTTTCATAATTCAACACCCTTTCCCTTTTCTTTTTCTTCTCCTCATTTATCTCTAGCCTATCCTGGTTTTTATCTTCTTGAATTTCCTCTTCAAAATGAGCATACCCTTATTCTATTTGGTAATTCTTCCACCAATCAATGTATGCAGATTCCTTTTTCCTTGACCATTTTTTAAGAAAATCAATGTTTGTTTTTTATAGCTAGTTTGCATTTTCCAAAAGCCTTCTAATCCCTCATTGTTAGAATCTATCTTTTGTAATTTCTTCCTTTGGGGGTGGACCAAAGTCATCACCCTTATAAAAATCTATAGGATATAAAATCATCAAATTATAGTCTATATTTTCTATGACTTTGTCCATGTCTCTTAACACAGTCTTCTTAAATACTTCTCTACACAATTTCATAGCATCTGGCTTGGATATCTCCATAACTAATAAGATGGATATGAAGATGACTAGTATATCATTGTAAACCTTGAGGGAATGATCAGTCTCCATGAACTCCTCCCCTAAAATTGTTTTCACTTCCCTCAATGTTAATTCATCAATGTCATTTACAATCCCACTTCATCTTTCATTCATGAATTCACCTAGAAAAACCATTTTCCTGACTTTTCAGTGGTTTGAAACAAATAGTTGACTCCATTTCTCAAACCAACCACTCTCTACATAAGTCTTTCAAAATTTTTTTTTACCCTACAATAGGTTTCTGGATAAGCATTTAAACTCAATATAAAGGATGAAGTGTCATTATGAAAATAGCTTCTTGCAATGCGACATGTGTGAGATGTCAAAAGTTTAATCTTGCCAATTAAAAATTGACTTGGTATTGATTACTTTGATCAAAGATACTCAAATTCTAGACTATTCTATGAGAATAATAATTATTACTTAGTCCTAGTCATCAAGAAATGACACACCCACGAGCCTCAATTCCATTAGGATTGTCTAATCAACAATAAATGTCCCAAATTGCCAAGAAACAACAAACCATCTTTAATCTTCTATTCAAAACCATCACATTCTATAAACCGTTTAATCTTTTTGAAAACCATTGTGCTCTTTAAACCATTGAACAAATGGTCAACTATGATTTGAATTTGAAAATTGAAATATAACCATACCGCTCTTAAGAGCCTTCATCCACATTAAAAAAGGAATGAGAGGAAAAACCAAAGAATGAAGTCCAAAAATGGGAAAAAATTGCCAATCTCAAGACATTTAAATTTGAAGATATGAACACTTTTAGCTTTCAAGTACTTTGATCTAGAATTGATTCAGCTTGTCCTTCCTTCCACACTAAATTTTTAGACTTTTTTAAGGATAAAATCCTAACCCATGCAATTAAATCAGGCTTATCTACATCAACCCAAACTAACCAATAAATCTTCAAGGTTTTTCAAAGATTCATCATCTTACTATTGTTCCAAAAGGAAGTGATTTCCATTTGATTAGGATCCTCTCTATCCAATTTGATGAGTTGAGAAGAAGACTTTGTTCCCCTTTTTTATCTGAAGTTGAACCATAGTTTGGCTTCAACATTCTTACTTTCGATTGCCAAATCCCCAAGGGATGATTTTCTTTTTTAGAATCTCTCAATTTCTCCTTGTTTAAATATGTAATCAGAATAGATTCATCCAATTCAATAGCATCTAGTTCCAACATCCTTTATATGAAAGACCGCTTTGTATATGTCTCTTCCTCTCCCTCTAGTTTATTAGGGTTTGTGAGTCCAAATATGTCATATACGGCCTCAAGATCAATAGGTAATCTATCCTCCTCTTCCATGTTGCTTAACCCAAAATCAAGCCCCTTTGTTATAATATATCCTTCTTCTCCTAGCCTCTTTTCTTCAACTATAATGCCTTTCTTTTTCTTCCTAGGATTTTTATTCCTTTTCAAGATCAAAAGGAGTCCACCTAAAGCTTGAAGCTCACTGTCTAGTTTTTCCATATTCAATAACTTAACCCTATCATGTTTATTAGATAAAGAAGAAGCCTTTACCTCTTCACTAGATAAAGATGAAGAGATTAATTCCAAATTGATATTTGAAAATTGATGAAGAACATCTCTTTTTAAGTATTCTTTTATAAATTTCTCTATTTTGTATTTTCTAGAATTGTCATATACAAAGTATTGAAACTTATTCGATAGAGGTAAGGATTTGGAGCCTTCATGATTTTCTTTTTCCATCAATCTTTTTGATTTCCTACTATGCCATAATCTCTTAAGAGAACTTGGTCCACTATTTCTTCAATAAATAATACATTTTTCAACAAAATCTTCCATTTCTTAAATAAGAAAATGATTCCTTCAAATAGATAGAACTCCCTTTTGTTGATTTGCCAAGTCCATTTGAGCCTGCCCTACTTTTGAGTTCATACCTTTGAATGATTTCTAAGCATTTTTTTGTTATGTATGAATTTTTTTGAAACCATTATTCCCATTTGATCATAGATACCTAAACTTTTCAACATCTTTTCTTGGCCAAATAAATAGTTCTTTCTTTTGATATTCCAAACAGCCCAAGCCTTTCACCAAACTATCCCCTGTTTCTTACCATTTGTGAGAAAATAACCAGTCTTAAGCTCATAATATTTATGAATCCTCTAGGAAAAATTTCCATAGAAAACATGATGTGTAAAATTGAAGATGTTGATCCCATAAAAGCTTCTGCCAGTTGGAACCTATCTTGACTTCTACCAACTTCTCGAGGCAGGGTTAAAATTTTGTCATCCTAGATCCATGTCAATGGAAAAGAGCTCAGCCATACACTTATTAGAATGTGTAAAATTTTCAAACAATATCATTTCTTTTGCTAAATCGACAGTTTTGTTGTCAGATAATATTTTTTTTGTTATGAATTTGAGTGAAGAAGGAAAATCCATATCCATTAATAAACATAACCTGGGAGGGAGGTAGAATTCTTTCGAAAGGATATGATCAATCTTCAATAAAATATCTAATTTATTTCTAATGATTCTTACTATAATAATTTTGTACTTCGGAAAAAAAATCTTTTGGTGAAGGCCCTGAATAATTTGTTATTGGGGGAAGCCAAGAGTTCCAAACACGGCAACTAATCTTATTGGGTAACTATTTTGAAAATGAAACCCTCTCCCCCACCCTTTCTCTATTAAAATCATCTCTAATAGTTCATAACTGAGAGAGAATGCTTGATTTTGTTCTAAAGTTAGAGACCTCACATTGACTGCTAAAATGAAATCCGTCACTACTAAATTGTCTGAAAAATTGACTATGTCTCTCATATCAATTACATTTGATATTCACCTTCCACGTGCAAAACTTACGCCATTATATTTTTCTAAGGATGATTCTATTTTTAGAAATTATCACAACAAAATAATTTGCAGCTCTTGCACTTTTAGTAGCTGGCTTGGTGGCTTTCTTCACAATCTCATATTTGAACTCTATTTCACAATCTTCACAATTATTCACGCCTTGTTAAAATAAAATAGCAGAGTTTTCAGATAATAATACTATATTTCAATAGTCCACACATGCTTATATTTCAGTATATTTTAATGCAGTAGATGGTAAATTTGAATACCCCATCATAATTCAACAGCCTTAAAATAACTATGAATACTGAATACAACAAACTTCAATACAACAAACTTCAATGACTTTTAAAGAAATTTCCAATGCCACAAACGACTCTGTCATTCAAATGATGGCAGATATCAACTATTTTCCAGGTCGAGTGGATTGTTATAGAAAAATAATTCTAGACTATGATTGAAAAAAAAAAAGAATTCTCTTTAAAATAAAAAAAAATCAATGGTTCATTATATTGTTATTATTCTGGTACTTCATTTTCATTGAAGGTTTCGATATCACCATTGTGAAAAAGCTACATTTTAATTAATCAAAACAATATTGAGATTTATTTACTTCAATGTATTTTTATAAAGATTTAGAATAAAAATATTATATGAAAATTCTATATTTAATTTTTCAAAATAATTGACATATCAATATTAATTAACATTATTAATGCTGGAAAATGTTTTTCATAAATGAAATACATGTCTCATTTTATCATAACTAAACTTATACTATAAAATATAAGCTATTGGACCACAAATTTTAACAATACTTTGCAGAATACAATTGTTCTCTCAATGTTTAAAATAGAGAGATAATAATGTTATCCATGATTTTAAAGCATGGGATCCTCCATGTTTTGTTGAGCCACAACATTCCCATTACAATTGAAAAGCCAATTGCAAATCCTGTTGCCATTCCCATATCCCACCATATATCATCCTCTGAATCTCCATCATCTTCCTCACGTACCTTTAAAGAATTAGAAGGGCTTCTTAAACATGATACATTTATTTGTAGGCCACATAGATCTAGATTGTTGGAGAAGTATGCAGAATCAAATGTCATCATCTGTCCTCCTTTTGGTATCATCCCTGATAAGTTATTGTAGGAGACATTAAAGTAACTTAAGGATGTGAGAAGTTGTAGCTCAGTAAGAATTGCCCCTGATAGGTTATTTTGAGAAAGATCAAGTGATTGAAGTAGTGTCATCTCTCCAATAGATTTAGGAATCTCTCCACTGAAATGATTTCTTGAAATGTTGAGAATAATCAAACCTTTGAGTGATCCAATATCCCAAGGAATATTACCCGATAAATTATTGCTAGAAAGATCAAGACATTTCACTAATCTCAGAATTCTCACGAACTCCATAATTTGTCCTTTATTGTAAATTGTCAGATCATCTATATAATAGTTTGATGTTATAAAACTAGGAGCTTCATGTTCGAGCATTTTTGTATTTGCCATTGTGGTTAACTTCATAAAGTCCTTTGGAATGATCCCTGAAAAATTATTTTTTGACATATACAAAATTTGAAGATTTTGCAATTTGGTTAATTGTAATGGGATTGGACCCTTAAAATTATTATTTTTTAAAATCAAAATTTGAAGATTGTGCAAGGTTTTAACCCAGCTTGAGATGTTACCTTGCAAATTATTGTTTCTCACATCAAGGATTTGTAAATTTCTACATTTTCTAAGAGATGATGGAATATACCCTTCAAGTGCATTGTCTCCTAGTTTCAATGTTTCTAAATAATCCATTCCCTTACATATATTTGGTATCATCCCTTGTAAGTTATTCTTCTCTAGATTTAAGATGAACAAGGTGGAGCAATTCTTCAAACATTGGGGTATTTTTCCATTGAGCTTATTACTCGACAAATCTAAAATATTCAAATTCTTCAATTTAAAAATAGAAGTTGGAATATAACCATGAAGATTATTTCCAGCTAAAAAAAGAAACCGAAGATTTTGTAGATATTTATCTATTGACTTTGGAATTGATCCATCAAATAAATTATCTGAAAGATCTATGTACCCAATATCTGTGAATCCCCAAAGCCAATTTGGAATAAAGCCTCTAAGAAAATTGTTTGACAAATCTAAATAATAAATAGAATATTGCGTTGAAATAAATGCGGGGAAATTTCCTCCAAAATTACACTCACGTAAAGCTAAGTATTGAAGCTGAAAATTGGGAATGATAGAGTCACTGACTTTTACGGTCAACATATTACTTGAGAGATCCAAAATAAAAAGCTTGGGACAATTGTTCAAAATAAAAAATGAGCAAGTTCCATTTAATCTATTATTAGCTAAATTAAGCCACGCTAGTTTGGTTAACTGAGCAAAGGAAGTTGGGATTGGACCACTTAAGGAGTTATTCTGCAATTCAAGATCATTCAGGGCTGAGAGATTCCCTAGGGTAGGCGGAATGCTGCCATTTAATTTGTTTGAACTCAGATCAAGGTACTCCAGATTGGAGAGACTGCCTAGAGTAGGTGGAATGCTGCCATTTAATTTGTTAAAACTGAGATAAAGGTACTCCAGATTGGAGAGGGCACTTAAAGAGGAGGGAATAGAACCTTCCAAATTGTTCGAAGAGAGATCAAGCCTTGACAGAGGGAGAGCTCCAAGAAAGGCAGGAATCTTACCTCTGAATGAATTTCCCCAAAGTCCCAACTGTTGAAGGCGTGAGAGATTTGCAAAGAAGGGAGGAATTTCTCCTGAAAGCCCACAATCATTCATGTAAAGTGCGGTGAGATTGGCGAGAGAGAGCAAGTATCCTCCCAACCAAGTATCTTCTTCCACAGTGAGACTCATGTTGCTCAGTCCAAGAACCTCCAACCCTCTCAAATGTGTAATCCACTCACCCAACTTGTTGCTCTGCAAACCAGCATTCCAAGAGAGGGAAAGGAATTTCAAGGTGGACATGTTACCCATCTCCCTTGGAATGACACTGTAGAGATCATTGCCATACAGGTCCAAGTGCTCCAATTGCTGCAGCTTAGTCAACTCTCTTGGAATTTGGCCACTAAATCTACAGCCAAGCAAGCTGAGATACTTCAATCTTCTGAGCTCTCCAAATTGTGGAGGGATGGAAAGAGAGGTGAAGTAATTCCAAGAGAGGTCCAAGTGCTCCAATTGCTGCAGCTTAGTCAACTCTCTTGGAATCTGGCCAGTAAATCTACAGCCAAGCAAGCTGAGATACTTCAATCTCCTGAGCTTTCCAACTTGTGGAGGGATGGAAAGAGGGTAGAAGCTATTCTTGGGGAGGTCCAAGTGCTCCAAATGTAGGAGTTGGAATAGCCCACCTCGAACTTCACTCCAATGAATGAATGTAGTAGAATATTCCAAGTGACTGAGGTCGAGGGTGATGACGTGGGCAGTGTGGGGGTGGCAGGCCACTCCTTCCCAAGTGCAGCAGTTCAACCCTCTCCACGACTCCAGTGTATGTAACTGGTATTCTCGAGAAAAAGTGAAGTTAATGCCTTGTTTGAAATCCAAGAGAGAATTTCGTTCATCTTGGAAACAGGCAGAGCAGCAAATAAGAGATGGGATCAGTAAGAACACTACCCAAACCCCGAAACCCATTTTTATTGCCTTCCAAAAGTAGAGAATTCTCCCAATGTATGACACAGCAGAATGAGTAGCTTTACTTTGCAAATCTCAGAGGCTTCTCTTATCTGCAGATGAAATGGGATGGCAAGGTGAGGCAGATTTATAGATCATTCAGAGAAAAAGCTGGGTTGTTGCATGGAAAGGGGTGGTTAACAAAATTTCCAAGTCAGTCTCGTTTTTAAAGAAAATGGAAGAAAATTTGAAGGAAAAGTTACAATTTCAATGGGCTGCCAAAAGTCGTGTTTTCTTATCTGAATTTTCG
Source organism: Chamaecyparis obtusa (assembly GCA_027943335.1). Lineage (NCBI taxonomy): Eukaryota > Viridiplantae > Streptophyta > Pinopsida > Cupressales > Cupressaceae > Chamaecyparis > Chamaecyparis obtusa. The sequence continues at coordinate 625,700 of BSBK01001448.1, forward strand.
TCCACAAATATTTTGTGGTGATTTGGAAAATATCTCGGTGAACATCAATTACTAGAAGTTAATAAAAAGTGATTAATGTTCGATAACTTTCTAACATTTGAGAAGGGTTTGAGTGTGATTTTACTTCATCCAATAATATTTATTTATTAATTATAATTTCTTTACATTAATCAATAATACATATTTAATGCTGTATTTTAAATATAATAAATGTTAAAAGTGTGCAAATAAATATAGAAAATAAATTATTTAATTATAAATAAAATTAAATATAATATTAAAATTTGAATATTGAAGAGATCATAACAATATATAATTTTTTAACTTTAAAGATTTTATTTATATATTATATTGTTGTATTTGCAAATATAGAAATCACTAGACACTAAATATTTATAAATCTATTTTATATTTTTTTAATTGATCTTTGCTCCTTTTTTAATTTCTAGATACTCATAGTATACTTCAAAATATTTCATAATTCAACCCTTAAAAAAAAATTATGTAATAAAAAATCTAAGAACAAAGTTAAAACAGACATCTTATAATTTTCAAATTGTTTCCCTTATATTTAGAGTGGTTGCTATGAAATTTCTTAGCTACATTTTCCTTCACAAATATTTTGTGGGAACTAAGAAAATGTTTGGTCAAAGCACCATATTGGAATATTGGCCCCAAATATTAGCCACCCTTTCCAAAGTGAAATATGTTTTGATTTTCCACCACAAATGTCTTTTTAGCCTACAAAATCTTTGTGAGAAGTATAATTTTGTGGTGTTTAATAAATTAAAATTTAATTCTCATGAAATTTCATAAAGGAATTACATTTCAACAGTGTATTTTTCCAGTCATCTCAATCAAGGGAATTAAAGCTCCAAATATCACCAAAATCGTGGAAACCTTTTTTGAACAAATAATGGGCTTGTTTAAAAAGGATAACAACTAATGGTTGCCCATGATATTGCACAAGTCTATCCCACTAGATGGAATAAGTTCCAAATATGAAACCATGCTGTATAGAGGCTAAAAAAATTATTGTCAACCACTTGTATTTTCCCGCAAATGATATAAACTTATTTTCCTTATTAAACAATTTATTTTTAGCTAGTTGAAAATGAATTCCACATCTCATACAAGTTGACTCCTAGACCAAAATGAATGCTAAGATACCATATGATTTACCCATGTTTACTTTGTTTCCATCCTTATGAATCCATTGAGGAAATGAATCAGATTGATCATAAAGAATTTGGTCTTAATGTGTGCTAATTTTGATTCCGAGAAGGAGCAATATGAATTAAAAGACCTCCAAAACATTGTTGATTTTATATTCAAATTTTTGAATGAAATGCATGCTATTATCAACAAAGTGAAAGTAAAAATAATCAAATGCTTTGGAGTGGATATTCATTTTATCAAGTTCATCTCGTTATATTTTTGCAACATATATTCCAATGCATCAACAACTAAAACATACACAAATGGTGAAAGAGAACATCTTTGTCTGATTGAGGATTGCAGCAAAAAAGGTTCAGTCAAAGAGTTGTTGATCATCAATTGTGCATTAACATCCTTAAATAGCATTACTTTTCAAGAATTGGGATTGATTTTAAGTGTGATTTTATTTAATCTAATAATTTTTATAAATAGTAAATATAATTATTTTAGATTAATTAATAATTTTTTTTGTAAAATTGAAAATGTTTTTAATATAATAAATATTTTAAGTATAAATAAAATATAGAAAATAAGTATTTACTTTTGTAGTTAAAGAATAAAAATTAATTTCATATAACATTGAAACTTCAATATATGGAGACAATACATAACTTGTCTTAAAATCAAAATCCTTGTTTGCACATTACAAGATTGTGGATGGAAAAAAGTCTTGCCTCATTTTATATAGTCCTACTTTATACTTCACTTAATTTATTTTTCCTTCTTTTACTAAATTCTAATATCTAAGGACTCATAGTACATTTCAAAATATATCTAGAGTATTTGTTTTGTCACAATAGTACACATTCTCATAGATAAATGAAAGTTAAAATAAACATCATACAACTTTCCAAGTTATTTCGTTTATATTTCTATTTCTATTTTCAATTTCAACAAGCATTTGAAGTTTCTATTTTTAATAATCATACAACTAAAACATAGTATTTTCTATCTCTAGCGCACACACATTGAAAATGCTATCTCTAGCACACACACATTTTGCATACTTTATTATCCTATATGTTTACATGCTCATTTCATGATGTATTTGTTAATGCTTATACTTTGCATGGGAAAGTGCTCATAATATTTATCTAGATATTGCTAATCTTTTAAAGGTTTGAATATTTCCATATGTACATGATATTTTATGAGCACAAACACATCATTGTTCTTTAAACTTGATTAAATACTATACTGAATTATATTCATTCTATAATTACAAATTTGAAGATATTTATTTTTAATTTTTAATATTTGTTTATTTAAAATATATACTTATTTTTAAATATTTACCATGAATTAATAAAAACATTTACTCTTAGCATTCATTTATTTAAAATAGTTATAATGTTTTATCTACGTATTAGATTAAGATAGAGTGCAAAGTTTTATTCATATGCAAATTCTTAGACTAAAATACATCATACTAGTTTTCTTTACAATTTGTAGGACGTGATTAATTTTCCTGCACTTAAAAAAGTCATCGAACTTTAGACCCGATAAAGTCGCAGGAAATATTTTCTTCCACCGCCGTGTTTGACAAGCCACTTTCGGAGCTCTCAATTTTCTCCTCATTTTCTTTAAAAAGGAGAGTAACTTGGAAATTTTGTTAGCCTAGCTTTTTCTCTGAATCTTCCATCCCCTGGATGGACTTTTCCACATATTTGCACTTTGAATGGGGCTATAAATCTGCATCGCATAGGGATAGTATTCTTTTCTCTATTTTTGGAAATTGTAAGGCAATAAAAATGGGTTTGGAGATTTGGGTAGTCTTATTACTGCTGCCATCTATTATTTGCTAATTCAGACTAAACTGTCACTCTTCAATCAACAAAATTATTACATTCAAAATATAATTTTCTAAATGACTTACATTAAAATAAAATTACAATAATTATTCTAATTGACCTTCTACATCTTTTTTTAGCACACCCATTGCACACTATGGTAAGATTGGTAGTAATAATACTAGTAATTGCACTTTGGTATGCAACAGATACTCGAAATATAATTTTAATAAGATAAACAATTATAAATTAAATGTATTAATTTTAATAAGATAAATAATTATAAATTAAATTTATTACACTAAATTTTTAATTATTATTTAAAAATCAACTACAAATAAAATATAAATATAATTTTTTAAAATTATTTGAAATATTTAGCATATTACTAATGTAAAATAAAATAAAATAAGATAAATATAATTTTTAAAAATTATTAGAAATATTTAACATATTACTAATGTATTAGCAATTACATATAGTGATTGTATAATTATAGATTTAAATTATCATGTATTAAGAAATTGTGGAAAACTAATGCAAGTCATATATAATTATAAAATATAAATATATGAAGTTAGTTTAAAATCAAGTATCTTTATATTAATATAATTACATGTGTTTAAATATATTATATTATTATAACTATAATTTTAAGCAATATTTAAATTAATTCTAATATTAAATCTATTATATATACTAAATTAAATATATGTTAAACTACAAATAAAGGACGTTCTTTGAATGCAATATATTATTAACTCTAATCATTATGTAAACCCTACTAATATATACTAATTTCTATTATAGAATCTAATAGACTAATTTCTATAATAGAATCTAATATACTAATTTCTATTATAGATATATAATATATAGTAATGATACTTTGTTTTTGGTTTTGATCCCTCTATCTTTAATATAAAAATTTATATTATCACAAATATTATATCTGTATTATATTAACTTTAATGTGTACTAATTGCATGTTGTACTTTTTATTAGTACTCTTCGCTTGTGATTATTTTTATTTTTATCATCAATTAGGGTTTGATAATTGTGTTCATGATAAGGTATTACAAAAATATCATTTCCCTTTGAGAAAAATTGGTTATCTAAATCCTATTATGGCCTTTCATTTAGCTAATTTGCATATTTTTATGGTTTTATCAATTATAATAGAAAGTAAAATGTAATGCTTTTATGAATAATAATCCTAATCATCTTGAGAGGATTATAATGTTACATAGAAAGAATTACATATAATGACAATCAATTTTCAACTAACTTGCTAATAACACTTTTCCTTACTTATAATGACAATCAATTTTCAACTAACTTTCTAATAAAACTCTTTCTACACAATTGGTTAATAGTCTTTATGCCGTCATATATTTTTTAAATTCTTGGAAATATAATCAATCCCTCAAATTCTTTACATAATTCATCCTCCCTACACACATACTTACCATATCAAATATTCTATTAAAATAAACTAGCAGTCGCATGCTTTTGTGCATGCAACAATAAGTTGATAGGTTTTATTTGTAATTTAATATAAAAATTATTAAGGAAATGTTTGTAGGATTTGGTTATCTATGGTTGTTGGTGTGAATATTAATGTAGAGTTGAAGTTTTTCCACTTGTATACCCTCTTAAATTAGAAACAAATATTTAGAGGAAATTTGTTTATTAACTTAACGAAGAAATATAAATTGACCCAAAAAAATAGTCTCATTTTCAATTTATATGTTTCTATTATAAAGTGAAAATAAATCATTTTTAAAATTTAAAATTATTTTATTTTTCAAATACTTCATTTTAAATAACAAATATTTGTATTATAAATTTTAAAAATCAAGTTCAAAATTGAATTGTATTTATTGATTTGTAATTTAAGATTTATTTCTATTACAAATTTTAAAAATCAACTTCAAAATTTAGTTGTATTTATAATATAATATTATTTATTAACTTATTTACTTTCTTTAAAAATTTCATATTCAAATATTAAAAACATAATTTTTAATTTGAAAATAAAATTTATTAGTAGAATTGTATTTTTATATGTTTAAGCTTTATGTATATACCTTTTAACAATTAGATAATGCAAGACTAAAAAATTAAGTAAGTTTCTATTTCTAATTGTGAACTATGGATTTGATTAGTTTCTATTTCTGATAGGAGTTTTAAAGTTTTAAATTTTTGAAATACAAATAGATCAAAAATAAATAAAGATTTTTTAAAATTTGTCATTTAGGGTTACAAATCTATAGAGATATAAATTTTGAAGGGTGAAATATTAAAAATTATTTAGTTTGTAAAATTAGTAGGCATAAAAACCGAACAAATGAAAAGAAAACTCGTGATGTAAGCTTAAAAGTTTCTGCTCTCTATCACTAAAAATGTAAACTATAAAAAAATAATCATCATAAAAAAAAACTTCATTAATAAAGTAATATTACACAAATTGAATCTATTTAAAAACTTTAAACAAATACATAGAAAGAACTCAAAGTTATGCCCAAAATGGGAGGGGTTACAATGCTTCCATGTCTGTAGGATGTGTACAAACTGATTCTATTGAAAGAAATTTTAAAATATGCATCAACAGGACTCAAAGTTTCTGAGCTTCCACTTATGGTACACGCAGAGAAGACAATAGAATAGGTAGAGGGATTTAGTTCTACACTTGCCAAATGCATTTTCTTGACTATTTCAAACCCTTTTCAACAAATCCACATTGCGCATATCCTACAATCAAGGCATTCGATGAGATGACAGATCTTTGAAGCATTTTGTAGAACAATTGTCATGTCGTGTATGTGCCTTCCATTTTGCAAACATACCTACAAAGCATTTCAATTTCAAACTGGACAAAACCCCCTCTCGTTGCACTACCCACTTCTATCATTGAATTCCTTACATTCGAGAGCTTTCCTGCAAATTCCTTTTGTGCATTGGCAATCAATCTATACAATGATATAAATGCTCCTAATACAAAACCATTGGCATCTGAGAACACTTCAATATGAAGACAACTCGCTTGAAAAATTATGATAGAATATCTTTCCCCATACAATAGTTAGAAATCAAATCTTCTTTCATTTATTTGCCCAAAAAAACTAAGATTTTGATAAGCTCAAGAAAAAGTAGGGATAAGAATAAGGAAAAAATAAGGTAAGTTTCAATTTCTAATTTTGCGATAGTTTGCTAATTTTAAATGAAAAAATATCAGAAAAAATAGAAGTATTTTCCATTGCTGGAAAAGAAAAATTATCCGGGAGGGCTGACAACTATCCGAGAAAAAAAAATTCATTTCCGGGAGCAAAGCTCCCACATAAAGCCTATTTGCCCAAAAAAATTAAGATTTCGATAAGCTCAAGAAAAAGTAGGGATAAGAATAAGGAAAAAATAAGGTAAGTTTCAATTTCTAATTTTGCGATAGTTTGCTAATTTTAAATGAAAAAATATCAGAAAAAATAGAAGTATTTTCCATTGCCGGAAAAGAAAAATTATCTGGGAGGGCTGACAACTATCCGAGAAAAAAAAATTAATTTCCTGGAGAAAAGCTCCCACATAAAGCCTATCGGCTTAATTAAACCGTCATTTTAATATTCAAATTAAAAGTATTTACAATAATAAAAATAAACATAGACTCTACTCCTTACAAAACTATTCCAATCAATTGAAATATGAAATTTATCCTAAAATAGAAATTGCTTAACGTGAACCATGATCCTAACTATAATAGTAAGATCTTAAACCATAAAACATAATTTTAACCCTATCAAAACCCTAACTCTAACCATGATACTAACTATCATGTAAACCCTAACTATAAGAATTACGCAAAAAGATAACAAAAACCATCACAAAAAATTCACTTACCCCTGGGTCTCTCTATATTGATTTCAACACTTGAGGACTTAATATTTACAAAGAAGAGGGGTGCAATGTTAGAAAGTAAAGTCCACCAACATAACAGAGAGGGGGGTGAATCAGTTATCAGATAAAAACAACTTGTATTAACTTTATTATATCTTAAACATGTAATCAACATAAACAACAACCGTAGAAAGATTTAACCATATACAATGACACCAAATTTGTTAACTAAGGAACCTCTTTATCAAAGAGTAAACCCCAGTGGGGACAGTACCCACAAAATATGTACCACTCTCTATGATCCAATCAGTTTTCTTTTCAACTTGTGACACTAAAGCTTTTTCTTCTTTAACTTCACTTTCATAATTTTCTTCTTTTATTGCAACAAATCCTATATCATCACTCTCATTATCACTCCCACTTAAGAATTTCCCAATACTGGCTTCAAATTCTTCATCATTAGCATAATAATATTCTTTAGGTATTCTAAGATTATAATTATTCTTATATTTCTTCACTCTCTTAGGACATTTAGATGCAAAATGACCATATTCTTGACATGTCCAACATTTAAAGATTTTCTTACCTTTTGGTTCTCTTTTCATGAGCAAGGCAATTCCTTCTTCGATCTTGCTATCTTCTTTAGTCCTAGATCTATTGTTGGTGGCATAATCTCCATTAACACTCACACTTCTTGACAAGGTAGGGCAAACACTAAGTGCACTGAAGGTTGTTTCAATCCTAGGTAAATCTCCAAATTGTTTCAAACTTATCTTTGATGCTTCCAGTCTTCCAAGAACAGTCTCTCTAGTAAACTTCTAAGTACAAGGTATGACCTGTTCAATTATCTGCGTTGTCTACTTAAATGTTGGAGTCAGGGTTTTCAAGATCTTCCATATAATTTCATCTTCATCTTTATTCCCTTCACATGTATTTATACCTCCAACATTCTCTGATATTATACTAGTATAGATTCTAACATATTCATCTTCCATCATTTTATCTTCTTGAAATAAACATATCAAATTTTGTAATCTAATTCTTTTAGCATGTTTATCACCTTCAAAAGTATATTCCAAAGCTAACCAAATTTCATGAGATGTCTTTAAATTTTTTACCAGACTATATTATTTCTCAGGAAGAACTAACAAAAGTTCTTCTCTAGCAAGTATGTTGTACACCTGAATAGATCTCTTTCTTTTTCAGTGTAATCTTCAATCTTATCTTCTTCAATGATAGTTTTGTCATTCTTTGTAATCAACCAAATATCTTGGCCCTAAACATAGAAGATGTGTCTTCATCTTCTCTTTCCATTTTTCATAGTTAACTCCATCAAACTTAGGACTTTCTTTTTTGAAATGACTCACTGTGGATCTCCTTAAGTTTTTAAAATTTTCTTTCAAGGACCTACCACTCTGATACCAATTGTTATAAACTAAAGTCCACCAAGATAACTAAGAGGGGGGGTGAATCGGTTATCAATTAAAAACAACTTTTATTAACTTTATTAGATCTGAAACATGTAATCAACATAAACAACAACTATAGAAAGATAACCATACACAATGACAATAAATTTATTAACTATGAAACCTCTTGATCAGAGAGTAAGCCCTAGTGGGGATGGTACCCACCAAAGATGTACTAATATAAAAATTTCTTGTGAGAGGATGGACCCTATTAGGAGTCTTATGGAATACATTTAGTACATACAGTCCATGTTAGGAGACTTTGAATCCCTATGAGGAGATTCTAACCCTATTAGGAGTTAAGGAAGACATAAGGACCCACTATCCAAACAGATTCAGGGGCAAGATCACTAAACACATTGTCCAATTGATCTTTTTATTATCCAAAGAAAATAATACCAAGAATTACTAATCTCAACAGCTTCTCTTCTCTTCTCTGACTGTGCCAAAACTGCACCAAATGCTTCACCAGATCTCAGTACCAGATCTTCTCACTTCACATCACACATCAATCCCTTAGACCACTAATTCGTATTATACAACTCTCACTTTTAAATCAAAGAAAACAATCCTTCCTTTATACCATGCACAATATTCATAATTGAGTTGGCCAATTAAGCTTAACCAATTACAAAATATAAAACATCACACATTACATAATATCTCCATAATCACATAAAAGTGTCGGCTCACATACTCAATAAATCATCACACATGAAACCTCTAACTATGATGACTCATTCAGTTCACTTCCACAATGTATTCAAGCTCTTTATAACTTCACTTGACCAAATTATATCCATGTAAGGAGATATAACCCGATTATCACAAACCACTTCTCAGGAACACTGTCAAAATATAGTTTCCATTAGATTACTCATAACTAACACAAATAATTAAATTTTTGTACCCGCTCTTAACCATGATATCAAGACACTATACAAAACATTTACTCAACTCCTCATAACCTCATCTAAAATTTTCCATGTGTACTAATCCAAACTATGTATATGCTACTCTGCTAATCTCTAGTATAATCAATGTGTTGACATCAATGAAAAACATAGTCATGAATGAAACATGTGAATGCTCCATAAATGGTAGAATAATCCCCCATAGGACATATTCAATATTCATGCTATCATGCAAATTGTTGACAAAAAATGTAGTTCTAATGAAGAAATGAAAGATGAATTCTTATTGGCCAGTGTAGGGACACTGTCTCTAGGAAAGATAAAATATATTTTAGTTATTATTACTAGTATGCAACATAATATCAATCATGTAACACAAGTAGTGGTAGAAGTGGGTCAGGATATTCACAAACATAGGATTTGAGTTAACATAACCGCATATATGCCTTCAATGCTCCAAGCTTACATAAAATAGATAAAGAGGATGAAGATACTATTAGAATAACTAAGAGGGGGGGTGAATCTGTTAGATTAGTTATCCTATAGTCCCAAATAAAAAGATGTACCTTATCAAACAATTCCAACAAATTATGTAGCTCGGTAACATAAAATATCAATTTGTCTATTCTTTTACTGATTACCAGTTAATAACTAACTATGACTACTGACCAAATCAAGTATGTAGTATGTAAAGTATGATAACAAAAAAATCATTACAAATAACACATAACACAATGATTTAACATGGAAACCCCATTAAGGGAAAAACCACCTGGGATCGGTAACCCAAAATAATTCACTCTTCTGAAGTGAGCTCAGTGAAGAGCCAACCTTGTTAAAGGTTACAAACACACTGTTAAGTGTGACTTTGTTAGAGGATTTAACACTAACAATTAACTTTTGACTAGCGTTCACTATGGGGTCAAAAAGATAACAATGTACATTCTCTGAATGACATGGGGCAAAATATAAGACTGTTAAGTCCACTCGGTTAAGAGATTTTCTTAATCAATGGTTAAACTGATATAGTATGATCTGATTCAAATACAACTCAATTATAGATATTCAGATCTATGCTAAGCCCATACAAATCCTCTGATCAATAATCAAATTCACTTCATCAATATTCTTCAACTTACTGTCACTCAGTAAATAGTTCTCTGACACTCAGTTGTCTCTGCAGTTTGGTTCTTTCAATAACCAGTCTGATCAGGCATGCATCAATAGTCTTCACATGATATCTCTGCAATCTTCTTCCTCTGGCATATTTTCAATAATGAAACTCATGTCTCTTAAATAGACAAGTAAACCATTTTCATTTCAGCCATTAGATTTTTTCACTTAATCTCCTTCATCCATTTTTCCTCTTAAACCTCCATCGAAAGATGTGTCATTAACACATTTTAATCTCATCCTTTAGATCTTCTCCAAATTTTGTCAGGCGTGCATCTCATAAAAAACTTAATCCTTAACCTCAAAATCATAATAGTATCCAACTCATCATAATCTGTCGGTTGTTCTTAGCATTTAATGTTTTCATCCACATTCAGTTAATATAGAAATGTGTTGGTGATAACTAGTTAAACTAGCTCGATTAATACTATCAGTCGGTATACACTACACTGGCTCAGTGTATACAAAAAAATTCAATTACCGACCACATTGTCTTGTTCAATTTCAATTCTCTTCTTCATAACAGATTAATGCAACATAATCAAATCAACAGTATGGAGCCATAGACTCATCAATAAGTTACCCAATGTTTTCCTTATCCTTATCTATCATATCCATCTTTTTATTCATGTAGATATCTCAATTCTTCATCTTTCCTTCCTTCCATAGATGTTCAGATGTTTGTAACTAACATGATAAGTACTGTCAAGACTAGTTGACTTCAATGACAACATATTGGCTGATTTAATCATCTTACATATCATTTTAGTGCTCGGTGATCTCTAATCATTGATTCTTCAATTCATTCAGATATTCAATTAGTTGTATTTCATCAATCTCTCCCTTTGGCATTGATGGAAACACAAGCAATATGAAAATATGCCATGCACATACCAAACATGTATTCTACAACTATGTACGAAAAATGTTGTATCTCGGTAAGAATTTGATATGTTTAATTACTACAAAACATAACAACATTACAAGTGCAAACTCTCCATGCGGATTTGATATTTTTAGCTCTTTGATTCCTTTTGTTCTTAGCAACAAATATTCAAGTCTCTCTCTTTTTGTGTGTTCCTTTCTTTGTGTTCTCAGTAACTGATTTATCATGTAACTCTCTCTAGTTTCATATTCATTCTCTCCCTTTGACAACAATGCCAAAGAAAACATACAAACAGCTTTGCAACAGCCAAATATTCTCTATTGTTCAGTTCATATCATGTACCTTCAATGTATATATAAGAAAATTTATGTTCCAGCTTCTCCAATCTTTGACGACCTTAGACATAATCCAAAGTGTGAGCTATGTACATCAACATGAATGATCTTCTGATAAGTGTAGGTTGATGCAAACTCCTGATCACCTTAGTGACTGATAGATAGGGGATGGACCCCAAGTCTAGTTCTCAAATATTCAATTGTGTCCTTCGGTAATGGTTTAGTAAAGATGTTAGCAAGTTGTTCCTTAGATGTTACAAATTCCAATTGTACTTTCTTCTCTTGTACTTGTTCCCTCAAATAGTGATACTTAATAGATATATTCTTTGTCTTCGAATGCATCACAAAATTCTTATAAATATTAATAGCACTAGTGTTGTCATAATATATAATCATTGGGTTAGTGATTACCTCATTCATTCCTTCCAACACTTGTCTAATCCAGGCTATATTTTAACAATTTTCAATAGCAGAAACATACTCTGCTTCAACTATGGACTAAGAAATGCATGCTTGTTTCTTGCTAATCCAAGTTACAAGTCTTTCCCCTAAAAATAATGCTCCATCAATTATGCTCTTCCAGTCATCTATGTTTCCAGCCCAATCTGCATTGGTGTAAAATTTCTATTCAAATTTCTCTTCCAATGCATACCATAATCCATAGTCCTCTATTTTCTTCAAGTATCTCAAGATTCTCTTTACAACAACCATATGTGAATCTTTAGGATTGGCAGAAAATCTTGCCACAGTCCCCATTGCATGTGCTATATCAGGCCTACTGTGTACTACATACATCAGTTTACCAATCATAGATTGGTATAGAGTCTGATTTACCTTGGTAGATTCATCATCTTTTGTCAATTTATAGCCAGTCACCATCAGTGTTCCCACAAGTTTAGCATCTTCCATGCCAAAAGTTTTCAATACTTCTTTAACGTAGTTTGATTGTGTGATGAAAATCTCATCTTTTTGTTGTATAATATACAAACTTAGAAAGAATTTAATCTCTCCAAATATAGACATCTCAAATTCCTTTCTCATTTCATCAGCAAAAGATTTGCAAATTTGATCTTGTCCACCAAAGATTATATCATCAACAAATATTGCAATAATTAAAATATTATCATCAGAATCTCCTTTCATGTGCATATTACTATTTTCACTAATTCTTACAAAGCCAATACTTATAAGATAAGTATGTAATCTTTCATACCATGCCCTCGGTGCTTTATTCAGTCCATATAAAGCTTTGTGTAGTCTACATACCATGTTTCTCTGATTCAAATCAACAAACCCTTTAGGTTGTTCTATGTAGACATCCTCCTCAAGTATTCCATTCAAAAATGCTGATTTCACATCCATTTGATATACCTTAAATCCCTTATGTGCAGCATAGGCAAGCAATATTCGAACTCCTTCCAATCTAGCAATAGATGCAAAGGTTTCACCATAATCAATACCTTCTTCTTGTGCATATTCCTTGCAAACAAGTCTTGCCTTATTCCTTGTAACTTCTCCATTCTCATTCAGCTTATTTTTGAAAATCCACTTAGTACCAATAACATTTTTATCTTTCGGTCTAGGCACTAAAGTCCATGTCTTATTCTTTTCAATTTGTTTAATCTCCTCATTCATAGCATTTATCCATTCCTCATTTTCAAGTACATCCCTAACATTCTTCGGTTCAAACTCACAAACTAAGCATGTGTTTTGTCTCAAATTAGTTCAGGTCATCATGCTAGCTTGCTTATCTCCAATGATTTGGTTCTCAAGATGGTGTCTTCTAACAAATATTGCTAGAACTTGATCTCTCCTCTGCTGATCATTTTATTCAAATACAGTTTCTTGCTCGGTAGCTTCTTCTTGATTCTTGGTTTCCATTTGTTGATGCTCAGTTTCATTTTCCTGATGCTCGGTAGACTCAACCTATGACTTTGGTAGATACTCTGGATCTTCAACATAAGTGAACCTATCATAGTCTTTCAACTCCTTCATGCTTTCTACATCATTCTTATCAGCAAACTCATCAACTTTAACATTAGTACTTTATGGCATCTTATTAGTAACCTTATTCAGACATTTGTAAGCTTTAATTTTAGTAGAATATCCTAAGAATATTCATTCATCACCTTTAGAGTCAAATTTTCCATTCCTTTCATCTTTCAGAATATAACACTTGCTACCAAAAAATATGAAATAGCTTACACTCGGTGTGTATCGAAACCATAACTCATAAGGTGTCTTGTTTGTATCCTTCTTTAGTTGTACTCAATTCAAGACATATACAGCTATGCTAACTTCCTCTCTCAAGTATCTTGTGCAACATTCTTTTCTATCATCAATGTTCTAGCACAATAAACAATAGATCTATTTCTCCTTTCAACAATTCCATTTTGTTGTGGTGTTCTAAGTGCAGAAACCTATCTTTTTATACCATGCTCATTACAGAAGTTAGTGAATTCATCAAAAATAAACTCACCTCCTCTATCAGACCTTAACCATTTCAATACCTTCCTGGTTTCTTTTTCTACTTTAGCCTTATAGCATTTAAACATTTTGAATGCCTTATACAATCTAGTATAGTCATCAACAAACAAAATAACGTATCTATCTCCATAGTAGCTTTGAGTTCTCATGGGACCACATAAGTTAGTGTGAACCAACTCCAAAATTCCTTTAGATGAGTAGTCCTTACTTTTAAAACTAGATTTTTTCATCTTTCCTTTCTGACATTGTTGACACATAATATGATCATGTTTGGTTAGGCTAGGAAATCCTCTAACTTTTCTCCTTTTACTAATCTTAATCATGTTATCAAAATTTACATGACATAACCTCTTATGCCATAACCATGCATCTTCATTTCTCACTAGTAAACAAGAAGTATCAGCATTGTCAAGATAAAATAAGTTACCTTTTGATTGTCCTTCCTGTTCTGACAAGATTTCCATTTTCATCATATATATTTACCTTCTTGCTTTCAAATTCCACTTGGTGACCTGAGTTATTAAGCTATGCCACACTCAACAAATTGTAATTCATTCATTTTACCCAATATGCATTATCAAATCTAGTTTTATCATTCAATAGAATAGATCCTTTTCCTTTAACCATGCAAGGTGTGTCATTACCCATTTTCACTGAACCTCCATTATAATGCTCAAGATGATCAAACATATCTTCATCACTAGTCATGTGATGCGTACAACCACTATCAATGATCCAAATATCATTTTTACTAACTTTAGAAATAAGTGTTGTTTCTACATACTTTTCATCCTCTTCAGAATCATCTTTCATTACAACAAACACTACCTCAATGTCATTATCAGCGTCAGTGTCAGTGTCCTCATCTACAACCAAATAACATTCCTTTTTTCCCTTATCTTTTTTATCTTGGCTGTCTCTCTTGTAGTGTCGATAACCTCTATTGTTTCTTCTTCCATAGCTTCCATCACCAAATCGGTCTCTATCATTTTATTCCTCTTTCCTGTTAGGACATCTAGCAGCAATATGGTCAACTTCTTTACAATTTAAAAAAGATAAAGGTAACTTTCCCTTATATCTACCTTTACCTTTCAGCATTCTCTGGGCCATAAGAGCTTTAAGTTCATCAAGCTCATCATCAGTATTACTATCACTTTCATTCCTTATATTATGTTTACTACTGGATTTACCAATCTTCAGAGAAGACATAAAAGAAGACTCAACACTTGGTACCACACTATTATCAAAATATTTCAGCTCAAAATTTGTTAACTTTCCAATCAGACTATCAAGAATAAGAGTGCTACCAGCTGCAGTGATAGGGAGAGGGGATGAACTAATCACTAGTTCATGCTACTAGTCTTCCACTAAGACCGAAGGTGTCCTCCCAGATCTCTTAATGGACCTATAGGATCATCACTCTTCTTGTGATCCCCTAATCCAAACCCCACTCTTTTATCTTGTGCAAACTCCAATCTTTTCCAACTTCTAGCTCCTCATCCTTGGTGAGGAACACATTAGGATCCTTAACTTTCTCTAAGGTCTAACTACTCAAAAATCTCCAAGATTCTTGCATGGTCATGGAGATGTTGTAAAACCTCCTAATTCATTGTTTCCAATGCTTAAGACAAGCCTATGTATTGATCTTCCTTACCTATTTCAAGATTTGGCACCAAAATAGGGCTACAAGGAAAGTGCCCCAATTAGCCCTCCTACTCCTAGAAATCAAGGAATAACTCAAAACCCCTCCATTAAACACTCCAAAATTTCTTCAAAGACTCCTATTCATTCATCTAGGTCTCAAATATTTTTGAGGTCTTAGGCCTCCAAATGATTGTACAATACCCTAACTAAAAATGAGGGTTTTCAAGGGTTTCTAGGCCTTTCCTAAGTCTATCAGGTTCTCAACTTAGTTTGATGCCTTCCAGGGTTGGTATGAACTCGTCCTTCTTACCAAGGGACCTTAAATCATCCCTCTATCCATTCCATGCCTACATTCATCCTCATCTTCACAACCCTGTAGTCTTGAAGCTCTACAACTTCACTCTTCCCTAAGCGGGCAACAACTGGCTCGCCTAGGGAAAGATGTTAGAAATAGCTCTGGTGCTTTTCAGGGCCCTTCCACCTTCATGGAACAAGTACATGATGTACACTCACTATCCCCAAATGTCCATATTGATTCTACGATGGGATAGTGAGCTACATGCTTCACAATGCCAACTGCCTGAAATAGGACAGAGAACTGGCAAAATAAAGAGTATTTACAAACTTGAAATAAAAACTCACACACACCTAATCTAATGAATCCAATCAACTTAAAAAAAACCAAAAGAAAATTCCAAATAATTATAGTAGTAAAATTAAAACAAAGATGCTTTCATTAGCTCTCTGTCAAGCTTTACACACATAGATTTCCTTCTCCAACACATTGTCTGTACAAAAAAAAACACACTTATGGAAATATTAGGGTTTGTTAGGCTTATATATGATCTCCTAGGTCTGTGGGCTTCATCATTAGGTTTTCTATCAGACCATGGGTCAAATCCACCATTTCAGGAGGTGGTTGCAGAATGTTGTCGAGCAACATTTGCAAAAATGTAAAGTTGCACTTTGCAATTTTTACAACTTTTGCCAAATAAGCTATTTCTTAGCTCCTTAAGGCTAAAGAATCTTCCTAGGTGACTCCTAGGTATTGAATGCTTGATTCAAACTCCAAATAACTTAAAAATTCCTAAATTGACCTCTGTCATTGTTACAAAGTAAAGTCCACCAAGATAACTGAGAGGGGGGGGTGAATCAGTTATCAGATAATTATAACTTTTATCATCTTCAACAGCATTAAACTATATAAGCAATATAATTACCAACGATAGAAAGATATTCATACACAATAACACAAGATATGTTGACTAGGGAACCTCTTGATCAAAGAGTAAACCCCAATGGGAATGATGCCCATAAAAGATGCACTAATATGAATATTCCTTGTGAGAGGATGGACTTTGTTAGGAGTCTTATGAAATAGATTCAGTACATATGAATCCCTATTAGGAGATTTTGAATCCCTGTTAAAAGATTCTAACCCTATTAAGAGTTATGGAAGACAGAAGGACCCACTGCCCAAACAACTTTAGGGTAAGATCACTGAACACACTGTCCAAATAATCTTTGCATTATGCAATAGAATAATATGTTGCCTATTCTCTAACTATTCCAAACTGCACTCACTATTACACCAGATCTCAATTTCAGATCTCTGTACTTCGCATGTCTTCCTTCACAAATTCACTTTCATACTTAGCTCTTTTCTTCACTTCATGCATACAGCATCACAACTGCTGCTACCATATCATAATTACACACTTTCACATTACTACTCCTCTTCAACAAGGAAATACATTTCTTCCTTTATACCACACTCAAATAATTACAAATGAGTTGGCATACAATTACAAAATAAAAGTTTCCACACGCTACACCAAAATTACACAAAACTGTCAGCTTTCAAATACAATAAATCTTCACTCGTGCAACCTCAAAGTTTGCACTATCATCCACATCACTATCAATGTGTCTCCAACTTCCCTTTAATTTCATAAAACTAGATTCCATCCCGATTAGGAGATATCATCTGATTTCCACAAACCGCTACTTAGGAACACTACCTGAATACTACTTCCACCAAAATGATCATAACTTCCATGAATCAATGAATTATTTTTTGCGCTCTTAACCATAGACATATGACATATCAAAGAGTATAACCTTAACATCACATAGCTCCAAATGCAATAACCTACGTGCGCTAATCCAAACTTTGTCTGCTTCTCTGCAAGTCTTCGGTAAATCACTGTGTTGACATCAATGACAATCATAGTCATGAATGCAACAACAACTGCTATAGAATGTCTGCCAAACATTTAGCATTCATTCCTAACAATCTCCCCCATTGGCATTGATGGCAACATAGATTGAAAACATCCAATGTTCCAAAAATCCAATACTGTAACAATGCTGCTCTGATAAACATTTTCAAGTCCTCTTCATCAATCAAATCTTACTTAGCTATCAAATCTTGGTTTTTCATGTATACTTCTCCCCCATTGACATCAATGATAGAAATTCCATCACTATGTCAACAACAACTCAATGTCAAAAGACATTGTTCAGAAAAATACATTTACTAGAGTCCTCATGACTTAGCTCAGATACACATACTCCCCAATAGAGGAAGTACCAACATCCAGTCCAGAAGAAAGATAAGGCTCATATACCACTAGACGGATGCAACCAACTGCATCACTTCTCAAAAGTAGGTTGGGGCATAACCCCAAGCATACCTCTCAGATACTCAAATTTATCCTTAGGCAAAGGCTTTTTTAATATATCTGCTATATGCTCTTTTGTACTTATGTACTCAAGTCTAACTTCTTTCTCAGCAACTTTCTCTCTTACAACATGATACTTAATCTCTATATGCTTTGTCTTAGAATGTAATACAAGATTCTTAGACATACTAACTTTACTGGTGTTATCACAATGTATAACAATAGGTCCAAAAAATTTTATACCGATATCCTTCAACATTTGCTTCATCCAAATTATCAGGTTACAATTGTTTGCTGCTACTACATATTTTGCTTTTGTTGTGCTTTGTGAGATACAATTATGCTTCTTACTTAGCCAAGAAACTAATCTTCCTCCAAGGAAAAATGCTCCACCACTGGTGCTTTTCTTATCATCAACACTGCCTCCCCAATCAGCATCTGTATATGCACATAGGGTAAAATCATCAGATTTTTCATACCATAATCCATAGTCCATTGTACCTCTTAAATATCTTAGTATCCTCTTTACTGCTGCATAATGTGATTCTCTAGGTTCAACTTGAAATCTTGCTACCATTCCAACTGAATGTCTTATGTTCCACTAGAGGAGTCTCATTTGTGCTAGATAACTTATGTCCAGTCACCATAGGTGTTCCAACTGGTTTACAATTCTCCATTCCAAATCTTTTCAACAAATCATTCAAGTACTTTGTCTGACTTACAAAGATACCATCATTGTTTTGTGTTATCTATAATCCCAAAAAGTATTTCATCTCACCAATCATACTCATTTCAAATTTAGTTTTCATTTCATCAACAAATTTGTCACTAGCTTCATCTACACCTCCAAGGATAATGTCATTAAAAAAAATAACTATAACTAACAAGCCATTTTCAATTTCTTTTGTGTACAGATTTCTATTAGTTGTTCCTTTTGTAAATCATAATTTTAACAAATACTTATCCAGTCTTGCATACCAAGTTCTAGGTGCTTGTTTAAGTCCATATAAAGCTTTCTTCAATTTACATACCATGTCTCCTTCTTGAGTTAAAGGAGAACCTTCAGGCTACTCAATGTAGACTTCTTCCAATTCCCCATTTAGAAATGTTGACTTCACATCCATTTGATACACTTTGAATTTCTTGTAAGCTGCATAAGCTAAAAACATTCTTACTGCTTCAATTCTTGCAATAGGTGCAAAAGTTTCTTCATAGTCAATTCCTTCTTGTTGTGAGTAACCCTTACATACCAATCTTTCTTTGTTTCTTACTACTTCTCATTGTTCATTCATCTTGTTTTTCAGTACCCATTTAGTTCCAATAACATTCTTGTCTTTAGGTCTAGGTACCAATCCCCATGTCTTGTTCTTTTCAATCTGATCTAGTTCTTCTTTCATAGCATTAGTCCAACTTTCATCTTCACAAGCTTCATTAGTAGTCTTAGGTTCAATTTGAGAAATCAAACATAATTGTTCTTGTGCCTTATTTCGAGTCAGAACTCCTCTTTTGATGCTCCCAATAATCTATTCAAAAGGATGATTCCTTAACAAACTCTTGCTTGGTGTCATTGTCTCAAATCTCTCTTCAGATGTAGGTTCTTCAATAACTTCACTGTGGCTTTCATTCAACAAATCACTGTCAGTTTCATAAAACAATTCAGTAGTTCTAGTGTTAGGTTTAGGATGAGCTTCTTCATCAGATTCATAATCAAGCATTCTTTCCTGAATTTTGAACTTTTCATCAACTTTAACATTTGTGCTTTCAACAATAGTCTTAGTTCTTTCATTGAAACATCTATATGCTTTTCTTTTCAAAGAATATCTAAGAAATATACCTTCATCACTTCTAGGATCAAACTTTCCAATATCATCATCTCTCTTTATATAACATTTGCTTCCAAAAATTCTAAAATACTTAACTGAGGGTGCATGCCCAAACCATAATTCATAAGGTGTCTTGTCTATGTCTACTCTGATTTGTACTCTATTCATTGTATACACTATTGTGTTCAGTGCTTCTCTCTAGAATATCTTTGCCAAATCATTTTCAAACAACATAGCTCTTGCTACTTCAATCACTGATCTGTTCCTTCTTTCTACAATGCCATTTTGTTTAGGTGTTCTAGGGGCTGAATACTGTCTTTTAATGTCATTTTCTTCACAAAAGTTGTTAAACTCTCTAGAAGTAAATTATCCACCTCTATCAGATCTCAAACATTTAATCTTCATTCCAGATTCAATCTCAACTTTATTCTTAATAATCTTAAACTTATCAAATGCTTCATATTTTTCTTTAAGAAATGCAATCCACATCATTATTGTAAAATCATCAACAAGAATCATAACATACCTTTCTCCATAGAATCCTCTAGTCCTAGTAGGACCGCTCAAATCTGTATGAACAATCTCTAGCTTCTCTGTAGATGTAAACTTCTTACTAGGAAAAGAACTTCTCTTCTATTTAGCCATTACACATTCTCTGCAAATCATGTTAGTAGGCTTCATAATTTTAGGTAAATCTCTTACTGCAAGTGTAGTACTTACTTTCACAATGTTATCAAAGTTTATATGACAAAAATTTCTATGCCATAACCAACTATCATTAATATTTGTAATCAAACATGTCATCTCAGTAGGATTCAACTGAAATACATTACCTCTGGTTCTAGATCTAGTTTCCTTCAGGTTTCCATCTTTATCTTTTATCACACAAGTTTTCTCATTAAACCAAACTTGATATCCCTTTTCAACTAATTGTCCAACACTCAAAAGACTATGTTTCAATCCATCCACAAAATAAACATCATTAATATTAGTCTTTCCATCAAGAGTAATAGATCCTATACCTTTAATCAAACAAGGTCCATTGTTTCCAACTCTAACAACTCCTCCATCATATTCATTCAACTTTATGAACTTTTTCATGTCTCCAGTCATATGATGTGAACAACCACTATCTATAATCTAATCATCTTTCTTTTCAACTTGAGAAACTAAGGTTTTTTCTTCCTTAACATCATTTTTAGGATTTTCTTCTTTAATTGCTACAAATCCTATGTCATCAGTATTTTCAGTATCACTTTCACTTAAAGTCCTTTCTATACTAGCTTCAAGATCTTCATCATTAGCATAATAACATTCCTTAGATCTTCTAGGTTTGAAATTGCTTCTGTACTTTTTAACTCTCTTAGGAAATTTAGATGCAAAATGACCATATTCTTGACAAGTCCATCATTTAAATATTTTCTTACCATCTGGTTCTCTTTTCACAAGCAAGGCAATACCTTCTTTAATATTCTTATCTTCTTCATTTCTAGATTTGTTGCTTTCAGCATAATCTCTGCTCACACTGATACTTCTTGACAAAGTAGGGTGCACACTAAGAGCACTGAATGTTGTCTCCATTCTAGGTAAGTCTCCTGATAATCTCAGGTTCATTTCTACTTCTTCCAATCTTCAAAGAAGAGTCTCTCTTGTAAAGTTTTTTTTACAAGGTATCAATTGTTCAATCATCTATGTTGTCTACTTAAATACAGGAGCTAATGTCCTCGAGATTATCCATATCACTTCATTCTCTGTCTTTGTTCCTCCACAAGATTTTATACCTGTAATGATCTTTGATATTCTATCAATATACCTTCTAATAGATTCATCTCCCAACATTCTGATATCTTCAAATGCACAATTCCAATTATGTAATCTAACTCTTTTTGCATGTTCATCACCTTCAAAAGTAGAGTGTAAAGCATTCCAAATTTCTTAAGATTTTTTAAAATATTTTACCTAACTATACTCATTCTCCGGAAGTGCTATCAAAAGTGCTTCTCTTGCAAGTATGTTACACATGAATAGATCTCTCTCTTCCACAGTACATGTTTCAAGATTGTCCTCTTCAATGATAGTCTTATTATTCTTGGTAATGAACCAATAACCTAGTCCTCAACATAATAGGTGTGTCTTCATCTTTTCTTTCCAGCTGTCAAAATTTACTCCATCAAACTCAGGGCTCTCTTTCCTAAAATTCACCATGGATCTCCTTAAGCTATTAAACTTCTTCTTCATCGACCTGCTGCTCTGATACCAATTGTTAGAAAGTAAAGTCCACCAAGATAACTAAGAGGGGGGGGGGGGGGGTTGAATTAGTTATCAAATAATTATAAATTTTATCATCTTCAACAACATTAAACCATATAAGCAATATAATTACCAACCATAGAAAGATATTCATACACAATAACATGATAACACAAGATATGTTGACTAGGGAACCTCTTGATCAAAGAGTAAACCCCGGTGGGAATGATGCCCACAAAAGATGCACTAATATGAATATTCCTTGTGAGAGGATGGACTCTGTTAGGAGTCTTATGAAATAGATTCAATACATATGAATCCGTATTAGGAGATTTTGAATCCCTGTTAAAAGATTCTAACCCTGTTAAGAGTTATGGAAGACAAAAGGACCCACTGCCCAAACAACTTCATGGTAAGATCATTGAACACATTGTCCATATAATCTTTGCATTACTCAATAGAATAATATGTTACCTCTTCTTTGACTATGCCAAACCACACTCACTATTACACTAGATCTCAATTTCAGATCTTTGTACTTCGCATGTCTTCCTTCACAAATTCGCTTTCATACTTAGCTCTTTTCTTCACTTCATGCATACAACATCACAACCACTGCTACCATATCATAATTACACACTTTCACATTACTACTCCTCTTCAAAAAGGAAATACATTTCTTCCTTTATACCACACTCAAATAATTACAAATGAGTCAGCATACAATTACAAAATAAAAGTTTCCACATGCTACACCAAAATTACACAAAACTGTTAGCTTCCAAATACAATAAATCTTCACTCGTGCAACCTCAAAGTTTGCACTATCATCAACATCACTATCAATGTGTTTCCAACTTCCCTTTAACTATGAAAAACTAGATTCCATCTTGATTAGGAGATATCATCTGATTTCCACAAACTGCTACTCAGGAACACTGCCTGAATACTGCTTCCACCAAAATGATCATAACTTCCATGAATCAATGAATTACTGCCTGAGCTCTTAACCATAGACATATGACATATTAAAGAGTATAACCTCAACATCACATAGCTCCAAATGAAATAACCCACATGCGCTAATCCAAACTTTGTCTGCTTCTCTGCAAGTCTTCAGTAAATCACTATGTTGACATCAATGATAGTCATAGTCATGAATGCAACAACAACTGCTATAGAATGTCTATGAAACATTTAGCATTCATTCTTAATAGTCATCACATTATGACTTCATTCCAAGGAGTAGGACCTCTAACCTCCTAGCTAACATTGCCAATCACTCAAACTAGTCCTCAAACCCTTATTTCATTTACAAAGCTCACTAAGAGCATGACACAACAAAATTTCAAATGGTGAGCACCCTTTGCTATTTGTTTGCCCCTGCACCATATTCCCCACCTGAAAAGCTAAGTCCCCTCTAGAGACAAGAGGTGGAGATTCACTCCCTTAAGCTTGAACTAGTTCTTAGGGATCCAAGTGGCCTCTAATTCTAGTTTTTCTTTCCACTTTATTAGGTTTTCTTAATAAGTACCATGCCAGGTCTTTGCGTGAACGCGAGAGTCTAGTATCTTCTCTACTTATAGTTTGGGTTTAGGAGGTAGAGCTACTACTTGTGCTTCTTTCTTATCCTCTTCCACATTCTGATCCATCTTAGTGAGGAGTCCCCTATACTTGACCTAGTCTACAACATTGAAGATAGGAGAGATAGCTAGGTCATCAGGAAGCTCAACTTTGTAAGCATTCTACCCATACTTGGCTAGTATAGGTCATGGACCAATTCTCCTCATTTGAAGCTTTTTGGGAACTCCTTTTTCCATTCTTACCTTGTTTAGGTGGACCATGACCAAGTTCCCTACACCAAACTATACCTCTCTTCTCTTGAGATCAACTTTATCCTTCAATTTCTTGGTGTTTTCAGTGAGGGCCTATTTTAATTGATCATGTACTTCTTTCATTGACTGACTAAAATCTTTAGCATAGCCACTATTAGGAACTTGATTTCCAAATTTCTTAGTTCACATACACCCCTAGGATGTATCCTATATACAATTTCAAAGGGACTTTTTCTAGTAGTTCTATTAATGCTATCATTGTATGCAAATTCTACTTGGTGAATGACTAAGTCCCAAGTCAAACCATATTCTTTGGTTAAGAACCTTAGTAAATTACCAAGTGTCCTATTGACCACCTCATTTTGGCCATTAGTCTAAGGGTGGTAAGCTAAACTAAATGCTAGATTGGTTCCTAGCCTTTTCCATAAGGACCTCCAAAAGTGTCCCATAAATTTTCTATCCCTATCAGAAACAATGCTACTTGGCAAGCCATGAATCCTCACAACCTCTTTGAAAAACAAATAAGCAATATGACTTGCATCATGAGTGACCTTACAAGGGATAAAATGACTCATTTTACTTAATCTATCTACTATGACATAGATGCTATCAAATCCACTCTTTTTCCTAGGCAAACCAACTATAAAATCCATACTTGCACATTCCCATGGTCTGCTTGGTATTGGAAGAGGCTGATAAAGTCCTGCATTGGTAGAAGTTCTCTTTTCTCTTTGACATATGATGCATTTCTCTACATAGGTTATGACATCTCTCTACATTTTAGGCCAATAGTAGTACCTTTGAACCAACTTTAAGGTCTTGTTCAAGCCAAAATGGCCACTCAAACTTCCATTATGTTTTTCTTGAATGAGGTTCTCCCTCATGGACCCTTTAGGGACACACAACTATCCTCCTTTAAAGAGAAATCCATTCTACAATGTAAACTCTGAAAACTCACCATGAAAGTGATTAAGATGATCTTGGCACACCTTGTATGCCTCTACAAAATCTTCATCTGTTTGATACAACCCCTTGAAATTATCCACTCCTATGCTTTGTAGTTGGATTTCTTGAATAGTGAGTAGCCTTCTATTCAAAGCATCTACTAATTTATTGAGTTTCCCCTTCTTTTGTTTTATGGTGAAGGTGTATGACCGCAAGTAGTCCACCCACTTTACATGCCTATGACTCAACTTGTCTTGGGAGTTGAGAAAGCTTAAAGCTTGGTTATCAATGAACACTACAAATTCCTTAGGCAAAAGATAATGTCTCCACTTCCTAAGGGATTGAACAAAGGCATATAATTCTAATTCATAGGAAGAGTACTTTTATTTTTTTTCATTTAGCTTCTCACTAAAGAAAGCCAATGGTCTATTTCTTTGACTTAACATCCCTCCTACTACTATATTACTAGCATCGATCACACTCTATGGTAAAGAGTTCATCAAAAGTTGGCAACCTTAGAATAGGCTTAGTAGCTACCTCCTTTTTCAATGTTTCAAATCCCTTATCTATTGCTGGTGTCCACACAAATTTGGTTTTTAGTCTACCTTTGATAGTATCCATCATGGGAGCACATATCCAACTAAAGTTCCTGATGAAATTTCTATAGTATTGGGTTAGGCCATGGAAACTCCTCACTTCACTTGCATTCTTGGGAGTTGGCCAACTTAGTATGGCTGCAACGTTAGATTCATTCATCTTGAGATCTCCTTGAGATAGAACAAAGCCTACATAGACTAGCTCCTACTTCGTAAAATCACACTTATCTAGATTGATGGTTAGGTATTCCTCTTTCAACTTGGATAACACAATCTTGATATGCATTAAGTGTTCCTCTTTAGTCATACTAAAAATTAGAATATCATCCAAATAGACTACCACAAACTTACCTGTGAAGTCTTTCAACACCTCATTCATGAGCCTCATGAATGTACTTGGAGCATTGGAGAGGCCAAATGGAATAACTAGCCATTCATAGAGTCCTTCAATGGTTTTGAAATTTGTTTTCCACTCATCTCCCTCCTTTATTCTGATTTGGTAATAGCCACTTTTATGGTATATCTTGGTGTAGTACTTAGCCCCTCCTAGGTAGTCCATTAAGTCTTCAATCCTAGGTATTGGAAACCTATACCAGATTGTAATCTTGTTGATGGCTTTGGAGTCTATACACAACCTCCATGTTCCTCATTTCTTGGGTGCCAAAATAGTAGGCACAAAACATGGGTTGATGCTCGTCCTTATCAACCCTTGATCCATCAACTCTAGCACTTGCCTGGCAACTTCTCTATTATGTTCATGAGTCAACTTGTAAGGTGCTTTGTTTGGCAAGGATGCCCTTGGAATCAGGTCTATTTGGTGATTGGTTGCTCTCTTGGGTGGTAGGGTTACAGGTGTACCATCTGACACAATCTCCTTGAACTCCTTCAAAATCTCCTACACTTCATGAGGTATGTCTACCTTCTTGTTATCTACTTCCTCCTTGGGTTTTACCACAATGGCATATCCCACTCCTACTTTCTCAAGGGTTCTCATGAACTCCTTCACTTTCAACATCAACACATTGGGCCCACTTCCTTAACTATCTAGTTCAAGAAGTGATTGAATTTTGTAACTCACTCCATCCTTTAGAAAGGTGTATGAGTTTTTTTCACCATTGTGCATGGCCTTCCTATCAAGTTTCCATGGCCTACCTAGTAATAGGTGACAGGCATCCATTGGAAAAACATCACACAAAATCTTGTCTTTGTAGCCTCCTATGGTGAACTCAATCCATGCTTGTTCATTAACCAAGACATGTTGCCCCTTGTTTAACCAAGTGACTTTGTAGGGAGTGCTATGAGGTATCTTGGGGATCTTGAGTTTAGTTATGGCTTCTTCTGATATGATGTTATCAGTAGACCCTGAGTCTATGATAACCTTGCAAACTTTCCCCATAATCTTACACCTTACCTTGAAGAGTGACCTCCTTTTCTTGGGCTCCTCCTTGACTGGTTCTCTAATTAGTATCATCTTCACCATCAAATTCTCACCACTCTTTGAATCCAATTGGATATTAGGAGACTTCACACTTGAAGTATCTTCATGCACATATGCCACCTTCTTCTCCTCTTGTGAAGTTGATCCTTTCTCAAGACATCTATAGGTCAGATGCCCCAATTTTTGATAGTGATAACACTTCATGGTAGCAAAATAGGATGGTCCCCTTCTTCCTAGTGATCTACCTCTTCCTCAAAATCCTCTACCTCTTCTTGAAACACCTCTTTAACTAGTTTCTCCACTTTATTCAGTCAGTTTGGACTCACCTTGGGGTCTACTATCAGTAATTCTACTTCCATAGATTCCCCTATGTCCTCTGCCATCTCTACCTCTTGCTCTATTCTTTGAGGTCTGGTCTTGCTTCCTCTTTCCTTTCTCTTGCACCTTTAGAAATATTTGGTAGCATTGATGGATTGGTTTAGGAGTGACAAGACTCATGTCTTCTTGAATGGACCACTTAAGACCATTCAAATTTCTTGCCAATCTTATGCTTTCATCTTCCACCACCTTGGAGCTTAGGCATAGTTTTTGAAAATTTTCGGTGTAGGAGTGTACATACATCTCCTTCTACCTAAGATTCTACCTTCTCCTATGGAGCTATATTTCATAGTCATCAGAGACATAAGCTTTGTTGATTTTAGGCACCATCCCTTTCCAAGTAAATATGGGGCTTCTTCCTTCCTTCTCTCTTTCAGTTTGGACAAACTTCCACTAAGTTAAGGCTGAGCCTCTCAACCTTGACTTTTCCACCTTCACTTTTTGAGCATCAGAGACACCATCACATTCAAAATGGTTCTCCATACCTTCTATCCAATCCATGATGAGATCTAGATCCATCTTTCCACTGAACAGAGGAATGCCTTCTAAAGCATTGCTATTGATTTCCTTTAGTGCCTTCAAGAAAGGTTCCTCTAGTATGATAGGGTCTAGTGTTGGAGCTTCTTCCTCCAACTCAATCTCCTTTTCTTTGTCTTCTTGCTCTTCTTTTTGTTCCATCTTGTCCTTGACTCTATCTACCTTGTCTTGGACATCATTCAATATCTATTCTAGTTGTGCTAATCTTTCGCTTAACAATTTGTTATCCTCCTCTTGCTCTTCAACTTTCTTCACCAATTTTGCATTGGTCACAATTTTTCTTGATCAACTAGATTTAGTTGGTGAAAGCATTCACCTTGCTATTCCCAAACCTTTAATAGGCTCTAATACCACTTGATAGGGAGAGGGGATGAACTAATCACTAGTGCATGCTACTAGTCTTCCAATGAGACCTAAGGTGTCCTCCTAGATCACCTACTAGACCTATAGGATCATCACTCTACTTGTGATCCCCTAATCCAAATCCCACTCTTCTATCTTGTGCAAATTCCTATCTTTTCTAACTTCTAGGTCCTCATCCTTGGTGAGGAACACACTAGGCTCCTTAGCTTTCTCTAAGGTCTAACTACTCAAAACTCTCCAAGCTTCTTGTAGGGTCATGGAGATGTTGTACAAACTCCCAATACACTATTTTCAATGCTTAAGATAAGCTTATACATTGATCTTCCTTACCGATTTCAAGATTTGGCACCAAAATAGGGCTACAAGGAAAGTGCCCCAATTAACCCTCCTACTCTAAGAAATTAGGGAATAACTCAAAACCCCTCCATTAACCACTCAAAAATTTCTTTAGAGACTCCTATTCATTCATCTAGGTATTAAATATTTTTGAGGTCTTAGGCCTCCAAACGACTGTACAATACGCTAAATCAAAATGAGGATTTTCAAGGGTTTCTAGGCCTTTCCTAAGTCTATCTAGTTCTCAGCTTGGTTTGATGCCTTCCAAGATTGCTATGACCTCCTCCTTCTTACCCAAGGACCTTAACTCATCCCTCTATCCACTCCATGCCTAAATTTATTCTCATATTCACAACCCTATAGTCTTGAAGCTCTACAACTTCACTCTTCCCTAACTGGGCAACCACTGGCTTGTTAGGAATAAGGTGTCTCAACCTTGGATGATTCCTATTCTTATTATTTGTTTTGTAAAATGTATTTCTTTAAAATAATGTAATTAATTATGAGTTTACATGTCTAGTTGGCATTTTGATGTGTCACTCCACTTGATGTGTTGGCATCTTGAATTGTGTGTAAGGAGATCATGGCTAAAATGGTTATGACGGATTCCTATGATGCATAAGAGCTATTTAAGGAATGTGCTATGATAGGTGAAAGAGTATCTTATGTCTTGGGGCCTATTTGGGTGCCCAAGAAGGAGTGGTTGGTGTGTGTAAGAGAATATGCCAAAAATAGGTTGGTATGATAGATTCTCTTACACTTCTCTTGTGACTGTTATTTTTGGCGGATTCTATGACAAGCTGTCATAGTCTATTCTAGGGGTGGATACCTATTCTTAGGATTGCATGTAATAGCTATGTACATGTGGCTTTGTGCATGGGTCTTGGTGGTTGAGCCCATGATGGATGCCCAACTCCTTTTTTGGCTATTTTTTGGGTCCTGAGGAGTATATATATATGATGTTGCTTCTATGGGAGAGATATAAGTTTTATTTTGGCTCTCATCTCTTGAAAGAACTTGCATTGCAAATGTGTTGTAACCTTTGTGTTGAAGATAATACATTGTGCAAGTTTTGGAGGGGTGGGGTTGATTTACTGAAAGGTTTTTCCACACCGGCATATCTTTGTGTTTATGTGTTTCAATCTTCTCTATCTATTTTCTATATGTATGGTATATGCTGCAATATTATTTGTTAAGTAGCTTAACGAATCTGAAATTGTAAGGATTTAAAAGAATTTGTACAATACTTTCCTTAAGGGATTAGTGTAGGAAGTTATTTTCACATCTAAGTTTCCTTACAAGTGGTATCAAAGCCTAATCAACTTTTGATCCTAGTTGTTGGGTAGGGTTTTTTGAGCTAATCTCAAGTTGAGTGAGAGTTTTGTGTAGAGCAATCTGAATCTTATTTGCAGATTGAGATGGCAAGTTCCTCATATAGTAGAATGGAGGTGGAGAAATTTAATGGCACTAATTTCAAGTTGTGGAAACTCAAGATGGAAGACATGCTTGAAGGCTGTGATCTATGGGAGGCTACTTCACTTGATGTGAAACATGCATCGATATCTCAAGCGAATTGGGAGATCAAGGATCAGAAAGCTAAGGGTCTCATTAGACTCTGTCTAGTAGATGCTATTCTTTTGAATGTTCTTGATGAGACTACTGCAAATTATTTGTGGAAATGGCTTGGGTCTATGTATCAGGCCAAATCTTTGGTGAATAAGTTGTTCCTAAGAAAGAAGTTGTATTCTTTAAGAATGGAGGAAGGAGGATTCGTAACTGATCATCTCAACACATTCAATTTATTGGTTACATAGTTGGCATCATTCGGTGCCAAGATCGAGGAGGAGGATCATTGTATCACCCTACTTTGTTCCTTTCCGGATTCATGGGACCATCTTGTGATGGCTCTCGAAAGTACTATAGTCACATTCTGTATGGATGATGTGGTGTCTTCACTGCTATCTGAGGAGATGCGAAGAAAGATTTCAGATTCATCTAAGGAAGCCCTTATTGTTCATGGGAGATCCAATGACAAAGGAAAGTAGAATGACAACAAGTCAAAGAAGGGTAGATCTAAATCCCATGGGAGTTCTAAGACTCCTAGAAAGTCCAAGGTGAAATGTTGGAACTGTGATAAAACTGGGCACTCTCAAAAGGATTGCAAAGAACCAAAGAAGAAGAAGAAAGGCTCAGATTCAGCTTCTAAAAAATCTCAAGAAGATGGAGATGCTTTTATTGCAGCTTTGGCAGCCCATGCATCTGATGATGTGTGGTTGGTAGACTCGGGTGCTTCTTTTCACATGACCTCTCATCAAAATTGGTTCTCAAAATATGAAGAGTTTGATGGTGGAAAGGTGTACTTGGGTGATGATTCTCACCTAAAGATAGTTAGATGCGGAAGGGTCACTATCAGATTTCTTGATGGATGAGTAAAGGGAATCAATGGATTTATGCACATTCTAAGTTTGGCATGAAACCTATTATCTATAAGTATGCTAAATGATGTAGGTGTGTAGGTTGTTTTTTCAAAAGAAGGATGCAAGATGATGAGAGGATCGATAGTGCTTGCAAGGGGTGCTAGGAGAGGTACCTTATTTCAGCTAGATGTATGTATTCCTCTATGTAATAGTTCTTCATCCTCACCATTTGAATGAGTAGTGAAGAATTCTATGGTTATTGGTTCTGATGGCAGTGCAAACACTTTGGAAGGTAAGCTTCCTGTAGAAAAGACAATGTTGTGGCATATGAGATTTGGCGACATTTGTGAAAAGGGTCTCAGAACCCTAGAAAATAAAATCTCATTAAGGGGTTAAATGATTGCAATCTTGAGTTTGACTTCTGTGAACACTCTGTCTATGGTAAGCAAAATCATGTTTGATTTCACTCTAGTTCTCACAAATCTTCTGATGTTTTGGATCTTATTCATTCTGATGTATTTGGTCCTATAAAAGTTCCTTCAATCTCCAAGTCTATATTTTTTATATCTTTCATAGATGATTATAGCAGAAGGACATGGATTTATTTCCTTAAAAGTAAGACATAAGTCTTTAGTCAGTTCAAGGAATTTAAAGCTCTTGTAGAGAATCAGACTAGTAAGAAGATTAAGTGTGTGAGAACTAACAATGGTGGTGAGTTTTGCTCAGTAGAGTTTGAATAGTTCTACAAAGAACAAGGTATCGAGAGGCATAAGACAACTCCTTATACCCCATAGAAAAATGGAGTTGCAGAGAGAATGAATAGGACACTGGTGGAGAAGGCTAGGAGTATGCTTAGTGGAGCTAGTTTAGAACAAAGGTTTTGGGCCGAAGCTATGGCCACTCCTTGCTATCTGGTTAATAGATCTCCTACATCAGCTCTTGTTGGTAAGACACCCATGGAGGTGTGGTCTGGTAAGAAGCCTTCAATTAGACATCTTTGTGTTTTTGGTTGTGAAGCTTATGCACATGTTCCAAAGGAGAAAAGATCTAAGTTGGAAAACAAAGCTGTCAAATGCATTTTCATCAGATATAGTGTTAGTGTGAAAGGATACAAGCTTTGGGATCCTGTTACTAGTAAGGTGTTGTATAGTAGAAATGTTATTTTTAGAGAGAAAACATCTCCTATTGTGCTACAACTAGATGAAAAAGAAAAGGAAAAAGACATTGTTCAGTTGCCTCCTACCCTTGAGAAGACTGAACAGAGAAACCATGTTGGGCCTAATGATGAAGAGAGCTCTAGCATCTCTGATAGTTTGAAAGAAGAGGAAGAACAACCTCAACCTCAACCCTTGAGGAGATCCACGAGAGAAAGAAAGAAACTAGAAAGGTTTGGTTATTTGATGTTAGATTCCAGTTGTGCCTTTGCTTTGATTACTAACACTGATGAGCCTAGATCTGTGAAAGAGGCTTTGGGCATGGAAGATGCAGGTTCCTAGATTGAGGCTATGGATGATGAGATGGCTTCATTGGAGAAAAAAAGAACTTGGGACCTTGTACCTTTGCCTAAAGGGAGAAAATCTATTGGCTGTAAATGGGTGTTCAAGAAGAAATTCTATGCAGATGGCAATGTTGAAAGGTACAAAGCTAGATTGTTTGCAAAGGGGTATTCATAGGTAGAGGGAATAGATTATGGTGAAATATTCTCTCCTATTGCAAAGTTGACATCCATTACATTTTTTTTATCTCTTGCTGCATCATATGATTTAGAGATATAATAGATGGATGTGAAGACAACTTTCCTTCATGGTGATTTGAAGGAAGAGATTTATATGTCACAGCCTGAGCACTACATTGTTAAAGGTAAAGAATCATTAGTTTGTAGATTAAAGAAATCTCTATATGGTTTGAAGTAATCTCCTAGGATGTGGTATTTTAAGTTTGATGCCTTTGTGTTGTCAATTGGTTTTGTAAGATTGAAATTAGATCATTGTGTTTATTTTAGAGTTGAAAATGATCACCTTCTTATTGTTGCATTATATGTTGATGATATGTTGTTGTTTGGGAAGGGTAAGGGTATGATTTCTAATTTTAAATCTTAGTTGTCAGCATAGTTTGAGATGAAATATCTTGGGGCAGCAAGGTACATCTTGGGTATGGAAGTTAGTAGAGACAAGTCTAACAAAAAAGTTTGGTTGAGTCAGAGTAAGTATATGAATTGTGTGTTGGACAGGTTCAGCATGGCAAATTGTAGACCACTATGTGTTCCTGTTTCTATGGGAAAAAAGTTATCTATAGATGATTGTCCAAAATCTCCTAGTGAGGTGGAGGACATGAGTAGAGTACCTTATGCTAGTGCAGTTGGTAGTCTTATGTATGCTATGGTCTCTACTAGACCAGACATTGCCCAAGCAGTGGGAGTCCTGAGTCAGTTTATGGCTAACCCTGGATGGGTACATTGGGATGTAGTTAAGCAAGTATTTAGATATTTGAGGGGTACATCAAATTACTCCATATGTTATCATGGTAACTCTTCTAGATCTCTGCATTCAATTTGTATTCATGGGTTTGTGGATTCAGATTGGGTAGGTGATATTAACAGCAGGAGATCCACCAGTGCTTATGTGTTTACTATGTTTAGTGGTGCCATCAGTTGGATGAGTAAGCGACAATGTGTGGTTGCTTTGTCCACTACAAAAGTTGAGTACATGGCTGCTACTCATGTTTGTAAGGAAGCCATTTAGCTTAGGAGATTATGTTCTAATGTTGGTGTTGATGCATAATAGATTACTATTTGGTGTGACAGTCAGAGTGCTATTTTCCTTGCGAAGAATCCAACTTTCCATGCCAGAACAAAGCACATTCATGTGCAGTTTCACTTTGTGAGAGATATGGTGGAAGATGGAAAGGTAAATTTGGAGAAGGTAGATACTATGAAGAATTTTGAAAATGCATTAACGAAACCAATGTGCACTAAGAAGTTTAGATGGTGTTCGAAGTCTATGGGCCTTTTTTCCTATAGCGATTAGTTCCTGTTATGTTCCTATTGCTCTTACAAGGTGTTCGATAAGTGGGAGAATGTTAGGAATAAGGTGTCTCAACCTTGGATAATTCCTATTCTTATTATTTGTTTTGAAAAATTTATTTCTTACAAATAATGTAATTAAGTATGAGTGTACATGTCTAGTTGGCATGTTGATGTGTCACTCCACTTGATGTGTTGGCATCTTGAATTGTGTGTAAGAAGATCATGGCTGAAATGGTTATGATGGATTCCTATGATGTGTAAGAGCTATTTAAGGAATGTCCTCTGATAGGTGAAAGAGTGTCTTATGTCTTGGGGCCTATTTGGGTGCCCAAGAAGGAGTGGTTGGTGTGTGTAAGAGAATATGCCAAAAATAGGTTGGTATGACAGATTCTCTTACACTTCTCTTGTGACCGTTATTTTTGATAGATTCTATAAAAAGCTATCATAGTCTATTCTAGGGATGGATGCCTATTCTTGGGATTTCATGTAACAACTATGTACATGTGGCTTTGTGCATGGTTCTTGGTGGTTGAGCCCATGATGGACGCCCAACTCCTTTTTTGGGTATTTGTTGGGTCCTGAGGAGTATATATATGATGTTGCTTCTATGGGAGAGATATAAGTTTTATTTTGTCTCTTATCTCCTAAAAGAACTTGCATTGCAAATGTGTTGTAACCTTTGTGTTGAAGATAATACATTGTGCAAGTTTTGGAGGGGTGGGGTTATTTTATCGAAAGGTTTTTCCCCACCGACATATCTTTGTGTTTATGTGTTTCAATCTTCTCTATCTATTTTCTATATGTATGGTATATGTTGCAATATTATTTTTTAAGTAGCTTAATGAATCTGAAATTGTAAGGATTTAAAAGAATTTTCACAATACTTTCCTTAAGGGATTAGTGTAGGAAGCTATTTTCGCACCTAAGTTTTCTTACATGGCTCACCTAGGGAAAGAGGTTAGAAATATCTCCTATGCTTTTGAGGGCCCTTCCAACTACATGGGACAAGTATATGATGTACACTCACTATACCCAAATGGTCATACTAATTCTATGGTGGGATAGTGAGCTACATGCTTCACAATGCCAACTGCTTGAAATAGGACAGAGAACTGGCAAAACAAAGAGTATTTAGAAACTTGAAATAAAAACTCACACACACCTAATCTAATGAATCTAGTCTACTTTACAAAAACCAAAAGACAATACCAAATGATTATAGTAACAAAATTAACACAAATATGCTTTCATTAGCTCTCTGTCAAGCTTTACACACATAGATTTCCTTCTCTAGCACACTATCCGTACAAAAAACACACACTTACAACAATATTAGTGTTTGTTAGGCTTATATATGATCTCCTAGGTCTATGGGATTCATCATTAGGTTTTCTATCTTACCATAGGTAAAATCCACCATTTTAGGAGGTCGTTGCAGAATGTTATCGAGCAACATTTGCAAAAATGTAAAGTTGCACTTTTCAAATTTTACAACTTTTGCCAAATAAGCTATTTCTTAGCTCCTTAAGGCTAAATATTCTTTCTAGGTGACTCCTAGTTATTGAATGCTTGATGTGAACTCCAAATAACTTAAAAAGTTCTAAATTGACCTCTGTCATCATAGTATGACTTCATTCCAAGGAGTATTCAACTAGCCTTGAGGCCTATCCAAAAGAACTTCTAGGACCTCTAACCTCCTAACTAACATTTCCAATCACTCAAACTAGTCCTCAGACCCTTATTGCATTTACAAAGCTCACTAAGAGCATGACACAAAAAAATTTCAAATGGTGAGGGCCCTTTGCTATTTGGGTGCCCCTGTACCATGCAGACCTCATTTCATGAATAGCAGATATTCTGATTGCATATGCAGGCAACAAGGTTCTTAAAATTTCACTTACCACTATATCTTCAGAAATGATACCACCAGCTCCTCAGATAGCCTTGACTACCTCTTTGATTTGGTTTGTGTAAGTACTATGTGATATTTTCTCCTTCCTTCATTTTCATATAATAAAATATGGCTCTTAGGCTTTCAGTTATTGCTCTCATCACATTTACATCACCACTATAAAATAGCACAATTTTATCCCACATTTTCTTCATAGTAGTACAAGCCTTGACATCATCAAATTCAACATTAGATAGAGAAGCATTAATCTCTATCATAGTAATATTATGTTCATGTCAGTCTCTCAACTAATCAAGAGTCAAAGGACCAGCTGGCTGCATGCACCCATTGTCCAGTAAAGTTATAGAAGATTCTCCAATTCTAGATATGTGAAGTCTCATCCAACTTTTCCATGTAGAAATGTTGTCCTTGTTCAACTTCGACACTTCCCTCTTATACATCTTGTAATCTTTTTGTTGAAGTCCTTAAAACTCTGTCCCAAGAAACCAATGCACTCTGATACCAATTGTTAGAATAACTGAGAGGGGGGTTGAATTAGTTAGATTAGTTACCCTATAGGCCCAAATACAAAGATTTACCTTATCAAACAATTCAAACTAATTATGCATCTCAGTTTAACATAAAATATCAATTTGTATGTTCCTTTACCGATTTCCAATTAATAACTAACTATGATTACTGACCAAACCAAGTATGCAGTATGTAAAGTATGATAACAAAACAATCATCACAAATAAAACATAACACAATGATTTAACATGGAAACCCTGTTAAGGGAAAAACCACCTGGGACCGGTAACCCAAAATAATTCACTCTTCTAAAGTGAGCTCGATGAAGAACCAACAATGTTAAAGGTTACAAACACACTGTTAAGTGTGACCTTGTTAGAGGATTTAACACTAACAGTTAACTTTTGACCAGCATTCACTATGGGGTCAACAAGATAACAATGTACATTCTTTGAATGACATAGGGTAGAATATAAGACTGTTAAGTCCACTCGGTTAAGAGATTTTTTGAATCAATGGTTAAACTAATATAGTATGATTTGATTCAAATACAACTCAATTGTAGATATTCAGATCTATGCTAAGCCCATAAAAATCCTCTGATCAATAATCAAATTCACTTCATCAATATTCTTTAACTTACTTTCACTCAGTAAATAGTTCTCTGACGCTCAGTGGTCTCTACAGTTTGGCTCTTTCAATAACCAGTCTGATCAGGCATGCATGAATAGTCTTCACGTGATATCTCTATAGTCATCTTCCTTCAACATAGTTTCAACAATGAAACTCATGTCCTTCATCTGTTTTGCCTCTTAAACCTCCATTGGTAGATGTGTCAATAACACATTTTAATCTCATCCTTTAGATCTTCTCCGAATTTTGTCAATTGTGGATCTCATAAAAAACTTAATCCTTAACCTTGAAATCATAATAGTATCTAGCTGATCATACTATGTCGGCTATT
The DNA here is from genome assembly GCA_027943335.1 of Chamaecyparis obtusa. Lineage (NCBI taxonomy): Eukaryota > Viridiplantae > Streptophyta > Pinopsida > Cupressales > Cupressaceae > Chamaecyparis > Chamaecyparis obtusa. The sequence continues at coordinate 663,517 of BSBK01001448.1, forward strand.
CTTAGCATTTAATGTTTTCATCCATATTTCGTTAATACAAAAATGCATTGATGATAACTAGTTAAACTAGCTCGGTTAATACTATCAGTCAGTATACACTACACTGGCTCAATGTATATAGAAAACTTCAATTACCGACCACATTGTCTTGTTCAATTTTAGTTCTCTTCTTCATAACAGATTAATCCAACATAATCAAATCAATAGTATGAAGCCATAGACTCATCAATAAGTTACCCAATGTTTTCCTTATCCTTAAAATTAGGAGGCAATGATGTGTCCTTTTCCATTTAATTATTTTTCTTTTTTTATTTTCTCATGCTTAAAAACTTTTGGATTTGGAGAGCTATTTAATTTGGGGCATTTTAAAAGACTTGTATTTTCAATCAGTTGTCTTCAAGAAGCCATCATATTTTAAAAATTGAAACATTTTAGTTAGCTATATATATTTAGAAAAACTAATATAAAAAGGATCTATTTTGGCTCTAATGCAAATGATGTGTTGTTAAGAGTAGAAAAGACATTAAGTGTTTTATGTTCTGATTAGTTACTTTGATATTTTAAAATGAAGATTTTTGAAGTAGTGTTCTTGAAATTATATATGGTTTGCTATTGTGGAAAGTATTTCATTATTCATATGTTGAATGGTTTCTATTTTAATCTTCCATAAGGAAATTTAAAGTAATTGATTCATTTCAAATTATTTACTATCAAGAAATGTTTATTAGTGTAAATGTAAAATGAAAGATGTTGTTTCAATACTTAGAATATTTTTTTTTCTCTTCTAATCCCCATCATACTGTGATACGAGAGTGATAATCAATTACATTATTATTTGTTCATTTTTCTTTGAAGTTTTAATTAAGTTTATGCCTTTTAAATCTTTATAGTTAAAAGCTCTACCTTTCATTGTTCTCTAGTTAAAAGAATATGTATTTTTAATTCATTAAAAATAAGTTTATAATGTATTTGCATCTTGTAAAATAAGTAGAGAGTGGGTGTAGGAAGACATCAGACCTATCTCAACTATTGGAACAATTTGTTTCTTGTTTGGACATAGCTATATAGAGTTAGGTGACAAAATCCACAAACCAATACAATGATAAACTACAAATATTTTTCAAATGTAATGAGGCTCTGATCAAGATGCATGAGGGATATGAAAGGGCTCAGTGGAAACCACCTTTGGAGTAAGTTTGTCTCATGCTTATGAAGTAATTTATGCTTAAAGGGAACTTTTAGGCTTTTTATTAATACCACATGCCTCCATGATGCAAGAGCATCCTAGCTATACTTGGGCAATCTTTCATCACCCAAAAATAGTTCTAGTTTCTTTTCAATAAGGGTTATCTTGTGCAGAGCTTCTATTTTTAGGAATTTACTATTTTTAGTAAGTTTTCCGTTTGAGCTCGGAATGCTCTATTTTCTTCCTTAGAGGTTAACTTTGGTCATAACAACTTGCCATTAAAGTTTCATTGCAAGATCAAGTCTAGTTTTGAAGATATTGAAATGTTTTGGTAATGGTAGAAAGGTATAGAAACTTTGAACTCAGTTTTGAAGGCTTTAGAGGCTCTGAAAGGGGGTCAAAACATTGGTTGACTATATTTTGCACAGGTCAAGTTTCGTAGAGCACTTCGCGCCATTTCCAAAATGGGGTCATAAAAACTGATCGAATCAACAAGCAATGACTTATGGTCTTTAGAAGTTACACTACCTAAAATGGATGAAAATGAGTTTCCTTCAAAATTTCTTTTGAGTTCCAATTTTTGTTTTGAGATGAATCTAATGAAATAAAAAAGAAAATAAAATAATTCTAGGGTTGGTTGGCCTTAATGGCTAAAATTCTAGAAACTTCCTAGGTGGTGAAAAATTGCCTATATAAGGAAGGCCCATAGTGTTGTCTAGGGCGGTTATGGGTAGTTATTTGAGGCTTTATCTTACATAATATTGTAAGGAAAGTGTCCATGTGGCTTTGCATATTGTAATTATAAAATTCATAATTCCATACTTGTGGAGATAATAAGAAGCCCATTTTATGTTCTTGCAAATTATTTTTGTGTCTATGTGTTTGTTACGTGTTTATGTTATTAAGGGTCCAACACTCTTCATCACTCCACTTAACCATTTCAAGAACCATGAAATTATCCCATTTTCAATATTCTTGCTTAATTCTCTGGAAATTTCTTTTTTTGATGCAAAAGAGAGTATCCATACCTAGAATAAGAAACTTATTCCCTTGCATTAGGGTCTCATTTTTAGGCTTTTCCATTTTTATTTTCCACTCTGCCCCCCTAAGCCTATTATGGTCTATGAGGCCCCTATTTATCAATCTCCCTCACCTGCTAGCATCATTGACATGTCAGGGCCTAGTAAAAAGAAAGGCATTCATCATATAGGTACCCTTAGGATTGCCTCCCAACCTTGGACCCTATATTTTTTGAATTTTAATACCCCTATGCATGATACCCATGGCTTGAAAGGCAAAGGGCCACGGCTAGAGACCTCCCAAAGGAAAGGGAAGAATCCCTCTCCCTACCAAGAAAACCAAACTTTGCATCCAAAAGGTGAATAGTTATGAGGAAAATGAGGTGGAAGAGGAGCACACTACTCCATGTAGATCTAATAGGTTGGCCATTAGGTCTACAAAGAAAGGGAAAAAATATTGGTTGACTATGATTTAGAGGAGAATAATGAATAGAAGAATGAAAATAATGAGAATGATGATGGGGAAAATAAGGATATGGAGTGTGAGGACAATGATTCTGATGCTATTGGTAGCTCAATCAAGCCAAATACTAATATTTTTACTCACATATTTGATAGCATGAAAGAGGATCCCATTGAGCTCATAAGGGACATGATGTCTAAAGAGGTTAACACTATCCTCTCCAACCCTAATTTGGTTTCTACAAGTTAGAGTTGGCCAATTTGAAATATGAGGTATAGGCAATTTAAAAAATAAATTGAATAAGATGGAATGAAAGATGGGAAGTGTTGTCACTAGGGATTGCACCCGTGATGGCTAAGTATAAAACCTAGCAATCCTGTGAAACATGGGAATACTCTCAGGATGTGGGACTACTTCACTAAGAATAAACCTTCGAATTAAGGGTTGACTTCCCCATTTGTATCACCTAAACTATACTGACTTTGAAGGGAAAGGGATAGGGGTTGTATAAAACTAAAATGACTAAATCTAACTTAGTTGATTCACCAAACTAGATAGATCCACAAAACTGAAAATTAAACTCACAATGTAACCCAACACATAACATGAACTCCACAACTCTTCCAAATTTGATTCTTCCCCTTAGAAAATAATCAGGTGCTGATTGTGAATGAGAAGGAAAGATGATTTTCACAACTCAGCACAATTAGATGCACATAGATTTGAAAAAACTTCAAAGAAAAATCAATGCTTGTAAAATAATCAAATGAACATAATATCATGTAAATGATTAAATTCAATCACAATATATGACACTAAGCTCATCAAACCAACTCACAAAGCTATAGAAAAGAAGGGCAATGTGCTATTAGCTGGAATAAAAGGAGTCACAATGTCAAATTGCTTCCCAAAGCGCTACACATTCACCTTGTGAGGATGAGGGAAAAAGGAACTAGCCTTCAATCACCAAAGGTGAGAGGCATATATAGAAAATCTAGAGAATTTTCCATCAAGTCCACTACCTCACAAAGAATAGAAAAATCCAGCCATTAGGACCATGATCCCATCACTCTAAAATTTGGATGCCCAATTCTTGAGAATATAAGGGAATGGAAAAAGTGGAGTCACTAAAATAGACTAGTCAAAGAAAGACCCAAGATCCACTAAGTCATGCAGAATAAATGATATTCTGACAAGGCTTATAAAATGCCATATGTCAAATATCTTACAATGAGGCTCTTGCATGGAATTATAACATTAAAAAATATTCCCCCCTTTTACTAAAAATCAAGCCAAAGTGGATCCTAAATATATTAAAGGTAATCTCAACTCAAAAAGAGGAGAAAACCTATAATATTTACATTTTAAGCATATCCACATTTCAAAAATATATTCAACCAATCAATAGCCCTTCTCCCTCATACATGAAAAACATGATTGTAATAACATTATCACCTAAGTCAAAACAAATGACTTCTAAGGGAACCTAGGGCATCACAAATAATTAATATAATTACCCTCTAAGAGAGACAATTATATTAATATCTTTATAAAAATATAAACTATGCCCATGAGAAATTATCAAAGGGAGCTAAAAGTTGCTCAACCCTAAAAAGGGGAGACCAAAAGAAATATGCAATTATGGAAACCCCCCTTCGAAAATGGAAACATCACTACAAAGGAAACTGGAACTCAACATCTGGTAGTGTCTGGAACTCCTCAGCAACTTGAAACAGCAACCTTCCATATTGAAACTGGAAACAACAAACACATTTGGCAATATGAAGAGATAGGCATCAATTTCTTTTTCTTTTCACTGCATCTCGAAGGCAAAATCTTGTATTTTGAATGGAATTGGTTCACATTTCCTTGTTGCATTTCATATTGCATCCTATTTGTGTTATTTCTTAGGGCATTTGATATTATCAAGATGCTATTTGGCCCTATTATCATTTCATGAATGAATCATGGCATACTATGATAACCTAGGGCATGTTTGGTTTTCATTTTGTTGCATTGTTATAGCACTGATAGCTTGTTGAATTGCTTTGAAATCCCGATGATGCAAGGCCAGGGCATAGGTTTATTATATAGTATCTCTATTATTTCAATACATTTCATCCTCTATTAATTTTTAGCTCATTCCTTTGAGCTAGGGCACCATCAATTATCCTTCTCTATTTGAAAACAAGAAACTAGGGCATGGTTAAAATCTGAGTCTTTGTTTGAATGAGCCCGATAACTCTAGGCAATGGCATGGTCTTGAAGCTTCATATCTCTACATGTTCTTTGTTATTTCATTTGATATTTGGATTTGATGAATGTAGCATTGTGTGTTGTTTGATGCTATAGCATTGAATGTTTGTTGCTTAAAAGCTTAATGCTGAATCAAACTTGTGAAACTAGGGCATAGTATATTACATCTATGCATTCAATTCCATTGGTTACTTTATTTATTTGTTGAAGACATTTGCTAGCCTGCTTGTAGGTTTTTCCATTATTTGTCCTCGTAATTATTGATGCCATTATATATGACCCATGAGCATAAGGCTTTTCCATTCTATGTAGTTTCAAGGGCACTGTTGCTATATTTTCATGTTGCATCCTTCGAAGGCATATTGGATGGTTTCTATAACCTGAGAATACATAGTATTGCATTTGAATGTTGTTTTGAATTCTGTTGGCACCACAACACATGCATAGCCAAAGAATGTAAAGGTTAATGCATGTATTACTGGATTTCTTTCCTTTTGCTTCAATACATATTGCTATCTTTGAGCATAAGCTGAGGACTGGGCATTAACATCTGTTGTTGCATTGTGTATTGGTATTACTATAATAGGAAAATCCCACTATTGTACACCAGTGCCATGCTCTGAGAAAAATCATGCTAGTATTGCCCATCTGATTATGCAGTCCTAATGTAGTGAAACTATTGCTATCAATCCTTGATCTATGCCTTCTCTGAGCATTTTCCATTTGATTTGTGGCACTAGTTTATGCTTACATAACAAACCCATGGCAATAATTTTACATGTTTATCACTTGGATTCTTAGGGCATGGAAGTCCTCTTTTAATATTTCATAATTGGAGATTTATCATGCTTTCATGTCATAGCATTATCATAGAATGCAGATTGAAACACATTAATGCCCTAAATGCAATGCATTGAGTTTATCTTTAAATATCATCTGTTGTACCTTTCTGGACTAGTTTATGCTTATATGTGCCATTTAAACATCTATGCAATAGAGTGCCCTATCTAGTCCATAGATTTATGTACTCTGCCATTAGCTCTATTCTGAACCAGATGCCATGAAACCCTTTGTTTCTCTTTTATGTTCTTGATGCTAGATCATCTAAATGTTCCCCTATATGTACACATAGTGTGTGCTCTTTGCCCTTGATGGGATAATAGATAAGGTACAATGAAATTACTTTATCGTTACCCACATCAAGGATCAAGATCATTCATGGAACTCTTTATTGGATCAACTTCCCTGTATCTGCACATGAAATAAACATGTTAGTGAAAACCATGGTGCCCTAATGATTTTGAGTCTAGTACACAGCTTTGAGCATAACCTTTATGAGAGGTGTATGGATGAGTGTGTATATGCATTACTATATTTTTATATCAGCCATTGCTTGGATCCATTGGATCTAACCCAAATCCCCTTCTTCTTTTGCAGGTTCTAGATCATAGGAGCTTCTGGATAGGACGGGCTTCGAACTTACAAAACCAGGCAATGTTTGGTACCCCAATACCACATCTTCTTCTTTGTATATTTACACTCATTCATTTACTTTTGGTAAAGGCTATGCTCATGACCTGTGTGAGCCTAGATAGATGTTCTTTCTTTTCAGCTCTTTTACTTCTTTGCTTAGAACAAAATGATACAGATAGATGTATGTGTAGATGTAGATGCTATTAATTTCTTTTATTTTCCATGTATTGCAATGAAATGAACACAAATTTAATCCAGATCACCTAATAACACAAAATAGGTTATAGTAGCTCATCTAGTAATTAGGCTTTCAAAATGTGTCAAAAATATGACAACATTCTGGTGACCTCTTTGGAGTGCTTGCTTGCTAAGCATCTAACTAGCTACCTTGAAAATCCATTGGGCACAGAGTCACTAACAACTGACCAAACTCCAACCAAAAAAAAACTCCTCTCTCCAACCAAAACTAAAACTAATTGCCTGACAACTATTCAAGCTTATTGCTAACCAACTGAACAACTGAAAACTGAAAGCAAATTAAACTAGAGCACTTGTGCTAGGCACTTAGGGAAGATAGAAAGCCAAAACCATCTAACACTACTAAAATAAAAGGTAGAAAGAACCTCAGAAGCAAGCCTTGAGGTGAATCCCATTCACTAGAATGGGCAGCTCCTCTCCATCCATGCTAGCCAATTGATAAGCATTGTGGGCCTTGCATCAAATCACCATGAATGGTCCAGTCTAGATAGCATCAAACTTGGTGTGTTTCCCTGGCTTATGCTTTGCTTCATCCCACCTAAGAACTAAATCTCCTTCCTTAAATACTTTAGGTGTTGTTTTCTTATCAAAACTTCTCTTAACCTGGGCATGATGAGCCTCAAGGCCTTCAAATGCCATCTTTCTTGTCTCTTCTAATTCAATAAGTTCTGCCAACCTAACCTGCATTGCATCCTCTTGCATGAGATCAATCTCTTTAATCAGAATCAGGGTAGGTAGCTTAGTAGACAAAGGAATCCTAGCCTCCCTTCCATATACCAATGTGTAAGGTGAATTACCAGTAGCCCTCTTAGGAGTTATCCTGTCAGCCCACAAGGCTGACTTTAACTTGCTATGCCAGTCTCTCTAGTTTCCTTTTATAATTCTTCTGATTATTCTAAGCAAGTTCTTATTGGTTGATTCTGCTTGGCCATTACCCTAAGGGTAATAATTAGAAGAAGTACTCAAAAATATTCCATGCTTGAGTGCCCACTCTAGAATCCTAACTCCTAGGAAAGCCATGGCATTGTTTGATACAATTGAATCTGGAGTACCAAACCTGGATATAATGTCCTGATAAAAATTCAACACAAAAGTCTCATTAGCCTCCTTTAGTGCTACTACTTCTGTCCAGTTAGTGAAGTAGTTTGTGGCAGTGAGTATCTATTTGTGTCCAGCACTAGATGGTGGGTTGATAGGCCCAATAAAGTCTAGACCCCACTTTAAAAAAGGTTGTTCAACCTCAACAGGATGAAGGGGAAGGGCATTCAACTTTTGTTTTCCAGTAAACAAGGCACAATTTTTGCATTTTCTAACCCAATCAAAAGCATCCTGATACAAACTAGGCCAGTAATATCCAGCTCTTAGAATCTTAAGAGCAATAGTTCTGGTAGTAAAGTGCCCACCAGAACCTCCATCATGAAATTCTTCTAGTATTTTCTTAATTTGATCAGTTTCAACACATCTTAATAAGACACCAGCATGATCCCTTCTATAAAGAACATTACCAATAACAACAAAAGGAATAGCCTAAAGTCTATAGTACCTTCTTTTACTCCTCCCAAGGCCTTAAGGGCATTGGCCAGTAGCAAGATAGCACTTCATTTCTATTATCCAGCTTGGGCTCTATCTAGCATCCTAATTTATCAAAACTACTTCTTCCTCCTACTGGTCTGCCTCTATTATTTTCTCATTAAGTTGTTCACATAGTCCTTTTCCTCTAACCAGTTTGATCACCTTGATTTTTACATCATATTCCATAACCTTGGTGACCCATCTAGCTCTCTTATGACTTAGGTCTTTGTTCAATAGAAAGTCCTTTATGCAAGGATGTGCAACCATCAGGTGCATTGTGTTGTTAGACAACAAACGTCTAAACTTCTTTAGACTTCTCACAATGGCCAATACATGTTTTTCTATAGGCAAATAATTCAGCTCATAGCCATCTAGGTCCTGACTATAAAAAGCTACTGGCTATTCTTGATTTTTAGCATTATGTTGAACTAAAATTGTAGAAATGCTATCTTTATCCCCAAAAGCATATAATATAAAATCTTTAGAGAAGTCAGGATTTACCAATGTAGGAGCAGATGCAATTACTTCCTTGACTTCTTCAAAGCTCCTTTTTCCTTCACTGGTCCAATGAAAACTTGTATTATTTTTAAGCATCTGAGTCATAGGCTTCAAGAGTGTAGCAACATTTGGGATAAACCTTCTTAAGAAGTTGATCCTTCCTAGGAAACTCTGCAATCCTTTCTTGTGAGCTGGCAGAGGAAGAGCCAGAATAGCTTTCACCCTCTCAAGGTCAATAGTTGTTCCCTTCTTGGAAATAATGTTTCCCAGTAGTCTTCCCTCATGAACAAAAAAAATACATTTCTTAGGATTAAGTGAAACCCCAAACTCCCTCCATCTTTCAAAAATCTAAGGTGTATCAGGTGGTCTTCTATGTCCTTTGAAAAAATGGCTATATCATCTAGATATACCAGAACAAACTTGTTCATTAGGCTAGCAAAAGCCATCTCCATGGATTTTTGGAATGTGGCACCCGTATTTGACAACCCAAATGGCATCTTCCTATATGCCATGGTGCCCCATTTAGTAGTGAAAGTTGTCTTGTATTGATCTTCTTCTCTGACCAGGACCTGGTTATAACTAGAAAAGCCATCTAACAAAGAAAACCTGTCAGATCTAGAAACATACTGTAAAATCTACTCCATGGATGGTAATGGGTGATGATCCTTTAGGGAAGCCCTATTAAGGTCTCTGAAATCTACACACAACCAGATCTCACCATTCTTCTTCCTAACTAGCACTAAGTTTGAGACCCATGAGGTATGCTTAATAGGAAAGATAATATTAGCTTGAATCATTTTTCTCAACTCTTCTTTCATTAGGACCTTTAACATGGGATTAATAGGCCTTTGTTTCTGCCTTACAAGCTTGGCTTGGGGTTCTAATTCAATAGTGTGCTAGGCTAGATGAGGATCAAATCCCTTTAAATCATAGTATTCTCAAGAAAATACATCACTAAACTCTTGGCATAATGAAACAAAAGATTGCATCTCAGACTGAGTGCATACCTTTCCTAACTTGAGAATTTTTTTTTTGAGGACCTCTACAGGATGGTAGTGTTCTTCTTTAACTATCATGCTAGCCTTGTCACCTCTGAGTTGATCATCAGAATTGAATATAGACTCAAGGGTGACCAATCCTTTAGGTAATCTTTTTCTTTTCAACTGTAACATTTGATCATCATATTGATGAGCATGTTTGCTCTGGTTCACTCTAGAAAAATCAACTTCTTCAATAAGAAAATTGAAAATCTGTTCATCATTTTCAAAAACTTGCCAGCTTACTTGATTGTCTAGTATAGATGGTCTTACTAGGACCTTCACATGCTGAGAATCAGGATCAGAGACACTCTTTGGAATATCATATTCTACTCCCATGGTAGCCAACTTGTCTTCTTGCATATTCTGGTTTCTTGGAACAACAACTAAATTGAAGGCACATAAACCTTCTATCAGGTCCCAGACTCTATGTTTATACATCTTTAATGTGTCACTCTTTGTGAGATTAGTGCCACAAATCTAATTGACCACCAACTCACTATCACTAGTCACTTTTAGGTTCTTGATTCCTCTCTGTCTTGCCCATTCCAAACCATGTATCAATGCCCCATAATTTTCTGTATTATTGGTACAGCTGAAAGAAAAATGGACATTTGAGTAATACTTTTCTCCCTCTGGAGAAATTAGGACAACAGCTCTACCTTAGCCCGCTTTGCTTCTAGCCCCATCAAAGAAAAGTTGCCACAAATCATCATCATGACTGGCAGAGTTTTTGTCCTCCCTTTTAATCAATTTTGGCATCACAATGTCTCCCTCATGAATGATAAACATTCCAATGCTAGCCACATCTATATTTCTAAAAGGATCCTCTTCTTCTAAATCACTTTCAGCCTACTCATCTAGTGCCATGTCAGGAAACTTCTTGTCACTGGTCTTAGGTTCAGAATCAATTGATTCTTGATCATGATACATCAACTTGGCATTTATAGGGCTTGGGGTGTATGGTTCAACATAATTTTTTGCAAAATATTTAGACTTAATCCTGACCCTGGTTCCATACCTTGTTGTGAAATACAAGTGAGACCAATTAGTTTAGAGATATCCTCCTATCCTAGCAGTGAAATCTCTACTCAAACAGATAGCAAAAAGAGGAGGTAGATCAATAACATAGACATCTTGGGGAATGGAAAAAGTAGGACATTCATGAAGAGTGAGACTCAGGTCTTTTATAACTCCCAAGGTATTAATTGATGACCCATCGAGCTAAACAATAGGATTATTTAATGGCTCATAAGGTAACTCTAGTAAATCTACCAACTATTTAGAAATTATAGAACTACTTTCCCCTGAATCTATCATAAAATTATGGATTAAATGATTCCCAACAATAAGAGTTAGATAGAAAGGAGGAGGCTTAACCTAAGAAACAACAGTAGGCTGTGAACCAACCTCTTCTCTTTGTTGATCTTCATGAGGGGTTCTAGCCATCAGGACCTTAGGCTGCTCCAAAATAGCTCCTTGGCTTGATGAAATCTTAGCCAATTCATTCAGCATCAACTCCTTTTGTCCAACGATTGCTAGAGTGTCTATCAAGGGGACATTGATTGATGTCTTTTTCATTTTCTCCACTATGTTGAAAGAGCCCAAATTCACCTTAGGTTGTCCTTTTGGAACAACATTTTCACCTTGTGTAGGCACCAACTGAGCAGCTACCTTAGCTAGCTCCTTTGTTTCTTTTGACTAGTCTATAGTTGAAACTTGAACTGGTTTAGGTGGCAGATTCACAACAAGATCTGACTAATTGGTAGAGGCCACCTGATCATCTTCTAAAGCCTTCTTCTTAGATCTTGTAGTGGCTACAATAGGAGTGTAAGCTGAATTATCATTAGGTGAAGATATCACTTCACAAAAGTCTTCTTTTTGAAAGTTCATCAATGCTGCCTCAGAGGGTTGAGCCTCACTTGTGGTGTTAACCGAGCATTGTTGATCTAGTCCTTGAACCATTTCTTGTGGCATGGTCACACTATTTTGTACCATGAGGGCCTGAGCATAACCCGCTGGACAAACTCCTTGAACATGTTGTTGATTGCATGGGCATCCCCATTGATAATCTTGTACTATATTATTTTGAGCCATAGGGACCAACTCTCTAGAAGTACTAGGTGTGCTAGGATTATAAGGCTGGCTGGATTTTTGATTAAAAACCTTTGTTTGATTTTGCTGGCCTTGCTGGTATTGGAACCTATTTTTCTGATAATGGTTATGATGAGGTGGCTGGTAAGGATGTTGATAAACTTGCTGGATGGGTTGTGGGTATTGTTGGTAAGGCTGTGAGAGAGGTAGTGAATCAAGATTTTTACTAAAAATAACCATGCTATTTTGGGCTAAATGTAATGCTTTCATGAAATCTCCCAAATCAGGGGCTTCGCATGCAGCCGAGCTAATATCTTGTTGAGTAGGAACTGGGATAGGTGGGATAGATGCTAAAGCTGGAATTGATTTTGGAACAGGGTGTAACTCTGGAAAAATTGGCATTGGTGGTCTTGGAGCAATCTTCCCAGCTTGGATTAGACTGTTCTCAGCTCTTATGGCAAGGTCATATGCTGCTGGAAGGTTATTCCCACCTAATGACTAGATCATAACAACAATATCACTATTGAGGGCTCTCAAATAATATAGGAAAGCATGCTGGCTGGATGGCCTAATAGTAGCTAGTATTCTTTGCCATGTTCTTTGAAATCTAAAGTTAAAATCCATCATATATTCCTAAGGTGCTCTTTTAATAGTAGTTAGGTGCTCAACTAGTGAAAGATGGGCTAACTTATCTTCAAATTGATTGGTCAAGGCTACTCCTAATGCATCCCAATCAGCAATAGAGCCAATTGGTAAACTTCTGAACCATTGCAAAGCCTTGCCCTTAAATGAGGCTGCCAGCAATCTCACAGCAACATTATCTTGAGTAATATTATGCAGGCCACAAAGAGATGCCACATCTCTTGTGTGTTCAATGGCTGATGTTTGATCTTCTCCCGTAAAGGTAGGAAGACTTTTAAGGGCTGAGATGGGTATATCATCATGCTACTACAAATTTAGAGAGCTACCTTGATTAAAAGCTACAAAAGGATGTACTCTAGGCTGAGCCATTGGTGGATTTAAGGGAGCTTGAGATACTGGAACTTGAGTAACTAGAGCTTGGGTTACTAGTACTTGAACTACTGGTGTTGCTTCAATAGGTAACAACACATGTATAGATTGGGCTGGTGAAACACTTGTAGGCTTATGAATAGGCTTAGAAGCAGATTTAGGGGTTTTAGATGCACAAGCTTGGGCTGCTTCAGGCCTCTTTTTGATGGGTGGCAGCTTTGTATACACAAAAGGATCCTTTCTCTGCCTTGTTGGAATCCCACTCATAAGCTTAGGGACTGATCTACATAAAACATCATTAGAGTCACCAGGTATGACTTCAAAACACTATCACTACTCACACAAAACAATAACTTGCAATAAACTTTCTAGGAAATCAGACTCATTGAGTCTTCGATCCCACCGGGCATGCCAAAAAATATTTTCACTAGGGATTGCACCCGTGATGGCTAAGTATAAAACCTAGCAATCCTGTGAAACATGGGAATACTCTCAGGATGTGGGACTACTTCACTGAGAATAAACCTCCAGATTAAGGGCCGACTTCCCCATTTGTATCACCTGAATTGTATTGACTTTGAAGGGAAAGGGATAGGGGTTGCATAAAACTAAAATGACTAAATCTAACTTAGGTGATTCACCAAACTAGATAGATCCACAAAATTGAAAATTAAACTCACAATGTAACCCAACACATAACATGAACTCCACAACTCTTCCAAATTTGATTCTTCCCCTTAGAAAATAATCAGGTGCTGATTGTGAATGAGAAGGAAAGATGATTTTCACAACTCAGCACAATTAGATGCACATAGATTTGAAAAAACTTCAAAGAAAAATCAATGCTTGTAAAACAATCAAATGAACATAATATCATGTAAAGGATTAAATTCAATCACAATATATGACACTAAGCTCATCAAACCAACTCACAAAGCTATAGAAAAGAAGGGCAATGTGCTATTAGCTGGAATAAAAGGAGTCACAATATCAGATTGCTTCTTAAAGAGCTACAACATTCACCTCGTGAAGATGAGGGAAAGAAGAACTAGCCTTCAATCACCAAAGGTGAGAGGCATATATAGAAAATCTAGAGAATCTACTATCAAGTCCACTACCTCACAAAGAATAGAAAAATCCAGCCATTAGGACCATGATCCCATCACTCTGAAATTGGGATGCCCAATTCCCGATAATATAGGGGAACAAAAAAAGTGGAGTCCCTAAAATAGACTAGTCAAAGAAAGATCCAAGACCCACTAAGTCATGCAAAATAAATGATATTCTGACAAGGCTTATAAAACACCATATGTCAAATATCTTACAATGAGGCTCTTGCATTGAATTATAACATTAAAAAATATTCCCCCCTTTTACTAAAAATCAAGCCAAAGTGGATCCTAAATATATTAAAGGTAATCTCAACTCAAAAAGAGGAGAAAACCTATAATATTTACATTTTAAGCATATCCACATTTCAAAAATATATTCAACCAATCAATAGCCCTTCCCCCTCATACATGAAAAACATGATTGTAATAACATTATCACCTAAGTCAAAAAAAATGACTTCTAAGGGAACCTAGGGCATCACAAATAATTAATATAATTACCCTCTAAGAGAGACAATTATATTAATATCTTTATAAAAATATAAACTATGCCCGTGAGAAATTATCAAAGGGAGCTAAAAGTTGCTCAACCCTGAAAAGGGGAGACCAAAAGAAATATGCAATTATGGAAACCCTCCTTCAAAAATGGCAACATCATTGCAAAGGCAATTGGAACTCGGCATCTAGTAGTGTTTGGAACTCCTCAGCAACCCGAAACAACAACCTTCCATATTGAAATTGGAAACAACAAACACATTATGCAATATGAAGAGGTAGGCATCAATTTCTTTTTCTTTTCACTGCATCTCGAAGGCAAAATCTTGTATTTTGAATGGCACTAGTTCACATTTCCTTGTTGCATTGCATATTGCATCGTATTTGTGTTATTTCTTAGGGCATTTGATATTATCAAGATGCTATTTGGCCCTGTTATCATTTCATGATTGAATCGTGGCATACTATGATAACCTAGGGCACGTTTGGTTTTCATTTTGTTGCATTGTTATAGCACTGATAGCTTGTTGAATTGATTTGAAAGCCTGATGATGCAAGGCTAGGGCATGGGTTTATTACATAGTATCTCTATTATTTCAATAGATTTCATCCTCTATTAATTTGCAGCTCATTCCTTCAAGCTAGGGCACCATCAATTATCCTTCTCTATTTGAAAACAAGAAACTAGGGGATGGTTAAAATTTGAGTCTTTGTTTGAATGAACCCGATAACTCCAGGCAATGGCACAGTCTTGAAGCTTCATATCTCTGCATTTTCTCTATTATTGCATTTGATATTTGGATTTGATGAATGTAGCATTGTGTGTTGTTTGATGTTGTAGCATTGAATGTTTGTTTCTTAAAAGCTTAATGCTGAATCAAACTTGTGCAACTAGGGCACGATATATTACATCTATGCATTCAATTCCATTGGTTGCTTTGTTTATTTGTTGAAGACATTTGATAGCCTACTTGTGGGTTTTTCCATTTTTCATCCTCATAATTATTGATGCCATTATATATGACCCGTGAGCATAAGGCTTTGCTATTTTGTGTAGTTTCAAGGGCACTGTTGCTATATTTTCATACTACATCCTTCGAAGGCATATTGGACTATTTCTATAACCCGATAATACATAGTATTGCATTTGAATGTTTTTTTGAATTCTATTGGCACCACAACACATGCGTAGCCCAAGAATGTAAAGGTTAATGCATGGATTACTGAATTGCTTTCCTTTTGCTTCAATACATATTTCTATCTCTGAGCATAAGCTGAGGACTAGGCATTAACATCTGCTATTGCATTGTGTATTGGTATTACTATAACATGAAAATCCCACTGTTGTACACTAGTGCCATGCCCCAAGAAAAATCATGCTGGTATTGCCCATCTGATTATGCAGTTCTAATGTAGTGAAACTATTGCTATCAATCCTTGATCTATGCCTTCTCTGAGCATTTTCCATTTGATTTGTGCCACCAATTTATGCTTACATAACAGACCCATGGAAATAATTTTACATGTTTATCACTTGGTTTCTTAGGGCATGGAAGTCCTCTTTTACTGGTTCATAATTGTAGATTTATCATGATTTCATGTCATAGCATTATCACAGAATGCAAATTGAAACACATTAATGCCCTAAATGCAATGCATTGAGTTTATCTTTAAATATCATCTGTTGTACCTTTTTGGACTTGTGGATTGTGTGCCCCCAATATATGTGCCATTTGAACATCTATGAAACAAAGTGCCCTATCTGGTCCATAGATTTGTGTACTCTACCATTAGCTCTATTCTGAACCAGATGCCATGAAACCCTCTGTTTCTCTTTTATGTTCTTGATGCTGGATCATCTGAATGTTCCCCTATATGTACACATAGTGTGTGCTCTTGGCCCTTGATGGGATAACAGATAAGGTACAATGAAATTAATTTATCATTACCCACATCAAGGACCAAGATCATTCATGGAAATCTTTATTGGATCAGCTTCCCTGTATCTGCACATGAAATAAACATGTTAGTGAAAACCATGGTGCCCTGATGATTTTGAGTCTGGTACATAGCCTTTATGAGAGGTGTATGGTTGAGTGTGTATATGCATTACTATATTGTGATATCAGCCATTGCTTAGATCCATTGGATCTAACCCAAATCCCCTTCTTCTTCTTTTGCAGGTTCTAGATCACAGGAGCTTTTGGACAGGATGAGCTTCGGACTTACAAAACCAGGTAATGTTTGGTACCCCAATACCACATCTTCTTCTTTGTATATTTACACTCATTCATTTACTTCTAGTAAAGGCTATGCTTACAGCCTATGTGAGCCTAGATAGATGTTTTTTCTTTTCAGCTCTTTTACTTCTCTGCTCAGAACAAAATGATACAGATAGATGTATGTGTAGATGTAGATGCTATTCATTTCTTTTCTTTTCCATGTATTGCAATCAAATGAACACAAATTTAATCTAGATCACCTAATAACACAAACTAGGTTATAGTAGCTCATCTAGTAATTAGGCTTTCAAAATGTGTCAAAAATATGACAACAGGAAGCATTCAAGGTTTAGTCTTCAACTTATGTACAACTCTGCAACTTCCATATGCCTACTACAACAAAAGATTCTTGGTGAAGATGAAGAGGATGAAGGCAATTGCAAGGATTTTTTTAAGTCTCTTATAGATGAGTGGGGTCATCTTCTATACTAGAGATGGGATGCAACATCAAATCCCTTCATAATGCTTAATTTCTAAATGACTATGGGTATTATCCCCCACTCCTATGGGGTGTTTAAAAACATTTTTCTCTTTGTTCTTATTTTTCACCTAGATTGTAGCTCTAGTAAGAAAAATTTGTTCAGTTATTTATTTTTGGATGCTTTCAATTTCAGGAGTAGGGTTTTGTTAAATTCTATTATTACATGTACTTCTTTGTATACTAATGGTAATCTTGAGGTTTTTAGGCTAACTAGCTACTATCCGTGGTTAATTTTTGGTGGTTCTTCTCCTAGCTACTTTTGATGTTATTAAACTGTTAACTTTATGTCCTCAAGTTGTGGTTTTGTAACAGTCAACAGCCTTGTTTTGCTATTGATTAATTTCAAAAATAATATCGACAATAAATTTAGCAAGTTTATAAAATTAAACACAAAAAGTTAAATGTACATAGATAAATCCTTTTGAAAAACATCTACCATTAAGGAGTAGATACTTCTCTATTAAGAATAATACAAGAGTTAAATCAATATAACTCCAACTCTCCAATCTAAAAATATTCAAGAAATATAGTAGTGCTCACTTGTAAAAGTTATACAATACAACTATTCAAGACATCCCATTATAAAGAATCAAAGAGATGTAACAACACTTCTAGATTTACAAAAAGAAAGTAGAATAAAATTGTGTCATGGAAAAATGTAATGCCCTAATGACTAAATCCATCAAACTCACAAGAATAGTAATAATTAATTATAACATGTTTGTCCATTAATTCTCATGTTATACATCCCAAAAATTAGGATTATATTTTTAAAGTGTTATAATATGTGGGTTGCAAGGTCATCTATCAAGTATGCTCCACTCTCTCACCTAGCACCTAAGAATGAGAAAGTGGCATATAAGTATAGTCAAACCACTCATTAACTTAAACTATCATTAGTACCACTCAAAATAAGTGTATCCTCCCTTATTCATTGCCACTGCACCCAATATTCCTAATGAACTACAACTGATTTGAATAAATTGTATGACTTGAAGATCTGTGATTTGAGATCACTGAGTTGTTGATTAAATATGTAAGATGATTAAATCAGTAATATGTTTTCATTGATGTCAACTGAGTTTTGACAATAGTTATTGTTGGAAAGTTGACTATACTAAAGTATATGACTTAATATAGTGTTTTTATTATGGAAACAAAGTCATATAGCAGTTTGGAGTCAGTGCACTTGGTGTAAAGATCAGAATTTAGTTAAGTGTTGAAGACTGGACAGTGTACAGAGTTCCTGCAGCTCAAAGCATCAGCACACATGTGGATGGATGAATTATGGTATGTGAACTTGAAGTTAAGTTTGTTAGACTATACTCATGCTTATTCTATGAGTGCATAATTAGATGTGCAAGGATGTGAAAGATACAGTCAGTTGAAGTTGCACAACCAGTGTGTGCCAAAAGAGAACAGAGCATGGAGCCGATAGTTAATATTTTGGTTTGTGGTTATAATGTAAAGTTGTAAAGGCTATGCACCCATTGTATTTAGGTTTCTGACATGTATATATGTTTGTTTGTAAGCACGCTTAAGCCAATTCATTTGGAAGCATTTTTTGTAATAGGTCTAAGGGCTGACCTAGTTGTTTATTTTGTATGAGCGTATAAATATAAGGTGTGCCCATTGTATTCAGAATGGAAGCAGAGATTGAGTTATTAGAAGTAGAGTAGAAATGTGTGAAGACACTATGAGATGTATTAAGGCTTTGTAAAAGGTCAAAGCATCAGTGCATCAAAGGAACTGATCTGACAAGGAGTGTCATAGTGACAGTTCACCCAATAGATATAGTGTGTATCTGATAACTGAAGGTTGTAGCCTCCATCATTTGAGTAGTGAGCTCTAGAATAGTGAGTCCACTCCCCTAACAGGGATCATTTTAAAAGACTCCTAACAAGGTCTGGACCTTAACAAGGTCAATTATACTTAAAGCATTGTAAAGCTACTCCTAACAAGGTAAAGGATCTTCTAACAAGGATCACAAAACACTAGTGCAAAATATTAGTGGGTGTCAATTCCCACCAGGGTTTTTACCTATTTGGGTTTCCCCATAATCATATTGGTGTCATGTGTTGATTTCATGTTTCATGTTTATGTAAATGTTTAATTTAGTACTTAATCATTTAAGATCAGTATAAAAAATTAAAGTGAAAAGTTAAAATATAGTGAACACTGATTCACCCCCCCCCCCTCTCAGTGTTCCGTTCCTAACAATTGGCATTAGAGCTTTGATCCTCGACAAAGAAGTTTAACCACTTGAGGAGATCATGGAAAAAGTAGAAATGAAACATCTAAAAAGAAATCTTGATGTTGCTCTTGAAGACCTAGACAATTTAGAAAGAGAAATTGAAGAACTAAAGGAAAAGGTCAGTGATGCTCAATTAGTCATCAAAAAACTAAGAAAGGATTTGAGAGAATGCTCTAACATTGATCTTGAAGAAAAGGTCAAGAATTTGAATGAATAAAATGCATCCTTATTAAGTAAGCTAGAAGAGTTCGATGATAAGCTGATCAATAATCAAGAAGTCTACAATGAACAAGTCAAGGAGAACCTTCAACTCAATGAGGAATTAAGGGAAGCCAACTTGGAAATTTTGGATCTAAGGAATTTCAAAGAAAGATTGGAGTTTGAATTAAAAGAAGCAAAGAATCACATTGACAAATTGCACACCAGTTCTGATTTGATAGAATCTCAGTTGTATGAAAGAAGAACCAAAGGAGACACTAGCTATATTGGATACAATGAAGCACAAAACTAGATTGACAACATGCGAGAAAGAAAGGATACACAAAATAATTCTACTAATATTGAGAAGACTGAAGATCAAACCAAAGACAATGGTGGACCTCCTAAGAATGAGCACAAGCCTATAGAATTTTGCATGTAACAAGCATGGTCACATTGAAAGGAATTGTACAAAGGTAAGACCTTTTAATGGTTACTGTTATACATGCAATAGATTTGGTCATAAAGCTATGAATCATAAGACTAGTAAGAAGAATAGGATTTAGTATGATCAAAGAAATCAAAATTAGATAAATGTAAGAAGCTCTCAGAATGTTACATGTTAGATATGTAACTATAATGGTCACTCAGAAAAACAATGCAAAATGATGACTCATATCAATGCGACGAGGAATATAACACCTCCTATCATTTTTCACTCTTGTAACAAGGTTGGAAATATCTCAAAGTTTTGCAGATCAAGGATGAAAGGTCAAGAAAGCCCCAAAAAGGCCAAAGAACCAGTATTGAATCTCGAAGGAGAAGTCAATTTTGTGAAAGCCTTAGATGATGCGAGCTTGACTTGGACATAGTTGATGAAAATGTATTAGATACATCCACAGTGGATGCACCCTCTACATCCGGATGAATGGCCCTCAGGGTCATAGGGGGAGCTAATGCAGCTCTAGACCCCTGCATGGGTAGTCTACTCATTCTCAAAATATGCACCTTTGGACTTAAACTTTTGGAGTATGAAGGAACCTTTGTGAAAGAGTACACATGCTGATTGTTAACAGAACTCGAGATGGAAATTTTGGAGTGACAACCTAGTTTACATGACTAGCATTAATGGTAGAATTCTCACTTTAAGTACATAGAAAGTTGTTTCATCACTCATTGCATTTGGATTCATAGCGATTGAAGAGCAGATTGAGCCTTGGAAGTTGTTGTGGAGTCTTGGAGATTGAACTATCAGCGTTTGTAGTGCATTTGATCAGTTGCAGAAACCCTAGCTCATTGCGTCAATTTAGAAGTCATCAAATTATCTCAGAGATCTATTGGAAAGTGATTAACAAGTAAGTCATGGCCACTCCCATTGTTTATGATGTCACTGAGAAGAAAAGATATGTTTTTAAGAGGCACCCATTTAAATCAACCCTAGATGATTTAGAGGGAGCATTCTCCCAAATGACTATGGGTGTCATGCATGTGGAAGACATAAGGGGCTTACATCTACTATAAGAAAGAACCTGTTGGACTAGATAGGTTAAGGGCGCACATGGATACAATGTTGAAATCAGACAAAACATTCATGGATGAATATGTCAGATGGAATGATCACCCTATTGTTGAGTATGCTATGGCATATGAATTCTATGAGATTGAATGGTTAAAGATCTTATTGAGTATAATTCATGATGATTTGTTTTGGATCGGTGATGTACCAGTTAGAATCACAGGTGACCTGATACATGAGATGACAGGCCTTTCTAGAATAGGTTTCATCCTTCTTGTGGGAAAGGATGTTAGGAAGATGGTTGAGAAAACTTGTAAGTCTAGAAGTGATAGGTGTGGCATGACTATTGAGCCTATAGAGCAAGCAGACATCAAATTGATGTCAATGATACTAGGATACAAGTTTCATCACACCAGTAGGGTGAATAGTGTGTCTACAAGCACTATTCTAGAAGCCATCAGACTTGTGAAGGAAGATGGAGAGTTCAACTTGTGTGAGATCTTGCATGCACAATTGATTGATAATATCAAGGCTATCAAACATGACAAGACAAAGATATTCAACTTTGGGTCATTAATCATCTATATGTACCTTCATATAGTTGGAAAAGTATCAGATGTGTACTTGGCCAAGTCCATTCCAACCATGCCACATATATCCCTCAAAGCATCCATTGAGAGTACTTTGAGAGATTATGTAACTTTGGAATTGAAGACCTTCAGGGAAAAGATGCAAATGAGGTACAAGATTTTGGAAAGAATTATAGAGAAATATAAGGATACAATATGCTTTATGGTTGAAACTGATACCACTTGCATGGAAGCTACTGAACCAAGGACTAAGTGGAATCATCCACTTGGTTATGAAGTAGAGGAACAAGTCCTTGAAGCATATGTGCAGGTACTACTGTCAGCCCCCAAAGATACTATTGACCTGACCACTCCTCCAGAGTATAAGCCAATAGTCAAGAGGAAGAAAGAAGCTAGCACTAGTCATCCATCTTCATGAGAAAAAAGAAGCAAGAAAAACATTCAAGCACCTCCCAAGGTAGGATTCAGACCAAGCCTAAAAGTTTTGAATGCAAGAATTGTTGATGAGGAAAGAATTGATCAAGTAGGGAAGTATTATGATACATACAGTGAGATTGAAAAATCAGAAATACATGGTATGATTGTCAAACATATGATCAAGTTTAAGAAGATAGTTCTTGAATTGAAGGCCGCTATTCCAAATAGAGTATGGGATATTTTAGAATTCCAAAAGAGACAAGCAAATGAAGAGGATCTAAGGATTAGAGAAAAGATCTTAGAAGATAGTCTGCCAGTATGTTCTAATGAAGAAAAGACACTAATATTGAATTTAGTGAAGTTACACTTAAGGACAAAGATGAGGACTCTACACATTATGAACAAAGACTATGAGTTGATAACGAAGGAAATAGAGAAGACCTTTGAGAAGGTGTTCTTAGAACAACACATGAAACCTTCTTTTGTGCCCATCACTCATGCACCTAGTAAGCAAGAAAAAGCAACAAAGACCTCCAATATACCATTCACAGGTCCACAAGACTTGGCACCCATAGATGGAACTCAAATAGAGGTAGATAAGTCTGTGCCCATGTTAGAATCACTCAAGGATAGCACTATTTTCATTGACAATGTAGAGATAGCCATGGCGGCCACTAACACAGAATTGGATAAATTTGAGGAAGTTTTTGTGAGCACACAAGAAGCTGAAATCTTATCCAGCATCTCACCTCCCACTCATCAAGAAGTGCTTATTGAAGACATATCTGATGAAAAAGAAGAAGAAACCAAAGAAGGAGAAGAGGAAAACAAAAGTAAACATAAAGATGAAACTTCTATTGAACTAGTCATAGTGAAACAAGAAGTGATGGATAGCATTCCCATCACTCCCTCCTCAGGATTGTTGTCAAGTTTGACACCTGACACAAGCAGTTTGGACTCATGGAGAGAAGAAGACCTGATTAAGTTCAGCATCTTGGCTATGGAGAAGGAAAAAGAAAAATAAGTTATGAGGAATCCTCTCTTGGTAGAATCAGTAAACATTTTGAACAGTTTGCTACCAGAAGATAAGAAAGTGAAAAAATTACATTCGGTTGATGATGTTAGTACAGTCATCTCATAGTTCAAAAGCAATTTTTCTAGCTTAGAAGAATCTATGTCCATAGTGGCAAAAGAGAAGTACTTAAAGAAGAGACTAAATGAACTAATGAGAAACTTTGCACTGGACTTGAATTCTATTAAGTTTGGTCAAGCATCCCTAAAAGAATTTGTAGATGAGGGAAGAAGAATCATTGCAGCATGCATGGATCAAGACAAACTCACCGATGCTCACTTCAAGAAAATAAAAGAGGTAGAAACAATGATTAAGCAAGTGAAGAATTTAGTGACAGACACATCCACTGAGATTGATGCCACCATGGTAACTTATGATCATGGTCCAAGCAGTGAATTAGAGAAAATGGAGAAGCTTCAATATGCATTATGTGCCCATCTCCAAATAGTTAACTCTCTGATAACGTTTTGGAAGAAGGAGATCCAGAAACTCAAGACAGCATATCCAGATGTTTTCCCCTAGTAAGTGTATGTAGATAAAGTTTTTTTTTTACACCTTTATCATTAATGTCAAAGGGGGAGTTGTGTATAGAATATGGAATATAATATGTATAAGGAGATATAAGATTATGTATAAAAATGTATGAAAGAAAAAAGTTTTTTGTAGTAAGGACAATTAGCAACTTGGCCATATTCCTTTGTTTCCATCAATGACAAAGGGGGAGATTATTGGAAAGTTGACTATACTGACTTATATGACTTGATATAGTGTTTTCATTATGGCAAAAAAGTCATATAGCAGTTTGGATTCAGTGCACTCGGTGTAAAGATCAGAATTCAGTTAAGTGTTGAAGATTGGACAGTGTACACAGTTCTTGCAGCTCAAAGCATTAGTGCACGTGTGTATGGATGAATTATGGTATGCACTCTTGAAGTTAAGTTTGTTAGATTATACTCATTCTTAGTCTATGAGTGCATAAGTAGATGTGCAAGGATGTGAAAGATACAATCAATTGAAGTTGCACAGCCAGTGTGTGCTAGCAGAGAATAGAGCATGGAGCCAATAGTTAATATTTTGGTTTGCAGTTATAATGTAAAGTTGTAAAGGCTATGTGCCCATTTTATTTAGGTTTTCGACATGTATATATTTTTTTTTGTAAGAATTCTTAAGCCAATTCATTTGGAAGCATTGTTTGTAATAGGTCTAAGGGCCGACCTAGTTGTTTATTTTGTATGAGTGTATAAATATAAGGTGCGCCCAATGTATTTGGAATGGAAGAAAAGATTGAGTTATAAGAAGCATAGTAGAAGTGTTTGAAGACACTATGAGATGTATTAAGGCTTTGTAAAAGGTCAAAGCATCAGTGCATCAAAGGAACTAATCTGACAAGTAGTGTCATAGTGATAGTTCACTCGACAGATATAGTGTGTATTTGATAATTGAAGGTTGTAGCCTTCATCATTTGAGTAGTGAGCTCTAGGATAGTGAGTCCACACCCCTAATAGGGATCATTGTAAAAGACTCCTAACAGGGTCTGACCCTTAACAAGGTCTACTGTACTTAAAGCATTGTAAAGCTACTCCTAATAGGGTAAAGGATCTTCTAACAAGGATCACAAAACACTAGTGCAAAATATTAGTGGGTGTCAATTCCCACCGGGGTTTTTACCTATTTGGGTTTCCCCATAATCATATTGGTGTCATGTGTTGATTTCATGTTTCATGTTTATGTGAATGTTTAATTTAGTACTTAAGAATTTAAGATTAGTATAAAAGATTAAAGTGAAAAGTTCAAATATAGTGTACAGTGATTCACCACCCCCCCTCTTAGTGTTCCCATTCCAAACAATCTTGTAAGTTACTATTCTTGAACATCTGTAGAAAGAAGAAGAAAAATAATGAAGAACATATATATCTACATGAGGAAGATGGAGATAACAGATAAGGATAAGGAATACATTGGGTAACTTATGGATGTGTCTATGACCTTATGTTATTGGCTTGATTATGTTGCATTCATCTATGATGAAGAAAAGAGAAAAAATGCACAAGGCAATGTGGTCGATTAAAGAAGCATTTCAATATACACTGAGTAGTGTAGTCTATATCAAGCATAGTATAAATTGACCTTGTGTTCACCCACACATTTCTTTGTTAACTGAGCATGAAGAAAGGAATCAAATGATTAGTTTAGCTAATAGGGATTGATGAGATGGAAAGTGTGTGATTATGAGGTGATAGATAAAGTTTGTTATGGAGATCTACGACTAACATAATTCAAAGAAGATCTAAAGGATTGAAATAAAATGTGTTACTGACATATCAACAAAGGAAGGTTTAAGTGGAAAAATCAACAAAGGTGATTAAGCGGCAAAATCTGATGGATGAAATTAAAATGGTTTACTTGTCTATGTAAGAGACTAGAGTTTCACAATGAAACTTATGATAGAAGAAGGACAATTGTAGAGATATGACATGAACAAGATTCATGCATGCATGATCAGACTGGTTAAGGAGAACCAAATTGCAGAGATTACCGAGCATCAGAAAGCTATAACCGAGAGACAATAAGTTACTGAATATTGTTGAAATAGAATTGATATATTGATCAAAGGATTTGAAAGAGCATGATATAGATCTAAACATCTGCAATTGAACTTTTATTGTTATCAGATCACCTACTGCTACATTTTAACCATTGTAAATAGATAAATCTCTTAATAGAGTGGACTAGAAAGTCTTGTAATTTCAGTCATAGAATGTACATTTGTTATCATGTCAACCCCATAGTGAATGTTGGTTGGACAATAATGATTGGTATTAAATCCTCTAACAAGCTCACATCTTATAGTGTATTTTGTAACTTTTAATAGGGTTGGGTCTTCATTGACCTCACTTCAGAAGAGTGAACAATTTTTGGGTTGCTGGTCCCAGGTGGTTTTTCCCTTTACAGGGTTTCCACATTAAATATTTTGTGTTATGTGTTTACTATGATGATTGTTTGTTATCATACTTTACATGTTGCATATTTTATTTGATCAATGAATATACTAAGTTGTTAACTTGTAATCGGTGAAAGCATAGACAGATTAATATTTTACGTTACCGAGTTGCAGAAGTTTAAGTAATTTTTTTTGGATATACATTTTATATTGGGACTATGGATAACTGATTCACCCTCTTAGTTATTCTAACAATTGGTATCAGAGCATTGGTTGCTTGATACAAGTTTCTTGGTTTCTTGGAACAGAGTTTTAAGGACTTCAGCACAAAGATCACAAAATGTATAAGAGGGAAGTGTCAAAGCTAAACAAGGATAACTTCACAATATGGAAAAGCCGAATGAAGCTGCATGTATCTGGAATTGGAAATTATACCCTCACACTAATGGAGAATGGATACCTTACACCACCCACTGGTCCCTTGACCATTGATCAACTAAGAGATAGGCATGAGCATAATGTTTCTATGATGGAGATTGTTGCTGCCTTGACAGATGTTGAATTTGAAGATATAAAGGACTGTACTACTTCTAAAGAAATGTGGGATAAACTTGCTCAAGTTTATAGTGGTGATGATCATGTCAAAAGAGCCAGAGTTGAAAGCTTAAGAGGAAGATTCGATGACATGAAAATGAAAGAAGGTGAAAACATAGTGCAATATACAAACACAATAAAAGAAGTTGTTAATGCTATAAGAGGATCTGATGGTGTTATTGAAGAAGATACTATGGTAAGAAAAATTCTTAGAACCTTATTATCAGTTTATGCAATTAGAATATCTGCAATCCATGAAATGAGATCTACACTTGGTAATACTCTCACACTTGACAATCTAATTGGTAAGCTAACTACATTTGAGCTTAATAACTATGATAATATTATTGTACTGACTGTTGAGTCTGCTTTCATGACTTCTCTAAAGGTTGGTAGGTCTAGTAGTAGACATGATTATAATGATAGCAATACTAATAATGAGTTTGATGAACTTGAAGCTCTTATGGCCAAAAGATTACCTAAACGAAAAGCTAGATATAAGGGAAAATTACCTTTAGCATGTTTTAACTGTAAAGAAGTTGGTCATATTGCTACTAGATGTCCAAATAGGAAGGAAGGTGACAGAAACAAAGATCGATCTAGTGAAGGAAGCTATGTGATAAGAGGCAATAGAAGTTACCAAAACTACAACAAAGACAATTGAGATAACAATGACAAAGGTAAAAAGGTTTTTTATATTGTTGAGGAAGATGATACTGACACTGATTCAGATGATGATGTACAAGTTGTATTTGTTGTGATGAAGGATGATTTAGAGGAAGAAGAGAGGTATATAGAAACAACACTAATTTCAAAAGTAAATAAAAATGATACATGGATCATAGATAGTGGTTGTACACATCACATGACTAGTGATGATGAAAAATTTGATGATCTTGAGAAATACAATGGAGGATCTGTTAAGATGGGTAATGATACACCTTGTATGGTTAGAGGAAAAGGATCCTTGATGATAAATGATAGAATAAAATGTGATAATTCTTATTGGGTAGAAGGACTAAACTATAATTTTCTAAGTGTGGCATAGCTGAACAATTTTGGTCACCAAGTTGCTTTTGAGAGCAAGAAAGTAAAGATTTATGATGATAGTGGAAAACTAGTTGGAACATGAGCACAATCGAAAGGTAACTTGTTTTATCTTGATAATGATGAGTCTTCTTGTTTAATGATGAAAAATGAGGATGCATGGTTGTGGCATAAAATGTTATGTCATATGAATTTTGATAACATGATAAAGATCAGTAAACAGAAAAAGATTAGAGGTCTACCTAACTTAACAAAGCCTGATCATGTTATGTGCCATGAATGTCAGAAAGGTAAAATGACAAAATCTAGTTTCAAAAGAAAAGATTATTCAACAAAGAATATACTTGAGTTAGTTCACACCGACCTATGTGGTCCTATGAGAACTCAGAGTTACTATGGAGATAGATACTTCATTATTTTTGTTGATGATTACACTAGATTAATGATAGTCATGTTCTTGAAAGAAAAATCAGAGGCATTTAAGATGTTCAAGTGGTATAAAGTAAAATTTGAGAAAGAGACTTGTAAAGAATTAAAATGTTTGAGATCTGACAGAGGTGGTGAATTTATTTTTGATGAATTTACTAATTTTTGTAATGAGCATGGTATAAAAAGATAGGTCTCTGCACCGAGGACATCTCAACAGAATGGAATTGCTGAAAGGAGGAATATGTCAATTATTGACTGCGTAAGGACTATTAGAAATAGGGAATATTGAGAGGGGGGCTGAATCAGTATTCTACAAACTTTTACTTTTTCCCAATTATGGATATAACAGATTATCTTAGTGCATCCATAAAATAGAAAACTAAATAACATGCATAGCAATAAAACAAAGGAACCCTTAACACATTATTTGTTCTCGAGGAAACCCTTGCCAAGGGAAAACTCTGGTGGGGATGGTACCCAGTCTTAGTCCTAATTAAGGGACTATAGGCCTTGTTAGAAGCCTCAACCCTACTAGGAGTTGGTAGAACAAAATATGATTACCAGATGAGCCCACTGCCCAAACAAGTAATATACAATATTTACTAATTACAAAATAGGTCAAGGTACATAGCCTTATACTGCTTTCAACTTCACATCAATATCTCTTTTCTTCCTTTTTCACTATTGCTATTACATTCATATCATATCATCTCTTTTCATACATTACATCATTACATCTTTATACAAGTTATTAAGATTAATAACTCTTACACTCGGCTTGTCATAAGCATTTTATACAAAATATATCTTTACCCAAGGGTTAACATCTAGGATGTCATCCCTCTATATTGTTAAGTCATTATTTTGATAAACAAAATAATCCCTTAACTCTTTACCAATTCCATCTTCATATTCTATCTTGTCGGCTTAACACTATCTTCAGTAAAACTATCATAATTTCTTCTGTACATGTCGTACTAACTTGTGATCTTAGGTGAGTCTTCTATAGTCACCATAGTATCTATCTTAAAGTGAAAAATCACTAAACTTAGTCTAATCAACATCGCTAATCAAAACTATCTTCGGGTATACTACCAAAAACATTGTCTCATACTTAGACAATCTTGCATTGCGCTCTGTCATACTTGCTCTTTGTTTTGTACGATCTTCATGTAGGTCATATTTTTCCATAATGACAACATCTATGTATATAACTCATCCAAATTTCCAACAATCTCCCCCTTTTTCATTGGTGGCAACATATGAGAAAATTGGCTAAGTCTTAGACTTCAAAATTTCAAAATTGTGGCCATAATACAAAAATATGTATATACTATCCTTATGGCTCCATAAGTCTTATAAACATACTATACTCCCCATAAGAGTATACATACTTATCAATTTTCTATTGTATATCTCTCCCCCTTTGACAACAATGACAAAAAAAGGTAAGGAGGGTGACAAAACTATGTTCAGAAAAAATTTATACCTTGATTCAATATTGCAAAGCCGATAGGCTTGCAACACAACCTGCAAAGTTAATCTTCATGTTCTCTAACTCTTTTTCCCATGACTTCTTAATCAAATTTGCAACACTGAGTAGTGTGCACAATCCATAAGATGCAATTTCACATGCTTGGAGATTCGCAAAACTAAACTTCTGAAAATATGTCTTGGATGAAAGTCATTCTTCCAGTTGTCCTTCAACAATGCTCAATTTGATAGAAACATGCTATCTTAAAAGAGTGAATCTTTTCATCTTCTTGTCCTTGTCATCTTGTAAAATTATTATTTCATCATAAAGCTTGCATATTTTCTTCTCGACATCAAGTACCTTCACATTAGGGCTTGAAAGAAGGTTTATCTCAGTTTGAATTTCTATTTCCTTGATCTTAATCTTCTGAACTTTCTCTACTATTAGGTTTTCTAATTTTGTACACTGAATGTACAAAGATTTTCCTCTGTCTAAATTCCTTCTTAAGTCTTTTATGTAGATATCAAGACTGTTGATATCATTCCTGATGTTCTGACTTATGTCAAAAAGTATTTTGGCCTCATAGGCTGCTTGAGCCTTCACCTTAGCTATATCAGATAAGTTGGTAAACTCATTATCAAATGTGTTCATCACTTTCCTTAATTTTCCTAGTGGGTCAGACTCTATAATTTGTGTGGTTATAATGCCTTGTAACTTCTTAGTTATGTCCTTTAGGCATCCTTCAAGGCTCTTCACTTTCTTATTCTTTCCAATAATTTTATTCAAAGATGTGATCAATTCCATATGATCAACATCATCTACTTCTTTTCCTAAACTCTCAAATATAGAACCCATCTGAGTTTTCTTACTAGTCTCAGGTGTAAGACTAATTTCTTCTTGGGTGGGAATAGATACTTGTTTCTCCATCTCTTTAGATTCTTCAGTTTTGGTTTTTGTCTTCTCTTCTCCTTTGGCACTATCCTACTCTTCAAAAGCCAAATTGTCAACAATGTTTTCAAGGTTTTTAAATAGATTATCATCACCATCCAAAGTGATCTTTGTTCCTTCAACATTCATAGTTTCATCTTCTATGTTAATGGCTAGTGGAGAGGGAATTTCCTGCTATTCTACTTGCTCTTCAGGTTCTGCTGCAACTGATGGTTTTCCAGCATTCTCTGTCATTACCTTAACAATTGCTTATTTTGTTTCCTCGTTGACTTCTTCATAATTGTCTCCCATAATCTATATTGTCCTCTTCTTTGTCCTAAGATGGGTGTTTAGATCTTTCATAATCTATTTGAAATGTTCTTCATCCTTAACAATACATAACTTTCTTACAATATTTTCTCTTATTATTATATCTTCCTCTAATGCTCTTTTCTTCCTATTTACAAGCTTCTTATACAAGTCATTAGGTATCTTACCCTGAATTGTATCAAACTTTTTGTCAGTCAATATCATGTGCTTTACCACTACATTTTCTAGGTTCCATCTCTCTGCATAATCATAGAGATCATAGTATTTGTTCATCTTTGAAAAGTCTCCATTTTGTGTGATTTGTTCATTTATTTTTTCAATTCTAGGTTTCCAAGTTTTCTTCTTAACAAGGGTTTCTTCATCATCTTTAATTTCTGCAATCTTTCTTTGAACTGGTGGCACTAAAGTCTTCTGCCTTTTACCCAGTCCAATAGCAATTTCTTTCATTCTTTTGTTAGAATAACTGAGAGGGGAGGGGTGAATCAGTTATCCAGTGTCCCAAAACAAAATGTATAATTCAAAACAAAATCTTCAATTTTTGCTCCTCAGTAAACAAAAAGTTCATTCACTATTTGTGCTTTTACCGATTACCAGTCTAATACTAATAACTTGTTACTGATCAAATCTAACATGTAATATGAAAAGTATGATAACAAAAAAATATCACAATCAACACATAACACAAGAGATTTAACATGGAAACCTTGTAAAGGGAAAAACCACCTGGGACCAGCAACCCAAAAATGTTCACTCTTTTGAAGTGAGGTCGATGAAGACCCAACCCTGTTAAAGATTACAAATAGAATGTCAAGTGTGACCTTGTTAGAGGATTTTAGACTAGAAGTTATCATCCAACCAGCATTCACTATGGGGTTGATAGGATAACAAATGTGTACTCTATGAGCAACATTCAATAAGACTTTCAAAGTCTACTTGGTTAAGAGATTTTGACTGTATACAATGGTTAAATATGTAACAGTAAATGATCTACCTTAATACAACTTCATTTTTAGATTACAAACCAATATTTAGCTCATACAAATCCTTTTGACCAATATTTCACTTCAGATTCAATTCTATTTCAACTTACTGTCCGTCAGTAATAACTCTCTGTAGCTCGATAACTATTCTGCAACTCAGTTCTTACTAACCAGTATGATCAAAATTGCATGAAAAAATTCTTCACGTCAAATTCCTGTAGCATCTACTTCTTCCGGCATTAGTTTCACAATGAAACCCTAGTCTCTTATATAAACGAGTAAGTCATTTTCTTTTTGTCCATCAGATTTTTCCACTTAATCATCTCCATTGATTTTGCCACTTCAAACTTCCTTGATTGATGTGCCAATAACTCATTTCAATCTGCTTCATCAGATCTTCCTTTAATTATGTTAGCCGTTGATCTTCATAACAAACTTTATCTGTTACCTCAATTTTATACACTTTCTAGCTCATCAATCTTATCGGCTAAATTGATCATTTAATGCATTCTATTTTCCTCAGTTAACAAAGAAATGTGTTGGTGAACGCACGCTCGGTTAATACTGTGCTCGGTATACACTACGCTCTATCGGTGTATACTGCAAAGTGCTTCATTTACCGACAACACTGCTTTGTGTCTTTCAGCTCAATTCTTCATTATAAATGGGTACAACATAATAAAATCAATATCAATGAGCCATAGACTCATCAACAAGTTACTCAATATATTACTTATCCTCATCTGACATGTACATCTTTCTTCATGTAGATTTCTCTATTCTTCATCTCTTCCACCTTTCTTCAGATGTATCGGTATAGTAACTTACAAGATAAGTACTGTCAAGCTAGTTGACATCAATGACAATATAATACTGATTTAATCATATTGTATATCTAATCAATAACTTCTTACTGATCTTCAATCACAAATTCTTCAATCAGATTCCAACAATCTCTCCATCTAAATCAGTTGTAGTCCAACAATCTATCCCTTTAGCATTGATGGCAACTCAAGTAATATGAAATATACCATACACATACCAAACTTATATTCTACAACTCTGTAAACAAATGCTCATACAACCTCTCCCTAGCTTAATATGTTTAATCACTATGTTACTAAACATTTGTACTTCTGTTTCTACTTTTGTTCTGTGTAACTAATCTGGCAATACTCTATCTCATTCAGATTCTCTCCCTTAGATAGTTCTCCATCGGTGTCAGTGTCTCCTTCTCTTTTTCATATTATTTATCTCTCCCTTTGATAGCAATGCCAAAGAAACAAATAAACAAATAGTTCTATCTTCCTCTGTATCTCTGTATACTGATATCCCAATCGGTTTTAGTTCTTCAAACTTAATCATAACCTTGAACTTGATTCAAAGTGTGAGCTATGCTACATCCACATGTGTGATCTTCTGATAAAATTAGGCTGATGCAACATCTAGATCACCTTAGTGATAGATAGACAGGGGACGGACCTCAAGTCTAGTCCTCAAGTATTCAAAAGTGTCCTTTGATAGAGGCTTTGTAAAAATATCTGCAAGTTGTTCTTTAGATGTGACAAATTCCAATTTCACTTGCTTCTCTTGCACTTGTTCTCTTAAGTAGTGATACTTAATAGATATATGCTTTGTCTTTGAGTGCATCACAGGATTCTTTGAAATATTTATGGCACTAGTGTTGTCACAGTATATAATCACCGGGTCAGTGATTACCTCATTCATTCCTTCTAAAACTTGCTTGATGTAGGCAATGTTTGAATAGTTAGTAGCAGAAACAACATATTCTACTTCAGCTATTGACTGAAAAATACAAGCTTGCTTTTTACTTGTCTAGGTCACAAGTCTTTCACCAAAGAAAAATGCTCCTCCTGTGGTGCTTTTCCTATCATCAACATTTCTAGCCTAGTCAGCATTGGTGTATACCTTTAGTTCAAACTTCCCTTCCTTAGGATACCATAATCCATAATTCTCTATTTTCTTTAGGTATCTTAAGATTCTTTTAGTAGCACTCATGTGTGATTCTCTAGGATTAGCAGAGAATCTAGCAACAATTCCTATGTCATGTGCTATATCTAGTCTACTGTGAACTACATACATTAACTTACCAATCATGGATCAGTAAAGTGTCTGACTTACCTCTATAGTTTCATCCTCCTTTGTCAATTTGCATCAAGTAGCCATTGGTGTTCCCATAGGTTTAGCATCTTCCATGCCAAATGTCTTCAGTACTTCCTTTATGTATTTAGATTGTGTAATGAATATTCCATCATTCTGCTGAATCACTTGTAGTCCAAGAAAGAATTTAATCTCTCCGAACATAGACATTTCAATTTCCTTTTGCATTTCATCAGAAAATGATTTACATACATTATCTAAACCTCCAAAAATAATGTCATCTACAAATATTTCAGCAATGATAATAGTGTCATCAGTGTCATCTTTCATATACAAATTGTTGTTTTCACTTGTTCTAAAAAATCCAATACTTAACAGGTAAGTATGCAGCCTTTCATACCAAGCTCTCGGTGCTTGCTTCAAACCATATAATGCTTTATATAATCTACATACCATGTCTTTGTTGTCTGGATCAAAAAATCCTTCAGGTTGTTCAATGTTGACCTCTTCTTCAAGTATTCCATTCAAAAAAGCTGACTTCACATCCATTTGATAGACTTTGAATTTCTTGTGTGCAACATATGCAAGCAGCATTCAGACTCCTTCCAATCTAGCAACAAGTGCAAATGTTTCACCATAATCAATGCCTTCTTCCTGTGCATATCCGTTGCATACTAATCTTGCTTTGTTTCTTGTAACTTCACCATTCTCATTCAGTTTGTTCCTAAATATCCACTTAGTATCAATAACATTCTTGTCTTTTGGTCAGGGTACTAAGAACTAGGTTTTTTTCTTCTCTATTTTCTCTATTTCTTCCTTCATTGCATTAACCCATTCTTCATTTTCTAATGCAATTTTCATAGTTTTCAGTTCAAATTCACAAACTAGACATGTACCTTGTCTTGTTTTGCTCCTAGTTTGCATTCCAACATGTCTGTCTCCAATGATTTGTGTCTCAAGATGATGTCTTCTAAAAAAACTAGCCAAAACTCGGTTTCTTCTTTCTTGTTCATCCTATTCAAGTTCATTTCCTTGCTTGGTAGCTCCATCTTGTTCATTGGTTTGTGTTGCCTGTTGTTCTGCATTATTTTCCTGCTAACCGATTAACATAGTCTATTGCATCGGTAAATACTCTGGATGTTCAATGTAAGTGAATTTATCATAGTCTTCTAGTTCCTTTGTGTTTTCCTCTGTGTTCTTGTCATCAAACTCATCAACATGAACATCAGTACTTTCAACTATCTTATTTGTAACCTTATTCAGACATTTGTATGCTTTACTTGTAGTGGAATATACCAAAAATATCCCTTCATCTCCTTTAGAATCAAATTTACCATTTCTCTCATCTTTCAAAATAAAGCATTTACTTCCAAAAATTCTAAAATAACTTACAGTAGGTTTGTGTCCAAACCATAGCTCATAAGGTGCTCGGTTGGTATCCTTCTTCAATTGTACTTGGTTAAGAACATACACAGTTGTACTGATAGCTTCCCTCTAATATGTCTGAGCAACATTCTTTTGTATCGTCAATGTTCTTGCACCGTTAATTATAGACTTGTTCCTTCTTTCAGTAATGCCATTTTGCTGAGGTGTCCTCGATGCAGAGACCTATCTTTTGATTCCATGCTCATTATAGAAGTTAGTAAATTCATCAGAGATAAATTCACCTCCTCTATCAGATCTTAACCATTTTATTTCCTTTCCAGTCTCTTTCTCTACCTTAGCTTTATACCATTTGAACATTTTAAAAGCTTTAGATTTCTCTTTCAGGAACATAATAGCCATCAGTCTAGTATAATCATCAACAAAAAGAATAAAGTATCTATCACCATAATAACTCTGAGTTCTCATAGGACCACATAGATCGGTATGAACCAACTCAAGTATCTTCTTTGTTGAGTAGTCTTTTCTCTTGAAACTAGACTTAGTCATCTTACCTTTCTAACATTCATGGCACATGGCATGATTAGGTTTTGACAAGTTAGGCAATCCTCTAACTCTTTTCTTTTTACTAATCTTGATCATGTTGTCAAAGTTCACATGGCATAACTTTTTATACCACAACCAAGCATCTTCATCCTTTATTAACAAACAAGAAGACTAATCCATATCAAGATAGAATAGATTACCTCTAGATTGTGTACCAGTATCAACAAGTCTTCCATCTTCATCATAAATCTTCACCTTTTTTCTCTCAAAAGCTAGTCAGTGGCCTGAATTGTTCAACTGAGCCACACTTAACAAGTTATAGTTCAGTCCATCTACCCAGTATGCATTTTCACATTTTTTCCTATCATTGATCATAAGTGAACCTTTACCTCTTACCATACAAGGTGCATCATTTCCCATTCTCATAGATCATCCATTATATTCTACAAGCTGATCAAACTTCTCTACATCACCGGTCATATGATGTGTACAGCCACTATCTATGATCCATGTATCATTTCTGCTTACTTTAGAGATCAGTTCTATCTCTTCATGTTTCTCTTCTTCTTCTAAATCATCTTTCATAGCAACAAACACTACTTCTATATCATCATCAGAATCAGATTTAGTTTCAATATCTTTGGCTATGTAACATACCTTTTTACCTCTATCATCTCGGTTGTCTCTGTTGTTGTGTCGATAGCCTCTGTTAACTCTTCTTCCATAGCTTCCTTCAGATCGGTCTTTGTATCTATCATCATCTTTCTTCTACGGACATCTATCAGCAATGTGACCAACTTCTTTATAATTAAAACATGCCAAAGGTAGCTTACCTCTATACCTTCCTTTTCCTTTGGGTAGTCTTTTGGCCATAAGAGCTTCAAGCTCATCAAGTTCATCATCGGTATTACCATCATTGTCATCATTCTTATTATTCCTACTAGATTTACCAATCTTCAGAGAAGACATGAAAGTAGATTCAATAGGGGGAACAACACTGTTATCAAAATTATTCAATTCAAAGGTTTTAAGTTTACCAATCAATGTGTCAAGAGTAAGGTTGGATGTAACTCTTGTTTCATGAATTGCAGAGATCCTGATTTCATAAACTGGCAGCAAAGTTCTAAGAATCTTGCTTATCACTGTTTCATCATCTATGAATCCATCTGATGCTCTAATAGAATGTACTACCTCTTTTAGTCTATTTGAGTACTACACAATGTTTTCACCTTCTTTCATCCTCATATCATCGAATCTTCCCCTTAGACTTTCAACTCGGGCTCTTTTGACATTCAGATCTTCACTATAAATTAGATTTAACTTGTCCCACATCTGTTTAGCAGTAGTGCATCCTTTAATATCTTCAAATTCAGCATCGATATAGGCAGCAACAAGTTCCATCATTGTAATGTTGTGTTCATGCCTATCTCTAAGTTGATCAAGTGTCAGGGGACCAGTGGGCAGTGCAATGTAGCCGTTCTCCATCAATTCTAGTGCATAATTCCCAATTCCAGATATGTGCAACTTCATCTAGCTCTACCATACTACAAAGTTCTCTTTGTTCAATTTTGGTACTTCCCTCTTATACACCTTGAGACCTTTGTGCTTAAGTCCTTAAAACTCTATTCTAAGCAACCACAACTCTGATACCAATTGTTAGAATAACTGAGAGGGGAGGGGTGAATCAGTTATCTAATGTCCCAAAACAAAATGTATAATTCAAAACAAAATCTTCAATTTCTACTCCTTGGTAAACAAAAAGTTCATTCACTGTCTGTGCTTTTACTGATTACCAGTCTAATACTAATAACTTTTTACTGATCAAATCTAACATGTAATATGAAAAGTATGATAACAAACAAATATCACAATCAACACATAACACAAGAGATTTAACGTGGAAACCCTGTAAAGGGAAAAACCACTTGGGACCGGCAACCCAAAAATGTTCACTCTTCTGAAGTGAGGTCGGTGAAGACCCAACCCTATTAAAGGTTACAGACACAATGTCAGGTGTGACCTTGTTAGAGGATTTTAGACTAGAAGTTATTGTCGAACCAGCATTCACTATGGGGTTGATAGGATAACAAATGTGTACTCTATGAGAAACATTCAATAAGACTTTCAGATTCTACTCAGTTAAGAGATTTTGACTGTATACAATGGTTAAATATGTAACAGTAAATGATCTACCTTAATACAACTTCATTTTTAGATTACAGACCAATATTTAGCTCATACAAATCCTTCTGACCAATATTTCACTTCAAATTCAATACTATTTCAACTTACTGTCCGTCGGTAATAACTCTTTGTAGCTCGGTAACTATTTTGTAGCTCGGTTCTTACTAACCAGTATGATAAGAATTGCATGAAAAACTTCTTCACATGAAATTCCTATAGCATCTACTTCTTTTGACATTAGTTTCATAATGAAACCCTAGTCTCTTATATAGATGAGTAAGTCATTTTCTTTCTGTCCATCAGATTTTGCCGCTTAATCATCTCCATTGATTTCGCCACTTCAAACTTCCTCAACTGATGTGTCAATAACTCATTTCAATCTACTTCATCAGATCTTCCTTTAATTATGTTAGCCGTTGATCTTCATAACAAAATTTATCTGTTACCTCGATTTCATACACTTTCTAGCTCATCAATCTTATTGGCTAAACTGATCATTTAATGCATTCTATTTTCCTCAGTTAACAAAGAAATGCGTTGGTGAAAACACACTTGGTTAATACTGTGCTCGGTATACACTACACTCCATCGATGTATACTGCAAAGTGCTTCATTTACCGACAACACTGCTTTGTGTCTTTCAGCTCAATTCTTCATTATAAATGGGTACAACATAATAAAATCAATATCATGCAGCCATAGACTCATCAACAAGTTACTCAATATATTCCTTATCCTCATCTGACATGTACATCTTTCTTCATGTAGATTTCTCTATTCTTCATCTCTTCCACCTTTCTTCAAATGTATCGATATAGTAACTTACAAGATAAGTACTCTCAAGCTAGTTGACATCAATGACAATATAATATTGATTTAATCACATTTTATATCT
The DNA here is from genome assembly GCA_027943335.1 of Chamaecyparis obtusa. Lineage (NCBI taxonomy): Eukaryota > Viridiplantae > Streptophyta > Pinopsida > Cupressales > Cupressaceae > Chamaecyparis > Chamaecyparis obtusa. Next base: position 702,652 of record BSBK01001448.1, read on the forward strand.
AATCAATAACTTCTCAGTGATCTTCAATCAAAAATTCTTCAATCAGATTCCAACAATCTCTTCATCTAAATCAGTTGTAGTCCAACATCTTTTACTAGGTGTGGAGAAGGTTGATCTAGTGGATTTTCTTCTTGATCTTTCTCTGTTTCTTCCACTTTCAGCTTGACTTGTGTCTCTTCTTGTTGTACTGCAACTAATGATAAAGGAGGAATAGACAAAACTTCTTTTTGTCCAATTTCTCTAACAGCTTTTGCTATCTGCTTTGCTATTAAGAACTCATGTTTAGTCATCCCTATGTCTTTTAGTATTTTCTTGATTGTACTTTCAACTCTTTTCTTTGATTGCTTCTCTTCTAGGATAGACTTTGTGGATTTTAAGTTCTCCTCAAAGTTTCCAAACCTGTTGCTGTGAATATCCAACTTGCTCTTAACTAGTCTACTCACATATTCTTTTGTCTCAATCTCAGAGATTTCATAGCCAAGAGGGTCTATGAATTCTACTCTAGGTTCTACCGCTTCAATGAATGTAAAGTTGGTATCAACCATGAAACATATCTCATTCTTATACTTTTCTACTAGGGATTGAGGGATCCTTGATTTGCTTGACATCAAATTCTGAAATGTTTTAATCACCAACACTGCACTCTCATTGACTTTGTCAATAAGATGCCTCATATACACTTTGTTAATCCTTTCCATTGTAGTTTGACCATCATTCCAATCATTACCAATGGTGTAAGGATATCTTCTTAACAAATGGAAAAAACATATAAGTGATCAATGATGAGAATCTAAACTGAGTACTTAGTCTTCTTTATCTTTTCCAAATTCTCAAACAACTAAATTCTCAAAATCTCACACATGTCAACTTGTACTTTATCAACACACATCAAATAGGCTACATGTATCATTCCTATTGCCATGTCATCTTCTCTAGAGTTAGCACAAAACTTAGTTGTAAGGATCTTGCACAAATATCTCACATCATCTTGTTGTATCTTGCTAATTACTATTCCCCTGCCATTGTAAGATGAATTTGTGTTGTCTATAACCATTTTCCTCATGTTCTTTTCATTCAAAGGAATGGCTCCTATTTTAGATAGTCCAGTTACCTAATGAATTAGGTCAGCTGTGATATCTATCACTCTATCATCTAACCAAAACTTTTCATTGTGAATTCTGCTTAAAATTATCTTGGTACATTCTTCATTGTCAAACTCATATTGTAGAGAATACTTAATAATCTCATTATCTTTCAAATGCTCAAACCCTACTTTTAATGAAATGTCCTGATTGTAAATCTTTTCATATTCTTTAGTAAAATCACTGTCACTGAGATCTCAAGCTTACATCCCAAATAACTTCTAACATTTTCTAGATGTAAAAATCTATCTAGTATGAATGATAAAGCTAACTAAGGATCTTCCTCCAAGGGTTCTACTAGTTCCTTTTTCATTTTAGGTCTATTCTTATCCATTACATTTTGAATCAATGAAACATCCATGACTTCTGCTAATTCTTTAACTGATTTAGTGATCTGCCAAGTAAAATACCTCGATTCCACGATTTAGGGCTTGTGTAGATTCGACACAAAAATCCTTCACCAAATCCTTGCAAAATGCTTTCAATCACTTCTCTTTGATCTCCTTAGCACTTGTATTCTCTTGATGATTAAATAATACCAATCATAACCTTTTATCATTTCAATCTCATATAGATCTGACATCGCATTCAATTCTTTTGCCACTTCTTTCCAAAAAGTTGTTTCTACTTACTTGCAAAACTTAAAACTTCTTGTGATCTCGCAAAACATAATATTTTTCTATGCGCTCTTAACCATAGCATCAATACATCATATACTACCTTGCATTAACTATGCAAGACTCAATTCATCATATATCAACTTCTACACTAATCTAAGTTCCTATTCTACTATAATTTTCATGAATCAAGTACTTTGAGATGCGTTAGGTAGAGATTCATTCTTACCACTTGATACTTCACCTTTTTTATTACCTTCAGTGCTGAATGTGTCTCCTTGATCTGTGCTTTTAACAAACTTCACTTCTTCTGAATTACTACAGCATCCTTTCTGACTGTTACTTGCATCTTCATTTCTCCTTGCATGACTTCTAGGGTTAGGATTAGGATGAAAAACTCTAGTGTTCATTCTGAAAAACTTTTTTGTAGGTCCAATCTTGTTACATATCTGACAAAATATTCTATCATTTCCATATCTTGGTCTAGGCTAATTGATCTGTGATCTAACATTTCTAGCAATATGTCCAACTTTGTTGCATCTATAATATACTACTCCATTTCTCCTGTTCATATCTTCAGTAGGTTTCTTATCTGCATGGTTAGTATTCCTAAACATTCTACTACTATTATTATTCTCAATAAATTTAGGTTTTCTACATTCAATAGCTCTATGTCCAAAGCCATAACAATTATAACAATAACCATTAAGAGGTTTAAATTTCTTACCTGTGCAATCTTTCTTCATATGACCAAAAGTATTACAAGTAAAGCATATACCTTTAAATTCTCTTTGCATACCTTAGGTGACTCCTCTTTCTTAGGTGGTTCTTCTTCTTTAGGTGTATCTTCAGATTTGTTAATTTCATTAGATTTCTTTTCATCTATGCTTTCAGACATTTTCAGATCTGGTTCCTCACTTTCTTCACTTTCTTTAGATGAGTTGAATCCAAGACCAATTTTATCATAGAATGGTTTTTGATAAGACATTTGTTCATCAATCTTCTCACTGGTTGAATATAGTCTCTCAAGTTGCTACATAGATTGATTGAGTCAGTTCACCTTTCACAATTGTAATATATTTCTCAAGTTTGACATACTGCAAATTGATTTTCTCAAGTTTAGATGTTACTTTACCAAGTTTAGATTTTAGCCCTTCATTTTCAAGTTTCAGATTTTCATTCTCAGATTTTAGATTTGCTTCATTCTTTCCATTTCCATCTTTCATATTTGCTATCTTCAATTCATGTTTAAGGATCTCATTTTATTTTTCTAAGTTGTCATCACAATCTTCAATTTGAATTTTGGATTCCTTTTTTTATTTCAGTTCTTCCAACTTGTTTTTCATTTTCTCAATGAGGTTCTTTGCATCATCATATTTTCCTTCCAGAGTGTCTATTTCTTCAGTAAGCATATCAATCTATTGAAGAGCTTCTTCAAGATTGTTTAGTAGCTGATCCATATCCATAAAGATCTTACTCAAGCTGCTAGGCTTTCTTTGAATGATTCTTTTTCGAGTAACTATGCTCTGATACCAATTGTTAGAAATAGGGAATATTGAGAGGGGGGGGGGGTGAATCAATATTCTACAAACTTTTACTTTTTCCCAGTTATGGATATAATAGATTATCTTAGTGCATGCATAACATAGAAAACTAAATAACATGCATAGCAATAAAACAAATGAACTCATAACACATTATTTGTTCTCGAAGAAACCCTAGCCAAGGGAAAACCCCGATTGGGATGGTACCCACAAAGATCCACTAATGAAAAGTATCTTGTTAAGGATGTTGACCCTGTTAGGAGCCTATTACATGCATATAGTGTCTCAGTCCTAATTAAGGGACTATAGGCCTTGTTAGAAGCCTCAACCCTGCTAGGAGTTGGTAGAACAAAATATGATTACCAGATGAGCCCACTGCCCAAACAAGTAATATACAATATTTATTGATTACAAAATAGGTCAAGGTACATAACCTTATACTTCTTGCAACTTCACATCAATATCTCTTTGCTACCTTTTTCACTATTTCTATTACATTCATATCATATTGTCTCTTTTCATACATTACATCATTACATCTTTATACAAGTTATTAAGATTAATAACTCTTACAGTCGGCTTGTCATAAGCATTATACAAAATATATCTTTACCCAAGGGTTAACATCTAGGATATCATCCCTCTATATTTTTAAGTCATTATTTTGATAAAAAAAAAAAATCCCTTAACTCTTTACCAATTCTGTCTTCATATTATTTCATGTCGGCTTAACACTGTCTTCAGTAAAATTGTCATAACTTCTTTCGTACATGTCGTACTGACTTGCACTCTTAGGTGAGTCTTCTATAGTCACCATAGTATCTATGTTCAAGTGCATAAGAAATGAACTTACTCCAATAAATATCGCTAATCAAAATTGTCTTCGGGTATACTGCTAAAAACACTATCTCATACTTAGACAATTTTGCATTGCACTCTGTCATACTTGCTCTCTATTCTGTGTGATCTTCATGTAGGTCATATGTTTCCATAATGACACCATCTATGTATTTAACTTAGCCAAATTTCCAACAAGGACATTGATGTTAGAAGAGAATGTTTCTTAGACATATTGGATAGAAGCAATTAGCACAGCTGTTTATGTTCTAAGCTGAGTACAACTTAAGAAGGACACTAATAAAACACCCTATGAGTTATGGTTTAGACACAAACCCACTATAAGTTATTTCTAAAATTTTGGAAGTAAAAAATTTATTCTGAAAGATGAAAGAAATAGAAAATTTGAGTCAAAAGGTGATGAAGGGATATTTCTAGGATATTCCACTAAAAGTAAAGCATACAAGTGTCTTAAAAAGTAACTAATAAAATGGTTGAAAGTGATAATGTTCAAGTTGATGAGTTTGATAATAAGAATGTAGAAGAAAGAACAAAGGAGCCAAAAGAGATTCACTTAAATTGAACAACCAGAGTACCTACTGAAGCTACAAATAGTGACAACTGGTCAACATGAAAACAATACTGAAGAATAGGAAAGAGAAATCGATGAGCAGGAAGGACCCACCGAGCAAGAAAATGAACCTGCACAGGATGAACAACAAAGAAGAGATCAAGTACTAGCAAGATTTGTCAAAAGACATCATCTTGAGACACAAATCATTGGAGACAGACAAGCTGGCATGATGACAAGGAGTAAAATGAGACAAGGTACATGTTTTGTTTGTGAATATGAACCGAAGAATGTAAAAGTTGCATTAGAAAATGATGAATGGGTAAATGCAGTGAAAGAGGAAATATAACAAATAGAGAAGAACAAGACCTAGAAATTAGTACCTAGACCTAAGGACAAGAATGTAATTAGTACTAAGTGGATATTCAGAAACAAGCTTAATGAGAATGGAGAGGTAACAAGGAACAAAGAGAGATTAGTATGCAAGGGATATGCATAGGAGGAAGGTATAGATTATGGTGAGACCTTTGCACTTGTTGCTAGATTAGAAGGAGTCAAAATGTTACTTGCATATGCTGCAAACAAAAAGTTCAAAGTTTACCAAATGGATGTTAAATCTTCTTTTTTGAATGGGATACTTGAAGAAGAAGTCTACATAGAACAGCCTGAAGGGTTCATGGATCTAGAAAAAAAAGATATGGTATGTATATTACAAAGATCTTTATATGGTTTAAATCAAGCACTGATATCTTGGTATGAAAGGCTGCATAACTATTTGCTAAGTATTGGTTTTGTTAGAACTAGTGAGAATAGCAATCTGTACATGAAAGGAAATTTTGATGATACTATCTTGATTGCTGAGATATTTGTGGATGACATAATATTTGGAGGACAAGACCACATCTATAAATCATTTTTTGATGAAATGAGAAGTGAATTTTAAATGTCTATGTTTAGAGAGATTAAGTTCTTTCTAGGCTTACAAGTGATTCAACAGAAAGATGGAATATTCATTACACAATCTAAGTACACAAAGGAAGTATTGAAGACATTTGGCATGGAAGATGCTAAACCTATTGGAACACTGGTGGCTAATGGATGTAAACTGAATAAAGAAGATGGAACTACCAAAGCAAACCAGACACTGTACTGATCCATGATTGGTAAGTTAATATATGTAGTTCACAATAGACCTGATATAGCACATGTTGTTGGGATAGTTTCTAGATTTTTTGCAAATCCTAGGGAGTCACACATGGTTGCTACAAAGAGAATCCTAAGATACCTGAAGAAAACATAAAATTATAGATTATGGTATCCTAGGGAAGGAAAGTTTGAACTTAAAGTCTACACCAATGCTGATTGGGCTGGAAATGTGGATGATAGAAAGAGTACCACCGGAGGAGCATTTTTCTTTGGTAAAAGACTTGCTACATGGACAAGTAAGAAACAGTCTTACATTTCCCAGTCTATAGCCAAAGCAGAGTATGTTGCTGCTGCTACAAATTGTTCAAATATTGCATATATCAAGAAAGTGTTGGAAGGTATGAATAAGGTAATCACTGACCCAGAAATTATATATTGTGACAATACTAGTGCCATTAATATTTCAAAGAATCTAGTGATGCACTCAAAGGCTAAGAACATATCTATTAAGTATCACTACTTAAGAGAACAAGTATAGGAGAAGAAAGTTAAATTGGAGTTTTTTACATCAAAATAACAACTTGCTGATATTTTCACAAAGCCTCTACCGAAGGAAACATTTGAATATTTGAGGACTAGACTTGGGGTTCATCCCCTGTCTACCAGTCACTAAGGTGATCTAGAGGTTGAATTAGCCTAATCTTATTAGAAGATCATTCATGTTGATGCAACATAGTTCACACTTTGGACTTTATCTAAGGTTGTGAAAGGTTGAAGAACTGGAACAAATTTGCACATTAGTATATAGAGATATAGTGAATGCACTAGACAATAGAGAGTTACATGGCTACTGAAGAGTTGTATGTATATATTGTTCTTTGGCATTGGTGTCAAAGGGAGAGAATATTCAATGAAATACATGTCACAAGGAGAGAAATCTTATGGAATGAGATCATGAACTAAAACAGAAAGGATTGAAGATTTGTTGCTGAGAACATAGAGAACAAAAAGAGCTGAAAAGATCATATCTACATAAGATAGTCTGCACTTGAAAATGTTGTTATGTAATGTAGTGATTAAACATATTAAGCTAGAGAGAGCATTTGTTTATAGAGTTTTAGAATACATGTTTACTATGTGTATGGTATATTTCATATTACTTGTGTTGCCATCAATGCCAAAGGGAGAGATTGACAAACTACAACTGATTTGAATAAATTGTCTGACTTGAAGATTTTTGATTTGAGATCACGGATTTGTTAATTAGATATGTAAGATGATTAAATTAGTAATATGTTTTCATTGATGTCAACTGAGTTTTGATAGTATTTATCTTGTAAGTTACTATACACAAACATATGTAGAAAGAAGAAGAAAGAGAGATGAAGAATATATATATCTACATGAGGAAGATGGAGATAACAGATAAGGATAAGGAATACATTGGGTAACTTATGGATGATTCTATGACCTTATGTTATTGACTTGATTATGTTGCATTCATCTATGATGAAAGAAAGAGCAAAAATGCACAAGGCAATGTGGTCAGTTAAAGAAGCATTTCAGTATACACTGAGTAGTGTAGTGTATACTGATAAGGATTGATGAGTTGTAAAGTGTATGATTATGAGGTGATAGATAAAGTTTGTTACAGAGATCTACAACTAACATAATTCAAAGAAGGTCATATCAGCCGAGGAAGGTTTAAGTGTCAAAATCAACGAAGGAGATTAAGAGGAAAAATCTGATGGATGAAATTAAAATGGTTTACTTGTCTATTTAAGAGACTAGAGTTTCACAATGAAAATTATGCCAGAAGAAGGACAACTACATAAATATCACATGAACAAGCTTCATGCATGCTTGATCAGACTAGTTAAGGAGAACTAAACTGCAGAGATTACCAAGTGTCAGAAAGCTATAACCGAGAGGTAGCAAGTTACTGAATATTGTTGAAATAGAATTGATATATTGATCAGAGGATTTGAATGAGTGTAATATAGATCTAAAAATCTACAATTGAAGTTGTATTGTAATTAGATCACCTACTGTTATATTTTAACCATTGTAAATAGATAAATCTCTTTACAGAGTGGACTAGAAAGTCTTGTAATGTCATTCATAGAATGTACATTTGTTATCCTATCAACCCCATAGTGAATGTTGGTTGGATGATAACGATTGGTCTTAAATCCTCTAACAAGGCCACACCTTATAGTGTGTTTTGTAACATTTAATAAGGTTGGGTCTTCACCGACCTCACTTCAGAAGAGTGAACAATTTTTGGGTTGCCTGTCCCAGGTGGTTTTTCCCTTTATAGGATTTCCATGTTAAATATTTTGTGTTATGTGTTTACTATGATGATTTTTTGTTATCATACTTTACATGTTGCATATTTGATTTGATCGGTGAATACACTAAGTTGTTAATTGGTAATCGGTGAAAGCACAAACAGATTAATATTTTATGTTACCGAGTTGCAGAAGTTTAAGTAATTTGTTTTTGGATATACATTTTGTATTGGGCCTGTGGATAATTGATTCACCCCCCTCTCAGTTATTCTAACATATTCCAAGTCAATAGAGAGAATGATAATTAAATAACTCATGTATTTCCCTTGGTTGTGTAATACCCCAAAAATGGGCTATAAGTTCATTAACCTCCTACATCTACAAATCGAACGAAATCAACATCAAAGTCCTAATCTAAGGCACATCTAAACATCATCGAATCCTAATTGATTATCTTAAATTCTGCATCGGGGAATATTCCTAATCATCATAATTATCTTTAATTTAATGATTATTTGGTAATAAATCATATTTATCCTAAAGTTTGATTAATTGAATATTTTCATATTTAATTAATTAGATTTAATATCTTGCCACTTAATTGTGTAATTAAAGTTAATTTTATCTATTATTAATTGTATTATTTAATTTTGACAATAAATCCAATATCCTATGAATAATTGATTAAATTCTTATTTAATTAATTAAAGCAAGTTGTCATTATTTAATAATATAGTTTTTAATAAAAGTTTGATTAAATAATTGATTAACCCATAAATCAATTATTTATTTTTAAAAATCAATTAAGTTGAGCATAAATCACTTTATTTATTAAATTAATTCATAAATAAAACATGCACAATCATAAAAGCAGACAACTATCAATTATCAATTAAAGCTAAACTCTATTTTGAGTTAAAACTTAGCTTTTGCATGTTTTTGTGAATTAAATTATCTTTATTATCAGATAACTCAAAAATCAAGCTGAGTTAATCTGAGTGATTTATGGTTTTTTTCCCATGCACCTCCAAAGCCCTAGATTTCTATAAAAATAAGGCTCAGCTCTTCATAATTCATCTCTCAAATCCACAGAATCTCATATTTTTGCACAATCACGCTGGAGAATTGCAATTGGAAGGATCAAAGCTTATTGCGAATCAACATTGTTGTGAGATCACTTTTGTTTTCATATTATTGATAGATCAATTCATAGCATATCAGTTTTTACATATCATAGATTTCATATCATTTTTCATTCTTATTGCTTAGAAAATATCAAAAATATAGATTAATTGCATTTATTCCATATCGATCAATTGCATTCAAATCCTTCATTTAGGTGTCATCTAGGTCACTGATCTCGATAACAATCTGAGAACATCAATCTCGCACCTACTAGAAGGCAATAAATCACTTGGTTAAATTAGATTTCAATTTTGCACGATTTTGATTTTTGCTAACCTTTAATATTTTACTGAAGTGTTGTGTCTACAGATCAATTACAATTTTCACACACACATTTCTGGCACCCACCGTGGGGCCCTGAAATGGGCTTCCCTTCATTTCTATCAATCTTCTATCATTTCTCTATCAGAACACACCTGCTACTGCCTGTTCGGGTGGTATTCTCAGTAGGATGTTATTTTTTGTTTCTTTTTTGCCTGTAAAAAAGAAAAAATAAAATTTTTTTGGCACTTTTTTATCAAAACTGTCCGTATAGCGCGATTTATAATTTCGGTCCGTACACTGTCGTATGAGTTTTTCGGACTGTCGTTTCATCAGAAACCTAGTGTCATAGGAGTTTTTACAGACTGTCATTTCATCGGACACCTAGTGTCATCTGGGAGCATACCCACTGTCGTACGATAGTTGATTTTATCGAGGATCATTTCATTAGGTACCCACTATCATTTGGAAATTGGATTATCATTTCATCAGACACCCAGTATCGTACGAGTTTCCAAACTGTCATATGAGTTTCTTATTGTCGTCTGGTAATAGACCCACTATCGTACGAGTTTAGACATCAGATTTTAATTGTAGTTTCATTTTTGCAGACAGTTTGTCAGATTTGATTTTTGGATTTTGACTAACAGCTAATCTTAATAGTTGGAATTCTCTATTTTTGATTGACTCTTGCTGGTTTTGATTGGAAAAAGCCTAAAGTTTGCTAAAATTAGGTAAAAACCTACTAAGCACATTGCGAGGATCTAAGGTATTCTCCTTAATCTAATAACATTTCAATTTGGCCTTAAAATAAATCTCTTGTGTGTCTAGCTTGGGTGATTCTTTTCATACTTTTGTTTTACACACTTGCATAATTGATACTAGGTTGTGACACCTTAAGTATTTATTGGCAGTCTTAGATTACTTGTGATTGATCTAGATTGCTATCTTGGGTTATTGGACTTGCTAAATCCACTGGCCCCTCATTTTCACCCCGTGGTTGCAATATCAATGCCACATTAAAAGGGAGGGGTCTATAGGAAAGAAGCGTTAAATGCTCCACTAGGCAACCCTTGTGTGCTTTTTGGACCTCACTTATTTTCTAGGTTGTGGAATCATTTCTAGCTTGTGTGAAGTGTTAAGTGCTCCACTTTGTGGACTCACCTCATATTTTCTTTTAGCATTAAGTGTACCACCTTGTGCTTCTGAATACTTTTGGATAGATTTGCTTTCGGGAATATATTTGTGCTCACATAGTAATTAGGCCCTATGAACACTATTCATGATTTTTGAGAGATTGGATTCCTAGTGAAATCCTTCTTGATGACAGAATCCTTGTAGGTAGGGAGGATACTTAGTGCGTTTCACATTCAACTCAGTTAGTGTGTCTTCTCTTATTGATGGATACATTCTCTCCTAGGAGAGGTTGATAGATCACGTGGGGTTGACATCATGAGCTTTGGTGAATCAAAATTGGTTAGTGCGCCTTCTCTTATTGATTAAAACATTCTCTCCCCGAAGAGGTTGATAGATCACATGGAGTTGACATCATAGACCTTGGTGAAGCAAAACTTTGTCATAGTGTGTCGGATTAATCTGCTTGCTTTGTTTGGGTTAAAAGTGAAAAGGTGTCAAAAACCTTGGATCTGGAGCCAAGTCCCCTTATGGTATACTATTGTGAGTCACCTTTAGAGAGGGTTAACTGTAGTGGACAATCCCTTCACAGGGAAAACTGCGTTGACGGAACCTCAAGCAGTAATAGCCATTTTCATCGTGGTAGTGACAGCCACTATATAAATGTCCTTGTGGAAGAAATCTCCATGGGTATGGTTCATTGTTGGGTTGTCAGATCTCCCTAGCAGCTCCTAAAGATTAAGTTCTCAGACTGTGTCAAAACCCTGGTGCGCTGGGATTGGAGTTCACCCCTTTGGATCATAAAAGTTGCAGAGTCAAACCATTACTAAAAACCCTAGCAAGGCCAAATTTTCATTTTATAGGGTATATGTGCGTTATTGCAAAACATTTTTGGAACATACACAATTAGCGCTTCTGAGGATTAGAATGAATAAGTCACTTGATTGTTCATGCGCAAGGTTGCTTTTGCCCTTGTTCATTGTTTTTAGACATGCTTGAAATCACATGCTTGCTATTTTGCATGCTTTTTTATCTATCTGGTTATTGAAAATAGACAAATCTGTTACAATCCTCAAATCTGGACATTGAAATTTGCAAACAATCTGAATCTGCAAACTCAAAATTTTGCAAAAATTGACGTAAAATCCTTTCTGGAGTCAAAAATCATTTCAAGAAATCAAAAGTCATACGAGTTTTTTTTGAGTGTCATTTCATTACAACCCATCTATCGTATGATTGAGTACCTAGTGTCGTACGAGTTTCCATGCCAGCAGATTCTCAAAGTCAAAATCTTGCAACTGTCGTATGAGATTTTCAACTATCATTTCATTGCTACCCAACTGTCATATGAGTTTTGCAACTGTCATTTCATAGCATACCCACTGTCGTATGAGTCTGTAGAGTGTCGTTTGGAAAATTTTGAAGAGTTGTCAAAAAATTGTTAGAATTGCCAGATATTTAGCTTTTTCAGCCTATTTTCAAAATCTGTCGAAAGAATCACTATGTCAAGAACGGAGTAGTAGCTATTGAGAATTAGTACACATCTCAAAGAATCAATACACAAGATGAAGAAGCTCTAATCACTGCTATGATGAAGTATCTGCAAGCTATGCAAGTTGAACTTAACAATCTTAAGAAAGAAAAGGAACCTAAAGAGTTCTCCATGGAATCTCTATACTCTTTTCCATTTGATAAAGACTTGTACATGTCACCATGCCCCCGAACAGAATTTGAGCAATGTGATAACCCTTATGATACCTCTTCCACGGAGAGTGACACATCCAGCTTTGGAGACTATGATGACTATGATGACCAACAATGTAATGATACCTATGACACCTTTGTTCCTAAGAGTCCTCCTCATCGTGTGTTCCTACTTACTAAAAATGGGCCGTCACATTGGATAGATCATGATGGTGATCCATATGATTTTGATTTTGAAAGAGACTTTGATGGATTTTGTGGACAATATCTAGATGATACATCTACTTCTATTGAAGAATATAAAATGTATCGTGCTGAAAATAAAGATTACACCTACTTCTATTGAATACTATAAGGATCTCTCCTCTAAGAACTCTCAAGCTGAAAATAAAGATTACACTCTCAAGCAAGATCATGTTAATGTTGGACCTTTGTCTTGTGATGGTTCCCTTCCATCCCCTACTTCCTCCAATACCCATACATTTCCTAAAACTTTTGAGTCTTTCGAATCTTTCACAGAACCTTCATCTGACACAAGCCCTGATACTTTTCATGCGGTTCCCTATAGTTATCTTCCAGGGCTACCTCTTCAAGAAATTCAAGCTAACCTTCACTTGGCTACTAATACTTCCAATAAAGCTAAACCTAAAGAGCCTAAGCCTTCATACACTACAATGCCTACTCCAACTAGTCCTTCACCATCTCTTCCAAAGTCATCCATACAATCCCAACATGCTTCATTGTCCTTAGAAGTGGCTCCATGTCAAGAGGACTCTAAAAATGATGAAGAAAAGAACATAAAGAAAGATCAAGATCAAGAACCCTCCATGTCATCCAATCCCTTTCATGATGTCTCTTATCCACTTTATGGTTCTTTTGATCCTACACATCCTTTTTCATGCATTCCACCATGTCTTAAGTCTTCTCCTAAGCAAGATCAAGTTACTACTTACACCATTGAACTTATTGACAATCAAAATAACCTTACTACACTTGCACTTTCCAAAGATGATACTTCCATTAAGGTTATTAAAAATGGTGTTGTTACTTCCAATGTTAAGCCTATTGAAAATCAAAAGAAAAATTATGTGCTTGTGCTATCCAAAGATCCTTGTCAAGATCAAAGTCTTCCATCTTCTTGTTCTACCACTCCATGTTCACTTCCACTTTCTACTCTTCCTAAGTCTTTGAAAGCTTTGAACAATCCTATCAAAGAAGGTGCTTATATTCATGATTTCCATGATTCTATTGAAAATCCTAATGCTCACTCTAAAAATGCTGATGTCCTTGGTTGTCATATAGATGTTGATGAACTTGTTGATTATCCTTTTGCATCTTCCACTTCCATCCTTGGACCTCTTCCACCACTACTAAGGGCTTCACACCTTCTTTCCATCTTGGGTCCTTATGTCCCTTCACTTTCCCCTCCTAACTCTCCTAATTTTCCATCCATCTTGGGTCCTTACATACCTCCATCTCCCATCTTCCCTCAAGATCAACATAGATGCATACCCTTGAATCCTTTTCATCCATCCACCCATCTAAACCAATCATATCCTCCTTTTTCTTCCACAAGTCCCAAGTTCTTTGGAAGTAACTTGAATGTTCAATACAAGAAAAAGAAGCAATACAAGAATCCATCAAAAAAAGAAGATCATCATGTCTCCTCTAATAGACATGGAAACATAAAGTCAAAAGGGATATCTAAGATAAAAACTACAAGACAAGTATGGGTTCCAAAATCCATCATTCAAGATATTATCTCTAGATCATCAAAAGGAAATAAAAAGCCTACGGCTATATGGATTTCAAATTCTCTCTTGAAAGAGTCTGGTGTTGAGTGAAAAGTTAAATTGACATTCAAGCTTCCAAAGGCTTCCACTTCATCTCCTTCCAAAAATATTCTTCCATTCCATGTGCCTAACCCACAACCTCTGCTATCCATTCACCATATTCCTTCATTCACATTTCCTCCACCCTCTCGCCACCCTTCAAGGTGTGTGTTGATGTTGATCTTTCCTTCCTTTCCATTTACCCTTTCACAATCCTTCCATTCATTATCCTTCTACCTTCTATCCTTTTTCCTCATTTGCCTATTCCTCCTATCTTCCAACCTCACTCACTTTACATAAAACCTTATCCTCTATTTTTCTCTTCCATCTCCCTTTCCCTATCAGCATCTTTTGAGCATATCATCTTGAATCCTTGGCATATCATGGTTTATCCTTTCAAGGAGCATTATCTAAAAAGCTTGTCTTCTTCCAAAAAGAGAAAAAAATAAAAACAAAAAAAAATTAAAAAAAATTGAAAATGTGCCTTGGTAAAAACCTGGAAACAGGTGCCTTGGTAGCAAAAGTAAAGAGAAATAAATTCATCCTATGGTGAAAACCACTCTCTTGTGGCACCTTGGATAAGTACCATGATGAAAACCTGACAATCAGGCATCATGCATAGTTCTTCTACATATTTCATCCATTTCATCTTCTCTCTTTGATCTTGACAATGTTGATCTATACACGAACATTTAGCTATCTTGTGAGTTATTTTACAGTGATCTTGCTTTCATTCCCTTCCTATTTAGCCTTCATATCCATCTTCCTCCATTCATTTTTGCCTATCGCTATCCTTTTCCCCTTTGATCTTGATCTAATAAAAAAAGAAAAAGAGAGTAAAACACGGTGCTATGAAGCCTCTTGATATGTCTACTCCTTTGGACTACATCCTTTCCTTCTTTGGCATTACTCTTTTGTGACTTATCCTATGCTGGCCTTTCATTACTTGTCCAAATGTGCTTTACATGACAATTTTTCCCTAGCTTGAGTATTCTTGAGGAGTTTTCCCTTGAGGATTTCTTCCTTTCATTATCCTTCATTCTCTTGTCTTCCATCTCTTCCACCAGCTTGCCAATCCCTCTTATTCTCCACCTTGCTAGACATTGGGACTGCACAATATGATCTTGTTTGGGAGTTTGCAAATCGAAAAAGATGCTATCAAATATACCAAGTATTAGAACCAGTATTAGAACAAGTGTCAGAACAAGTATCAGAACCAGTATCAGAACAAGTATTAGAACTAGTATCAGAACAAGTATCAGAACCAGTATAAGAACCAGTATCAAAACAAGTATCAGAATCAATATCAGAACAAGTATCAGAATGCCTACTAGGGCTACTCCTTTCACTTTAGTTTATGGGTCTGAAGCAGTACTATCTATTGAGGTTGAAATCCCATCACTAAGAATCAGAATGCATGGTCTAGTAACTGATGATGACTACAGAGTGTCTAGGTTGCAAGAACTTGAACTACTAGATGAGAGCAGACAAGCAACATCTGATCATCTCAGAGTATATCAGAAGAGAATGTCTAGAGGCTACAACAAGAAAGTCAAAATTTTAGGTTGGCGATCTAGTCTTGAGAGAAAATCCTAAAAATCAATCCCATCGACAACGCAAGGGGAAGTTTGAACCCAACTGGCTGGGTCCCTTTGTCATCATTGCTACATTTGGCTCTGGTGCCTATCAACTCTCAATGACTGAAGGAGAACAACTTTGAGAACCAATCAACGTTCTCCATCTAAAGAAATTCTATGCCTAAGGCATTCAGTCTATGGTAAAATGTCCAGAAAAAATCTTAAAAATTGGAAAAAGTCCTGAAAAAATGAACATCTTGGTGAAAACCTAGCAATAGGCGCCTTGATGATTCACAAAAAAATAGAAAATATCAAAAATTCAAAAAAATTGAAAAATGAAAAATACAAAAAAATGAGAAAAAAAAAAAAGTGCCTTGGTGAAAACCTGGAAATAGGCGCCTTGGTAGCAAAAATAAAATTTCTGCCAAGATGCTGAAAACCCGGCAAACAGGTGCCACTTGTTTCAATACGCTCCATCTATCAGCGCAATCTTGGTCTTTCCTAGCTTTTAGTCTTGCTTTAGTTTGTACATATCTCCCGGTTTGTTTTTGCATTTTCAGTTTTCAATAAGTCGGTCTGTACACCACTCAGCTCAAGCGTCTGTATCCTATCAATGCTTAACACTTGGGGGCAATCAATGCCATATCCTATGGCCTCTAATGTATCTTAGGCATGTCATATCCAGTCAGAGTCCTTTGAAGCTTCATTTGAGTCAGTCAGTCAGTCTCGTCTCCAGAAAGGATTTTGCATCAACAACAATCAAACACAAACTGAAAACAATTTGTGCTTTTCATGCTTTTATCTCCTTGTATGCTTACTGATTCACATTGAGATTTTTGCATATTGTGTCCCTTCGAGCTCTTCGATGATGTCCTTTAAAGGATTTAGAGAGTGATGACTGGGGGCATAATCTTTTCTTTATTTTCTACTTGTATGTGAAAATCTAACAACTTTGGAAATTCTAGATTGAAATGGTGTCCGACTGTAAGAGCCTCTATCTCGAATTGGATGGCCATGCGTACCTCAACCATTGATACCCAAAAAATTCAAAGAAGTTTGATCTAACTATTTTCTTTTTGAGTGAGTTCTTTCTCCTACTATGAAATGTGATCTTACCTAAGGATGTGAACGATAAAGGGTCACTACGGGTAATTCACACTGGATTTAAAATGATCTCTTGACTATTTGATGTGTTTGCAATACAAGGTGTATTCAGGTCATCATGATGTTTATGTTTTGATGCTTATACAAATTGCTATATCAAAATGGACATGATATTCAGGTCATCCTAGCGCTTGTTCCTTGGTGCTTATATCTAATCCGACATTCCGAAAAACAAAATCAATATTCATATATCCATGGTTTCCTAACTAGTGGGTGTTGTATTGATTCTTGCGCATACAAATTGATATTCATATGTCTATGCTAGTGGGCATTGTATTGATTTATCCGGTTACCTAAAATTTCAATGATGATAACAAATCGACACATGATCAGTGACTAGGTCCTAGGTCTTAGGTTGCATTTCATTTTGCATATCTCTTGGCATTTTGCATGTTTGCATGATCTCACAATGGCTAAATGAACTTCAATGCTTAAACGATTCTTCAAATCACATCTTCAAATCTAACAAGAGCTGAATCTCACATGAAGGTTCCTCCAATGAAGTAGCAAGTAGAATCCATTTTCAGGATCAAAATCAAAATCTGAGATTGTTTATATTATTTACTACTTGCATAATCAACCTTCAATCATCATAGAAATCTAGTATTCAACTTAACTAATTATCTTACATCAAACTATCAAAATTTCAACTTGGTCAACTATGGTCAACTCATGGTCAAACCTAGTCAAAATTGGTCATCTGGACCTTCCAACGATGTAGAATGTGTTCTTGAATGTGTATAACCACTTTTCCAATCAATTAACATGCTTCTGAACTATCAAACGCTGACTTTTCTTGTCAGATTTCAATTTTAATCCTGAAGGGGGCATGGTATTGCATATCATTCAAAGTTTGTAATCAAATTTGAAATCATATCTTTATGGAAATCATATCTTCCTCAGTAATCAAGACAACAACCACGTCTAGTTACTGATTCATCAAAAAAGACCTCATCGCTCAGGGCAAATCTATCATCACTTGGGGCATATCAGATTCATCAAGATCCATATCAATCTGGTATTCTCCTAATCTTGTAAACTGTATCAATTTTTACAACCATCGGATCATAGTGTTCTTTACTTGGTTCTTCGGCAACTAAAGAATTTGGATGTGATACCTGCTAGTTATACTAAGACAATCGAGTCTAGAACCGGTCACTCACTTCTTTGCAGTCCTAAGGTTTGGAATCAGGTGTTTTGACACTTTTTCGCAATCATAGGTTCATTTTCTATTATAGTGAACATTATCTTTGGTCATTTAGGACCTATTATCTCCATATCAAATAAATATCAATCAGCTTCTGTCTCATATCAATTATCAATATCAAACATCAGTTTCATATCTTTATCAAACATAGACTGTCTTTGAACCACTGCGCTTCGCACAGTAATTCAAAGAGGGGCAAAATGTAATACCCCAAAAATGGGCTATAAGTTCATTAACCTCCTACATCTACAAATCGGACGAAATCAACATCAAATTCCTAATCTAAGGCACATCTAAACATCATCGAATCCTAATTGATTATCTTAAATTTTGCATTGGGGAATATTCCTAGTAATATTCCTAATCATCATAATTATCTTTAATTTAATGATTATTTGGCAATAAATCACATTTATCCTAAAGTTTGATTAATTGAATATTTTCATATTTAATTAATTAGATTTAATATCTTGCCACTTAATTGTGTAATTAAAGTTAATTTTATCTATTATTAATTGTATTATTTAATTTTGACAATAAATCCAATATCCTATGAATAATTGATTAAATTCTTATTTAATTAATTAAAGCAAGTTGTCATTATTTAATAATATAGTTTTTAATAAAAGTTTGATTAAATAATTGATTAACCCATAAATCAATTATTTATTTTCAAACATCAGTTAAGTTGAGCATAAATCACTTTATTTATTAAATTAATTCATAAATAAAACATGCACAATCATAAAAGCAGACAACTATCAATTATCAATTAAAGCTAAACTCTATTTTGAGTTAAAACTTAGCTTTTGCATGTTTTTGTGAATTAATTTATCTTTATTATCAGATAACTCAAAAATCAAGCTGAGTTAATCTGAGTGATTTATGGTTTTTTTCCCATGCACCTCCAAAGCCCTGGATTTCTATAAAAACAAGGCTCATCTCTTCATAATTCATCTCTCAAATCCACAGAATCTCATATTTTTGCACAATCATGCTGGAGAATTGCAATTGGAAGGATCAAAGCTTATTGCGAATCAACATTGTTGTGAGATCACTTTTGTTTTCATATTATTGATAGATCAATTCATAGCATATCAGTTTTTACATATCATAGATTTCATATCATTTTTCATTCTTATTGCATAGAAAATATCAAAAATATAGATTAATTGCATTTATTCCATATCGATCAATTGCATTCAAATCCTTCATTTAGGTGTCGTTTAGGTCACTGATCTCGATAACAATCTGAGAACATCAATCTCGCACGTACTAGAAGGTAGTAAATCGCTTGGTTAAATTAGATTTCAATTTTGCACGATTTTGATTTTTGCTAACCTCTAATGTTTTACTGAAGTGTTGTGTCTACAGATTAGGTACAATTTTCACACACATAGGTTGTCAATATAATTGTTCCCAATGTGTTGGAGATATTAGGATTGCAAGGTCAATATCACTTTATCACAATGTAAACATCTTACATTATTCCACTAATGTGATTCATTCATGTCCAAAGAAGTTACTTTAATACCACATTGGGGAGTATCCAGTGTTATACCTTGACATTTTATAGTATTGTGCCTAAGTAATTCATTCACATCCTAAGTTTTGCATTCCTACATGTAAAACATGCACCGCATGTCTAAAGTTACACCTTCCTCTCTTGGATATTATATTGGGGCATATGTTTCTCTAATGTATTACCATACTTAAATAGGTGTTTATGGAGATTGAAGGCTACCTCACCTATTTATTTTATCCATTTTGGTGGCATTTTAGGGTATTTTTAAATGCTATCTCTAGCACACACCATTTTGCATACTTTATTATCCTATATGTTTACATGCTCATTTCATGATGTATTTATTAATACTTATACTTTACATGAGAACGTGCTCATAATATTTATTTGGATATTGCTAATCTTCTAAAGATTTGAATATTTCCATATATACATGATATTTTGAGAGCACAAACACATCATTGATCTTTGAACTTGATTCAATACTATACTGAATTATATTCATTCTATAATTACAAATTTGAAAATATTTACCAAAAATTAAAAAAAAAACATTTACTCTCAACATTCATTTATTTAAAATAGTTATAATGTTTTATCTATGTATTATTAGTACTTGCCAATATGATGCAAGGGCATCCTAGGATTCTTGGCAATCCTGTATCAACCAAAAATATGATGGGCTTTGAAGGTAGATTGTTGGTTTTGATCTTAGTTGTGGAGAATTTTGCTCAGTTTGGAGATTGGTTGCTCAGTTTCTATGGTTACCACGGTGCTCGATCTCTAAAGAATGCTCGGTAACTAAAGGTGTTGGTTCACCGATGCTCAATAATAACTGTGTTGCTTGGTCATGCTAAGCATGGTCGGTTGACTGGCACTCAGTTATTTCCTCTGTTGCTCGGTGTTCCTTCTTACCGACTAGAGTTGTTTGGATGAATCGGCTTGGCTAAATGGTGCATTTAATTTGGGTCATGCTCCTTGAGTTATGGATTGACCGTTGGATGTGTGAGGACCTAGATCTAGCATGTTGCACTCTTCTATGTAGATCTGATGACTGTTTGGGCCATCTTGGAGAGTTTATTTACTTGTAAGGCTATTTTAGAGCCGACTGATGTTTTGGCATTTAATATTTGTTTGTATGGGTTAATTATTTCATCAGCAACCTTGTGGCTGGGAATCAATATTTATAGGTTGCTTGGGTAGTATTTTAGGGGAGGAGTGATGGGAAAAAGGTTAGTAGCCTACGAGCTTAGGACAGGAAGATTTCTTGGAAGTTTGAGTACAAGTTCAAATCTTTCCTGGTGCCTACCACTGTGCTCTAAGTTACAGACCTAGGCTAGCTGAATGCTGATGTTATGAAAAAGATAAAGATCCCGTGAGATCTTACAGACTATTTCTTGCTTTGTAATTGGTCGTAACCGGAAAGGCCTTACAGCCCAGCACATTCAATGTAATCAGTGGTTTGATGAATAAAATATTTGTTTTACTTCAAATTTGGTGTTGTGATTGTGTAATTCCACTGTGATAAGTGTTGGCTGCAAGTTTGGACAGTCCTTCATTGGATTCTTTGACCTTGACTATGTCAGGTGGTATCAGAGTAGAATAGATCTTGTGAAGAAAAGTTTGTTCCTGTTGGAGCCGAGTAGATCTTGTGTGTTCAAACCTAGATCTTGATTTAAAGATGCCTCCGAGGAGAAAGCATGAGATCTCTAAGGAAGAAGAAGCTACTGGATAATTCAGTCTTGATGATTTTAGGGCTTTGCAGAAATAAGTGCAAGACCTACAAGATGCATTGAAAAGGAAGAAGACTACACCGAAGAGAGGTAGTGATGATGAATGTGATGAGGGAGATCATTTTGAAGAAGTTGTAGAAGAAGCTAGAGATCCAGAAGAGGATAGAATCCTAAAAGCTATGTCTAAGATTTGGAAGAGACCTAAGATTGAAGTTTCTACATTTGCTAGAAGCCTTAGGCCTGAAGAATTGATTGATTGGATCAACGAGATTGATGAATACTTTGAGTATGAAGAAATAGAAGATCCTGAGAGGGTTAGATTTGTAAAGACTAAATTAAAGGGTCATGCAAATATTTGATGGAGAGAAGTTCAGTTGGAAAGAGGTAGAAGGGGAAAAGAAAGGATCACTAAGTGGAACCAAATGGTTGAAAAGTTGAAGAAGCAATTCATTCTGGTGGATTATGAATTGTAAATGTTCAAGAAGATGCAAGCTTTGAAGTAGACTAACAAATCGGTGTGGGAGTATACCAAGGATTTTTACAGAATCCTGATTAGGACTGGTCATTCTGAAGTTGATAAAGAGAAGGTTGCTAGGTATGTCTATGGTTTGAGACCTAGTATACAAGAAGAGTTACTTATTGTGTGAATGATAATGATCGGTGATGCTTATCAGATGGCATTAAAGATTGAAGAGAAGCTGAATAAGAAGTTTGAAGGCAAACAGAACAATAGGAACCAAGGTGGTAAAATTGGTGAGGTAGTTGTTGAAAGTAATGTGACAGAGAATCCTAAGCCTGATGTGGGATCTAGTAGTGGTCAAGTTACTAAAAATGTGGGGCAGAGAGGAAGGTGGAAGAATGAGTTCACCGGTACTTGTTATAACTATGGTGAACTTGGTCATAGAAATTGGTAATGTTCTAAGAAGAGAGTTGCATTAGCTGTTGAAGAAGGCATTGAGAATGTTCTTGAGAAAGGTGAGACCCTTATCATGAGAAGGTTAGTGACATGTGTCTCTGAACCGGTACAAAGAAGAAATTTGTTCAGGACTAGATGTAAGTGCAAAGATAAGGTATGCAATGTCATAGTTGATGGTGGCAGCTCTGAGAACTTTGTTTTAGAAGAGATGGTCAGTAAATTGAATTTGGAAAGAAGGAAGCATCCTAATTCTTATCAAATTAGTTGGGTACAAGATATTTCTAAGGTGAAAGTGGAAGAGAAATGCTTGGTTAATTTCTAGATTGGATCTTACCAAGATGAGATATTGTGTGATGTGTTGCCTATGGATGTCTATCATCTATTGCTCGATAGACCTTGGTAGTTTGACAGAAGTGTGTTGTTTGATGGTCGTACTAACACGTATGTGGTTAGGTATGAAGGAGTTAGGCATAAGCTGATACCTTTACAGGAAACATGGGTCAAAGGATGTGGAGTTATCAGGTGTTGTCCTTATGAAAAACCTCAAGAGCACAAGGTTGATGAACCTTTTCCTATTAAGTCTAGTTTGAAGGAGAAAGAGGATGATATCTCTAAAGAGTTTGTTGTGATTAAGAAGCAGATGCTTTTTCTCACAGAGATGGTTCAATAGATGGTGACATTTATGACATAGAGAGATACAGATAATACTGAGTGGGTTGAGGAGTCTAGAGAGGATGTACCTTATCAAGGCACTGAGGTGATCAGTGGTGGCTAGTGTCAATTGCTATCAATTGTCAATAGTAGGGATGAACAAAGTGGAAATCAAAAGACCTTTCTGCATGAGACAATAAATGAAGTGAAGACTACTTGGGATGAAGGACATGAAGACATGTGGGTAAAGAACAGATTCAGCATACCTATTTTGATTCCCTCGAGACGTTCCTAATTTCCTTATGAGAAAATCTTTCTTACCTAGGGTGTCTAATGCAGGAGCATCCTAGGATTCTTGGCAATCCTGTATCAACCAAAAATATGTTGGGCTATGAAGGTAGATTGTTGGTTTTGATCTTAGTTGTGGAGAATTTTGCTCAGTTTGGAGACTGGTTGCTTGGTTTCTATGGTTACCAGGGTGCTCAGTCTCTAAAAAATGCTTGGTAACTGAAGGTGTCAGTTCATTGGTGCTCGATAATAATTATGTTGCTCGGTCATGCTTGGCGTGGTCGATTGACTGGCACTCGGTTATTTCCTCTGTTGCTTGGTGTTCCTTCTTACCGACTAGAGTTGTTTGGATGAATCAGCTTGGTTGAATGGTACATTTAATTTGGGTCACGCTCCTCGAGTTATGGATTGACTGTTGGACATGTGAGGACCTAGATCTGGCATGTTGCACTCTTCTATGCAAGATTTGAAAAAAAATATTTTATAAACTTAAAAATATTTTTTTTATTATTTTTAAGTTTATAAATTATAAAAAATATTTTTTGAGCATGTGATTGGTTGAATTGATTTGAGTCTTATACACAAGATTTTCGGAATTAAAAACTTGAACAAGTTCATTAACAACAATGCATAATTATAGCCAACATTCTACGATTCACATATTTTTTCATTAACAACAATTCATAATTAGAGTAATATATAATCATAATTTAGAATTTAATGCACAAATATATGCATTAAATATATAACATATTTAAAATAAAAATATTTTTATAATATAATAATGTTTCTAAAATATACACCAATTTATATTATATAAAATTAAAATAAAATTTATATAATAATGAAATAATATATTTAGTATAAATATATAATTTACAATATAAAATATTCATTTTGTTCAATTTACTTTTTTATTTTTTTTCAAAATTATTTTACATAATATTATATTAAATATGAATTTTATTCATATTTTATTATACATTATATACATTTTTAAATTTAAATATTAAAATACTAAATATATAATTTACAATAAAAATTATTCATTTTATACAATTTATTTTTTATTTTTATTTTTTTAAATAATTATTTTACATAATATTATATTAAATATAAATTTTATTCATATTTTATTATATATTATATAAAATTTTAAATTTAAATATTAAAAAAATAATAAATATGTATTTTAAATATTTAATATAATAAATTTTTTTATATAATTTTAAAATATATTTTGATGACAAATTTGACATGTATATAATATTCTACATATATTATTTAGTTTTCTAATATAAAATTTATACTTCACATTGTTTAAAAAATAATATTTTTATTTATACTACTAATTTATAATTATATTCTCAATTTTTTTTTTTTGTATTATATATAGGTAGATCAAAAAACAAGATACAATAGTATCAACCAAGAGTATCAAAAAAGAGGCCCAACCTCACCACAAACTCAGAGTATCAAGTATACATACATAAAACAGAGAAAGGAAAAAACTAATGTAAAACATCATAATGGGTATCAACCCAAGCAGTCCAACCCAAAGGGCCCTCCATCCAAATGATGCTCTTTCACTCTTGGATTTGCATAAGCACAAATATCTCATCCTTCCTAGAGTTAATGTTCTTTCTGATTTCTTGGTTCAGTCTTTTGCACGTTTGTTCAAACATTTGGAGGTCATAAAAAATCCTCCTCCATTCGTAACCATGTTTCAGCTCATAAACGAAGAAGGTGGCGTGCTCGTCCTTCAAGAATCTCCTCAGCTTGTCTTTCTCCATCATCATAGTAGTGTGGACTTGAAGAAAAAATTTAAAATATGTGAGTTTTTGAAAAAAACTCGGTAAGAATTCTAGGGTTACTTTGATACCTTCCCTCGTTCCTGCACTTCCAGATCTGCCAAAGGATGTTAGAAGACATCATATTCCAAAATAAATTTGCATCATTTTTAAGCCAGACAATATGACCAGTAATAATTTCCAGAATATTCACATTTAAAGGATAAAAAATGCCAAACATGTTCCAGATCTCTTTGGCAAAGATGTAATAAAATAAATATGTCTACCAGTTTTAGGAAGCCTGCAAAGGCTGAAAATATCATGTCCCATCTTTTCTAATAGGGAGTTTGTCAAGAAGAGCCAGCCACTTAAAACATCTAATTTTAGGTTCAACAGGACCTTTCCAATGAATATCAAAATACTTCCTCCAAGACACAAAATCAAGAGAGGAATACTAGATAGTATTGATATGAGTAATAATATTTTTATTTTGATCAATGATTTTATAGATATTCTTGGCTTTCAGATTAGCCATAATGACCCCATTCGGTCATTTGCATTTTAAGTATCTATGAGAGTCCACATGATAGTCAGCAGGTAGATCCTTGGTAGCCTTGAAAACCATGTTATAAGTCTTCTTTTGGGAATCTGAAATATTGAATATGTTCTTAAGCTCATCTGAATTGATGATTTTATCATTTTCAAAAAGATCAACAAGCTGGGAAATCCCCATTTTAGACCACAGGGGTTTACCAGCTAGGTGCAAGTTCCACCAAATGGATCTTTCACCATATAAATGCTTATCATCATGGAAATTCTTGTTGGTGACAAAATTCCTAACATGGTCCTAGGCTCTCCATATGGATCTAAAAATAGTAGAGCCTTGAACGTTGACCGAGAAATTGCCAACAATTAAATCGCAAAAAGGGAGGTTTCTCAAAGTTTTAGCTTTTTTTGGAAAGCCCCTTTCAATATTATGCCTAACCAACACTTTCCAAGGATTGTTCCCATCCATAGAATGAAAGATCCATTTGGTGCATAAAGCAATACCTTGAGTTTTAAGGTCTTTAAGCCCCAACCCCCCAAGGAGTTTATTAGTATGACACTAGTCCCATTTGACTGCATGCATTTTTCTATTGCCTTTACCATCAAACCAGAGAAATTTCCTAATGGCCTTTTGGATTTCCAAAATTTGGTAATTAGTGAACATCCACGCAGAGGAGTAATATATGTTGTATGAAGACAACATCTTCTGATAGACTTGTATTTTGCCAGCTAGAGATAAAGATCTATTATGCCATTTATTCAACTTCTTATTAATTTTATCCTTAATCCAGGACCACATGTCTTTTAGGGAAGGCTCAATAGAAAAGGGGATGCCTAAATACTTAACAATTTTATGAGGTCTGCCCCATTGGAAGTTATACTGAGTGAACCAATCAGGAGGTTGCTCATCCCACCCAAGACACAAAGATTTAGATTGGGAAATACGAGCACCAGAGATAGAAAAAAATAGATTAAGTTTGGTTTGTAAGGCTTCAAAGTTATTGTCACTAAGCTCAAAAAATATGGCAGTATCATCAGCAAACTAACAGTTAATAAGCTCATCATTGTTAGGGAGATAAAGGCCTCTAACTTCAGGGGAAAGAGTATTGTCTCTAAGGATGTAGTAAAGGGCTTTTGAAGCTATAACAAACAGAGAAGGGGCTAAGGGACAACCTTGTCTGATGGATCGACCAAGAGGGAAGGGATTGGAGAGGGAACCTGATGCAGGAGCATCCTGGGTGTAAGAGCAATCTTGCATCACCCAAAAATATTTCTATTTTTGTAAGGGCTATCTTGTGCAGAGTTGCTATTTATGGAAACTTGCTATTTTTAGTAAGTTGGTCTTACGATCTCAGAATGTTCTAATTTTACATGTGGAGGTTCATCTCAGTCATATCAGCCTGCCAGCAAAGTTTCATGGCTAGATTAGGTCTAGTTTTGAAGATATTGAAGATTTTCGGTATTGGCAGCAGGGTACAGAAATTTCAAACTCAGTTTTGAAGGCTTTAGAGGCCCCGGATAAGGTTGAAAATTTGGGTGTCAAGCGCTTTGAGATGGGTAAGCTTGTAGAGTGCTTCGTGGCATTTCCAGAATGGGGTTATAATAGCCAATCGGGTCAAGGGGCGATGACTTATGGTCTCTGGAAGTCGGGCCACCTGAAACGATAGAAAATAATTTTCCTTCAAAATTTTTGTTCGGGTTTCAAAAGTTATTTTGAGCTGACTTTGATGTAGTAAATTGAAAAATAAAATAATTCTAAGTTTGGTCGGCCCTTAGGGCTAAATTTTTGGAACCTTCTCGAGCGGTGGAAATTGCCTATATAAAGAAGGCCCGTAGTGTTGTCTAGGGTAGTTCTGGGTAGTAGATCTGGGTATTGATTCGAGGCTTTGTCCTATAGAATATTGTAAGGGAATGCCCATGTGGCTTTGCATATTGTAATTTTGAAAGTTTGTAATTCCACATTTGTGGAGATAATAAGAAGCCAATTTTTTGTTCTTGCATATTATTGTTGTTGTTTCTCTATTTCTGTTATGTGTTTGTGGTATTAAGGGGAGCACCCTTCATCAGAACCATTGATATCCACCTGGGTAGAGGCATCCTTAATAAGAACATGGACCGAGTTATAGAAAAAGGCCGAGAAACCAAAGGCCTCAAGCATCATGAGGATAAAATTCCATTCAACCCTATCATAGGATTTTTCGAAGTCAAGGAGAAACATCGCTGAGTTCTGGTGAAAGCAATTCGCCCAATCCATGGCTTCCCAACTAGTAATTAAATTTTCCAAAATATATCTATCTTTGATGAAGCCAGTCTGGGTAGCACTGATAAATTTAGGAAGGATATTCACAAGTCTGAAGGCTAGGACCTTGGCCAAAATCTTATAAGAAACATTGAGGAGGGTGATAGGTCTCTAGTTTTTTATAAGAGCTTTGTCCCCATCCTTGGGAAGGAATTTAATGATGCCACTGTTAATCTCGGGGCCAAGGGAACCATTAGCCATAGCTTCCACGTAGATGTCATGTAAATCCTTACATATCCAGCTAATGTTGGCTTTATAAAATTCAATAGGGAGCCCATTAGGGCCAAGGGCCTTATCATTATTGAAAGAATTGATAGCTTTTTCCACTTCATCCAAAGAGATATCCTTAGATAAGGCAGCAATATCGCCATTGTCCAATTTATTGGGGATAAGAAGCTTACACTTATTCCTAAGATCAACAGCCTCATTGGAGTCCTCAGAAGAGAAGAGACTCCTGTAATAGTCGGCAAAATCTTGGTTAATGATAACAGGGTCTGAAGTATCTTGGTTGTCAATTAAGAGTCTTTCAATAGACTCCTTGGATTGCTTCTTCTTTAAAAGGTTAAAGAAGAACTTGGAACCCTAGTCCCCATTTTGGATCCAATGAGCACGAGATTTGATCTTAGCACCATGGATCCTAAATTGTTAATGTTTCCTCAGGGCATCCTTAGTAGAAATCAAATGGGAGACAAGGTTAATATTGGAGGAATCATTCTGAACATTACTCTCAGCCTCTTGGAGATCAGAGGAAAGATGTTTTTCAACAAACCTATAATCCTTGGCATTCTTTTGACCAATAGTCTTAAGGAGGCATTGCCAAGCTGGGAGATTCACCATCCATTTGTCAATCATGGAACAATTAGGGAAATTGAATTTATTGATATTACAAATAATCTAAATGGTAGCAAGGACATCTTCATCATGAAGGAGGCTAGTATTCAATATGAACTTGGGGCTAATCATTCTAGGGTGAACAGGGGTGAAGTTGAGGCTAACACGGGTAGAAATGGGATGGTGATCAAATAGGGTAGTGGTCGTAACAAGGACGATGTTATTCTGAATATCAGGGAGGAAGGAGAAGACATTTTTATTACCATAAAAATGGTCAAGTCTGGAGTAGATCTAGGAGGGGCCATGCTGAAAATTGCACCAGGTGTGCCATATCCTAGGGTTAGAGGCTTTACTGTCGGCTAAGGGGTCAAACAAGGTCTTAGAATTAATCAACTTGTTCTAGTGAACCCTTTCATTATCTTTCCAAATGAAAGGGTTACCTCCGGATTTGTCTTCTTGGGATTCCACCATATTAAAATCCCCTCCAACAAGCCAGGGGATATCAGGGAGGGTAGTTAACCATTCCCAAAGGTTAGCTCTCTCCTTAGAATCATTGGGGGCATAAACAAAGAAAATGCCAAAAATGTTATTATTATGCTTAATAGTGATCCAGATAACTCTCTGGCAGGGTGAGGTACCATTGGCAGTGATATAATTCCCCCATTTGGGACTGATGAGCAGAGCAATTCCACCTCTGCCTCTATTATGCTTAGTGTAAAATTTGATCGCATTATTCCAAATAAAGTTAAGGTTGGTTTCAAGCATGAACCAATGGCTTTGACTCCTTGCAACATGAGAAAATCTAGAGAGCTAAAGGAATTAAGAAAATGCTTAATAACAAATTTCCTATCCGGGGATTCAAGACCCCTCACATTCCAGGATATGCAATTCATGAGAAAACATTAGAGGGATTAGGGCATGCAACACCAGTTTCATTAGCTGAGGGTAAAGACTTATTAGAACTATCCCCATTTTTCTTACCAGAGGTTTTATTCTTAGATTTAAGAGGCCTTCCCCTCCGTTTCGAAGCAAGGGTATCAGTTTTGGGATCATCTTCATTTTCAGATCGGGAGTCCACTTCCATGGAGGGCATAGCAGGGATGATTTATAAAGAACAATCATCACTTAGTTCTTTAAAAACTTTTTGTGGGAACTTCCAAGATGATCCTGAGGAAATATTCAAGCTAGAGTTATTAGAACACACAGCAGGGGAGCAAGGAGGGATAACATTGATAAGTTCTACCACAGGAGAGACAATGGGAGGACTTTGGGGAAGGGGAATATTAAAACAAGTGGGATTCAAGGGTCTAGGAAGGTCAACGGTATTACCCTTCCGCCTCCTTTTCTTGTGGACAGTCCATAAACCATCGTTCATGTTCACAACATCAATAGCCATGTTCAAAGAGGGGAAAGAGGTATGAGTGGAAGGGGAAGCAGGAGAGGCCGAGTCCAGATTAGGAGGAGTTATGGAGGTTTTATCCTCTTGTGAGTCTTTGCTAACAGAAGGAGCCAGAGCAGGGTTGGGCAGATTAGAAGGCAGAGGGTTTTTAGCAGGATTCTGGTTCTTTTTAATAATAGGGCAATCCTTTCTAAGATACCCCTCTTTTCTACATGAAAAACAAGCATTAAGACCTCCCAAAATATCAATAGGGCACACAAAAGATTCTTCCATGATGTTGATAGTGATATCAGCAAGGATTTCCGTCCTTGGTTGCAGAGAGTATAGGACTTTGGCGTCCATATGCGGAACCAGCCTAACAGTGTCATCCATTTAGATGGTTTTGCCCAATGGTTCAAGCAACTGAGGTAAAAACCTCCATAAAAAAGGGGGGACATTTTTAACCAATATCCATCTAAGAGCCGAGAGGGCAAGAACCTCTTCGTGCATAGCCTCAGGAGACCAAGCCAAAGCACAGAAAGAAGTGGAACCAACAGTCCAATACTGCTTTTTTAGGACTTCAGCTTGAGATTCACTATTAACAAAGAAAATCACAAATAAACCCTTCTAGATTTGCTGGCAAAAAGATATATGAAAGCCCATTTTAAGATTCCAAAAATTATGAAACCAATCATCAAGAAATTTTTGAGGACATTTATCCAATTCAACAACTGAAAAGAAAATAGCAGTGTTCTTTAATCTATTCTTCTCCTTAACAATTTCAGCAAGCATTTCAGGATTAGGAGCAATAGAGAAAGGGGCCGAAGGAGCCCTAGAAACTTGACTAGGAATGGCAGCATCACTGGAAACAGCAAAGCTAAACTTAGCCTTCACATCCACAATACCGACAGCATTAGCAACCGCCTCAAAGAAGGTTTTAGGTTTAATGGTAGGGTTAAGTTTGAAAGTAGATCCACCATTAAGACTAGCATCTGATGGCTCGATGGTAGAGGGAGAAGGAGGTACGGCCTCTGCCATTTGGCAGAGAGTGGGAGAACCAGAACCACGCATTTCAAAAGCATTTAAGAGGGGGTTAGAACAAACTACACCTGGATCGCCATGGTGACTGGAGACGCCCAGCTATCGCTTGTCGTCCTAATCATTTCTACTGACATAAGCCACCGTCACGGTGAAGGAAACCCTAGTGCAGAGCAGCTGTCAATTTTCACTTCCTTCAAATTTTGTTTTCAATCTTCTCAAATATTCATTGTATCGTTATTATAATTTATATATAATATATACAATAATATTAATCATATATAATTAAAAATATAGATTAAGATATTATTCTTATATTTTACAAAATAATTACAAATAAAATTAAGATTAAGATTTGAATTAATTATAATTTACAATCAATAATTATTTAAATAATTATAATTAAAAAATTGCTTATTACTACAATTACAATTAGATAAAAAATAATATTTATATAATTTTATAATTAATCAAAGTATAATAATTATAATAAATTTTTTCAAATTAAAAATACATTTATATTTAAGATTAAGATTATAATTATTTATAAAATTAAAAATAAGTACTTAGTCATAGCGTGACACTTGTTAGATTACGATAGAACGTAAAGTTTTATTTATATGCAAATTCTTAGACTAAAATACATCATACTATTTTTCCTTACAATTTTTAGGACATGATTAATTTTCCTGCACTAAAAAAAGTCATCAAACTTTAGACCCGATAAAGTCACAGGATATATTTTCTTCTAGCGCCATGTTTGACAAGCCAAACAAGTTGAGGATGGAGAAAATAATATTTACTTGAGTGTAAGAAAATGTGTAATGGAGGGACTTCACCGACTTATTGTTAGGCTGTCACAAGTCGGTAGATACGAATCACTTCAACTTTTGAAAACTTGGGTTCAAGTCTCTCTACTTTATTTTAAAACAGTGGATCCAGTTGTAAGGATGATATAAAAGAACACATTGATAGTGAGGGGAGAAAGGGATAAGCATTTGGAGAACTGGCAATACTATAATCAGGAGTGGAGTGAAGGTGGAGGGGTTATTCCAAACTCTTACATTTGGATATTTTAGATTTGTCAAATAATAAGTTCAATCTAAAAATATTCTAATGTCTGAAAAATTGTTTCATATTGTGTGTTTTAAATCTAGAGAAGAATAACTTACAATAGATGATACCAAATATATGTAAGGGAATGGATTCTCTTGAGACATTAAAACTAGGAGACAATGCGCTTGAAGGGTATATTCTATCATCTCTTGGAAAATGTAAAATTTTTCAAATCCTTGTTTTGAAATACAATAATTTGCAAGACAACATTTTAAGCTGGGTTAAAACCTTACACAATCTCCAAATTTTGATTTAAAAAAATAATAATTTGAAGTGTCCAATCCCCTTAAAATTAATCAAATTGTAAAATCTTCAAATTTTGGATATGTCAAAAAATAAATTTTCAGGGATCATTCCAAAAGACTTTTGGAAGTTAACCACAATGGCAAATCAATCAGAAAACACAAAAATGCTTGTACAAGAAACATCCAGTTTTCAAAAATCAAACTATTATATAGATGAAATAATAGTTTACAATAAAGGACAAATTATGGAGTTTGTGAAAATTTTGAGATTAGTGAAATGTCTTGATCTTTCTAGTAATAATTTATCATGTAACATTCCTTGGGATATTGGATCACTCAAAGGTTTGATTATTCTCAACATTTCAAGAAATCATTTCAGTAGTGAGATTTCTAAATCTATTGAAGAGATGACACTACTTCAATCACTTGATCTTTCTCAAAATAATTCTTAGTGAGCTACAACTTCTCACATCTTTAAGTTATTTTAATATCTCCTACAATAACCTATGAGGGATGATACCACAAGGAGGACAAATGATGACATTTGAGTCTGTGTACTTATCCAACAATCCAAGTCTCTGCGGTCTACAAATATATGTGTCATGTCCAAACATACATGAGGAAAACAATGAAGATTCAAAAGATAATATATGGTGGTATATGGAATGGCAAGAGGCTTTACATCTGGCTTTTCAATTGTAATAGGAATGTTGTGGCTCAACAAAATATGAAATATCTCATGCTTCAAATTCACGGATGACGTTATTATCTCTCTATTTGAACATTGAGAGAGCATTTGTATTCTCCAAGATATAATCAACTTGTTAAAACTTGTGGTCCAACAACTTATATTTTACAATAAAAATTTTGTTATGATAAAACCAAACATATATCTCATTTATAAAAACAAATTTTTCAATATTAATCATGTTAATTAATTTTGATATATCAATTGTTCTAAAAAAATAAAATAAGTTAAATATAAAATTTTTCATATGATATTTTTTATTCTAACTCTTTATAAAAAAAATATATTAAAGTCAATCAATCTTAATATTATTTTAATTATTTATAATATAACTTTTGTGCAATGGTGATATGAGAAGCTTCAATGAAAATAGATTACCAAGAAAAAATTAGCAATATAGTGAACAGTTCAATTTTTTTATTTTAAACAGAGTTCATTTAATTATTTTTTATTTTCAATCACAATATATTATTATATTTTAGAACAATCTAATCTACCTGGTAAATACGTTAAGATCTACCATTATTCTGCGGCATTGGAAATATAAAAAAAGCATTGAAATATAAGATAGCATTCAAATTGATCATTTACTGCATTAAATGTGGACTATTGAAATTACACTATTATTATCTGAAAACTCTGCTATTGCCTGAATTTGGCGAAGGGTTGGCAAATGGGTTTATTCGAAAAAGGTACATTCAAATGTGAAAGTTAAAAAATCTTGGGTAGGGAAAAATGCCATCTTAAAGCAATTTAATGCAAACGTCTTCAAACCGTCTGAAGTCTCAAGTCATTTCTTCATTTACAACTGTTAAATACTATGATGTTTATGTCTGATATTATTTTATGTTGTTTTTAGGTTTATTATTGTAACATTAAAAGGAGGTGTTGGAATATAGGTTCAAAATAAATATGTGCAAAATTTAAGTTACATTTTAATTGTCAATGAATAATAGTTCACTAATAATAAATTTTATTTATTGTTAATGTAATTTCTAAGTTAAACAAGTTTTATTTAACAAATATTTTCATGAATATCTATAAATCTCATCAGGCATTTCAGCAAAATACAAATTTGATTTAGTTTCTTATCAGTGATAATTAATTATTTACTATTTATATGTTCTTCCTATCTTGAACTTGACTGTGTAAATTCTAGTAAATAAATGAGCTAATCCTATTGCATCTTGCTTTCTCACCACAATCAAAATCATAAATATAAATTACAAACTAATTTATATAAAACATCCAAAATCAAAATCTTGAATACAAACTACAAACCAATCTATATTAAAAAAAGAAATAATGGTAAAAACATATTATTAAAAAAATTAAATATGAAAAATATACTTGTAATTAATTCATCAAATAAATTCTAATTTATATTCATTATAAGGAAAAAACTATTTAAGATCTTAAATTCAAACATTCTTTACAAAATAAATAGATTCAATTTGTACAAAATTCCAACATTCTTTACAAAATAGATCTTAAATGGATTTAATTTTCTATTGACTATTCGGCTACATAATTTTTGGTTTACAGATTATATTTCAATTCGTAAAGGCTAAGGCCTTCTTGGTGTTCAGTGATTGGGTCTTCCAACTTAGTGTTGAGTTTGTAGAGGCTAAGGTGAAAGGTGAACCTCCAATTCTCTGACGGTCTGTAGATGTTTGATTTATTGTTGTTCATTGTGACGGCTTGGATGTTATATTGGTTGAATTATGTGACACTAAGAGGTTTGGTGAATACCCACACCCAAACTCCAAAATTTGATTGTAAATTATGCTATACAATTCATTCCAAGTTTTAACAAGTGCCACGTAGTGGCTAGTACTTGCCTAATCAATTGTAATTATATTGTGAAATATAATTACAATTTTAATAAATTTATTATATATATTTTTTTGTATTATATATCAAGAGTTCAAAGATCTAATACAAAAAAATTAAGGGGGAGGCAGAACCTCAACCCACCAAACTGAGAGTCATACTAAAGAGTTACAGAATACTGTCTAAGTACATACAAAAGATTTGAAATATGAAACAAAAGTCCAAAAAGGAAATAGAGGAGGAGCCTCCTAGTGAAGAATCTCATCATGATTCTCAATCCAAGTGGTCTAGCCAAGAGAACCCTCCATCCAGACCACCTTTTTCCCCTCCAAAATTTGAGTGTACATATCAATTTTGTCAAAGCTGGTGGCTTTGCTATCTTTGATGTCTTGAATCATCTTTCCAAGTGCCTTGTCAAATGCATTTTGGTCATCCACAATGCTGGCCCATTCAAAGCCATCTTTCATTTCATAGATGAACATAGAAGCATGCCCATCTTTGAGAAATATCAGCAACTTGTCCCGCTCCAAATTCATCATGCAACAAACCTGAGAAGCAATTTTAAAACGAGTGAGTTTTCTGAAAAAACCTAGTAAGAGTCCTATTAGTGCCTTGGAACTTAGCCTCATTTCTTAATTTCCAAATAAACCAAATGATAAAAGATGATAGAATTTGCCAAAATAGGATAGCATCTTTACGAAGACCTTGCATATAACCAATGATGATCTCAAGAGTATAAACATGTTTAGCAATAGAAATTCCAAGCATTAACCAAATTTCTCTAGCAAAATTACAATCAAAGAATATGTGCCTCATAGATTCAAGGACTCTGCAAATGGGATAGGTATCAAGGGTGGCTTGGTGGTTTCTAATGGGCAATATATCAAGTAGGAGCTTCCATTTGAAGCACTTAACTTTAGGTGAGATGGGAGACTTCCAAAGTTTATCAAAAGTTTTTTGCCATTCAGTAGGGTTGGTATTGCTATACTAGATGAGGTTAATGTGATCAGTCATAGAGGTATCATGATTGAGGAATTTGTATATATCCTTAGCTTTAATTTTGGTAAGAAGGGAACTGTCCTTCCATCTAAAGGTGAGGTATCGGTGAGAATCAACATCGGTATTCCTAGGGAGATTTAGAGAAGCACAAGCGATCTTGATCAAGTTATAGGTTCTTACGTGGGAATCTGGGAGATCAAAGTTCCAGGAGAGAGTATCCTATCTAATAAGCATATTATGCTCCATAATGTCCATGATACAATTAATGTCTTTACCAGACCAGGACCTAGTAGAGCATCCTTTAGTCAGGGCAAGAGGTTTAGTCAAATGAAAAAGATTCCACCAAATAGAACGCTCCACATGCAGGGAGTGATTATAATCAAAACTGGAATTGTCAATGAAGCCACGGACAGACTCCCAAGCCTTCCAAATGGATCTAAAAACCCAGGTACCTTGCACAGTCACCAGAAACCGGCCAGCAACCAAATCACAGAAAGGGAGACCTGTTGTCATATTTTTGACACATTTTGAAAACCTAATTACTAGATGAGTTGTACCCTAGTTTGCATTATTATGTGGTCTAATCTAGATTTGTGTTAATTCATTGCAAGTACATGAAAAGAAAAGAAGTATTACTACAGCTAAGATTACATGTTACATCTTGAATATGCTATATAGAAAGAAGAAAAGAACTGAAAGGAACATCTATCTGAGGCTCACACATGACGTGAGCATATAAAATGCAAGAATTGCATAAATGAGTGCAAGTATACATAAATTAATGGAGCTAGATGTAGGGGTACCAGACATTGCCTGGTATGAGTTGGTCTTCTGTGTTCCCGATGTGCTCCTATGATCCTGAACCTACATAGAGAGAAGAAGAAGGGGTTAGATCCAATGGATCTAAGCAATGAATGGTGCCACAACATCTATAAATTCATATGTGTACTCAGTCATGCACCCCTAGCATAGGCTGTGCTCAGGGCATGTGCATCAAGGAGACTCTGGAAATAAAGGAAATACCATTGTTTCACTGACGTGTTTCTTTCATGTGCAGATACAGGGAAGCTGATCCATAATGGTTCCATGAATGATCTAGGCCCTTGATGTAGATAATGATAAAGAATCCTCATAGTTCTTTATCTATTATCCCATCAAGGGCCAAGAGCACACACAGTGTGTACAGATAGGGAACATTCAGATGATCCAGTATCAAGAACATAAAGGACAAACAGAGGCCTACGTGGCATCTAGTTTTGAATAGAGCTAATGGCAGAGTACACAGATCTATGAGGAAGCTAAGGGCACACAATCCACATGTTTAGAAAGGTACAACAGATAAAATCTCAATACAATGCATTTAGGGTATTCATGTGTTTCAAATCTTCATTCTATGATGATGCTATGACATGAAATTATGATAAATCTACATTTGTGAACCAATAAAGAGGACTTCCCATGTCCTAATATTCCAAGAGATAGCATGTGATAATGATAGTACACTTGAATGCACATAGAAGATACACATTCTGCACTTATCATTGCTATGAGTTTGTTATGGCACATATAGTGGTGGCACAAATCAGATGGCAAATGCTCAAGGAAGGCATAGATCAAGGGTTGATAGCAATAGTTTCATTATATTAGGGTTGCACAACTAGAAGGACAAAATCAACATAATGATGTTCCAAGCATGGCATTGGTATACACAATGTAAGAATTACATGATGCAAGTAATAACATAATGTTTTCAAAATAGAGATATACATGGAGCCCTTAGTTTGTAATAAAGAAATGCAAACAGAGTATGGGCTATCTAACATCAAGTAATACATGATGCCATGTTCTTTCATGGCTGTAACATCATATAGCACGACATCATTTTAATGAAGGCTTAGCATGACTGTGAAAATGGAAGTCCACCAAAGATACAATTTCAAATACTAGGTATGCTCTCGAACCATGTTTACATATATTGAATAAGGAAACAACAATATGATACCTCACGTGCTTCCAATTTCATGGACAGAGAGTGAAAAAATGATAATACATT
Source organism: Chamaecyparis obtusa (assembly GCA_027943335.1). NCBI lineage: Eukaryota > Viridiplantae > Streptophyta > Pinopsida > Cupressales > Cupressaceae > Chamaecyparis > Chamaecyparis obtusa. The sequence goes on from BSBK01001448.1 coordinate 740,853, forward strand.
TATAACAGTGGGCAAATAGTTGCAAGTGAAGACCAGTGCTAATGATCTATCCATTTTCGAAAGGAGTGTATCCAAATAATATCAGTAACAACATCACCCTATCAGGCCTTAGGGTTATCAAAATAATGATGCATACATTAACATGACCTTGAGAATCCAGAGGTGGGAGAACAAAAAATGCCCTAATGAACAGATGCAAAAGATTCACAGGCTAGAAAAAAATGAAGTACAAATAGTAAACACATAACATTAATGCCAAGTCGTGCCATGGCCATGAAGCTCAATACGATCTATAGCAAGGAATGTAAAGTAGTGCCTTAACAAGGCCGTGGGTGCATCAAAATAGGAAAGATATATATCCAAATTATTCCCTAGCATCATAATACGGTGCCATAGCCTTTTGTTCTCAGCCTTTTTCAACAGTGATGCCATTCATTGATCAATAACCATGCCCTATCATATGATCATTGGAACTTTTGAAACTACTAACTTTACCATGCCCTAATATAATAGTTCCCTTTACGGGTGCCATGCCTCGAAAATAGAGGTTAATTTCCAGCTAATTGCTTCTGGTTGTCAAGACAAAGAGAAAGCATATATCAAATGGCAATGGGGAGAATGAAATACAAAGGTATGGTGCTTGGGTAGGACATAGCAAGAAAGAAATAGCAAACCAGTGCCCTAGTCATGCAATGCAATTCAAACATCCCATGAAACTATCAAACAATAAATGGTGAACCTCAATATACAGTGCCATCATTAATACAAGGTTTCACGGGCTGTGATCATGAGAGATGACATTGACAAGAGCAAAATGGTGCCCTAATATTTTTATAATTTCATAATAGAGATATCAAGGCAAGCACATAACAGAGAATATGAAAGAAATGTTGCCCTAGCAATTCAAACATCAAATAGAGAATTCAATCAAAGAAATACAATAGTATATGCCCTCGATTGAGATGTTATCACCAACAAGAATACAAATGCAGAGCCTTTCAAAATTGCAAAGAAGATGTAACTCATTAAAATGCCTACCTCATTATTGCGGAGATCAGATGTTGTTTCTAATTCATTGATGGAGGTCGCCTTCCAAAACTGTTGATGAATTTAGAACTTGCAAAATGTGGAGTTGTGAGGTCACAGTGCCAGTCTCGAGGGTTTAATGTAGCGTTCACATCCACAATGATTTCATAGAATATTTTTCCTCCTCCCCTATCTTTTAGGGTTGAGGCCTTCAATTTTAGGTTATGTTCATAACATATTTATTTTTAACCTATAGTTGGGGTGGGTTTTATTATGCTCATTGGACCATTTATATAATTAACTCTTTTGGGGTTGATATATTAATTGTTTTTATGATAAGGTATTTACAAGGCATGATAATAGTTGTTATTTCAAAATGTCTATGGTCATTGGGATTAAAAATTAAGAGGGGCTAGGATTACATTGGGAGGGTTTTGTTTTGGTTGAATATTTTTGTAATGTGGATTAGATTAAAGTGTAAATATTTTAGATATTTTCCTCATTCCTTTTGAGTTGAGAATATCTTAAAATATAATTAGAATCCACTTAATTTTAGTAGAGGGGGAAATATTTCTTTTAAGTCAATGCAAGAGCCTCATTGTAAGATATTTGACATATGGCATTTTATAAACCTTGTCAGAATATCATTTATTCTGCATGACTTAGTGGGTCTTGGGTCTTCCTTTGACTAGTCTATGTTAGGGACTCCAGTTTTTCCATTCCCCTATATTCTCAGGAATTGAGCATCCAAATTTCAGAGTGATGGGATAATGGTCCTAATGGCTGGTTTTTCTATTCTTGGTGAGGTAGTGGACTTGATGGCATATTCTACAGATTTCCTATATATGCCTCTCATTTAGGTGATAGAAGGCTAGTTCTTCTTTCCCTCATTCTCATGAGGTGAATTTTGTAGCTCTTTGAGAAGCAATCTGATATTGTGACTCCTTTTATTCTAGCTAATAGAAAGTTGCCCCTTCTTTTCTATAGCTTTGTGAGTTGATTTGATGAGCTTAGTGTCATATATTGTGGTTGAATTTAATCCTTTACATTATATTATGTTCATTTGATTGTTTTACAAGCATTGATTTTCTTTAAGGTTTTCAAATCTGTGTGCATCTACTTGTGTTGAGTTGTGAAAATCATCTTTCCTTCTCATTCACAATCAGCACCTAATTGTTTTTCTAAGAGGAAGAATCAAATCTAGAAGAGTTGTGGAGTTCATGTTATGTGTCGGGTTACATAGTGAGTTTGATTTTCAGTTTGTGGATCTATCTAGTTTGGTGAATCACCTAAGTTAGATTTAGTTATTTCAGTTTTATGCAATCTCTATCCCTTTCCCTTCAAATTCAGTATAGTTTAGGAGATACAAATGGGGAAGCTGGCCCTTAATCCGGAGGTTTATTCTCAATGAAGCAGTCCCACATCTTGAGAGTATTCCCATGTTTCATAGGATTGCTAGGTTCTATACCTAGCCATCACGGGTCCAATCCCTAGTGACAATAGTTTTTGGCATGCCCGGTAGGACTTGTTTCCCATCATTCATTGGGATTTTAGTGTAATCCTCAGTGCAATCAGCCTTTTAGAGGTGGTTTGTTTCTAGCACCATGGTGACTCTATGTGAAATCTACTAGTTTTTAGTAGTTTAGTGCTGAAAAGTTTCAGAAAATATGTTTTACCAGCTCATTTGATGAGCAAGAATGTCAGTTCTTAATGCCTATTCTCCCTATCACCACCCATATCATGCGAAATCCACCCATATGCAGGCGTTCATGCCATATCAAGCTAGCCAAGAAAGAGCATTTAATCAAAATGCCCCACCAATAACAAATTTCCAGCATACTTTTCCATACCCTCCCGCCTAGTATCAAGCATCCATGCAGCATTCCTATCAACTGTCCTATGAAGATCACCATTACAATCCTCAAAATCAGTCCTACGCCACTTCAAATTCAAGTTCTAATGACTCATTAGCAGTTTTTTAGGAGAAAGAGGAGCTCTCAAGGTAGCTACATGACCAGATAGTAGGTGTTGAATAGACCCTTGAAGAGAAGAAACAACAAGGAAAGGCCTACGAAGAAAAGATTGAAGATTATAAAGAATTCATAAAGGCCATCTATCTTACAACTACAAAAACTAAGGACGATCTCCGAAAAGAGTTGGAACAGAATGATGAGTTTCATGATCATGAGTACCAGACACTTACCAAGAAGATTGCAGAGAAAGATAAACTGATTGAGGATCTATTGGCTCAAGTATCGAAGCAAGGAAATCAAGAAATTGTTGTTGCCCCTATACAAGAAATCTCATAGATCTAGAAGGGGATATATCATGCCACTGAGGAGAACCTAGAAGCTTTGCAGACCAAACAGGAGACTCTCAAGGTTCAGATTCCAAGTTTCTTGCCTGGTAAGTCCATTAGCACTCCTATTGAAATTCCAAGCTTTAGGTGTTCTCTTTCAGTTCAAAATCTTAGTCAACAGCATCTTGATCCCCATGCATGTCTAGAGCCCATTCATGATCCTATCTCAGACTTCCAGCCTCTTCATCCTACTCCTATAGATGAGACACCTGTGATGTTTGACTTACCATATGATGGTGAGCCTCTCCTATAGCAGATTAAACCCTATGAACCAATTCCTAAAGAGCCCCCTACACCTCATGAAATTTCTATAAACCAGGAATAGGATGATTTTTATCCTTTGGATGTACTTTTCCATGATAAAGTTGAGGAAAAAGTAGATTTGTTACATATTGATCAATTAGAACAACCAGATAGTGATCAGGAAGAAAATGAAAGTGAAAACCTATCTAATTTTTTTGAAGAGATGCCTTCTTATACTGAACCAGATGAGATAGTTCAGGATCCACTAGTTGAGTTCACTGATTGTGATAAGGAAGATGATACAGTTGCTGTTAACTTAGAACAACAAGAGGATTTTGATTTGATAATTGATGCTTTCTGCTCCACTCTTGTTGATATTCCCTATCTTCCTGAGAAGGATAATGGCTTGCATATTCTTGAAGAAGAGATAGTAGATGACTCACTAGTTGAAACCCCTGATGATGATAAGAAAGAAGATGTAGTTATTGCTAGCCTAGGATAGCAAGAAGGTTTTGATTCTATGATAAATGCTTTCTGGTTAACTTTTATTTGTGTCCTTCATCTTCCTAAAATAAATGATAACATGTATGTCTCTAAGGAAGGCTTTTCTTTTCAAGAAACTAATGTTGTTCTAGTCATTGAGCCTAGGCCTACTTGTAGTAAAGTGGTTGATGAATCTTAGGATTCATGTTTCCTGGATTATCAGATGGGAGTAGTTATTCAAGACCTAATGCAGTTTGATAACTCGGATATGCTGTTGGATGTTCTAGTTGATGAAGAGGATGATCCTCAGATTGTAGAAGAAGAAATTTTGAATAAGACTATCATGGAGGGGCCAGAATTTGAAGACTTTGGTGAGGGCATCCATCAGGTGCACACTAAGCAGCAGGAGAGGCTAGGTTTCATACTCTCAAGGGGTTGTCCTATCAGGTACCTAGCTCAGATGGGGACAAGTAATGCACCTATACTTAATGATTTGATGGAGGGTGATGTCAATATTTCACTCACTAGTGACCAGGAGCTTATTTAGCCTTATGAGCCTCCTTGGGAAGGAAGTACCTATGATTTGATTGAGGCAAGTTGTCTGGGCAACAAAATTTAAAAGTTGATATGCCAGGTAGTCCAGTATATTTTTATTTTTCATATTCTTCCTATTGGCATTAAGAGTGAAAAGTATAACATTTTGAGAAGAATGGAAGTTATTTTAACAATCCAGTTAATGGATTTGTGTGACCAGTTTGCTGAGACTGGTTAGAGTAGGGTAGAATAGGAGTTTTTGTTTCCTATTTCCCCTAAGTGCTTCAACACAGTTGTTGTTTCAGTTGAGTTTTCAGTCAGAAATAAGCCTGACTAGTTGCCAGGTAGTTGGTTCAATTTTGGAAGGAAGGAGGTTGTTTCAGTTGGGAGCTAGTTTTAGCTTTCAGGCTTGTGACTCTATTGCCCAATGGATCTATCAGGCAACTGGTCTTGTGCTTAGCAGGAAAGCACTCCATAGAGGTCACTAGAATGTTGTCATATTTTTGACACATTTTGAAAACCTAATTACTAGATGAGCTGTACCCTATTTTGCATTATTATGTGGTCTAATTTAGATTTGTCTTCATTCATTGCTGTAGAAACTGATGAAATATCAGATTCAACTCCAAGATCCAGCTGCATGCAATAAACCTGTCACAAAGAATGAAGCAAAATATGGAAAAAGCAAAACCCTCTTGTGCTCAAAATGTTGGAGCTCAAACTGTATTAAGAGAGAATGAAAGAAATAATTACAAAAGTGGCTTATAAGAACAGAAACCCTAAAGCCACAAAAAAACTAGGTTGTGCAATAATAATTAATAGAAATATTAATTATTATGCACCTAAAAGAGATAGCTTAAGTGAAAAAGAATAATAGAGGACTTAAGTAATTAAATCGAAATGATTTAATTATAAAGTCAAATAAATCTATTACTCTAACACCCCCCCTTAAGCGTAGCTCAGGAGGAAGCTAACCTAGCACAGCTAAGAAAGCAAAAAAAATGGGTCCCGGCAACAAGGCCTGATCAGGTACCCAGTACAAGGAAATCTCTATAAACCGGAGTAAAGGAGAAAACCCAGTGGGAAAAACTCCTCTCCAAAAAGAGATGTAAAAGCAAGCAAAGACAAAAAGAAATGACTTCAAGAGACTCTCTCAAAGCCATAAGTACAATGCGTGCTGCCAACCCCCCCGTGAGAGAAGGTTGAGGCTCCAAAGCCCCCCTGGAAGGAAAGAACCCCTGGATCAATGAACAAGCCACTGGGACTCCAATGCAGAGGAGTGAAAGGTAGTGGACACTGAAGAGGTAACCTCGAAAGCTGAGGTGTCACTGGAAGGCCGAGCTGATGCTCAAAGGAGTAGACAGGAGGATCCTGAAAGGGAATACCCAATGTAGGTGGTATGACAGGTGTGCTGACACTGTCATCAAAGAGGAGATGAATGTCCTCTATAGAATCCTCAACAACTGCACCTGGTGGCTCGATGACTAGAGCTAGAGGGTCAGGCAGTGTTGTAGGAGAACCGTGCTGAACAGAAAAGAGCTCAACAGGTGGTGGCATGGCAGTCATAACAGTAGTCTCAGGAACCACACAAAGGTTCAAGCGACCTGACTGTACCACATGATGCTCTCTCAAAGTAGGAGAGCCGTGCTCTGGCAAAGGTGGACCAAAGTGTGAGAAGGAGTAGAGACGGGTGGAATGATCAACTGTCCCTGTAGCAACAATACTTCCTATCAGACTATCTCGGATGAAGACTGAATCTGGAGTGAACTCAACTGTCTTCCCTGACCCATTGTGAGTAATCTAAAAAACTGAGAGAAGGTTTGAAGACAGAGATGGAACATACAACACATCATTGAATGTGCCATCCTGAATGCATACAGTGCCTTTCCCACAGACAGTCATAACAGTATTATTCCCAATGATAATATGGGAAATAGGAGAAGCCTCAAAAGAAGAGAAGATCTCCCGAGAAGATGCCATATGGTGAGAAGCACCTGAATCGAGTATCCAAGGGACCTGTGAAGGGGATGCAACAGAATCCCGTAGTGCATGACCCTTTCCAAGATCCTGTCCAGCTGTAGAATTGATAGAGGAAGACTGATAAGCAGACCCCTGAGACCCAGAAGAGGATGGAGAGGAAAGATTTCTCTTCTGAAGAAGAGCTTGCAAATCCGCTATCTGTTTCTCGTAACCATCAAACTTCTTCTGATATCAAAGTGACTCATCATGTGCTCCTTTCTGACAATAGGAACATGTAGGTCTCTCAGTCTTCTGTTTCTCCTTCTTAGAAGAAGATGGTGGGCCAGTAGAGTGCTGAGAAGAGGAATCTGATATCTGCTTCGGCTTCTGTGTACTCTGAGGTGACTTGGCAAGAAATGCTTGTGACTGTGAACCTGTAAGAGAATCCATCTGAGTGAGCTTTGATTGCTCACGAGTCAACCGGTCACAAAAAGTCTCGAAAGAGGGCATAACATGTCGTGCACCTAGTGCATCCATAGTGGAGTAGAAGGTAGAAGAAAATATCTGAAACTGTCCTCGAAGCTTAGAAAGAATCAGGTAAATACACTCATTGTCATTTTTGTTCTTCCCACATCCTTGCAAAATTGAACGGAGAGATTTGAACTTCATCAAGAAGTCCTCAATGGTGGGAAAAGAATCAGGTACCAATGAAGTCAACTCTGCCTCAATCTGTAGTGCCCTGAACTCATTCACAGTGCCAAAAAGATTTTGAAGCTTATCCCAAATGGCTTGAGGAGTAAGGCATCCATCAAGGTGAAAAAGTAGACTATCTGAAACATGTAGTGACATCAAACCCATGGCTTCATCCATCTTGTTCCTGTGCTGCATGACCTCAAATGGTCGAGTCAACTGAGGCTGAACTGGGTCCAAACAAGACCATAAACCTCGTGATCGAAGAAGTCGTGTCATACGAGCCTTCCACACATGGTAATTGTGTGGAGTGAGGAGCTCAACAGATGCTGTGTCTGTCATAGTGCCAAGTGCTCTGACTGTTTTCTTATTATGTTTTCTTTCAGAACTAGATAGAAGATGCAGAAGGGGTTTTGTTTTATGTGATACAATGTTTTGTTTGTCTGAGATAAATGACAGAAAAGCAAAAAAAACACCCCCCACAATTGATAAAACCCAATTCCAGCACAATTTCGAAAGCTCAAAAGAAAGAAAGAGCAAGAAATGCTTTAGAATGAAAATTTGTGTACCTTGACTTTGAGGCTCAAAAATGACATTAAAATGGAAGAATAAAAAAATGAAACCTACACCAATGCGACGGGCTCGGAAAAACCTTTCCGACGATATATCACACTTCAATTTTTGAGTCCGTATGAGCCCTGTAGGAGCAAAAATGCCCAAGTACCCCCAAAATGCAAGCTCTCTGGAAAAAACCAGTCACGAGAAAAATTTTGACGGCCGTTTGACCGTCACCAGCCCGTTGCTGATGTCAGCATGATGTCATCACTGAAAAAAATATCACCTGCCGGAAGGTGACGTCAGCTGCAGAAAAAGTGACATCACAGAGGAGGGCGGACCACAGGCGGCACCGCCGGCAGAGGTGGTGACCGGGCCGGGCGGTGGTGGCGGATGGGTGGCCGAACGGCGGCGGTAGTGGCAGCGGCGGCAGCGCTTGGTGGCGGTGGCCCGTCGGTGGCGCTCCGGTGGCTGGCAGCGCGCAGGTGGCATGCGGGCTGAGCGCCGGTGGCGCGTTCCTTTTGAACTGGCTGCGTTAAAAAATAACGCAAAAAATGTGTGTTTTTTAATTTTTTTGCATCGTTTTGCATGTCGTACGGCCCTAGGAGGCTAAGAAATTTTTGTCAGATGCTCCGGAGGCCAAATAAATTGAGTTTTATATGGATTTTAGGTATTTCAGACCTTCTGGACGCAAAGGTGAGGTCGGTTTTTGTCCAAAGTGCTCCAAAAAATTGCAACCCCCTAGATCCAATATAAAAAATAGCAGAAAACCCCAAAAAGAAAGGGCTTGATCCACAGCTTCAACAAACTTCGAACAAGCTGCAGCAGAATGGCTCTGATACCATGTAGAAACTGATGAAATATCAGATTCAACTCCAAGATCCAGCTGCATGCAATAAACCTGTCACAAAGAATGAAGCAAAATATGGAAAAAGCAAAACCCTCTTGTGCTCAAAATGTTGGAGCTCAAACTGTATTAAGAGAGAATGAAAGAAATAATTACAAAAGTGGCTTATAAGAACAGAAACCCTAAAGCCACAAAAAAACTAGGTTGTGCAATAATAATTAATAGAAATATTAATTATTATGCACCTAAAAGAGATAGCTTAAGTGAAAAAGAATAATAGAGGACTTAAGTAATTAAATCGAAATGATTTAATTATAAAGTCAAATAAATCTATTACTCTAACAATTGCAAGTACATGAAAAGAAAGAAAGTATTACTATAGCTAAGATTACATGTTACATCTTGAATATGGTGTATAGAAGAAGAAAAAAACTGAAAGGAACATCTATCTGAGGCTCACACATGTTGTGAGCATAGGAAATGCAAGAATTGCATAAATGAGAAAGTATACATAAATTAATGGAGCTAGATGTAGGGGTACCAGACATTGCCTGGTATGAGTTGGTCTTCTGTGTTCCTGGTGTGCTCCTGTGATCCTGAACCTGTAGAGAGAGAAGAAGAAGGGGTTAGATCCAATGGATCTAAGCAATGAATGGTGCCACAACATCTATAAATGCATATGTGTACTCAGTCATGCACCCCTGGCACGAGTTGTGCTCAGGGCATGTGCATCAAGGAACCTCTGGAAATAAAGGAAATACCATTGTTTTCACTGACCTGTTTGTTTCATGTGCAAATACAAGGAAGCTGATCCATAATGGTTCCATGAATGATCTAGGCCCTTGATGTAGATAATGATAAAGAATCCTCATAGTTCTTTATCTATTATCCCATCAAGGGCCAAGAGCACACATAGTGTGTACAGATAGGGAACATTTAGATGATCCAGCATCAAGAACATAAAAGAGAAATAGAGGGCTACATGGCATCTAGTTTTGAATAGAGCTAATTACAGAGTACACAGATCTATGAGCGAGATAAGGGCACACAATCCACATGTTCAGAAAGATACACCAAATATAAACTCAATACAATGCATTTAGGGTATTCATGTGTTTCAAATCTACATTCTATGATGATGCTATGACATGAAATTATGATAAATCTACATTTGTGAACCAATAAAGAGGACTTCCCATGTCTTAATATTGCAAGAGATAGCATGTGATAATGATAGTACACTTGAATCCACATAGAAGATACACATTCTACACTTATCATTGCTATGAGTTTGTTATGGCACATACAGTGGTGGCACAAATTAGATGGCAAATGCTCAGCGAAGGTATAGATCAAGGGTTGATAGAAATAGTTTCATTATATTAGGGTTGCACAACCAGAAGGACAAAATCAGCATAATGATGTTCCAGGCATGGCATTGGTATACATACTATAAGAATTACATGATGCAAGTAATAACATAATGTTTTCAAAATAGAGATATACATGGAGCCCTTAGTTTTTAATAAAGAAATGCAAACAGAGTATGGGCTATCTAATAGCAAGTAATACATGATTCCCTGTTCTTTCATGGCTGTAACATCATATAGCACGACATCATTTTAATGAAGGCTTAGCATGACTGTGAAAATGGAGGTCCACCAAAGATACAATTTCAAATACTAGGTATGCTCTCGAACAATGTTTCAATATATTGAATAAGGAAACATCAATATGACGCCTCACGGGCTTCCAAGTTCATGGAGAGAGAGTTAAAAAATGATAATACATTTATAACAGTGGGCAAATACTTTAGTTGCAAGTGAAGACCAGTGGTAATAATCTATCCATCTTCGAAAGGAGTGTATCCAAATAATATCAGTACCAATAGCACCCTAACGGGCCTTAGGGTTATCAAAATAATGATGCATACATTAACATGGCCTTGAGAATCCAAAGGTGGGATAACAAAAAATACCCTAATGAATAGATTGAAAAGATGCACAAGCTAGAAACAAATGAAGTACAAACAATAAACACATAACATTAATGCGAAGTCGTGCCCTGGCCATGAAGCCTGATACCATCTATAGCAAGGAATGTAAAGTGGTGCCTTAACAAGGCCATGGATGCATCAAAACATAAAAGATATATAGCCAAATTATTCCCTAGCATCATAATACGGTGCCATAGCCTTGTGTTCTTGGGATTTTTCAACAGTGATGCCATTCATTGATCAATAACCATGCCCTATCATATGATCATTAGGCCCTTTGAAACAAAAAACTTTACCATGCCCTAATATAACAGTGCCCTTTTTTTGTAACAATAACCTAGGCTATAGAAACAATAGAATATTACAAGTGCCATGCCTCAAAAATAGAGCTTAATTTCCAGCTTATTGCTTTTGGTTGTCAAGACACAAAGAAAGCATATATCAAATGGCAATGGGGAGAATGCAATATAGAGGTACGGTGCTTGGGTAGGACATAGCAAGAAAGAAACAGTAAACCGGTGCCCTAGTCATGCAATGAAATTCAAACATGCCATGAAGCTATCAAATAATAAAAGGTGAACCTCAATATAAAGTGCCATCATTAATACAAGGTTTCACGGGCTGTGATCATGAGAGATGACATTGACAGGAGAAAAATGGTGCCCTAATCTTTTTAGAATTTCATAACAGAGATATCAAGGCAAGCACATAACAGAGAATATGAAACAAATGGTTCCCTAGCAATTCAAACATCAAACAGAGAATTCAATCAAAGAAATACAATAGTATATGCCCTCAATTGAGATGTTATCACCAAAAAGAGTACAAATACAGAGCCTTTCAAAATTGCAGAGAAGAAGATGTAACTCATTAAAATGCCTACCTCATTATTGCGGAGATCAGATGCTGTTTCTAATTCATTGATGGAGGTTGCCTTCCAAAACTGCTAATGAATTTAGAACTTGCAAAATGTGGAGTTGTGAGGTCACAATGCTAGTCTCGAGGGTTTAATGTAGTGTTCACATCCACAATGATTTCATAGCATATTTTTCCTCCTCCCCGATCTTTTGGGGTTGAGGCCTTCAATTTTAGGTTATGTTCATAACATATTTATTTTTAACCTATAGTTGGGGTGGGTTTTATTATGCTCATTGGACCATTAATATATTTAACTCTTTTGGGGTTGATATATTAATTTTTTTTATGATAAGGTATTTACAAGGCATGATAATAGTTGTTATTTGAAAATGTCTATGGTTATTGGGATTAAAAATTAAGAGGGGTTGGGATTACACTAGGAGGGTTTGTTTTGGTTGAATATTTTTGTAATGTGGATTAGATTAAAGTGTAAATATTTTAGATATTTTCCTCATTCCTTTTGAGTTGAAAATATCTCAAAATATAATTAGAATCCACTTAATTTTAATATAGGGGGGAATATTTCTTTTAAGTCTATGCAAGAGCCTCATTGTAAGATATTTGACGTATGGCATTTTATTAGCCTTGTCAGAATATCATTTATTCTGCATGACTTAGTGGGTCTTGGGTCTTCCTTTGACTAGTCTATGTTATGGACTCCACTTTTCCCATTCCCCTATATTCTCGAGAATTGGGCATCCAAATTTTAGAGTGATGGGATCATGGTCCTAATGGTTGGCTTTTCTATTCTTGGCAAGGTAGTGGACTTGATGGTAGATTCTACAGATTTCCTATATATGCATCTCACTTAGGTGATAGAAGGCTAATTCTTCTTTCCCTCATTCTCATGGGGTGAATTTTGTAGCTCTTTGAGAAGCAATCTAATATTGTGACTCCTTTTATTCTAGATAGTAGCAAGTTGCCCCTTCTTTTCTATAGCTTTGTGAGTTGTTTTGATGAACTTAGTGTCATATATTGTGGTTGAATTTAATCCTTTACATGATATTATGTTCATTTGATTATTTTACAAGTATTGATTTTCTTTAAGGTTTTCAAATCTGTGTGCATCTACTTGTGTTGAGTTGTGAAAATCATCTTTCCTTCTCATTCACAATCAACACCTGATTGTGTTTCTAAGAGGAAGAATCAAATCTGGAAGAGTTGTGGAGTTCATGTTATGTGTTGGGTTACATTGTGAGTTTGATTTTTAGTTTTTGTATCTATCTAGTTTGGTGAATCACCTAAGTTAGATTTAGTTATTTCAGTTTTATGCAATCTCTATCCCTTTCCCTTCAAATTCAGTATAGTTCAGGTGATACAAATGGGGAAGCCAGCCCTTAATCTGGAGGTTTATTCTCAGTGAAGCAGTCGCACATCTTGAGAGTATTCCCATGTTTCATGAGATTGCTAGGTTCTATACCTAGCCATCATGGGTCCAATACCTAGTGACAATAGTTTTTGGCATTCCTGATAGGACTTGTTTCCCATCATTCACTTGGATTTTCATGTAATCCTTAGTGCAATCAGCCTTTTGGAGGTGGTTTGTTTCTAGCACCATGGTGACTCTATGTGAAATCTACTAGTTTTTAGCAGTTTAGTGTTGAAAAGTTTCAGAAAATATGTTTTACCAACTCATTTGATGAGCGAGCATGTCAATTATTAATGTGTATTCTCCCTATCACCCCCCATATCATGAGAAAGCCACCCATATGCAGGCATTCATGTCATATCAAGCTGGCCAAGCAAAAACATATAATCAAAATGCCCCACCAATAACAAATTTCCAGCATACTTTTCCATACCCTCCAGCCCAGCATCAAGCATCCATGTAGCATTCCTATCAACTGCCCTATGAAGATAACCATTGCAATCCTGAAAATCAGTCCTACACCACTTCAAATTCAAGCTCTAATGACTAGTTGGTAGTTTTTTAGGAGAAAGAGGAGCTCTCAAGGTAGTATATGGAGATGGTTGCTCAAAAAGAGGAGCTGTCAAGGTAGCTACATAACCAGATATCAGGTGCTGAATAGACCCTTGAAGAGAAGAACCGGCAAGTAAAGGCCTATGAAGAAAAGATTGAAGAATATAAAGAATTCATAAAGGCCATCTATCTTACAACTATAAAAACTAAGGAGGATCTCCGAAAAGAGTTGGAACAGAATGATGAGTTTCATGATCATGGGTACCAAACACTTACCAAGAAGATTGTAGAGAAAGATAAACTAATTGAGGATCTATTGGCTCAAGTATCAAAGAAAGGAAATCATGAAATTTTTGCTGCCCCTATACAAGAAATCTCACAAATCTAGAAGGGGATACATCATGCCGCTGAGGAGAACCTGGAAGGTTTGCAGACCAGACAGGAGACTCTCAAGGTTCAGATTCCAAGTTTCTTGCCTAGTAAGTCCATTAGCACTCCTATTGAAATTCCAAGCTTTAGGTCTTCTGTTTGAGTTTAGAATCTTAGTCAACAACATCCTGATCCCCATGCATGTCTAGAGCCCATTCATGATCATATCCCAGACTTCTAGCCTCTTCATCCTACTCCTATAGATGAGACACCTGTGATGTTTGACTTACTATATGATGGTGAGCCTATCCTACAATAGATTAAACCCTATGAACAAATTCCTGAAGAGCCCCCTATACCTCATGAAATTTCTATAAACCAGGAAGAAGATGATTTTTATCCTTTGGATGTACTTTTCCATGATAAAGTTGAGGAACAAGTAGATTTGTTACATAGTGATCAATTAGAACAACTAGATAGGGATAAGGGAGCAAATGAAAGTGAAAACCTAACTAATTTTTTTGAAGAGATGCCTTCTTATACTGAACCAGATGAGATAGTTCAGGATCCACTAGTTGAGTTCACTGATTATGATAAGGAAGATGATACAGTTGCTGATAATTTAGAACAACAGGAGGATTTTGATTTGATAATTCATGCTTTATGCTCCACTCTTGTTAATACTCCCTATCTTCCTAAGAAGGATAATGGCTTGCATATTCTTGAAGAAGAGATAGTACATGACTCACTAGTTGAAACCCCTAATGATGATAAGAAAGAAGATGTAGTTGTTGCTAGCCTCAGATAGCAAGAAAGTTTTGATTCTATGATAAATGCTTTCAGGTCAACTTTTCTTTGTGTCCCTCATCTTCCTGAAATAAATGATAACAAGTATGTCTCTAAGGAAGGCTTTTCTTTTAAAAAAAATAATGTTGTTCTAGTCATTGAGCTTGGGCCTACTTGTAGTAAAGTGGTTGATGAATCTCAGGATTCATATTTCCTGGATTATCAGATGGGAGCAATTGTTAAAGACCTAATGCAGTTTGATAACTTGGATAGGCTATTGGATGTTCTAGTTGATGAAGAGGATGATCCTCAGATTGTAGAAGAAGAAATTTTGAAGAAGACTATCATGGAGGGGCCAAAATTTGAAGACTTTGCTGAGGGTATCCATCAGGTGCACACTAAGCAGCAGGAGAGGCCGGGTTTCATACTCTCAAGGGGTTGTCCTATCAAGTACCTGGCTCAGATGGGGACAAGTAAAGCACCTATACTTAATGATTTGATAGAGGGTGATGTCAAGATTTCACTCACTAGTGACCAGGAGCTTATTCAGCCTTATGAGCCTCCCTAGGAAGGTAGTACCTATGATATGGTTGAGGTAAGTTGTCTGGGCAACAAAATAAAAATGTTGATATGCCAGGTAGTCCAGTATATTTTTATTTTTCATATTCTTCCTATTGGCATTAAGAGTGAAAAGTATAACATTTTGAGAAGAATGGGAAGTTATTTTAACAATCCAATTAATGGATTTGTTTGACCAGTTTGCTGAGATTGGTTAGAGTAGGGTAGAATAGGAGTTTTTGTTTCTTGTTTCCCATAAGTCCTTCAGCACATTTGTTGTTTCCGTTGAGTTTTTAGTCAGAAATAAGCCTGATTATTTTCTAGGAAGTTGGTTCAATTTTGGAAGGAAGGAGGTTGTTTCAGTTGGGAGCTAGTTTCAGCTTTTAGGCTTGTGACTCTATTGCCCAATGGATCTATCAGGCAGTTGGTCTTTTGCTTAGCAGGCAAGCACTCCATAGAGGTCGCCAGAATGTTGTCATATTTTTGACATATTTGTAAAACCTAATTACTAGATGAGTTGTACCCTAGTTTGCATTATTGTGTGGTTTGATTTACATTTGTGTCCATTCATTGCAAGTACATGAAAAGAAAAGAAGTATTACTATAGCTAAGATTACATGTTACATCCTAAATATGTTGTACAGAAAGAAGAAAAGAACTCAAAGGAACATCTATCTGAGGCTCACACATGCTGTGAGCATAGAAAATGCAAGAATTGAATAAATGAGTGCAAGTATACATAAATTAATGGAGCTAGATGTAGGGGTACCAGACATTTCCTGGTATGAGTTGGTCTTCTGTGTTCTTGGTGTGCTCCTATGATCCAGAACCTGTAGAGAGAGAAGAAGAAGGGGTTAGATCCAATGGATCTAAGCAATGAATGGTGCCACAACATCTATAAGTGCATACATGTACTCAGTCATGCACCCCTGGCATGAGCTGTGCTCAGGGCATGTGCATCAAGGAGCCTCTGGAAATAAAGGAAATACCATTGTTTCACTGACGTGTTTCTTTCATGTGTAGATATAGGGAAGATGATCCATAATGGTTCCATGAATGATCTGGGCCCTCGATGCAGATAATGATAAAGAATCCTCATAGTTCTTTATCTATTATCCCATCAAGGGCCAAGAGCACACATAGTGTGTACAGATAGGGAACATTCAGATGATCTAGCATCAAGAACATAAAAGACAAATAGAGGGCTACGTGGCATCTATATTTGAATAGAGCTAATGGTAGAGTACACAAATCTATGAGGAAGATAAGGGCACACAATCCACATGTTCAGAAAGGTACAATAGATAAAAACTCAATACAATGCATTTAGGGTATTCATGTGTTTCAAATCCACATTCTATGATGATGCTATGACATGAAATTATGATAAATCTACATTTGTGAACCAATAAAGAGGACTTCCCATGTCCTAATATTCCAAGAGATAGCATGTGATAATGATAGTACACTTGAATCCACATAGAAGATACACATTCTGTACTTATCATTGCTATGAGTTTGTTATGGCACATATAGTGGTGGCACAAATCAGATGACAAATGCTCAGGGAAGGCATAGATCAAGGGTTGATAGCAATAGTTTCATTATATTAGGGTTGCACAACCAAAAGGACAAAATCAACATAATGATGTTCCAAGCATGGCATTGGTATACACACTATAAGAATTACATGATGCAAGTAATAAGATAATGTTTTCAAAATAGAGATATACATGGAGCCCTTAGTTTTTAATAAATAAATGCAAACAGAGTATGGGCTATCTAGCAGAAAGTAATACATGATGCCATGTTCTTTCATGGCTGTAACATCATATAGCACGACATCATTTTAATGAAGGCTTAGCATGACTATGAAAATGGAAGTCCACCAAAGATACAATTTCAAATACTAGGTATGCTCTCAAACTATGTTTACATATATTCAATTAGGAAACAGCAATATGATGCCTCACGAGCTTCCAAGTTCATGGACAAAGAGTGAAAAAATGATAATACATTTATAACAGTGGGCAAATACTTTAGTTGCAATTGAAGACTAGTGGTAATGATCTATCCATCTTCGAAAGGAGTGTATCCAAATAATATCAGTACCAACAGCACCCTATCGGGCCTTAGGGTTATCAAAATAATGATGCATACATTAACATGACCTTGAGAATCCTAAGGTGGGAGAATAGAAAATGCCCTAATGAATAGATGCAAAAGATTCACAGGCTAGAAACAAATGAAGTAAAAATAGTAAACACATAACAGTAATGCCAAGTCATGCCCTAGCCATGAAGCCCATTACCATCTATAGCAAGGAATGTAAAGCGGTGCCTTAACAAGGCCCTGGGTACATCGAAATAGAAAAGATATATATTTAAATTATTCCCTAGCATCATAATATGGTGCCATGGCCTTGTGTTCTCAGGATTTTTCAATAGTGATGTCATTCATTGATCAATAACCATGCCCTATCATATAATCATCAAGCCTTTTGAAACAAAAAACTTTACTGTGCCCTAATATCACAGTGTGCTTGTTTTGTAATAGTAACCTAGGCTATAGAAACAATAGAATATCATGGGTGCCATGCCTCAAAAATAGAGGTTAATTTCTACCTTATTGCTTTCATTTGTCAAGACACAGAGAAAGCATATATCAAATGGCAATGGGGAGAATGCAATATAGAGGTACAGTGCTTGGGTAGGATGTAGCAACAAAGAAATAGCAAACCAGTGCCCTAGTCATGCAATGAAATTCAAACATGCCATGTAGCTATCAAACAATAAATGGTGAACCTCAATATAAAGTGCCATCATTAATACAAGGTTTCACGGGTTGTGATCATGAGAGATGACATTGACAGGAGAAAAATGGTGCCCTAATCTTTTCATAATTTCATAACAGAGATATCAAGGCAAACACATAACAGAGAATATGAAAGAAATGTTGCCCTAGCAATTCAAACATCAAATAGAGAATTCAATCAAAGAAATACAATAGTATATGCCCTCGATAGAGATGTTATCACCAACAAGAATACAAATGCAGAGCCTTTCAAAATTGCAGAGAAGAAGATGTAACTCATTAAAATGCCTACCTCATTATTGCCGAGATGAGATGTTGTTTCTAATTCATTGATGGAGGTTGCCTTACAAAATTGTTGATGAATTTGGAACTTGCCAAATGTGGAGTTGTGAGGTCACAGTGCCAGTCTCGAGGGTTTAATGTAGCGTTCACATCCACAATGATTTCATAGCATATTTTTCCTCCTCCCCTATCTTTTAGGGTTGAGGCCTTCAATTTTAGGTTATGTTCATAACATATTTATTTTTAACCTATAGTTGGGGTGGGTTTTATTATGCTCATTGGACCAATAAGATATTTAATTCTTTTGGGGTTGATATATTAATTGTTTTCATGATAAGGTATTTACAAGGCATGATAATAGTTGTTATTTGAAAATGTCTATGGTCATTGGGATTAAAAATTAAGAGGGGTTGGGATTACATTGGGAGGGTTTTGTTTTGGTTGAATATTTTTTTAATGTGGATTAGATTAAAGTGTAAATATTTTAGATATTTTCCTCATTCCTTTTGAGTTGAGAATATCTCAAAATATAATTAGAATCCACTTAGTTTTAATAGAGGGGGGAATATTTCTTTTAAGTCAATGCAAGAGCCTCATTGTAAGATATTTGACATATGGCATTTTATAAGCCTTGTCAGAATATCATTTATTCTACATGACTTAGTGGGTCTTGGGTCTTCCTTTGACTAGTCTATGTTAGGGACTCCACTTTTTTCATTCCCCTATATTCTCGGGAATTGGGCATCCATATTTCAGAGTGAGCGGATCATGGTCCTAATGGCTAGCTTTTCTATTCTTGGTGAGGTAGTGGACTTGATGGCAGATTTTACAGATTTCCTATATATGCCTCTCACTTAGGTGATAGAAGGCTAGTTCTTCTTTCCCTCATTCTCATGAGGTGAATTTTGTAGCTCTTTGAGAAGCAATCTGATACTGTGACTCCTTTTATTCTAGCTAATAGAAAGTTTCCCCTTCTTTTCTATACCTTTTTGAGTTGGTTTGATGAACTTAGTGTCATATATTGTAGTTGAATTTAATCCTTTACATGATATTATGTTCATTTGATTATTTTACAAGCCTTGATTTTCTTTAAGGTTTTCAAATCTATGTGCATCTACTTGTGTTGAGTTTTGAAAATCATCTTTCCTTCTCATTCACAATCAACACCTGATTGTTTTTCTAAGAGGAAGAATCAAATCTGGAAGAGTTGTGGAGTTCATGTTATGTGTCAGGTTACATTGTGAGTTGATTTTTAGTTTGTGGATCTATCCAGTTTGGTGAATCACCTAAGTTAGATTTAGTTATTTCAGTTTTATGCAATCTCTATCCCTTTCCCTTCAAAGTCAGTACAATTCAGTTGATACAAATGGGGAAGCCGACCCTTAATCCAGAGGTTTATTCTTACTGAAGTAGTCCCACATCCTGAGAGTATTCCCTTGTTTCACGAGATTGCTAGGTTCTATACCTAGCCATCACGGGTGCAATCCCTAGTGACAACAAGACCTTTCCATGATTTGGAAGCCATGGGAACACCATTCTAAATATTATTTCTGATGAGAACTTTCCAGGGTTCATTTCCTTTAAAATCTTGGAAAATCCATTTGGAGGCCAAGGACATCCCTTGAAGTCTAAGATCCTTAAGGCTGAGCCCACCAACCTTTTTGTCTAAGTGACATCAACTCCATTTAACCACATGAGCTTTCCTATTCCCCTTAGCATCAGACCAAAGGAAGTGACAAATAATCTTTTAAATTTCAAATATTTGATAGTTGCTAAACATCCAAGTAGAGGAATAGTAAATGCTATAGGATGAAAGGATTTTTGGGAAAACTTGAACCCTTCTAGCAAGAGAGAGAGCTCTATTGTTCCATTTGTTAAGCTTTTTACCAATCTTATCTTTAACCCAAAGCCACATGTCTTTTAAAGAAAGGGAAATGGAGAAGTGAATACCAAGGTATCTAATAATCTTATTAGGTGCACCCCAGGCATAGCCAAACTATTCAAGCCAATCCAGGGGTTTCTCTTTCCACCCAAGCATAATGAATTTTGAGCTAGAAATATGAGCCTCAGAGGCTTTACCAAAGAGATCAATTTTTTGATTAAGGCATTGTATGTTATGATGAGAGAGCTCCAAGAAAAGGGATGTGTCATTAGCAAATTGAATGTTAAGCAGCTCTAAATTATCAGGCAGAGCAATCCCACAGACTCTATGGGAAAGGGTGTCATCTCTAAGGAGGTAGAAAAGATCATCTGAGGTGATAACAAAAAAGGCTAGAGCAAGGGGCATCCCTGTCTAATGGACTAGGAGAGCAGGATAGGTTGAGAGAGGTTACCATTAACCTCAACCAAAGCAGAGGCATCTTTGAGAAGAATTTGAACATAATTGCAAAAAATACTAGGAAAGCCAAAGGCATTAAGCATCTTGAGAATAAAGTCCCACTCCTCCCTGTCATAGGCTTTCTCAATGTCAACAAGGAGCATAGCAACATCTTGGTTAGAAGACTTGGCCCACTCCATAGCCTCCTAGCTAGTGACAAGATTTTCAATAATATACCTACCCTTGATAAAACTGGTTTGCGTAGAGTAGATGAATTTTGAAAGAATTTTTTCAAGGTGGGAGGCCAGGACTTTGGCAAGGATTTCATAGGAAACGTTGAGAAGGGTGATAGGGTGCCAGTTCTTAATAAGAGCTTTGTCACTAGTTTTTGGGATAAGCTTGACAATTCCCATGTTAATAGAATTCCCCAATGTGCCATTAACAAAATCTTTAGAATATAGATCATGAAGGTCTTGAGTGATCCACTCAATATTGGATTTAAAAAATTTAGCAGGGAGCCCATCTAGGCCAAGAGCTTTGTTGTCTTTGAGGTTCTAAATGGCATCAGAGATTTCCTGGGGAGAGACCATAGCCTGAAGAAGGAGGGAGTCACTCTCAATGATCATATTGGGGATAAGGCCCATACATCTATTTCTGATGTCTTTCAAGGCCTCGGTATCTTCAGAGGTAAAAAGGGTAGTGTAAAAAGTCTAGAAAGCATTAGTAATGTCTTGGAGGGTCAAGAATTCCTTATCTTCCGCAATAATCCTGTCAATCCTTTCTTTGCTCTGTTTCTATTTAAGGAGGTTAAAGAATAATTTGGAGCCTTTATCCCCATACTAAAGCCAATGGTTGCAGGCTCTAATAAAGGCACCTCTAATTTTAACTTGCTGGTGTTTCCTAAGGGAGTCCCTCGCAAGGGAGACTTGCTCAGCTAAGATGGGGGAGGTAGGTTGAGCCTGAATGCTACTTTCTAACAAATGAAGATGGTTAGTGAGTAGATTCTCCATGCATCTATAGTCTTTTGCCTTCTTTTTCCCAAAAGTTTGAAGAATCTTCTACCAAGATGAAATATTCATGTTCTATCTACTATTGTGGGAGATAGTTTTGTTTTGAAAATTAAATAATCTAATCATTTTAATGGCAATAAGGAAATCCAGATCACCAAGAAGGGAAGTACTAAGGATAAATTTTTGACTAACTGATGAAGAGGCCGCAATGGTATTTCTAAAATTAATAATGGCAGAGATGGGGTAATGGTCAGAAATAGTAGCAAGGTGGGCAGTAACCGCAATATTAGATTGGTTAGGGGAAAAGGAGAATGAGTTACTATTGGCATAAAAATTGTCAAGCCTAGAATAGATGCGATTAGAACCTTGTTTAAAATTGCACCAAGTATACCAAAGAGCTGAAGTATCAAATTTTAATCCATCAAGAGGATCAAACAAATGAAAATGTTGTTTAAACTGGTCCTAGTGAGGTTTTTCAAAGCCTTTCCACTCAAAGGGGGTTCCTCCAATATTATCATCAGGATTCTCAATCATGTTATAATAACCACCAATAATCCATGGGATATTAGGTAGGGTGGTGATCCACTCCCAAAGGAGAATCCTTTCTCTATAGTCATTCAGAGCATACAGGGAACAAACACCAAAAGGAGAGCCATTAATATTAAGAGTGACCATCCCAACACCGAATAGACTATGTCATTAGCTCTAGTTGGGTGGGTAAACACTAGGCACAAACCCATTTTGACCATTGAGTTAGCAGAAGGTTCCGAACCATGCCATACCAAAGTGTCCCCAAGGTGCACTAAGCACGATTGGGTAGTGAACTTTCAAGCCTCGTAACTCAAACCCTGTGAGAGGTATCAAAGATTTGTGAGATGCTATAGGATGAAATTTATAAGGCCTACAATAACCTCTCTCCATTCTAAGAGATTCAAAATTGTTTGAATTTGGCATGCCTGTCTCGCTTGATGCCAAAACTTGTAGTGAGGGTCAGTTGAAAGTTGCACCAACGGATTACTTCCAAACTATTTGTCCCAACACTGAATGGACTATGCCATTAGCTCTGATTGGGCACATAAATACTAGAAACAACTCCATTTTTACCACTGAGTCAATAGAACGTTCTGAACCACGCCGGACCAAAGTGTCCCCAAGGTGCACTAAGCATGATTGGGCAGTGAACTTTTGAGCCTCATAACTCAGACCCCATGAAAGATATCAAAGATCCATGAGATGCTACAAGATGATGTTTTCAAGGCCTACAATAACCTCTCTCCATTTTGGGAGAGTCAAATTTTTTTGAATTTGGCATGCTAGTCTTGCTCGATGCCAAAACTTGCAGTGAGGGTCAGTTGAAAGTTGCACCAATGGATTACTTCCAAACCATTCATTCTGGCACTGAATGGACTACACCATTAGCTCTAGTTGGGTAGGTAAATTCTAGGAAGAACCCTATTTCGATCACTAAGTTAGCAGAATGTTACAGACCACGCCGGACCAAAGTGTCCCCAAGGTGCACTAAGCACAATTGGGCAGTGAACTTTTGAGGCTCGTAACTCAAACCCCATGAGAGGTATCAAAGATCTATGAGATGCTATAGGATGGAATTTCCAAGGCCTACAATAATCTCTCTCCATTCTGGGAGATTCAAATTTGTTTGAATTTTTCACGCTAGTCTCGCTTGATGCCAAAACTTGTAGTGAGGGTTAGTTGAAAGTTGCACCAATGGATTACTTCCAAACTGTTCATCCTATCACTGAATGGACTATGCCATTAGCTTCAATTGGGTGAGTAAACACTAGGCACAACCCCATTTTGACCACTGAGTCAGCAGAATGTTCCAGACCACACCGAACCAAAGTGTCCCCAAGGTGCACTAAGCACGATTGGGCAGTGAACTTTTGAGGCTCGTAACTCAGACCCCATGAGAGGTATTAGAGATCTATGAGATGCTACATGATTTAATTTCTAAGGCCTACAATAACCTCTCTCCATTTTGGGAGATTCAAATTTTTTTGAATTTGGCACGCTAGTCTCGCTCGATGCCAAAACTTGCAATGAGGGTCAGTTGAAAGTTGCACTAAGCATGATTTTTCAACAAACTATCAAGCCTCATAACTCAGACCTTGTGAGAGGTATCAGAAATCCATGAGATGCTACAAGACCATGTTTCTTAGGGATTCCTAGTGTATTTGCAGGGGTACAGAAAGAGTACTAATATTTTTTCCAGAAGACCAATATGTTTTGATATGGCCAAAAGGGTGTTTGATTATATAATTAGGCTAGTTTGAAGTCTTTTAGCCATTGGGAGTAAAAGGTAAGTCTACAAACCTTGAAACCACTTTAATAGATATCCTTATATACCTCAAATGATGAATTACATGTGTGAACACACGTAGCACATAAAGCGTACACATAAATTTTCTTAATTCATGAAGCATACATGTAGCACATAATTATAAAGCATACAACATGAATTCACTTAAGTCATGCACATAGCCCATATACGTGAATTTAGGTTATGAATATTGTACTTGAATATACATGAATATACTTAAGGCATAAATTGTACACAAGAGTACATACACACAAGCATATTTACATACTAACAATGAATAAATGAACACACAATTAACAAAATGGATCGAATATCAAGTTTCATATATATATCAAAATGAACAATAATTTTGTCCTCATGATTATATGTCAACATATCTAGATACAATGTGGCATACACCATCTCAAAATATTTCATATGACATCTCAAAATAAGAAGTTCAACTACAAATATTTCTAGGACATCCTATTCTACTGGTGGATCATCAAAATGGAGCCTCTTTGAAGTACTCTTTAGCTCTAATGGATCCTACATTCAAACACAAAAGTGAAACCCCAAGTTAGATTAAAATTTAGAATCATAGTCAACAATAATAAATAAAATTTAAACTAAAATTAAACTCTCATATACCTTGCCTCTCTGTCTCCTCCCATGGGCAGAAGACCTAATATCTGTCCTAGGTAGCGCAAGAATAGTGCCACCAATGACAGCTCCCACCTGTATATGTTTACGAACATGAGATTGATTTATGAGTTATACTATTTAATGTTAAAAACTTGGTAGCAAATATATGTTTACAAAATAACTAAATTAACATTAAAACTTACCTCTATTGACCTTTCTTCAGGCATTGTTGGCTGAGTTATCAGTGATACAAACCCTTGTCGTTCTGGCTCCCTCAAACTAGGAGTGACCTACAAAAGTCAAATAGATACTTCATATTATCATAACTTGACCATATTATATATACTTGATACAAAAATGCACACAAATAACTTTAGAAATGTACATACCATGGGGCTATCATTCTGAATGGATATGTGTGTGATTTTATCATGACGATAGGGTCTCACGACATCATCACATGCCACTCTATCAAATAAACCATGTAAATTAAAAATGAGTACTCACAATTGACAAGTATACATGTATGCATAAACAAACTAAATTACTTAATTACTTTTCCTTTATCAACAGCTGAGACCTGCACCCCCTCAAATTTCCCCCCGGTGGCAACTGGTGACACCTACATCAGTGCGTGAAAGATGATCATAAAAATTAGAAAACAATGTACATATGCTATTACCATAATTTAAAAGGAAACCAATGAGTACATTAAAACATATGTATTGTGGAAGAGTCAAGACCAAATGATATAGCCGAAAGCGTGGACCCCTCCACCTATGCCATCTCCTCCTCTATCATCAACTGAACATAAATGTAACACATAAAAAGACATAAGTGGGAAATTATTATAAGGAAATTCTACTAAAAATACAAAAAAAAAAATTTAAAAATACTATAGAAAGTGAATGGTTTACCCTTACCATAATAGTGGGAGTCCATGGCACTATAGGCTCTTGATGCACATCTCCATGAGCTGCTTCAGTGCCTGTAGTGTGCTGTGTAGAGTCATCCCCATCGAAGCCAAAACTATATGTATCACTATCAGTTAGGGGACCAAGGCAAATATTCTTGCATATAACACAAGTGTGGGCCACAAAAACATGTGAGCTCATGGAAGCACCAAAAGCATCAGGAGGAGGAGGCAATGTAATGTTGTGCTCTGTGTAACTAGAAGATCACTCATCGCATGAATGGATTGAATAGTCTGTGAGCCGGCCTCAATAATAATCTCTGGGTGTTGCACTATGGGAGGTGGTGAAATCTCGGGAGGGGGGACATATGTGTGGGATTTCACCCATTGTGACGATGGCCTATCTTGCGGAGCACCTAAACCTACACCTTGGTTCTATCTCATACTCCAATATTCCACCTTGTGACCAAGCACAAATTTAGAATACAATTTTCTAAGAAAATAAAATGGGACATCCAAATTGTTGTGAGGTGGTCTATCAAAAACCATCCACCAACGGTCCCAAAAGTTGTCACGTATTGCACTATTTGTGCACCATTTAATTGACAACTTAGTTTTTTTAGGGTCTAATTTTTGACGGGTTTTAGGATCCACAAAAAGATTAGCTATGTCATGTTTTGTTATATTTAGGTTCATGACTTCATCATAATCAAGCCCATCATCAAACTGGGCGTGCATGGAATCGTGCCAAAGAAGTACAGCATTATGTTGCTATGTCAGTTTCTCCATGTTTTCAATTATTGTGTTCAATGTCATAAACATGGGGCACAATCTGGGGATATTGGCATATCCAGTTTCCAATCCTCTAAGTTCATTTAGATTATCTCCTATTAGATCTTATAAACAATGAGAGTTTGTGACAGGTACGTCTTCATGAGGTGGTGGATTGTTGGGAGGTGGGTCGGGATTGTTTGTGGGATCATTAGGAGGGTTTTCTGATTCCATGTCTGATAGTAATGAAAAAAAATAGATAATTACAATAAATTTTAAAAAAAAATACAAAAAATCATTGCTACCCTAATTTTTTTAATAAAAAACTATATATTTATATTTAAAAACAATAAAAAATAGAAGCTAAACTTACCTGGGCAATTTGGGAAAAATTGGATAGGGGATATGGGACCAGATATCCAAATGCCTAGCTACATTTACATTTTTGCAATGAAAAAATGTTGAACGCAGTTGGGTGCAGTGATTTATATTCACTGGCAAATATCAGATGTCCCATATTATTGGATATCTGATATTATATTAGACATCCGATAATATTAGATATTCAATAATATCAAATATTTGATAATGCTTTCAGGTTTGGCTTTTGGTTTGGCTAGGTGTACTAACACCTAGGCCTACCAAAAAGTCAACAAATCTATTTGTGCACTTTTGGATGAGTGAAATAAGTTTTTTTCACATCACCACTTTTTGGCATACCATGATCCTGCACATACCCTATTGTGCTTCGTGACATTGTGGATATGAATAGTTGTGATATATTGCTTGGTAGACCTTGGCAATATGATTGCAGAGATATTTATGACTATGTGAAGAATGTGTTTATTGTTGAGAAGAATGATAGGAAGTTTTCATTGATGCCTTTGATGGATACAACGCTTGGTAAGAGAAGTCTGAGTATTGGTAGCTGAGTTGAGTTGGTAGATCCTGAGAAAATGAATGATTAGTATGAAGAATTGACCTATGCATTGTCTAGAAAGGAATTGAAGAGACAGAGGAAACTGAAGTGGAAAAATATGCAAGCAGAGAAGATGGAGGACTTGTATGTGAAGAACCAGTTCGAGGTTTATGTGCTGAACCCTGGAAGATGTTCTTCTCACATATGAACATATTCTGGAACCTAGGGTGTCTGATGTAGGGGCATCCAAGGTTGAGGCAGGGGCATTCCTTTTCCTCGGTGAAACTGCATGGAGTGTCTGTATTTTGGCCAGTTTTGCTTGGTTGCAACCTTGACCGATGACCTCGGTCATTAAAGAAATCTCAGTCACTGAAGGAACTTGGTAATCTCTGGTGCTCAGTGAACATGTTACTCGATCATGCCTGCGGTGCTTGGTCAACACTGATGCTTGATGATGCTTGGCTTGCTCAGTTATTTCATTACTGCTCAATAGATCTGGCTTACCGACTAGAGTTCTGTGTGATTTGTTGGGCCGACTTGGATAATTAATTGTTGGTAGCTATTGTTTTCAGGCTGATATGCTGAATTAAATGTTTGTATACAATTGTAAGCCGACTTGAATGGAATTTAATATTTGTTAGGAAGAGTTTAGGGTTTCATCCATCCGACTTGTGGCTGATGATTAGTATTTAAGGGATGTTTGGGGTAGATGTTTAGGGGTGTTGGGGGAAAGCATCGAGGAAGACACGACTTAGCAGATCTGAGAGATCATATGTGAAACTTGAAGCTGAATTTGGGGAAGTTGTGGAAAAGATCTTCCATGATCTTACAGATCTGATTCTATTTAGATAGTTTGTAATAGTAGAGCTAGTGGTTCAATACTTGGAGAAAAGGAGATTGCTTGGAGGCTTGTGAGCTCAAGTTTAGATCTTCCTTAGGGTTTCCATTAGCTTCTGATTGTCTTCAAAGCTAAACTAGCTAGAATTTGTATTGGATTTGGTTTGGAACTTGGAGAATTGTTTTCTGATTGTAATTGGCCCTAACCCGGAAGGCCTTACAGCCGGGCATATTAATCAAAATCAGATTTGAACAATTACTTTGTGTTGCATTGTTGAGTATTCCACTATGTTGCTCTATTGGCTGCAAGGTTTGGACTATCCTTAATTGGATCCAACATCCTTGACTGCATTATATACTAATGGTAATCTTGAGGTTTTTAGGCTAACTAACTACTATCTGTGGTTAATTTTTGTGGTTCTTCTCCTAGCTACTTTTGATGTTATTAAACTATTAACTTTATGTCCTCAAGTTGTGGTTTTGTAATGGTCAACAACCTTGTTTTGCTACTAATTAATTTCAAAAATAATATCAACAATAAATTCAGCAAGTTTATAAAATTAAACACATAAAGTTAAATGTACATAGATAAATCCATTTGAAAAACATCCACCATTAAGGAGTAGATACTTCTCTATTAAGAATAATACAAGAGTTAAATCAATACAACTTCAAATCTCCAATCTAAAAATATTCAAGAAATATAGTAGTGCTCACTTGTAAAAGTTATACAATACAACTATTCAAGACATCCCATTATAGAGAATCAAAGAGATGTAACAACACTTATAGATTCACAAAATGAAAGTACAATAAGATTGTGTTATGGAAAAATGTAATGCCCTAATGAATAAATCCATCAAACTCACAAGAATAGTAATAATTAATTATAACATGTTTGTCCATTAATTCTCATGTTATACATCCCAAAAAGTAGGACTATATTTTTAAAGCATTATAATATGTGGGTTGCAATTTCATCTATCAAGTATGCTCCACTCTCTCACCTAGTGTAATACCCCAAAAATAGGTTATAAGTTCATTAATCTTCTATAGCAACATATCGAATGAAATCAACATCAAAGTCCTAACCTAAGACACATTTGCACATTATCGAATCCTAATTGATTATCATAAATTCTGCATCGGGGAATATTCCTAGTAATATTCCTATTTATCATAATTATCTTTAATTTAATAATTATTTGGCGATAAATCCTATTTATTGTAAAGTTTGATTAATTGAATATTCTCAATATTTAATTAATTAGATTTAATTTTGCCACTTAATTGTTTAATTGAAGTTAATTCTATTTATTCCTAAATTGTATTATTTAATTTTGACAATAAATCCAAAATCCTATGAATAATTGATTAAATTCTTATTTAATTAATTAAAGCAAGTTGTCAATTTTTAATAATATTGTTTTTGAATAAAAGTTTGAAAAAATGATTGATTAACCCATAAATCAATTGTTTTATTTTTCAAAATCAGTTAAGTTGGAAATAAATCACTTTATTATTAAATTAATTCATTAATAAAATATGCACAATCAGAAAAGCAGACAACTATCAATTATCAATTAAAGCTAAACTCTATTTTGAGTTGAACTCTGCTTTTGCATGTTTTTGTGAGTTAAATATCTTTTATTTAAAAATAACTCAAAAATCAACCTGAGTTATTTGAGTGATTTATAGCTTTTTTCATGCACCTCCAAAGCCCTGGATTTCTATAATTTAAGGCCTCAGCTCTTCATATCAACATCTCATAATTGTGAAAACTTATGTTGGCGAATTGGTGTCTGAAGAATCAAAGCTTCTTTTGCAAATCAAACAACTTTGTGAGATCATTCATATTTTAGCATATCATGTTAGAATTTCATTTCTAGATTAGCATATCATATCAAGTTTTCATATAGAATAGTTTCATATCATTTTTTCATCATAATTACATAAAAAATACAAAAATATAGATTAATTTGTATTCATGTCATATCTAGATTTTGCATTCAAATCCTTCGTTTAAGTGTCATCAAGGTCATTGATCTTGATAACAATTTGAGAACATCATACTCACACCTATTAGAAGGCAGTAAATCGCCTGGTTAGTTTAGCTTTCAATTCATTGCACGATTTCAATTTTTGCTAACCTCTAATATTTTACTGAAGTGTTGTGTCTATAGAATAGGTACAAAATTCACATACACATTTCTAGCACCCACTGTGGGGCCCTAAAATGGGTTTCCATTCTATTCTATCAAATTTCTATCATTTTTCTTGAACCCAGGACCACAAGGTTAATTTTTGTGAGTTTTGTGATAAATTTCTGAGCTGTTTTTCTAGAAATCTGACTGATATTTTTATTGGTACATGCACATATGACATGATAAAAATCCAAAATTTATATTTTTGGAAATTTATTTGAGTTAGCTTTCATTTTCAATTGGTTTGGATTAATTTTGTTTTGATTTGAAAAAGTTATGATCATTTTAGTGAAGACTAGTCTGAACCTCATTTTATGAAATCTGACTGATATTTTTATTGGTACATGCACATATGATATGATACAGACCAAAATTTATGTTTCTAGAAATTTATTTGAGTTAGCTTTCATTTTTCATTGGTTTAGATTAATTTCATTTTGATTTGAAAAAGTTATGATCATTTTAGTGAAGATTGGTCTGAACCTAATTTTATGAAATCTGACTGATGTTTGTATTGGTACATGCACATATGACATGATACAGATATAAAATTTATATTTTTAGAAAGTTATTTGAGTTATCTTTCATTTTCCATTGGTTTGGATTAATTTCACTTTTATTTTCAAAATTTATTGTTGATTTAGTGCAGACTGGTCAAAATCTAATTTTTTATGACAACAAGTTTTTTGATTATCAAATGACATATTATCTTTGACTAACCTGATTTTCTACCACGTGGGGTTGACAAGTTGTGTTTATTTTTTTGATGGATTTTTATAACATTGGGTTTCATGTACAAGAATAGGTAAGTTTTTCATAACAGTGGGTTGCAGGTGTAGGTGTAGGTACATCTTGTGGGTACAAAAGATAGAAGACAAAAAGTGCAAGAATTGCTAAAAATAGGTAAAAATCTACTACGCACATTGTGAGGAATTCAGGTAATCTTCTCAGCTGATAAGACTTCAATTTTGGATCTAAAATGAACATCTCATGTGTCTAGCTTGAGTGACTTTTATTGCTTTCCTATCACAGACTTCATTTGGGCTATAAAAATGAACATAGTTTGCTTTCAACATCTTTGTTACACATAGTAATTAGGCCCCATGAACACTATTTGTGGATCTTGAGAGAGTGGATTTCCAGCAAAACTCTTCTCAATGAAGGATCCCCTGTAGGTGGGGAGGATAGTAAGGGAGTCTCACGTTCCACTAGATCCATGTGTCTTCAACTTTTGATCGAGGCATTCTCTCTCCAAAGGGGTTGATAGATCCTAAGGGGTTGACATCATAGATCTTTTTGAGATAATCTTGGTCTTAGCGTGTCAAATTAATCTGTCTTCTTTGTTTGGGTTAAAAGTGAAAAGGCTAGGGGATTATTCTCTACTTCCTTTTTGGATAGTACCCAAATCCTTGAATCTGGAACCAGTCTCCATGTGGTATATCTTTTGAGTCACCTTTAGAGAGGGTTAACCGTAGTGGAAATTCCCTTAATTGGGTCAACCATGTTGACAAAACCTCAAGTGGTAATAGCCATTTTCACCGTGGTAGTGACAGTCGCTATATAAATGTCCTTGTGGAAGAAATCTTCATAGGTGTGGTTCATTGTTGCATTTTCAGATCTCCCAGTAGCTCCCAATTGATTAAATTCTTGGACTGTGTCAAAACCCTGGAGCACCGGGATTGGAGTTCACCCCTTTGGATCATAAAATTTGTAGAGTCAAACCATTACTAAAAACCCTAGCGAGGCCAAATTTTTATTTTCTAGGGTATATGTGCATTATTGCAAAACATTTTTGGAACATACACAATTAGCGCTTCTGAGGATTAGAACAAATAAGTCACTTGATTGTTCATGCGCAAGGTTTCTTTTGCCCTTGTTCATTATTTTTAGACATGCTTGAAATCACTTGCTTGCTATTTTGCATGGTTGTTTATCTATCTGGTTATTCAAAACGGATAAATATATTACAATCCTCAAATCTGGACATTAAAATTTGCAAACAATCCAAATTTGAAAACTCAAAATTTGCAAAATCTAAAGTAAAATTCTTTTCTGGAGTCAAAAGTCATCTCAGGAGGTCAGAAAGTCATATGAGTTTCTATCAAGTGTCATTTCATTACTGCCCATCTGTCGTATGGTAAAGAACCTAGTGTCATACAAGTCTTTATGCTAGTCAAATTCAAAAAGTCAAATCCTACTAGCAACTGTCGTGCCAGATACTTAGCTTTTTCAGCCTATTTTCAGAATCTGTCAAACAAATCACCATGTCAAGAATAGAGTAGCAACTACTGAGAATCCAATCATTATCCCAAAGTGGTCATTTGAATCCGATCCAGTCTTCTATTTAATCGATTTGAGTCTTTATCATCTTGTGTCAAAACCTTGTCATAACTATCAATCTTCAATCAATCTTCAAAAATGACTAAGTGTTGTGATATCTTGTCTTCTATCTTTTGGGCATCTACCCATACATCCAGGGCATAGTATCCCTCATCTAAGTCATATCTATACTTCAATCAATCAAACTTTGACAAGGTTGCATCATCTGATCATCTTGATTCAATTCATTCTTTAGTTGTCTCCATCTTATTCTTTTGCTTCACCCAAGGTTAATGGTGGAAACTAGAGCTTCCTCTGACAAGAAATTTGGGGAAATATCTCATACTTTACCTTTGACTCACATAGGTCCAACTTTTGAGCAACTCTGGGATTCTGGTCTTTACAAAGACGACGGTCTTGGCAACTTTCGATTGAAATCTAGTTACATTCCTCCTTCATCAAGTCACGGAGGTAATCAACAAAATCTACATCAATCTATTCTAGGGAGTCCTAAAACTCCTAACATGTCTCAAAGAATCAGTACACATGAGGAAGAAATTTTAATCACCGCTATGATGAAACAGATACACGCTATGCAAGTCAAACTTGGCAAACTTGAGAAAGAAAAGGAACCTAAAGAGTTCTCCATGGAAGCTCTATGCCCTTTTTCATTTGATAAAGACTTGTACATGTCACCATGCTCTCGGATAGAATATGAGCAATGTAATAATCCTTTTGATACTTCTTCCACAGAGAGTGACATGCCCATCTTTGAAGACTATGATGACTATGATGATAGACAATGTAATGATACCTATGACACCTCTGTTCCTAAGAATCCTCCTCATCGTGTGATCCTGCTTACTACAAATGGGCCGTCACATTGGATAGATCATGATGGTGATCCATATGATTCTGATTTTGAAAGAGACTTTGATGATTTTTGTGAACAATATCTAGATGATACATCTACTTCTATTAAGGAATATAAAATGTACTGTGCTGATTATAAACATGCATACTACAAGGATCTCTCCTCTAAGAACTCTCTGGCTGAAAATAAAGATTACACTCTCAAGAAAGATCATGTTAATGTTGGACCTTTGGCTTGTGATGGTTCCCTTCCATCCCCTACTTCCTCCAATACCTGTACATTTCCTAAAGCTTCCATGTCTTTCAAATCTTTCACAAAACCTTCATCTGACACAAGCCCTGATACTTTTCATATGGTTCCCTATAGTTATCCTCCAGGGCTACCTCTTAAATAAGTTCAAACCAACCTTCACTTGGCTACAAATACTTTCAATAATGCTCAACCTAAAGAGCCTAAACCTTTATACACTATAATGCCCACTTTAGCTAGTCCTCCACCATCTCTTCCAAAATCTTGCATACAATTCCAACATGCTTCCTTGTCCTTAGAAGTGGCTCCATGTCAAGAGGACTCCAAAAATGATAAAAAAAAGAACATAAAGAAAGATCAAGATCAAGAAACCTCCATGTCATCCACTCCTTTTCATGATGTCTCTTATCCATTTCATGTTTATTTTGATCTTGCACGCCCTTTCTCATACTTTCCACCATGTCTTAAGTCTTCTCCTAAGCAAGATCAAGATACTACTTACACTATTGAGCTTATTGACAATCAAAATGACCTTACTACACTTGCACTTTCCAAAGATAATACTTCCATTAAGGTTGGTAAAAATGGTGTTGTTACTTCCAATGTTAAGCCTATTGAAAATCAAGAGAAAAATTATGAGCTTATGCTATCCAAAGATCCTTGTCAAGATCAAAGTCTTCAATCTTCTTATTCTACCACTTCATGTTCATTTCCACTTTCTACTCTTCCTAAGTCTTTGCAACCTTTGAACAATCCTATCAAAGAAAGTGCTCATATTCAAGATGTCCAAGATTCTATTGAAAATCCTAATGCTCACTCTAAAGATGTTGATGTCCTTGTTTGTCATATAAATGTTGATGAACTTGTTGATTATCCTTTTGCATCTTCCACTTCCATCCTTGGACCTCTTCCACCACTGCTAAGGGTTTCACGCCTTCTTTCCATATTAGGTCGTTATGTCCCTTCACTTTCCCCTCCTAACTCTCCTAATTTTCCATCCATCTTGAGTTCTTACATCACTCCATCTCCCATCTTTCCTCAAGATCAACATAGATGCATACCCTTGAATCCTTTTCATCCATCCACCCATCTAAACCAATCATATCCTCCTTCTTCCACAAGTCCCAAGTCCTTTGGAAGTAACTTGAATGTTCAATATAAGAAAAAGAAGCAATACAAGAATCCATCAAAAAAAGATCACCATGTCTCCTCTAATAGACATGGAAACATAAAGTCAAAAGAGATATCTAAGAAAAAAACTATAAGACAAGTATGGGTTCCAAAATCCATCATTAAAGATATTCTCTATAGACCATTAAAAGGAAATAAAAAGTCTATGACTATATGGATTCCAAAATCTCTCTTCAAAGAGTCTGGTGTTGAACAAAAAGTAAGGTTGACAGTCAAGCTTCCCAAGACTTCCACTTCATCTTCTTCCAAAAATATTCTTCCATTCCATGTGCCTAAACCGCAACCTTTGCTATCCATTTTCCATATTCCTTTATGTATTCCTTCATTCATGTTTCCTCCATCCTCTCGCCACCCTTCAAGGTGTGTGTTGATGTTGATCTTGCCTTCCTTTCCATCCACCCTTTCACAATCCTTCCATTCATTATCCTTCTACCTTCTATCATTTTTCCTCATTTGCCTACTCCTCCTATCTTCCAACCTCGCTTTACATAAAACCTTATCCTCCATTTTTCTCTTCCATCTTCCTTTCCCTATCAACATCTTTGAGCATATCATCTTGAATCCTTGGCATATCATGATTTTATCCTTTCAAGGAGCATTATCTAAAAAGCTTGCCTTTTTATATAAAAAAAAAAGGGAGAAATAAAAAAAATGTGCCTTGGTGAAAACCTGGAAACAAGTACCTTGGTAGCAAAAGTAAAGAGAAATAAATTCATCCTATGGTGAAAACCACTCCCTTGTGGCACCTTGGATAAGTACTGTGATGAAAACTTGGCAATCAGGCATCATGCATAGTTCTTCTACATTTTTCATCCATTCGATCTTCTCTCTTTGATCTTGACAATGTTGATCTATACACGAACATTTGGCTATCTTGTGAGCTATTTTACAGTGATCTTGCTTTCATTCCCTTCCTATTTAGCCTTCATATTTATTTTCCTCCATTCATTCTATCCTTTCGCTATCCTTTTCCCTTTTGGTCTTGATCTAATAAAAAAAAAAAAGAGTAGAACATGATGCTTTGAAGCTTCTTGACATGCCTACTCCTTTGGACTACATCCTTTCCTTCTTTGGCATTATGATTTTGTGACTTATCCTATACTAGCCTTTCATTGCTCATGCAAGTGTGCTTTACATGACAATTTTCCCTAGCTTGGGTATTCTTTAGGAGTTTTCCCTTGAGGATTGCTTCCCTTCATTCTCCTTCATTCTCTTGTCTTCCATCTCTTCCACTAGCTTGCCAATCCCTCTTATTCTCCACCTTGCTAGACATTGGGACTGCACGATATGATCTTGCTTGGGAGTTTGCAATGGAAAAAGATGCTATCAAGTATAACAAGTATCAAAACTAGTATCAGAATAAGTATTAGAACGAGTATTAGAACTAGTATCAAAACAAGTATTAGAATGCCCACTAGGGCTACACCATTCTCTTTAGTTTATGGGTCTGAAGTGGTACTACCTATTGAGGTTGAAATCCCATCACTGAGAATCAAAATGCATGGTCTAGTAACTGATGATGACTATAGAGTGTCTAGGTTGCAAGAACTTGAACTACTAGATGAGTGCAGACAAGAAATGTATGATCATCTTAGAGTATATCAGAAGAGAATGTCTAGAGGTTACAACAAGAAAGTCAGACATAGAGAATTTTAGGTTGGTGATCTAGTCTTGAGAGAGAATCCTAAAAATCAATCACATCGAGAACGCAAGGGGAAGTTTGAACCCAACTGGCTGGGTCCCTTTGTAATCACTGCTACTTTTGGCTCTGGTGCCTATCAACTCTCAACAACTGAAGGAGAACATCTCTGAGAACCAATCAATGTTCTACATCTAAAGAAATTTTATGCTTGAGGCATTTAGTCTATGGTAAAATGTCCTGAAAAAATCTTAAAAATTGGAAAAGTCCTGAAAAAATGAACATCTTGGTGAAAACCTAGCAATAGGCGCCTTGATGATTCACAAAAAAATCAAAAAATAATGAAAAATACAAAAAAAATAGAAAAAATGAAAAATGAGAAAAAAATGAGAAAAAGAAAAAGAGTGCCTTGGTGAAAACCTGGAAATAGGCACCTTGGTAGCAAAAATAGAATCTCTACCAAGATGGTGAAAAATCGTCAAATGGGCACCACTTCTTTCAAAAAGCTCCATCTATCAGCACAATCTTGGTCTTTCCCAGCTTTCATTCTTGCTTTAGTTTGTACATATCTCCTGGTTTGTTTTTGCATTCCTATTTTCAATAAGTCGGTATGTACACCAATCAGCTCAAGCGTCTGTATCCTATCAATCCTGGGGGCAATCAATGTCATATCCTATGGTCTCCCAGTATATCTTAGATGAGTCATATCCAGTCAGAGTCCTTTGAAGCTTCATCCGAGTCAGCCTATCTGTCTTTTCTCCAGAAAGGATTTTGCATCTACAACAACACAACCAAACATCAGCACAAATTGAAAACAATCTATGCTTTTTACATGCTTTTATCTCCTTGTATGCTTACTGATTCACATTGAGATTTTTGTAGATTGTGTCCCTTCGAGCTCTTCGATGATGTCCTTTATAGGATTTAGAGAGTGATGACTGGGAGCATAATCTTTTCTTTTTTTTCTTCTTGTATGTGAAAATCTAACAACTTTGGAAATTCTAGATTGAAATGGTGTCTGACTGTAAGAGCTTCTATCTTGAATTGGATGGCCATGCATACCTCGACCATTGATACCCAAAAAATTCAAGGAAGTTTGATCTAACTATTGTCTTTTTGAGTGAGTTCTTTCTCCTATTATGAAACACGATCTTACCTAAGGATGTGAATGATAAAGGGTCACTACGGGTAATTCACATTGGATTTTGAATGATCTCTTGACTGCTTGATGTGTTTGCACCACAAGGTGTATTCAGGTCATCACAACGTTTATGTTTTGATGCTTATACAAATTTCTATATCAAAATGGACATGATATTCAGGTCATCCTGGTGCTTGTGCCTTGGTGCTTATATCTAATCTGACATTCCAAAAAAAAATTTAATATTCATATATCCATGGTTTCATAATCAGTGGGTGTTGTATTGATTCTTGTGCATACAAATCGATATTCATATGTCTATGGTTTCATAACTAGTGGGCATTGTATTGATTTATCTAGTTACCTAAAAGTTTA
Organism: Chamaecyparis obtusa; assembly: GCA_027943335.1. Classification (NCBI taxonomy): domain Eukaryota; kingdom Viridiplantae; phylum Streptophyta; class Pinopsida; order Cupressales; family Cupressaceae; genus Chamaecyparis; species Chamaecyparis obtusa. Next base: position 778,914 of record BSBK01001448.1, read on the forward strand.
ATGATGATAACAAATTGACACATGATCAGTGACTACGTCCTAGGTCTTAGGTTGTATTTCATTTTTCATCTTTGCATGATCTCACAATGGTTGGCTAAACTTCAATGCTTAAACAATTCTCCACTTGTCTCTTCAAATCTAACAAGAGCTGAATCTCACATGAAGGTTCCTCTAACGAAATAGCAAGTAGAATCCTTTTTCAAGATCAAAATCAAAATTTGAGATCATTCATATTATTAACTACTTGCATAATCAACCTTCACTCATCACAGAAATCCAGTATTCAACTTAACTGATTATCTTACATCAAACTATCAAAATTTCAACTTGGTCAACCATGGTCAACTCATGGTTTAACCTAGTCCCACTTGGTCTCCAAGACCTCCAAACGATGTAGAATGCATTCTCAAACATATATAACCACTTCTCAAATCAATTAGCATGCTTCTAAACCATTCAATGCTAACTTTTCTTGTCAGATTTTGATTTTAATCCCGAAGGGGGCATGGTATTGCACATCATTCAAAGTCTGTAAATCTAAATCTATTATCTTTCATCAGTAATCAAGACAATAACCATGTCTAGTTGTTGATTCATCAAAAGACCTCATCGCTTGGGGCAAATCAATCATCACTTGGGGCATATCAGATTCATCAAGATCCATATCAATCTAGTATTCTCTTAATCTTGTAAACTGTATCAGTTTTTCGAAACCATCGGTTCATTAGTGTTATTTCCCTTGTTCTTCGGTAACTGAAGGGTTCAGATGTGATACCTATGTGATTCTTCTAAGGACAATCAAGTCTTGAATCAGTCACTCACTTCTTCACAATCATAAGGTTCGAAATCAGGTGTTTTGACACTTTTGTTTCATTGGTTCATCGCTGTTATAGTTAACATTATCTTTGGTCATTCAGGACCTATTATCTTCATATCAAATCTTTCAATCAACTTTTGTCTCATATTAATTATCAATTTCGAATCAGTTTCATATCTTTATCAAACACAGACTATCTTTGAACCACTGCGCTTCACACAACAATTCAAAGAGGGGCAAAATGTAATACCCCAAAAATGGGCTATAAGTTCATTAATCTTCTATATCAACATATCAAATGAAATTGACATCAAAGTCCTAACCTGAGGCACATCTGCACATTATCAAATCCTAATTGATTATCATAAATTCTGCATCGGGGAATATTCCTAGTAATATTCCTATTTATCATAATTATCTTTAATTTAATAATTATTTGGTGATAAATCCTATTTATCCTAAAGTTTGATTAATTGAATATTCTCAATATTTAATTAATTAGATTTAATTTTGCCACTTAATTGTTTAATTGAAGTTAATTCTATTTATTCCTAAATTGTATTATTTAATTTTGACAATAAATCCAAAATCCTATGAATAATTGATTAAATTCTTATTTAATTAATTAAAGCAAGTTGTCAATTTTTAATAATATTGTTTTTTGAATAAAAGTTTGAAAAAATGATTGATTAACCCATAAATCAATTGTTTTATTTTTCAAAATTAGTTAAGTTGGAAATAAATCACTTTATTATTAAATTAATTCATAAATAAAACATGCACAATCAAAAAAGTATACAACTATCAATTATCAATTAAAGCTAAACTCTATTTTGAGTTGAACTCTGCTTTTGCATGTTTTTGTGAGTCAAATATCCTTTGTTTAAAAATAACTCAAAAATCAACCTGAGTTATTTGAGTGATTTATGGCTTTTTTTCATGCACCTCCAAAGCCCTGGATTTCTATAAATTAAGGCCTCAGCTCTTCATATAAACATCTCATAATTGTGAAAACTTATGCTGGCAAATTGGTGTCGGAAGAATCAAAGCTTCTTTTTCAAATCAAACAACTTTGTGAGATCATTCATATTTTAGCATATCATATTAGAATTTCATTTCTAGATTAGCATATCATATCAAGTTTTCATATAGAATAGTTTCATATCATTTTTTCATCATAATTGCATAGAAAATACAAAAATATAGATTAATTTGTATTCATTTCATATCTAGATTTTGCATTCAAATCCTTCATTTAGGTGTTGTCAAGGTCACTGATCTCGATAACAATCTGAGAACGTCATACTCACACCTATTAGAAGGTAGTAAATCACCTGGTTAGTTTAGCTTTCAATTCATTACACGATTTCAATTTTTGCTAACCTCTAATGTTTTACTGAAGTGTTGTGTCTACAGAACAAGTACAAAATTCACACACACACCTAGCACCTAAGAGTGAGAAAGTGGCATATAAGTATAGTCAAACCACTCATTAACTTAAACTATCATTAGTACCACTCAAAATAAGTGTATCCTCCCTTATTCATTGCCACTACACCCAATATTCCAAGTCAATAGAGAGAATGATAATTAAATAACTCACTTATTTCCCTTGGTTGTCAATATAATTGTTCCCAATGTGTTGGAGATATTAGGATTGCAAGGTCAATATCACTTTATCACAACGTAAACATCTTACATTATTCCACTAATGTGATTCATTCATGTCCAAGAAGTTACTTTAATACCACATTGGGGAGTATCCAGAGTTGTACCTTGACATTTTATAGTATTTTGCCAAGTAATTCATTCACATCCTAATTTTTGCATTCCTACATGTAAAACATGCACTGTGTGTCTAAAGTTACACCTTCCCCTCTTGGATATTATATTGGGGCATATGTTTCTCTAATGTATTACCATACTTAAATAGGTGTTTATGGAGATTGAAGGCTACCTCACCTATTTATTTTACCCATTTTGGTGGCATTTTAGGGTATTTTTAAATGCTATCTCTAGCACACACTATTTTGCATACTTTATTATCCTATATGTTTACGTGCTCATTTCATGCTGTATTTATTAATACTTATACTTTACATGAGAATGTGCTCATAATATTTATCTAGATATTGCTAATCTTCTAAAGATTTGAATATTTCCATAGATACATGATATTTTGAGAGCACAAACACATCATTTGTCTTTGAACTTGATTCAATAATATACTAAATTATATTCATTCTATAATTACACATTTGAAAATATTTACCACGAATTTTAATAAAAACATTTACTCTCAGCATTCATTTATTTAAAATAGTTATAATGTTTTATCTACGTATTATTAGTAGTTGTCGATAGGCTAAGCAAGTACTATCGCAATGAGTTTTAGATTTCTTGCTTTAACTAGTGATTAAAACATGTTGTATGAACCAATCGTAATTCAACATATTTTTTATTTTTTTATAAATTTCATGTTTTCTATAGTAAACATGTAATATTTTTAAGTTTATAAATTATAAAAAATATTTTTTGAGCATGTGATTGGTTGAATTGATTTGAGTCTTATACACAAGATTTTGGGAATTAAAAACTTGAACAATTTCATTAACAACAATGCATAATTATAGCCAACATTCTGTGATTCACATATTTTTTCATTAACAACAATTCATAATTAGAATAATATATAATCATAATTTAGAATTTAATGCACGAATATATGCATTAAATATATAACATATTTAAAATAAAAATATTTTTATAATATAATAATATTTCTAAAATATACACCAATTTATATTATATAAAATTAAAATAAAATTTACATAATAATGAAATAATATATTTAGTATAAATATATAATTTACAATATAAAATATTCATTTTGTACAATTTACTTTTTAAATTTTTTTTACATAATATTATATTAAATATAAATTTTATTCATATTTTATTATATATTATATACATTTTTAAATTTAAATATTAAAATACTAAATATATAATTTACAATAAAAATTATTCAGTTTTTATAATTTACTTTTATTTTTATTTTTTTAAATAATTATTTTACATAATATTATGTTAAATATAAATTTTATTGATATTTTATTATATACTATATAAAAGTTTAAATTTAAATATTAAAAAAATAAAAAAAATGTATTTTAAATATTTAATATAATAAATTTTTTATATAATTTTAAAATATATTTTGATGACAAATTTGACATGTATATATAATATTCTACATATATTATTTAGTTTTCTAATATAAAATTTATACTTCACATTATTTAAAAAATAATATTTTTATTTATACTACTAATTTATAATTATATTCTCAAATATTAAATATGGATGTGATTTGGAAATTTTAGGAGCAAACTCTCTGCATATGTGCGAAATGCGAATATCACACCCTAAAAGGACATTTGCTTTTCATCGACGGCAGATAAACTTAGGACTCATGCGTTCAAACATTGGGAAGGATGTAGCAGGAGGCATCAAGACAAATTTTAGGGCAGCCCAAATTGTTGACAGAAGATCCAAAGAAGAAAGGAAAGAAAGAGGTCTTCTCAAGCTACTATTTTAATTGTTGGCTCTATGGCCATAAAAAAAAAGAATGCAGAAAGCTTATGTAGGATCATCCTACGTATGAGCATTTGAAGGAATTTACAGCAAAAAAGAAAAGATTAGAAGAACAAAATATAGATTGGGATCTGTATGCTCTATTCTCTCGAATCCCCATTGAGGATCTTGCTTCGAAAAAGCTTTCCAGTGAAAATCCTAGTGAGTATTTTTCATCAGACAAGAATGAAAAGGGATCACAGAGTAAAATTTTTTAGGATAATACTAGGGCTAAAAAACCCATTTTAGTATTAAGGGCAAACAATAAAAGCCCCATTAAAGATTGTGCTGTGGAAAAGATCTCCTTTGAAAACCCTAAGGAGCCGTCCATATCAGATAAGCTCATAAGAGGATCGCTGAGTAAAAATTTGCAAGATAATATTAGGGTTAAAAAACCTGCTTCTATTTTAAGGGCAAACAATATAAGTCCCAAGCATTTTAAGGATGCTAAGCCGAAGATCTTCTCAGTCCAAACCCTGGACAGACAGATAAATACTTTCGCAAAAACAAAGTATGTGAAATTGGGCATAAGCAACGGGGTTGCTAAGGTGGAAAGGCCTGAATGCAAATCATACTGCAATACCAAGGAACCCCTATCTGCTAAGGGGGGAGGTAGGTTCTTACCTACCCAAGCACCTCCCGTCTGCATGAAGAAGAATGATTTCACCTGGCAAGTGGTAAAAAACAAGAAAAAGGTGAACAGGTACCCGTTTTCTCACAATTCTTTCAATTTAACTCTTAAAAACTCCTTTGATTTGCTGAAAAAGGAAGAAATTGGTAATTATTCACCCCCCCACAAATGGAATGGGACCTTTGGGGATAAGGGCTATAGGAAAAGACAGAGGAAGATGGATTTGGTCCATCTAGAAGCCACAAAGCCCTACCCTTATCTCTCAAAGATCCCACCATTCTCTGGAGGGAACTCTAATCAAAATGACACAATTTATAGTGATGTTCCAATGATTAAAAATCCAATATATAGTCCTCCTCACCATAGGAGCTTGGAAAGGCAAACAGGATCAATGATTAGTAATAATAAAAGTAATCTTGATTTTTGTAATAATTCATCTCATGAAACTTTAAATCATGTAGCTTATACACCGCCACATAGGCGCATTATTCAGCAGGTTCCAGGTAAGAATAATCATAGCAATCATTATGTTTCTATCATCCTAGATAATGATGTTATTATGCAGCAACAAAAAGTTTTGGCAGAAAGAGGTTTGATCTATATCTGGAATGGTACGAGAGTATCTGTCAAGAATGTAGTGAAGGAATTATCATTACTACTACCAAGGGAGGTGAGTATAACACACCTTATGGATCATTTTATGTTGATAGAGTTCACTAAAAAGAATGTGAAGGATAGCATTTTGAATAGAAAGGATATCAACTTTAGGAACATTACATTTTCCTTTTTTGAATGGATGCCATTGTTCAATCCAATGCTTTTAAATGATTTTAGAATAGAAAAGGCTATCTCTTTAAACAACCTACCTATAGAAATGTCCAACAAGGAAATCATAAAAACTATAGGGAATAAAATTGGGAAATACATTAGGACTATAGAGTCAACCTTTAAACAAACCGATAAAATTATCATAGTTGAGATGGAATTTCATAAAAAAAGCATCTTACCTATCCAATTAAACTTTAACTCAAATTCAGTCATAATCAATCCTAGAATATTAGAAAATTTTATAAAAAAAGGTGTGTACTCCCAGAAGCTCCACAAAAACATAAACCTTATAAATAAACCCAATAAAGAAATGGAGATAAAGTTATGTAAGGACAAAGGGGGTTTTATAATTAGTCCTATAAAGACTCAAGGAATGGATAGGATCCATCTTACAACAAACACATGTTTTAATACCCTGTTATCAAACCAATTTCAGACTAACAAGATAACATTAGTAGAAAATAACCCCGATCCCCAAATGCCTCACAACATTACAATAAGCATATCAAAGGATGAGATCCATCCTACAAATGTTGAAAAAGATAAAACACTACTAAAAGAAAAAATTAATAAGTAGAAGGATGTAATATGAATTCATACAGCAAATAAAGAATCATGTCCAACAAAAAATAACATAATATACTTAATTAGTCAGAATCTCAATGAAAATCAGGCTAAGGAAATTGAACTAGTAAGGACTAAGCAAGACAGAAATAATACCCATCTACAACTCAATGGGACTGAGATACAGACACATCAAACCCAAAAACCTGATTGTGACAATATAGAAGAAATAGTAGATCAGGCAAATAAAACTGAAGAGGAAGTCAATCAAATTATTAACTACTTAGGAGAATCATTAACTGATGATTTGATGGACATGTTCTTAGAAGAGATTTGTGACTTCAACGAATTAAAAATACAAAAAGAATTCTTAATTAAGCAAATTCAGGAATGTATTCTGGAAGAACACAAGGATAAGGAACTTACACAGACTCAACCTTCCTACCCTTCACCCTCAAGGAAGGAAGGCTCAGACATAGACCCTCCAGGAACTCTAGGAAAAGATTCAGATCAACTAGATATTAGTAAAGAGATAGAAGATCAAGAAATACAAAAAGTAAATTCAAATAATGAACCAACTAATGAAAAAGGAGTGACACAAGTTGTCACAATCTCTCTGGAATTAGAATCCCTGGATGTGGATCTAGCAGGGAAGGAAGAAGATATAATAGAATTTTTTGGTAAAGAACTTATAGATAGAAATGAACCCTATGCAATTAGATAGGATAAACTAAATAGCCACGATAATTGGGATAATTCAATAAATGAAAATGCAGGAGATTCAACTTTGGTTAAAGATGCGATTGAGGGCCTTTTTGGTATAGCTAATGAAAATAGAGAATTGGGTATAGCCTTAACCAGAGGTAGCCTAAGTACTCCTAACATTAATAAATTAAAAAAGAAAAGAGGCAGGAAATCAACAGTAGAACTACGAGTGCTAGAAGACAACGCTGAAAATAAAAAAAAGATAGCTGATGTAATGAACATAGGGAAGGGGAAGTGCCTTCCGAAACAACAATGAAAGTCACTACTTGGAACGTTAGGGGCTTAAACGCCCCTAACAAATAGAGGCTGATAAAGAGATACTTAAAAACCTTTGAATCTGAAATTATTCTATTACAGGAAACTAAACTTAATTCATTAGAATATGATAAAGTCATTAAGAAACTAGGCACATGGAAAACATAATTCATACCCTCTATAGGTCTCTTCGGTGGGCTAGCAACACTCTAGGACCCCCGTAAAATTTCAGCTGCACCTATGTATAAGAATAGTAATTGGATGGCCCTTGACATCCAAAGCTATAAATCTAATCTAAAGTTCATCCTAATCAATGTTTACGGTCCCACTCCAAATGAAGATAAAAGGAGAGTGTGGCAAGAGTTACACCTCTTTTTGAGTAATAATCCAGGCTCCCCTATCTTTATTGGAGGAGACTTTAATGCAATCCTAAGTCTGGAGGAAAAGTCAGGAGGCTTAAAAGTCAAATCCCAAGCCTTAAAGGACTTTAGCAAATGGGCTACATATAACCATTTAATTAGTATTAACACAAACAATGGGGTTTACACATGGAATAATAGAAGAGAAGGTTTTAGTCACATTGCGGAAAAATTGGATAGGTTCTTTACTAGAACCAACTCGGACAATTTTAATCAGTTGTACGCAGTAGAAATCCTTCTAGAGGTAGGATCGAATCACTTCCCGATACGACTATCCATTATAGAAGACTCAAGACCATCCAGGAACCCTTTTAAATTCAAATTCATGTGGTTTCAAAACCCAGAGTTCATTAATCTCCTAGAGGACTGGTGGAGCCAAATTTCGGTTAAAGGATCCAAAATGTTTTCTTTAATAGCAAAACTAAAAATTATCAAGAACAAAGCACTAGAATGGAATAAAATTAAGTTTAATAATATCTTTGAAGAAAAAAAGAAGTTAGAAAAATAGATAGAAGATCTTAATAATATAGTAATAACACAAGGAATGAATGAACAGAGTTATCACAAAGAAAAAGAATTAATGAATAAGTACAATGATATCCTCCTTAAAGAAGAGATTTTCTGGAAACAGAAGTCAAGGGAAACATGGTTAAAAGAAGGGGATAGAAACACTAAATTTTTTCATAATACCACAAATCTAAAAAGAAGTATCAACAGAATTTCTAAACTAAAAATAGATAAAGATCATTTCACTCACAACCCTGAGCAAATATCAAAATCAATTTCGCAATTCTACGAAACCGTCCTTAACAATACAGAAGCCATAGACATGGAAGCTCAAAACAAAATGCTTAAAGCTATTCCAAAGCTGCTAACGGAAGCAGATAATAAAATGCTTAATAATAAATTGTCCCTAGAAGAAGTGAGAGCAACAGTATTCCAACTCCACCCAGATAAAGCCCCGGGCCCAGATGGGTTCCAAGCAGGCTTTTTTCATAAATGTTGGCACTTCATTAGGGAAGACATATGGAAAGCAGTAGAAGCTATAAGAAACTTGGGATCCCTATTAAATGAAATAAACAATACATTCTTCACCTTAATACCTAAGAAAAATGAAAGCTTGGAACCAGCAGATTATAGACCTATATCCCTATGCAATATTGTTTACAAGATTCTCTCCAAATGCCTAGCAAATAGACTGAAAACACTTCTTCCCAATATAATATCAAAAGAACAAACAGGTTTTGTAGTGAACAGATCAATACTGGACGGTATTATCATAGCACAGGAAGTAATCCATACTGCCCAGATAACTAGGAGTCCAAGTATGCTCATTAAAATAGACATACAAAAAGCCTATGACAAAGTACACTGGAGATTCCTCTATAAGTGTATGGAAGCTTTTGGATTTTCAAAACAATGGATTAATCTGATATTTAACTGCATTTCAACCCCTAAAATTTATGTTCTAATAAACGGGTCCCCAAAAGGGTTTTTTGGTATTTCTAGGGGAATTAGACAGGGAGATCCGATATCACCATTTCTTTATGTAATTATGGTGGAGGCACTAGGAAGAACTATAACCAAGAATCAAATGGAAGGTGAAATTGTTGGGTTAAAGGCAGTAGAAAATGTACCAAACATAACGCACCAACAATTCATGGATGACACGATCCTACCCGGTTTTGCAAGAAAAAAAGAAGCTAGAACATTTAAAAATATTTTAAACCTATACATGAAAGCATCTGGTCAGCGTATCAATCCTAACAAATCAGAGATCTTCTTTATTAACACTTCCCCAAAAAGAGAATTAGAGATATGTAATATGATGGGTAACAAAAGAGGTAACTTCTTGTGTAAATACCTAGGCATTGACCTAGATAAAGGAATCTTATCCTCCATATTATGGCAGCACGTTATCACCAAAGTACAAAATAAAAAAAGCTCCTGGAAAGGGAGATGGTTAACGAAAGCTGGGAGAACTACTATGATTAAATTGGTTCTTTCAGCTATACCCACATACCATTTGTCGATTCTCCCCCTCCCTACTAATGTGAAAAATAGCATAGATAAAATGTTTAGAGATTTCTATTGGCAAGGCCCTTCAGAAGATAAAAAACTTTCCCTCATAAAATGGGATAATTTATGTAGACCTATTTCCAAAGGAGGACTAGGCATCAAGAATCTCTAGTGGCAAAATTAGGCTCTTGGAGCTAAAATTTTATGGAGAATGTATAAGGAATCAAGTAGTAAATGGGCAACAATACTATTAAATAAATATATCCCTGAAAGCAATCCCATCAATATATTTAGATCCTCATCTCACGTTAAAGGATCACATATCTAGAATTTTATAAAAGGATGCAAAGATATAATCAGTAAATACTTAACATGGGATGTAGGTGTGGGAGATCAAGCTCTTTTTTGGGATGATTCATGGGCTGGCCTCCCCCCACTAAGCAAACTAGGTTTTTCTTCAAAATTCATGGAAGAATGTAAAAGAGTGAAAGGAGTATACCTTAAGGACTACCTTAGTAAAGAAGAAGCATTCAAATGGAGAAAGTTAGAGGATATCGATCCTGCTTGGTATGAGAAACAAAACCTTATGACAACCTTGAATTCGAGAGAAATCTCTCCTAAATCAAGATCGGACATTTTAATCTGGGCAGGATCCAATAATGGTAACTACACGGTAAAGGAGGGCTACAACACGATAATCAAAGAACAAAAAATGGATAATATAGACATACCGTTGAATCTTTGTTGGAACAAATCATGCCTACCTAAAGCAGGCATGTTTTTTATGGGCAGCATTGCAAGATAGAATTCTTACAGTAGATAGAATCACCAAATTAGGCTTCGAAGGGCCTTCTAGGTGCCCCCTATGTGAGAACCAACTGGAGGATGTAAACCATATCCTCCTAAACTACCCATTTGCACAAAAATGCTGGAATTGGTTGCAGCAAAGTTTAGGCTAGCAGTTAGCATCTCAACAGGATCTATTAGATAACCTTAAAGCTTGGCCCTCCCTATATAAAGACAATTTATATAAGGATATCTAGATTATCGCTCCATCGATAGTTGTTTGGGAAATCTGGAAAGAAAGAAATAGAAGGATCTTCATGGACCAGAAGCTCCACTGGTTTTCAGTCACAAATAAAATAGAAGCGTCAATAGTAGAAATTATTAATAGCAAACTAAAAGATAAGCTTAGTTATGAGGATGCTTTCAAGAATTGGGACAATAAAATTAGATTCAAATGGCCTAAACTAGACATACCGCCCCTATATGGAAAAGGAGGCCCTAGAGTAAAAGCAGATAGAGCCACATGTAAATGGATACCTTTGAAAGCTGGGTGGTATAAATTGAATTTTGATGGAGCCTCAAGAGGTAACCCCGGGGTAGTAGGTATTGGGGGCATCATTCAAAATTGGGAATCAGAAGTGATAGCTAAATATTCTAGGCCTATTAACCCTACCACTAACAACATGGCAGAATGTGTAGCGGCATTAGAAGGTCTAAGGTTATGCAAGAGTCTTAACATAAAGAAGGTTATTATAGAAGGAGATTCACAAGTAATTGTCAATGCCATTAGGACCAAAAAAAACTCCGAATTGGCTTCTGAATTCAAAGATAGAAGAGATCAATCAAATAAAAAATAGTATCTATAAATACGAGATTAGACACACTACAGAGAAGGTAACAAAGAGGCAGATATGCTAGCTAATTTAGGAGCAGATGGGATAGTAACAATGATCCAAAAGGATATAGGTATAGATTAAGAAATAGTAATTAACATGAGCTAAGAAAAGGCACCAAAAACATTACACAAGCATATCAAACTCTAAAAAAGAATCCTACTCCTGACAGACCCCTCAATTACATGCCTTAGATGTGTGTTTAAAATTACCAAAAATCTATATTTTAAATAATAATTGGAATCTAAGATCATAGCCAAACCTTAGTTAAAAAGACATTAGCATGTATATATAAGACTCTCCTCAAGGTTTTCTTTCCCCCAAAATTGCTTGAATAGAGCTTTAGCATAATTAGGTTCATATCAAGATTGGAGAAAAGGGAGACACTCTTATAACAGAATTATTAATTCATCAACATCCAGATTAGGTCATAATAGTAACTTCATGCTTAAGGAACTACCGAACCTATGTTTTCACATATTAAGCTTTCATATTATCTGTCGAAGCTAGGCCTCATATTTTAAAATTCTATAGTCTAGAAGTACCTGGTGGCAAGGGTAGACATATCTAGTAATGATTCAATGGGAATAATGTTTCATACACCCCCCTTGACAGTGATCCACCTTTTTCGGTCCCTAGTTATGCCTCCTACTATCTCTCCCTATTACCCTTAGGCTTTCCTATCCCTCTTCTTGACTTTTCTCCTTTATTGATGTAGCTGCTTAATCTTTAGGTATGTCTTTTATGCATCGTCACCTCTGCCTAGCCTTTAGGATAGTTTTTTTATCTCTTATCCATGTAGTATGTGTCCCCTTTGAAGTCCCCTAATCTTCTATCTAGAGGATTTTGGAAGCATCTAGTAAAAGCTGAGATGCTTCTAGAATTCTCCTCATAGACCTCAGACTACACCCTGTCTGGGCTAAAGGGTCATACCTTCATTCGACTATTATACCAAATTATCAACTTTCCACAAAGGCTGCACAAGAGCAATGGCCTTCAGGGGGTACACCACCTCCGAAAGGTGGAATGAGATGCTAAGGTCGATGGCAGACACATCCAAGAGAGCTTTGGAAAAGGTATTGGCAGAAAAGACTTTAAACTATGACTTCACAAACAGAACCAATGGGAATGTGATAGGGACTTTCATTGCTGTGTCTTTCCTAGCAGGTAAGGAAAAGGAGGACATCATCCAGGTATCTAAAATGATTTTTAACAAGAACTACCTCATGGGCTTAGAGAAAATGGTTTATTCTATTAATGACCAGTTAACTACACCTCACCCTGAGGCCATAATGAAAACAACTTTATCTAAGTTATATAAGATCCCTCAAGAATAGAGGGTGCCTCTATTAGTTTTTAAGGAGGAAGAACTATTTGAAATGACATGACCAAGTATGGCAAGGAATGTAGAATTCCTAGACAATGTGATGCTCTAGGGGGAAATGAGCACTAAAGAACGCCTGGACTACTGGAGAAGTGAAGGCTTTGACATCCCTGGGCACAAGAACAATTACGAATAAGAAAGGATTAGGATAATTCCTCCAGAAATCAAAAGATGTACGAGGCGTGCCAAAGCAAAGTAAGAGGATGGTGAAAGTATTATCATCATGAGAAAAGATAATCATGAATGGCTCTGCACCAAGGTCAAATGTAAGCACAATGTGTAATGCTCTAAGTTAGTAAGTTTCATAGAAAGATAGGCATGAGTATGTATATAGATCTGATCCATACAATCTCAGCATAATGTAAGAATTGTCAGACATCTAAATATGAGTCAGCTATATATGTAAAGTAAGTAACTAGGCCCTTTAAGCCCCTATATACAGACAAATGTATGTAAATATAAGTAGCTGGTCTCCTTATGATCAAAACCAGACACTATGAAAAGGGATACTTGCTAAGTTCAGTTGACATGTGATGAGATATTAAGTCTTGTAAATGGCTATGTACATTATATAATGAAAAGGATATTTTTATTATATTGGTCTCCTTAATCATGGATGAAGTATGTACAGATTTACTATAAGGACAAAAAAGAGATCAGGAACCTATATATTATCCTTAGCAATAAGATTTATCTCAGTACCAGTTTTCACAAAGAGGATATTCAGTAACCAGTAAAGGGCTATTTGTAAAAGTATAGATGGTATGTAATAAGCTAGATCAAGACATGTAAAGGGAGATGGTTTACATTACTCAATATAAATGATATTTTAAATCATTGGCATTGAATTCATAGCTATAGATTAGCCACTACTTTAGATCTTCACAGATATGATGTTTTAAGCAGAACTTTAAATACCCCCACTTATAGCTTAGCCCTTTTTATGGTTAATAAGACTTAACAGAGGATGTATATATATAATATACAAATGACAAATTATATTCAAATATAGACATCCTGGAAAATGCAGGATGGCAAAATCACCAGCAGTATAAATATTCAACAGAACAAGGGTATAGTTAATCTTAACCAGAATAACTGAAAATTATGTACTCTGTCAGGATTATGGCACCATACCTATTAAGGTACACTTAACCCTTATGTATGATGTTGTTTTTTATAAAACAAGGATAAGGTACATCAGAGAATAGAAATGTATATTAGTAGAAAGACATGTACAAAGCATTCTAAATTTGAAGTAGAAAACATATGCTCGGTTTCATAAGTAGGGAAAAATATGATTAAAACCAAATGCATCGAATATGGTTAATGGAACAACAATTAACAATGTACAGTAATGTTTTCCATCTCCTTTGTTCAGGAAAACTATTATAGACAACTATGGAAGATACTCCTTATGTTTCATTATCATACTGTAGCACTGGTTCAATCACCTTTTATTATACTCTGAAACAGTAAATATGGATAACTAGCTTTGTATCCTGTACATACATACATACATACATACATACATACATACATACATACATACATACATACATATATATATATATATAAACATATATATACATATATGAATGCATATATGTTCATATATACATTTGTATATAAATGTAAGTATATATACATGTATATATATACTCTTGATCAATGATCAAATACTTATATACATACATGTATATAGCTTGTATATATATATATATATATATATATATATATATATATATATATATATTATATATCTATATATATAATATATATATATATATATATATATATATATTATATATATACAGCTTGATAGACCCAATATGTTCTTAGAATAAAACAACTAGTACCTTGTTGCATTATGTCTGCTTAAACATCAAGTATGAAACAAATCTTAATCCTTCGTAATCTCAAAGACTAAAGAAGTTAGGTCCTTAGACCATGCAAATACACACATACTATACATGGATATCATTATGTACAGTATAGTGTAGGAAAACACTCATATATCTCTTAGCATCTCTCGAGCGCATCAGCAGATGCCTTGTAACTGTTTCACGCCCTCTTTGTTTGGTTTAAATAAACACCAACAGCTCAATATGGGAATTAGAAAATGATATTGATTTTTAAAGATCGGTCATATTGGCTCTCTAAAAACAAAAAAATGGACAGCCTTTGGGCATAGAAGAATGATTGCTATTTGAGTGTATATCTCTATTTTTGGCAACAGGATGCATATATAAGTTTTTGGTAGCACATATTTATTAAGGATATATATATATATATATATATATATATATATATATATATATATATATATATATATATATATATATATATATATATATATATATATATATATATATATATATATATATATATATATGAATGTAAACAAAATGATCTATGTATACATTCATATATAGTGGCAACTGTATTAGTCATGCATTCAAATGTTTAGAATTTTCAGGTTTTATATATATCTCTATATATATTGCACATCAATATACATTGATATACATAAAGCCTTTAACATAAGTTTGTTTGCAAAATAGATGTGTTTCTATCAGCATACAAATTAGCTTAATGATATCATTTTCGGCCAAGATACAGACTGATTGGTAATTATGTACCCTTTAAAATAAGATGAGTATCAATTTTAGGGTTGAGAAAAGGATCAAGGGAATGTTACTACTTAAATAGAAGATTATACTAACATTGACAGATAATGGTATTATATAGAAATGGTAACTCAACTCACAGCTTGTAGTATATAACTGGAAAGAGGTATATTTTTACCATACTCATTAATTCTTTTTCTTAATTAATAGCTTTTAAATTATGATGTAAATGTCTACTAACCTTTGGTCACAGAGAATTGGTGTATGATATATAGGAAAGATCAAACTTTCAAAGGTACAAGTATTACACTCGACAAATCAAAGTGATGGATGTGTTCATATATCTATTCATCCTAATGTATAATTATTAGATCTTGTTTTTTAAAATAAGCAAATAAGGAGAGCACTCGGGACATGGGTATGCCCATGAAGCATTGTATTTTTCTCGATTAATATCGAGCTGTGGGGTATACCTACGGTAGTAATGTATATTAAAAAATCTCATCATTTGATGAGTCATGGATATGCCCACGTAGTTTGTATAAGGATAGGACCTTTGGTCCCGAGCTAGACTGGAGGTTTTCTCTACCTCGCTCTTTCCTACCAACGCCCGCAGCAAGCGAGGTCACATTGTAAAAACTATAATTTATATTAATAAAAAAAATTTCAGGGCCCCCGCCTTTTATTGATAAAAAATAAAATAAAATTTATATTCTCAAATATTTATTAGATTGTTATTATAATTTATATATAATATAATATTATGATATTATATATATAATAATATTAATCATATATAATTAAAAATATATATTAAGATATTATTCTTATATTTTATAAAATAATTGCAAATAAAATTAAGATTAATATTTGAATTAATTATAATTTACAATCAATAATTGTTTAAATAATTATGATTAAAAAATAGCTTATTATTACAATTACAATTATATAAAAAATATATATTTATATAATTTTATAATTAATCAAAATATAATAATTATAATAAATTTATTCAAATTAAAATTACATTTATATTTAAGATTAAGATTATAATTATTTATAAAATTAAAAACAAGTTAGAGCGTAAAGTTTTATTTATATGCAAATTCTTAGACTAAAATACATCATACTATTTTTCCTTACAATTCTTAGACATGATTAATTTTCCTGCACTAAAAAAAGTCATCAAACTTCAGACCCGATAAAGTCGCAGGATATATTTTCTTGTAGCGCCGTGTTTGACAAGCCACTTTCTTAGCTCTCAATTTTCTCTTCATTTTCTTAAAAAAGGAGACTAACTGGAGATTTTGTTAACCTCTCCCTTTCGATGTAACAGCCTAGCTTTTTCTCTGAATCTTCCATCTTGTGGATGGATGTTTCCACATATTTGCACTTTGAATGGGGCTATAAATCTGCATCACATAGGGAGAACTCTAATATAGTATTGCTTTTCTCTATTTTTGGAAGGCAATAAATTTGGGTACTGTTATTACTGCTGCCCAGTGCCATCTATTATTTGCTAATTCAGAGGAAACTGTCACTTCTTCAATCAATCAATTATTACATAAAAATAAACTTTTTCTAAATGATTTAGACTAAAACAGGATTATTCTAATTGACCCTCCACATCTTTTTTAGCCCACCCATTGCACAGTAAGGTAAGATTGGTAGTAAATAATATAAAACAAGTTGAGAAGATGGAGAAAATAATATTTACTTGAGTGTAAGAAAATGTGTAATGGAGGTGGGTCCGTCTGCAGGGGACTTCACCGACTTATCGTTAGGCTGTCACAAGTAGCTAGATACGAATCACTTCAACTTTTGAAAACTTGGGTTCAATTCTCTCTACTTTATTTTAGAACAGTGCATCCAGTCGTAAGGATGATATAAAAGAACACATTGATAGTGAGGGGAGAAAGCAATAAGCACTTTGGAGAACTGGCAATACTATAATCATGAGTGGAGTGAAGGTGGAGGGGTTATTCCAAATTCCTACATTTGGATATTTTAGATTTGTCAAATAATAAGTTCAATCTAAAAATATTCTAACGTCTGAAAAATTGTTTCATATTGTGTGTTTTAAATCTAGAGAAGAATAACTTACAATAGATGATACCAAATATATGTAAGGGAATGGATTCTCTTGACACATTAAAACTAGGAGACAATGCACTTGAAGGGTATATTCTATCATCTCTTGGAAAATGTAAAATTTTTCAAATCCTTGATTTGAAAAACAATAATTTGCAAGACAACATCTTAAGCTGGGTTAAAACCTTACACAATCTCAAAATCTTTAATTAAAAAAATAATAATTTGAAGGCTCCAATCCCATTAAAATTAACCAAATTATAAAATCTTCAAATTTTAGAAATGTCAAAAAATAAATTTTCAGGGATCATTCCAAAAGACTTTTTGAAGTTAACCACAATGGCAAATCAATCAGAAAACACTAAAATGCTTGTACAAGAAACATCCACTTTTCAAAAATCAAACTATTATATAGATGAAATAATAGTTTACAATAAAGGACAAATTATGGAGTTTGTGAAAATTTTGAAATTATTGAAATGTCTTGATCTTTCTAGTAAGAATTTATTGGGTAACATTCCTTGGGATATTGGTCACTCAAAGGTTTGATTATTCTCAACATTTCAAGAAATCATTTCAGTGGTGAGATTCCTATATCTATTGGAGAGATGACACTACTTCAATCACTTGATCTTTCTCAAAATAATTCTTAGTGAGCTACAACTTCTCACATCCTTAAGTTACTTTAATATCTCCTACAATAATCTATCAGGGATGATACCACAAGGAGGACAAATCATGACCTTTGATTTTGCACACTTCTCCAACAATCTAGGTTTGTGTGGTCTACAAATATATGTGTCATGTCCAAAGATACATGAGGAGAACAATGAAGATTCAGAAGATAATATATTGTGGTATATGGGAATGGCAACAGGCTTTACAGCTGGCTTTTTAATTGTAATGGGAATGTTGTGGCTCAACAAAACATGGAATATCCCATGCTTCAAATTTATGGATACCGTTATTATCTCTCTATTTAAACATTGAGAGAGCATTTGTATTCTCCAAGATAGAATTAACTTGTTAAAATTTGTAGTCCAACAACTTTTTATTTTACAGTACAAATTTTGTTATGATAAAACGACACATGTATCTCATTTATAAAAACACAGATTTTAATATTAATCATGTTAATTAATTTTGATATGTCAATTGTTCTTAAAAAATAAAATAAATTAAATATAAATTTTTCATATGATATTTTTTATTCTAAATATTTATAATTTTATTCGTTTAAAAGTCCATCAATCTCAATATTATTTTTATTATTTATAATGTAACTTTTGTGTAATGGTGTTATGAGAAGCTTCAATGAAAATAGATTACCAAGAAATAAAATTGGCAGTATATAGTGAACCTTTAATTTTTTTTAAATTTTAAACAGAGTTCATTTATTTAGTTTTTACTTTGAATCATAATATATTATTATTTTTTAAACAATCCAATCTACCTGGTAAATATGTTAAGATCTACCATTATACTACAGCATTGGAAATTTTAAAAAAGGCATTGAAGTTTGTTGTATTCAGTATTCAAATTTAGTATTCAAAATTTTTTCAAGGATCTTGAAATATAATATAGCATTCAAATTGATCATTTACTACATTAAATGTGGACTATTGAAATTGCAATATTTTTGTTTATTGGTATTGAAATTACACTATTATTATCTGAAAACTCTGCTATTTTATTTTGACACCGGCCTAGAAGGCTTGGCAAATAGGTTTATTCGAAAAAGGTATGACAAAGAATGGCATGTCAATCAAGGAAGGTGCATTCAAATGTGAATGTTAAAAAATATCTTGGGTAGGATGCCATATGTCTATTCCATTTTCTGCAGCAGTCTTTCTTCAAATCGGTTTGTTTTTAAATTTTTTTATTTATATTCTTTGTTCTTATTTAAGACTGATGTTGTTGTACATTCCTTTCTACCAGCTCAAAAATTAACTGATATTGACACTTTCTTCCATTTGCTGCCATGTTTTTCTTATATTCAAATTCAAGTAATATAACTTTGGTCTCTTATTTCTATAAAAAAATAATAATTAAACTCATCTATTTTTTGATTAGAGAAAAATAGGTTTTGAAAGGGCCCCAAAACCCTTTACAAGATGGTCAAAAAAGATATTAAAAAAATAACTCTAAGATGGTGGAGATCAAGACCACAACTAGGGTTTTGCAATAGTTTCCCTCAACCTAAACCAAACAAAAAAGCAGTAGTCCAAAAGCTTCCAAGGGAGATCAAATATAATTCCTTCCCACATAGGTCCAGCTGTCTGCATAGAAAAGCCCAAGAAATGTCACTTCTTCCCCTTCTGAGAACGAAGGGATATATCAAAAGAGGGTTGAGGAATAGGTTTTTTCTTTTTTCCTTTCACAAAAGTCCGCCCATCTTTTGCTTTCTTAGCCATATCCTGCCAAGAAGGCGAAACAAGAACCGAAGCACCTGCAATCAGAGAGACATGAGAAAGTTCCAAGATTGGGCCTGAAGAATCCAAAGGAGATATATCATTAGCAGCTAATCTGGTGTGATCCAGTGGAGCTAAATTAGAAAGAGGGATAGAGGCCTCACTCCCAACAGAACCCCGGACTATGGAGTCCGAATAGTGAGGCAATCCATGGATGGGATCAGCACCCAGGGGAGAGCCAGCATCAACCCCTAGAGGCACAGAGGCCTCTGTAGTCTCTTGCGAAGAAGAAATGACCTGAGAAAAGCTTCTGGTAGCCGAGTCTTTCACAATAGAGAAGTGTTGGGAGGAGGCCCCCTTCCACCAAGAAGCAAGTTTTTTGACCTTTTCCAATCCACATTGATCCACTAAGTGACCAATTTTAAAACAATGTCGACATCTGAAGGGGAGTCCTTCATAATCCAAAGATTGGGTCCAGGATCCTTTGGGATGCTTCAACTTAATCTTTTCCAGAAGACCCTTGGAGAAATCCAAATCAACCAGTATCCTTGCATAAGTGGAATGAAGAATGTCTTTAGATTCCTCATCAATCATCAGAAAATCCCCCAGAGCTTCACCCACAGAGCAGATAAATTACGCAAAAATGAAGAGGAAGGTTGGGAAGGCTTACCTAGGTAGGAACCTTGGAGAAAGTCTCAGAAGAGTTGTCAAAGTCGGGATGCCACAACTTCATCATAGACTTCATCATAATTAAACTCATCTGTTAAATTAATGAATGCTACAAATATTAAAGGGGAAAAGATGGGATAAAGATATGAAGATTTTTGATGGGTGGTTGTCCTTTTCAAGAGAATCATAAATTCCAACATTTTTTACATATACTTTATATCATACATTCTAAATATTGTTATTGTTTATGTATATTTTAAAGCAATTTTAGTTAAGCACATTTTATTTAAGAAACATTTACATGAATATCTATATGCCACATCTCATCATACATTTCAGCAAAATACAATTTTGATTTAATTTCTTATTATTGATGATTAATTATTTATTATTTATATGTTCTTCCTATCTTGAACTTGACTGTGTAAGTTCTTTGAATAAATGAACCAATCCCATTACATCTTGCTTTCTCACCAAAATCAAAATCATAAATATAAATTACAAACTAATTTATATAAAAAATCTTTAATCAAAATCTTTAATACAAACTACAAACCAATCTATATTAGAAAAATAAATAATGATAAAAACATATTATTAGAGAAATTGAATATGAAAAATATACTTGTAATTAATTTACTATTACAAAAGAACATCAAATAAATTCTAATTTACATTCATTATAAGAAAAAACTATTTAAGATCTTAAATTTAAACATTCTTTACAAAATAAATAGATTCAATTTGTACAAAATTCCAAAATTCTTATAAAATAGATCTTAAATGGATTTAATTTTCAATTGAATATTGGGCTCCATACTTTCAGTTTACAGATAATATTTCAATTCATAAAGGTTAAGGCCTTCTTGGTGCTCAGTGATTGGGTCTTCCAACTTAGTGTTGGGTTTGTAGAGGTTAAGGTGAAAGGTGAACCTCCAATCCCCGACTGCTGAAATTCTCTGATGGTCTATAGATGTTTGATTTATTGTTGTTCATTGTGATGGTTTGGTATGCGGTAAGGTGAAGGGCCAACCCCCAATCCCCGACTCCAAAATTTGATTGTAAATTATGCTATTCAGCGCATTCCAGGTTTTAACAAGAGACGCAAAGCGTCATAGTTCCTGCCAATAGTATAATACTTCTAGATCTATGATAAAATGAAACAATAAAAAAATTGCAAGAGTAAAAAAGTGAAAATAATTATACATTACAATATTTTTAGCCTAGGAAACTTGAGTCAGCAAATATGGAAATTAGCAAAAAGATAGATTTCCTCATGACTATTATTTCTTTGACATGTAAATTGAATGATCCTTTAAATTATTAGAACAAAATCTACTAAGGTTTGGTGGGAACAGCTGACACATGAGAGTGAAATGAATAGAGTGAAAATGTGCAAGCTGTGCAAGTTGGAAGTTACATTAAAAAATAGATTTTATTTATTTTATAGAAATATAGAAGCCTAGAATTGATATGTTGATATTGAGTATTATAGTGTGTAGAGTCTTGAATAATATAAATAAACTGTACAACAATAGAAATCATTAACTTATAATTCAAAAACTAATAATCCAACATGCAATCAACCTTAGGCAAATACAGTCCCATTGTATAAAATGGAAGCAATAGGAGGACATATTGAAACCAATAAAAATAATAATAATTATATAAGAATCACTATGTAGTTTACTGCCTTCAAGCCAGATTGATTACAAATTTCTTTAGCATCTCCTATGTTACAGTTTTCCAGCCAGCCTCTGCCAGGAGCTTGAAATAACTAATTATCCTATGGCATTAATAGTGATAGAGAGCAAAAAATTGACCTTTAGATCTCCTATAATCATAGCAATTAATGATTAAAGTTGAAGGTGTCTGCCAAAGTCAGGAAAACAAAGTCTTGTTTGTAGAGGTTTGTAGCAAGGTGGCAATGGTAAGTGTAGAGAACGGTTAAAGGACTCATCAAGACAGCTGTTTACATCATTGAAAATGACTTGGGAGTAATGGAAGCTCAGTAATAGTAGTATAGGAAGAACCATTCCAAAAAATTCATACTTACTTTCTGATTTGTTCCAAGAGAATTAACTTGAGGATCACCACTAACTAAAGCATCCTCAAAGAGCTTTATAACCTTGTGTAATTCTTAAGGTGTCCCTACTTCAGTTGTCAAAGAAGGCCTGCAAAGTAAGGAAATAAACAATAGTTCACATGTTCTGATTCGTGAAGAATTTATAGCATTTTCGAAATAGAATAAAAATACTAAGTTAAAAACATTTTTTATGCTTAAAATCTTTCTGGTTTCTCACCTCTGCAAGAAGCTTGAAAGGATGTGCACATGTCACTAGTACATTTGGGGGCAATTTGCGATGGCTATGTGTCGCAAAGGCGATGGCTATGTGTCGCAATAGCGACACCCATTGACGTCGTAGTTTTTTAGTCGCAAATTGCGACGTCTATGGGTAGCCATCGCAATTGTGACTCCCTCCCATCGTAATGTCGCCCCTTCACCCATTCTGAGCCTCCATCACATTACGATAATAGGGCATCGCAATTGCGACGGCTACCCATAGACGTTGCAATTTGTGACTAAAAAACTACGACGTCTATGGGTAGCCGTCGCAATTGCGACTCCCTCCCATCGTAATGTCACCCCTTCACCCATTTTGGGCCTCCGTCGCATTGCGACGACAGGGCATCGCAATGGCGATGGCCCTCCGAAGCAATTGCGACGGGCGCCCGTTGCAATTGCGACGCCCGTGGGTAAATTAAAAAAAATAAATTATTTAATACATTGCTAATGAACCACATTAATGCTTTTTTCTTTCAACAAATGAGGACAGTCACTGTAAAGACAACATGATAATGTACACTCACTGTAAGGACAGTCACAAATGAGGACATCTCACAGTGACTGTCCCTTGTGTGATTGCCACTTGAATGTATTGCTATTCAGCCACATTAATGCTTTTCTTCTTCAACAAATGAGGATAGTCACTGTAAAGACAACATGACAACAATATTAGTGGTACATTATTCACCCTTTGTTAACTATAAAGACATATATGACATACCTTAACATACGTGACATTGTTATGTTGGATAAACCATTCATAACCTTCAAGTTCAACAACAACAATACAGCAGAGAGAAGATTTGTTTGGGAGTCTTTGTATAGGGGCTCATATGCCTTCTCAAGTAGAGGTACATCGAGGCTATCATCATCATCATGATCAGATCCGCTTGGACTAAATGTGTCATGGATCAATGTATTTATACCATCATCTTCAATTGTGTTTTCTGGCGCATGATCGTCATCTTCCATGGGATCATTATCTTCACCTTGGATATTCGCACCTCCATGTTCCTCCATATCATGTACTTCCTTGGGGAGATCAACCTATATAAAATTGATTAACATAAATAAACCATGATCATCAACTCATTATCAAGTGATTTCATATGTATATAAATTGTTAAAATGATATAATGAACAACTTACCAGTGGATGATAGTCATGCCCCCCTTCAATGTGACCATTCTCCCTACAATGTCTCTTAACTGTTTTGATTAGCAGTCTTCTACGGTTTAAGCCCTTACAAATTTTACAGGGACAATAACATTTTCCATCACCTTTTCTTTTCAAGTTAGACCACAATCTAGCGATTGTCTCCCTATTTTGTTCTTCACTTATATTATCTAACATGATCGTTCTTCGCAGGAAGCAAAAATTGGGCTATGAAAACTTCGGTCTACAACTTTCAGTGACTAAGCAAAACTGTCAAAAGTACGCAAATCTTCTTAGACCTAGTTAAATCCTTTAATATTTTAAAAGTCTAGTTAAAATATACATTAGATTAAAAAATATACAATTTTCATACCTGAGCGCGCAGCTACGACTCGTGCAATGGTCTTCTTGCTTAGCTCTAGAAGCTCTCCAGCAATCAAAACATATAAGCTACAAGGCAAGACATATTACATGACATGGCAAAAGGATTAAAATATACATTAGATTAAAATATATACAATTTTCAAACCTGAGCGTGCGGCTATAACTCGTGCAATGGTCTTCTTGTTTAGCTTTATAAGAAGCTCTCCAGTAATCAAAACATATAAGCTACAAGGCCTAACAGAAATTTCAAAACAAGGGTCATCAAAAGAACCAAAAACAATGTGTGCAAACAATACCTTGTGAAGTGGTATGGACAATTAGAAGATGCTACTATGTGCTAGGGAACTTCTTAGAATTGTTGGTATATTCTTACAACTTGTTACACCTGGGATATTCTTCTCTGTAGATGCTACTGTGTGCCATGGTCCAAACGGGCCCATAAATGTGGTTGAATAGCAATACATTCAAGTGGCAATTACACAAGGGACAGTCACTATGAGATGTCCTCATGTGTGACTGTCCTTGTCACAAATGAGGACATCTCACAGTGACTGTCCCTTGTGTAATTGCCACTTGAAGGAAAAAAGCATTAATGTGGTTCAATAGCAATGTATTCAAGCGGTAATTACACAAGGGATAATCACTCTGAGATTTCCTCATTTGTGACTATCCTTACAATGAGTGTACATTATCATGTTGTCTTTACAGTGACTGTCCTCATTTGTTGAAGGAAAAAAGCATTAATGTGGTTCAATAGTGATGCAGAGTAGTCAGCAAGAAACTTGGATCTATGTCCCAACCCACTTCAAGACACCAAAATGACTCAACCAATCAATTAGGCTCTGATTTCTATAGGTTAATGTTTAAACTCTACAAAGTAATGAATTTGAAGGTTTCAAGGATCACACAACAACTTATGGACTCAATCCCATTCAATAACAAATTTCCTTTTAGGGACAAGTTCCTTGATTTTCTATCAAAAGAGACTTTTAAGGTTCTAGATCTTACTTCCTACAGCAAAACTTAGAAACCCCTTAGATATCATCTAAATAACAAGAATCATGCATTGGTTGTGATCTAAACAACCCAAGACATCAAAATAACAAACTAGCCTAGTGACCCTAGTAGGTCTCCCAAACCTGCTCTGCAGCCATAACTCTGCAACTTGCCAAAGGACTCTAAGAAGTTATATGTTTTCTGAGTACCCTTTTAGGATTTCTAACAGACCACCAACTCCCAAACCCTGACTCCACTCCAGCATATCAATGTCTTCATTGAGTCCGCAGACCTAATGCATGCTTTTAGGTGTGGGTTCCAAAACAAAGCATTGAAAATGGGTGTATGAAACCAAGATCAGAGTTTTGGAGTGTTCTCCTGATCCAGATAAACAAGAATGCACAAGTTTTCAAATCCTCAATATGATGCAAGCTTCTTATTTTAATCTGATTACCATCTTCCCAGCCAAAAACATGGTAGTTTTTGATCTAGGGCTCGCTCTCAACAAATGCAGATGCAACCCCCTGCCAGGCAAAGCAACAATCTGGGTATGATAAGGTGAAATTTTGTAGTCCTTTTGGGTATGATAACAGTTCCAGTTTCCAATAAGATGGTTCATTTTTATAATCTAGCTTCAATTTCTCTTGTGAAAATATTTTTTTCATTTTATGGGTGGTAAAATATAATTATTATGCTAGAGGTGTGTACTTATGGATGATAATGAAACAAAATGATGAAACAACATTATAATGTACACAAGTACCGTGAAGGTAGTCGCAAGTTAGGCCTGTTTCATTGCATACCCGAAACAATGAAGACGTTACGGTCCACAAAATGTTTGTGCTTGAAAGATGAATAAATAAAATTAAACTTCTAAATAACCAAAGCCGCTAACAATAAATTCAACACAGATATGTCCTCATTTCTGGGTATTTTAGCTCTACAACAACTGAATACCAGATTACATAATAATGACAAAAGAAAAATAAACCCAACGTACTCAGAAATTGTAGCTGTGATTTCGCGGAGGGAATCTCTCTCGACGCTATTGAAAATACAAATGACAACATTTCTCTACATTATCATGTTGTCTTTACAGTGATTGTCCCTTGTGTAATTGCCACTTGAAGGAGGACAGTCACTGTAAAGACAACATGATAATGTACACTTATAGCCCGTGTACATTATCATGTAGTCTTTAGAGTGACTATCCTCATTTGTTGAAGAAGAAAAGCATTAATGTGGCTGAATAGCAATACATTCAAGTGGCAATTACATAAGGGACAGTCACTATGAGATGTCCTCATTTGTGACTATCCTTACAGTGAGTGTACATTATCATGTTGTCTTTAGAGTGACTGTCCTCATTTGTTGAAGAAGAAAAGCATTATGTGGTTCAATAGCAATACATTCAAGTGGCAATTACACAAGGGACAATCATTGTGAGATGTCCTCATGTGTGACTGTCCTTGTCACAAATGAGGACATCTCACAATGACTGTCCCTTGTGTAATTCAAGCGGCAATTACACAAGGGACAGTCACTATGAGATGTCCTCATTTGTGACTGTCCTTACAGTGAGTGTACATTATCATGTTGTCTTTAGAGTGACTGTCCTCATTTGTTGAAGAAGAAAAGCATTAATGTGGTTCAATAGCAATCCATTCAAGTGGCAATTACACAAGGGACAATGTCATGAGCCATGACATATTGAACTTAGTATAATAATAAAATGATTAGATGATATATAATAATCTATTATTAACGGTATATAACAATAATATATAATTATTATCAACAGATAATAATAATATATAGTTAGCATAATAAGTAATATGTTAATTAAATAATATTAAAATATTAATAAATAATATAATTATGATTATAATTATAATATAAATTAATAATAAATAATTATTAATAAATTATATATATTATATTATAATAATATATTAAGTAATAATATTAAATCAATTATTGATATAATAATTTTAATATATAAATAATATTAATAAACCTCTCAATATAAAACAATATGTTATCACTATAATAATATTTATTATAATATTATTAATATTTTTATTTTTTTGATCGGTAAAAGGCCTAAGCCCTGAAAATTTTTATTAATAATTAAAGATAATTTTACAATGATACCCCGCTCACTGCAGGCGCTAGTAGGAAAGAGCGGGGTTGAGAAAACCTCCAGCCTTGCCCGGGACCATTGGTCCTGTACATATACAGAAATACGTGGGCATACCCACGACTCAACATTGGCCGAGATTTGTAAAATACATAAGTACTGTGGGCATACCCACAGCTCGACCTTTGTCGAGACAAAATGGAGATGGTTGATACATAATATTAGTGGGTCTTTCCATTGCTCAATATTTTAACATGATACATTACAATAGCATACATTTAGTGAACAGACCCACCTTCCTGTAAACCTTACATTTGGTGCTTTTAGCGAACTTTCTTTATAAAATTGCAATACTTTCATACCAATTTGAACTAACATCTGTAGAGGCGGATGTGTAAGTTGCTCCATTGATCTTGTTTTCCTTGCTCTGTTCTTAATATTCTAGTTAATTGAAGTTCCTTTCTCCTTTAGCTTTTTTGGTACCTACAAAAGGCCAAAACACACACTACTACCATCTACGAAGGATATCCCACATTTCCTAGTATAGATGATTACCATGGACATGCATACATGTTTGGAGTAACTAATTATGATGAGATGTCTCTTTATAAGTAATATAAACCCAGTCAATTTGCATTTTTAGTTTAATTTGATGCATCATCCTTAATGAAAACAGGCAATCAGATGATATTATCAGATGAAATATTTAGACAATCAGATGAAATTATCTCTGAATGGTCTGAACTTAAATGAAAACTACTATGCTGTTTCTCCTTAATCTATGGAAATCCATATTGCGAAGATGTGACCGATTATCTCAGTCTAAAAATCAGGCTTAAAAAAGATTAGACAAGGTAGGCATGAAAATATCTATATAAATAATTCATTTGTAAACACGTAAGTATATATATACAAATAAATAAATATATCTATATATATATATATATATATATATATATATATATATATATATATATATATATATATATATATATATATATATATATATATATATATATATATATATATATATATATATATATGTTTATTTATATGTACATATATAGGTATATGAGTTATTTAAATGTATGGTAATTGCCTATCTTTGCAATCAAATGTGCATCTATATATGGCTAAACATATATACTAAGGATTAGTATGTATATACCTATATAAAATTGGAGATGCAGATGCTATCAGCAAGTGCCTAAAAAAAAATCTGCTATATATTGTAGATAATAAATTAAAACAGGCCTATCTCAAGACAGAGTAGAACCTATCAAAATTGTGCTGTCTACCATAATTCATAACCGATCAAAGAGCTGATTATGTGCTAGATTTGCATGTTATTCTACTCATTGCAGAATGTAGAGCTAAGGGTAACCCACAATCATTAATGTAGAGCTAAACCAAGTCTATAAGCCCATTCAATTTACATTATCATTTTAGTTATCAGAAAAAAATATCTCTATAAGGTCTTAACTTGAGTTTAAACATCTCTACAATTAACATTAATCTTTAGTAATCCCTACTGGAGTTTGGGGCTAGGTAACCCAGACTATAAATCATACTTGGCAGGATGCAGTGAGGTATGTAGGATAGAAATTTATTTAACAATGAGAAGGTGGTTAAGATCATATGTAAGAAGTAAGTATACGATCGAGACTAAAATTAAAGCAGCTATACCTTCCATCCTTAATTTGGTTATCCATGTTATAACGATGAGGCCTAGTTATCCCTGTTGTAATAATTAATGATGAGAACATTTGAATCTATTCATATATATATATATATATATATATATATATATATATATATATATATATATATATATATATGCTTTATTAGTATAAAAGAAAGTTGCTCGATAGAACATCTAGTCAGAATATGGTATAACAGAAAAACTATGGGTGAGAACAACACTCTGCTACTGAAGATAGAAAGACATCAGCCACAAAAAGGATATCTCTGTCTAACTGAATGCAGGGTAACCTGTCTATAGAACGTATTAGAGTTGTCCTGCAAATGCTAAACCAAATAGAATTGAA
Source organism: Chamaecyparis obtusa (assembly GCA_027943335.1). Taxonomy (NCBI): domain Eukaryota; kingdom Viridiplantae; phylum Streptophyta; class Pinopsida; order Cupressales; family Cupressaceae; genus Chamaecyparis; species Chamaecyparis obtusa. Next base: position 808,785 of record BSBK01001448.1, read on the forward strand.
AGCACAGAGTATTAGAGGCAAACCAAACCAAATAATGCATCATGAGAGTAAGAGAAAATATATATATATAAATATATATATATATTGAAAATATATATATATATATCTTTATATATAGAATATATTGAGAGTATTCCAATATGCTGCCGCAAATACCTATGTAAACATACAGTAATATATATATATATGTAGATATGTATATATGTTATTGTATATATAAATAGGTGTCAGCATCAACATATGTGAGTACTCCTAATATCTAAGGATAAACCATCTGATACCGTTCATCAAGTAAATATATCTTAATGGACTCCAGCCAAGGTCAAGAGGGATACCGGGGAAAAGTACATTTGCCATTCGGTGCCTGGTGAATCATCAGAGACCTAAGGTTTTGAAACAAAGATACCATCGAGCTGACAATGAAGTCTTACCAAATGAAATAATATTATTAATATTACTAACATCATTAATTATAATATTTAATAATAACAATAACATTAATAATAATAATAATAATAATAATAATAATAATAACGTTTAAAGCAATATCGAATATCTGTAATCGATATACATCTACGTTAAACATCTGCATTATCTATCACAATGAGGAATGAAGAAGTGATACAACAATCACTAGTCATTACACATCGATACCATGAGAGGATGATTAATGAACCGAATACTATGAAGTCAAGATCAACATGATATGAATAAGGGATAGGTCGCTATGTGTTTCAGAAGATGTATTGATAAGCAAGAAGGATAACCATTCATATATTATAAATAATCATTAATTGCACAAGTTTAGACAATGACATATCCGATAAAGCAATATCAAACATGAAGACCCGGTAGCAAATATGCACAATCACTTCCCATGTTATCATGACAATAATAGAAACTAGATTGAATTCTACTATCTATATCAATAGACACCACATAGGAGGATATCGACTAAAGGATTGAAAGATTATCGATTGTCTGAGATAAACCACATCTTGTAGAAACACAAAAGCATCAGTGATTATATCACAAGCTATCGATGAATGAGGCATCAGTCGCGGATAATAAGTACAATGTATCCTTAAGTATTAATAGGAATGGAAGTCAATTTGAAGATCAAACTCCATTACCAGCAATCAACCAATAAATGGACAATTATCAGAAAATGATATTGACTTATATCAAAGTAGAAAGATTGGATATAATCATAACAATATGGGATAAGGCAAGAGTTAATATTGATTGACTAAATACTAATGATAGTTAGACCAAACTAATACAAACACAATGGATGTTAACTACTGGTTGCACTACCAATTAGGGAAGATTACCTTCATAAAAAGATTTGATATTGAGTCAATCTGGGAGTTATCTATGATCAGAAAATAATGAAATAATATTATGCGAACTGTCAGATTATGGAAAGGTGTGATTAACAAAGGGACATGGAGGAAGAAATAAGACACATCTCATTCATAGCAACTCTTCATTTGTTAAAGACAATATAAGAATGCATTCTCGTCAGTCACTCAAGGCATCATTGGAACTTTATTTACTTATCCATATTTGGATATACTCAATAGAGCATCTGCCTTTGGCAGTTTGGTTTCAAGTTTATCATTGCAGATCAGAGACAGCACCATGATTGCACAGATAGAAAGGATAGTCAGAAACAGCATCAATATTTGAAGTTGCAAGCATATAATTTAGAATCTGAAATAGCAACATATCACTCATAGCGATATTACACATTTGCATAATTACATCATCATATCAGACACAACAAATACATTGCTGCAAGCAATACTTATTGATTGTATATCGATATTGTTTATATCAGACATAGCATTATTATACTATCACTATAAGTGATAGGAAACATCATATTCATAGCATATTTCATATCAATATATCCGATAGTGCTATTAAACATATTGGTATCAATATCATCTTGCACACATATTGTGATTGAATCTGAAATAGCGGTTGATATCTTAAGTAACCTCCATTACTTAGTTTAATTGTAAGTATCTGATAGAGTAAGTCTGAGAAGTGGAGTAATTGTTCCTGTTTTCCAAGTTAGCCAAAAAGGGGACATTATAGACAATCACTGTGAGATGTCCTCATGTGTGACTGTCCTTGTCACAAATGAGGACATCTCACAATGACTATCCCTTGTGTAATTGCCGCTTGAATTACACAAGGGACAGTCACTGTGAGATGTCCTCATTTGTGACTGTCCTTACAGTGAGTGTACATTATCATGTTGTCTTCAGAGTGACTATCCTCATTTGTTGAAGAAGAAAAGCATTAATGTGGTTCAATAGCAATACATTCAAGTGGCAATTACACAAGGGACAATCACTGTGAGATGTCCTCATGTGTGACTGTCCTTGTCACAAATGAGGACATCTCACAATGACTGTCCCTTTTGTAATTCAAGCGGCAATTACACAAGGGACAGTCACTGTGAGATGTCCTCATTTGTGACTGTCCTTACAGTGAGTGTACATTATCATGTTGTCTTCAGAGGGACTGTCCTCATTTGTTGAAGAAGAAAAGCATTAATGTGGTTCAATAGCAATACATTCAAGTGGCAATTACACAAGGGACAATCACTGTGAGATGTCCTCATGTGTGACTGTCCTTGTCACAAATGAGGACATCTCACAATGACTGTCCCTTGTGTAATTCAAGCGGCAATTACACAAGGGACAGTCACTATGAGATGTCCTCATTTGTGACTGTCCTTACAGTGAGTGTACATTATCATGTTGTCTTTAGAGTGAATGTCCTCATTTGTTGAAGAAGAAAAGCATTAATGTGGTTCAATAGCAATACATTCAAGTGGCAATTACACAAGGGACAATCACTGTGAGATGTCCTCATGTGTGACTGTCCTTGTCACAAATGAGGACATCTCATAATGACTATCCCTTGTGTAATTCAAGAGGCAATTACACAAGGGACAGTCACTATGAGATGTCCTCATTTGTGACTATCCTTATAGTGAGTGTACATTATCATGTTGTCTTCAGAGTGACTATCCTCATTTGTTGAGGAAGAAAAGCATTAATGTGGTTCAATAGCAATACATTCAAGTGGCAATTACACAAGGGACAATCACTGTGAGATGTCCTCATGTGTGACTGTCCTTGTCACAAATGAGGACATCTCACAATGATTGTCCCTTGTGTAACTCAAGTGGCAATTACACAAGGGATAGTCACTGTGAGATGTCCTCATTTGTGACTGTCCTTACAGTGAGTGTACATTATCATGTTGTCTTTAGAGTGATCAAGTGGCAATTACACAAGGGAGAATCACTATGAGATGTTGTCATGTGTGACTTTCCTTGTCACAAATGAGGACATCTCACAGTGACTGTCCCTTGTGTAATTGCCACTTGAATGCATTGCTATTGAACCACATTAATGCTTTTTTCCTTCAACAAATGAGGACAGTCACTCTAATAAACCTTGGGTATCGATTGGTCCCTTGGATGAAATTTTGTTATCTAGATGTCTTTAGGTGTTTTAAGAGTGTTTGAAAGTCTAAAACATGAAATAAGGTCTTTTAGTCTTCCAAAATAGACTTTTTGTCTTACCCGGCAAAAGTTGTTTTAAAGTTGTAATGCAACTTTTAAAGTTGCTAAGCAATTTTGAGTTTGAATTGGTTAAATGGCTAAAACCATAAAAATGGTTAAGCCAACGATGGGGAGAGCCTATTTAGGCTTCCAAATGACTGAGGAAATCGAAGAGATCCTCATTGTATTCAAATTTCTTTCAAATCAATAAAACTACCTGTTTCAGAGCAATTTTCTGTGCAAATCACGGTGACAGTACGGTGTACGGATGTGAAGTGGTGATCAAAACCTATCTAAAAGTTGGAGCATCTCCATTTTATGCTTTTAGAATTGGTTTGATAACTTCGAGTCATTTTATATCAGAGTTATTCAATTTTCTTGTCCACTGGTCTAAGAAACCCTTGTTTTCAGGGTTTAGCCATTCAAATGGCCCTAACTTGAATTTTGACCGTTGGAAATTCTTCTTCCTTAGTAAAATGCAAGTTAGGGAAGTCCTTTTTCATATTCCAAAAGCTTTGAACCAGGAGGTTGAGGTTACACCATTTTGGAGCAAGCCCTAGGTCAAAAGCTTCTATGTTTTTGACTAGGAAAATGATATATAGTGAAAAATCAGAAGGTTGCGGTGTGTGAAGGACCTTAAAACTTGGTTTTTGTGTGGGTAGAAAATGAGGGAAAGGGGGAAAAATAACAACTAGGTTTTAGGCCCAGATACTCTACCATTGATCATCACATTATTTTGTAGGGACTTGATTGAAAAAATCTTGGACAGTCAAGGTGCATAAGATGCTTATTGTTTTGTGGACTTAAAGAAAGCATTCAACATGGTACCCAGAAATAAACTATGGAATAGAATAAAATAATCAATCATCTAAGATTTATATAGAGAAGTTGTGCATGTATTTTATGATAAGGTTAGAGCTAAAATGATAACAAGAAAGAATATGTCTAAGTATTTTGGTGGTGACATTAGATTCAAATAGTTATTCCCCCTATATCATATACATTTATAAGTTAGAGGCATGATTAATGAAGATAGATGGGGAAGTTATTCAATTGGAAAACTATGGGGTGAAGGTTCTTTTATATGTTGTTAATCTTATCTTCTTTTTTTTTAAAAGACCATGCATTGAGAGAGCACTTGAAGGCCTTGGAACACTTTTTGTCAGAAGGTTAGAATGCAAGTCCATATAACCAAGACTAAAATAATGGTTGTATTATTAAATAGAAAAGATAAAAATATTACCATTCTTTTTTAAGGTAGCTTGCTAGAAATAATGAAAGAATACAAATGTATTAGGATTATTTTCATTGTAAGCTCAGTTAGAAGAGAAAGACAATAAAGGGAATGCATTAAGTTTAAACGACCTCACACCTTCTTCAAAATGGGTGTAGGAGAGCCAAACTTTGGGATTAAAAAATGAGAAAAACCATATTGGTCTACTACCCATGTTGGTTGTCCTTTATGGTTGTCAAGTGTTGGGAAAAAATATGAGAAATTGAACAATTGGAGATAACTAGAAAGAATAAAAAAATATATAGTAAAAAGAAATCTTATAATCAAATTTATAGTTTCTCATGAAATTCTTTTAGCTACAGTAGGCACTTTTCCTTTAGAAACATTAGTGATAACCCAAATGTAAGCTATTAAAAAAGGTTGAAACCATTAATTAAAATCATTGGCTCAATTTGGTTTTTAAGTATTCTATAAACCATAGGAAGAAAATCTAGATGAAGCGTAATGAAAAATGTAAGAATGGGTGGGGCATCAAATTACAAGAATGGCATAACAACTATAAATAAATTAAAAATTATGTGATTGAAAAATTCAAAATTGTCATGCAAGCACAAAAGATTAGGTAGATAAATTATACATCAAACAGTTCAATTCGGCTATAGAACATGGTGAAAAAATATATAGAAGATTTTTTCCATTGGTAATATATGATTTTATATTAATAAACAAAGATAAAATACATTTCAAGTTTGTTTTTAGTAAAAAAAGATAGAAAGAAAACTAATAAAAAATCCTACCACCAAAATTTATTTTAACTTGGTAAATTATCACGTGGGTACTAATTACACTCAAGTTTACTTAGGGATCACATAGGAGTAGTTTGAAATTTTTCACTTTATGTGGTGTTATCATGTTATCACATTCCACTTTATGTCTTGACTCCACCTTTGTCGCACATACTTTATTACACATTGGAGGATCATTAACCTTTGGTGGACATGTGATTCCATCTTAGTTGGGTGATAAGTTATCTATTGATTATCTATTGTCATTGTCTCATTCACTCCTTTGTACTAACCTTGGCTATATAACTAAGGGGTCTCCTATGTAATGACTATTCATTCTAATTCAAGTTGGTTCCAATTAAATCAATCTGTTATATTTGCATTATTGATAGGCATATACACCTAGGGTGAGGAGAAGAACCTAAAACTCAATGTTTGATCCCAGGTACCCATTCCTCATACTTTGTTTGGAAACCCAATCCTAAACCGCATGCATTAGGCCTGTGGACCTAACAAAGGAAGTGGACTTTTGGAGTGGAGTCAAAAAATGAGATTTGGAGGTTTCATGGTGGAACTGGGGTTTGCTTGGCCTAATTTAACTTCTTGACAATTTGAGTATTGTTTTATGGCTTGATCGGAGTTTGAATAATGAGACTGAATGCTAGGATCAACTCTCTGTTCTATATGTTGTTTCTCTTCATATTGATGTAAAATGTGGCATCAGATTTTGGTGTATATTGTAGCCTCTTGTTAGGGGTGGTTGTAGATTATGGTGTTGTAGTGACATTGTAAATAATTACACCCTAGTTGAAACGGTTTGGGCTATAAATTGGTTTTGTTTGCAATGAAGAGTGAAGAGAAGCATTTGTGTCAGCTTGGCATAAATTTTTTGGAGAGAGCTCAAATGAAATGAAAACAAGGAAATAAATATGGTTTCCTATCCTCAGGAAGGAGATTATCTAAGTGGGTACAGAAGAATAGGATTAACTGTGGCAAGAAAGATAGAAGCATGAAATGTAGTTGTCTGTATAAGTGCTGTTCGGGCAAGGCAGCATTGCATAACTATGAGAATTTTCGTAAGAGTTTAGTTCCCACGAGGGTGATGTATTTTTGGAATGGCTCATGGAATGATTTTTCTGTCCAAGTTTTGGATTCACTTAGAGATGATTTTTTGGCTAGCATGCCCACTGTAGAGTTGGCAATAGATGGCTCTCCATATCTTGTTGATTTTTTGTGAATGCTACAAATAGATTTGAGGGCCGGCTGTCAAAGGTCCATTGCTTGGATTGATGAGAATGGTTCATGCTTTTTCTCCAAAGTTATCATTGAGAGTAATGCCGATGAAGAAGTTGCCTCTAAAGTTGAGGTCGAGATTGAAATTCGAATAAGTCCAACCGAGGCCTCAAATGCTGAGAATTGTGATAGAGTTGCTGCTAGTATGGAGGTTTCCAAAACTGAGCAAGTTTGTATTCCTAGTAATTTGAAGCCTGTGGCTAATGTGGTATCCATGAATGTTCCTAAATTAGATGAATTGATCAAGAAATATTCAACTGAGGGCCCCACTAGCGCAAATGAATTGTATAGAGATTTAAGAGATTCAAACTTGTTTAAGGATATAAAGCCACATCCTGTAACTGAGTTACCTATAAAGACTTTCCAAGCAAGGCAGTTGCTTCATAAAACATCAGCTAAGGTTTGAACAGGTACAGATGCAACTCAGTTGGAGAATGGTCAGATATTGCGTGATGAGGTTAGGGATGGTGTCATTAATCACAATTTGCTTTCTGAATCCCAACAATGTTCTAGTTTTGTGGCTCATGAATTTGAATAGCTGGGGGACAAATTGATCAAATTAGTGGATTGCGATACAGAGTATGTAGTTGTGAAAAATTGTTTCCTTACTGGCCTAAATAAAATTGGACTTGCAACCAATGTTACTGGTATTTATCGAAATTCACATACAGATAGGTTGGGATAGGCTCGGCTGCAGGTTTTCAACAAACAGGTTGAGATAACAAGAAATTCTCGTGGTAATGCAAATGTTAAATATGCATGGCATGGAGCATCCGATACAAGCATATCATCAATTATACTACATGGTTTTAGCAATAACAGATTAATGAATGGTGGTCCGGCATATGGTGTTGGTGTTTATCTTGCTCCAGAAGATTGCTCATACCTGAGGTAGGAAAGATTATATTCAAAGATAATATACAAATAGATTTGAGGGTCGGTTGTCAAAGATCCCATTATGATATTGTACACAAGTACCAATTTAGGGCTGTTTCATTGCATACCCGAAACAATGAAGATGTTATGGTCCACAAAATGTTTGTGCTTGAAAGACGAACAAATAAAATTAAACTTCTAAATAACCAAAGCCGCTAACAATAAATTCAACACAGATATGTCCTCATTTCTGGGTATTTTAGCTCTCTAACAATTGAATACCAGATTACATAATAATGACAAAATAAAAATAAACCCAACGTACTCAGAAATTGTAGCTGTGATTTTGCGGAGGGAATCTCTCTCGGCGCTATTGAAAACACAAATGACAACGTTCTTGTTTTTTTTGCCCCTATATCCCGATGTGATTTCGCGGAGGGTTATGGCACTGTTGAAAACACAAATGACAACGTTGCAAGTTAGGGCTGTTTCACTGCATACCCGAAACAATGAAGACGTTATGGTCCACAAAATGTTTGTGCTTGAAAGATGAAGAAATAAAATTAAACTTCTAAATAACCAAAGCCGCTAACAATAAATTCAACACAGATATGTCCTCATTTCTGGGTATTTTAGCTCTTTAACAGCTGAATACCAGATTACATAATAATGATAAAACAAAAATAAACCCAACGTACTCACAAATTGTAGCTGTGATTTCGTGGAGGGTTACGGCACTGTTGAAAACACAAATGACAACGTTCTTGTTTTTTTTGCCCTTATATCCCGATGTGATTTTGCGGAGGGTTACGGCGTTGTTGAAAACACAAATGACAACGTTCTTGTTTTTTTTGCCCTTATATCCCGATGTGATTTCGCGGAGGGTTACGGCACTGTTGAAAACACAAATGACAACGTTCTTGTTTTTTTTGGCCTTATATCCTGATGTGATTTCGCGGAGGGTTACGGCGCTGTTGAAAACACAAATGACAACATTCCTTTTTTATTTTGTGCTTATATCCCGACAACGTTGCAATTGCGACGTTGACAAATGTATTGTCATTGCAATTGCGATGGTGTCGGGCTATATTTGAAAAAAAAAAGCCAAAACCGCATGACATTTTCCTGCCGTCGCAAATTACCGTCGCAATTTCACCCCAAATGTATTAGTGTGTGATCTTCATCAGCAAAATATACTTCATAGTTTACAATGAAGAGTTAGATCCAATATAAGGAAAATTACAATATGTATCTATACCAAAGTCCATAAGCTAAAGACCATCTACATTGCAGAGTAGATTACATGTTGAGATTTTGTATGAACAAAACTGAAGTATATTTGCACAAAAAGTCTAAGGCGGAGAGTTTAGAGAAATCAGATAAGTTTAAAACATATTCTAAAAAATTGGAAAGATAATAGATTGACAACACATACTCCTGAGTTTTTGGGTGTTTGTTGTGAGGTTTTTACACCATCGCCCCAAAATTTTGGAGACCCCCATTTTTCGACTAGCCTTGGCTTTTTCTCTAGATCCTGATGCCTTGACGATTTTGTGGGACTTAGATGCACGATGTTGAATTTTGAAAATTGATGTAATTGAAAAACTTGAACATCTTCAAAATTTAATTGTGAATTTGGATATTTTTTTGAGAAAATCTTGTGAATTTTGTTTGGTGGAAAAAAATGAAAATTAAAGAATAGATTTAAAATTGCCAAATTTGAATTAAATTGAAAAATTATTTTTAGGTTGCAAAATAATAAAAAATTAATTTTGGTTGCCACGATTAAATGCACATTAAAATCATATTTTTGGGCTGAATGTTTGTAATTTTAAAAATTTAATTTGGGTTCCCCTTGTGTGTTAAATTCAATGTATTTTAAGGCCTAGGAGGTGTGAAATTCAAAGCAAGTTATTGGTGTATACACCGAAAAATGGTCACCTAGACTATTAGCCCCTTTTGCTAAATCATAAATTGCTTATTCTTGATCAAATCCTAGTTGTATCATTTATTTGATTATTGTCTATGGGCTAACCATCTTATCCTAAGTTTTTTATTTATTTAAAAGGAATTCCCTCCCCTTTTAATAAATAAAAGGCCCCCACTTTTCCTCTTATCCTAAGTTGCACAAATAAAACATTATTCTTATTTTATAAAAAGGGAAAAAAACACTTTTTGTCTCATATGGACACAAAAGTCAACACTTATTTTCTCATTGGAGGATATTTGTGCACATGGATTGCTCCTCTTTTAAGCTCCACCGTTGATTAAATCTTTTGCCTCTTAATCTCCATGGTCCATTCCTTTTCATTTCTTATAAAAGGAGAGCTCTTTTCTTCATTTTCATATCTTAGGTTTTTATGCTAATGTTATGCTGCAGGTTTTCTAGGTCATTTTGGAGCTTTTGAAGATTTGGAGCATTCTTGGCTTTTGCATCTACATGTTATCGTAGTTTCATTTCTTGCATTATCTTGACATTCTTAACTTAGATTTCCTTTATGTTTTAGATTAACCCATCTAGCTTAACTAGGATGCTTTGTAATACTTGCATCTTTCATTTTCATAACTTAGCTTGCATTTCCTTTTCTAGCATAGCATTACATTGCATTTTCATTTGATTCTTGAGGATATTGGCATTCTTTCCCTTTTATTCATTTGAATCTCCCATTGCATGGTTTACTAGCAAGGTTATTGGTTAAATAGCTCTAGCTGAGAGCATTCTTAAAACCCTTGCACTCCATGCCTAGGGAGCTATGGATCAATTTTTGAGACTTCATTCTTGAGTGTTCTTGAATGTAATGATTCATAGAAGTGTGACACATTTATAGCACATATTTTTCATGCCCACCGTGGGGCAACCCACCTCTTGCATGTTGGTTTTGATTATTTTTTGAGCTAACCCTTGTGCAGATTTGTTTGGAGATGAAAAACCTTAGATTTGAAAGATTTGATCATATCTCCAAAAAGACTTGGTTTTTTGGTCTAAAAAGTTTTTTGCAAGTTGGTGACATATCAGAGAAGCTTCAAAATTTTTTTTAGAATTTTCAGAGGTGATTTGTATTTTTTATAATTTTTTCTTGATTTTTCATAAAAAATCAATTTTGGGTGCAAATCAGCGTATTTTTTGGAAATTTTTACATTTTTGAAAATCTCTTGAAATTATATAGGAGGTCTATTCACTTTGTTTTTAATTTAGAAATCATATCATAGCTCATTTGGTAAATTTATAAAAATTGGTCTATTTTGGTAAAATGGGTCTCTAGGGCACAAATGAAGAGATTTTTCTAAAATTTTTACATTTTTGGAAATCTCTCTATTTTTTGACAGAGATCTCTTTTCTACATTTTGGGTTTAAGGTCTTAATTCATGTTGTAAAAATTAGATCTTGTTGACTAGGTCAAATGCAAAAAAAAATAAAATTGTGATGGGTATGCACTTATTTTTCATTGTTCAATGCATGATATGAGTTATCATTTGGATTATTTTCTAGTTATAATTTCTCCTAAAAATTGATTTTCAGATCTAACCCTAGGGTTTGTATAAGTTGGATATACATTGCATATCTTGTTTGCTTGTTTTCTTGTCTTGTTCATTTGAAGGTGTTTTTGCTTTCATGGAAAATATTTAAAACAAAGCATTGGACTTGAGGTACTTTGTTCCATCTCTACAACATTTGGATCTTGGGATTAAAATTGAACCTCTCATGTGTTTGGCTTGAGTGTTTACATGCTTTCATAGAACACATTTCAATTGATGCTCTTAATGGAAAATGAATGAACATAGATTTGCTTTCATACAATTTTGTGTAAGTGAATGCTTGTGTTTAAACCTTAAGTAATTCTTGGTTCCAATATCAAATATCTCATTGAGTGATTGAGGGCATGGATTCATTCCTTGTTTACATAGGGAGTTAAATGCACCACTTTGTGGACTCACTCTATGTTTTCTTGGAAAGTTAAATATTCCATTGATTCAACCCTTTGTCATTTGTGAGTAGTATTGATAAGCAACTTTAGATTACTTGTAATTGATCGAGATTGCTATCTTGGGTTATTGGACTCGCTAATCTGTCATCCCCTCATTTCCACCCTGTGGTTGCAAGATCAGCACCACATTAAAGGGGAGGGGTCTACAGGAAAGAAGCGTTAATTTCTCCACTAGGAAACCCTTTTGTGCTTTTTGGAACTCACTTGTTTTCTAAGGTGTGGACTCACTTTGAGTTGATGTGAGGATTTAAATGTTCCACTTTTGGGCTCACTTTGAGTTGATGTGAGGATTTAAATGTTCCACTTTTGGACTCACTTTGAGTTGGTGTGAAGAGTTAAATGTTCCACTTTTGGACTCGCTTCACATTATCTTAAAGGGTTAAATGTTCCACTTTTGGACTCGCTTCACATTCACTTGAAGGGTTAAGTGTCCCACTTTTCGACTCACTTTGCATTTACTTGAAGAGTTAAGTGTTCCACCTTTAGTGCTCTAAATACTTTTGATAGTGAATTAGTTAGTTTTTATTTCTAGAAGGCCTGCTTGGGGACACACCACCTCAAGGGATGACCTTAACTTTTGTGTTCTGACAGAGTATAAATAGCGGGTGGTGAATCAAAAGACACCTCTCTTGGAAATTGAGTTTGATATCACTCTTGGCTAAGTCTCAAAGAACTTTATACCTTTGAGAAGTGAAGGAGGAGATTTGGGTTACCGTCTCCCCCCGGCTGTGTGATTTTGGATTCTTCTCATCTACGGATTTGGGCCTCACTTACTTTGCATATATCAAGGACTCCCTTTAGCAAAGCTATGTATATCCCTATAGACAGCTTGATTGGATGTTGTTGTGTTCTAAGTGCCTGCTAAAACATTTTCAAGAACATACACAAGTAGAATCTTTAAGGAGTAGATATACTAAGTCACTATTCTTGTTCATGTGCAAGGTTGCTTTGCCCCTTGCTCATTGTTTGAAGACAACTGCTTGCTTGAACTCTTTGATTACTATCTTATGTGCTTGATCCATGATAAAAATCTATTGATATACTTACTTGATCTTTTAAAATGCTTCAAAACTGAGATTTTTATGTTCATTGGTCATAGAATCGTATGACTCTGCAACAGTGTCACCCAAAAATTTTTTGCTATCTTGTTGCTGTTGCAATCTGGAGCTGCTAAACTTGCATTTTAACCTGTTGTAGAGTGTCTTTTTCTATTCTTACCTAAAGCTGGTCTGTTATCTACATGCTCAGACTTGTTCTAGACTGAAACAAATGAGCTAAAACTATTGGATTTGAGCTTAACGAATGCTACTCTTGATCACTTGTCGCATCACGGTTACCTCTCTAGCTACTTGCTTATTGAGCTTCTTGCTCACTACTCAGCTTTAGTGCATTGATTGCTGTAAGTGCTTAAAACTTTTGACGAGCCATCTCTCTATTGTTCTACTTTGACAAGTGATCTTTATTAGCTTTGCTTATCTCAAATCTGAGAAACTTTGTCTCATTCTATTAGTCAACCAACATCTCTTTTCATGCCGGTTACAACTTGGTCTCAATTTGAGTAGGAGAGTCATCCTCTGTTCAATTATACATAGTTACCTTCTCCAACTAGATGCTCATGAGTGCCCATTAGCAACAACAGTTCTAGTTCTGACCAATCTGAGGAATCTAAGGCTACCCCGTGGTACAAAGGAGGTTTCCTCTTTTCTGCATTCAAGACCCCCAAAAACATAGATAGTGTCTCACTCACTTTGAATGAACAAGAAAAATTTCAATGCTTGCAAGAACACTTTGAGCATAAGGATAACCAAGCACGCTTAGACAAAGAACACAATCAACAAAGGATGGATGCTGCTAGGTGCATGGCTTATAGAGGGACATTTCATGAGCAACCCGAGACTAATAACTATGAGCATAGACCTCTTTTTAATGGTAACAATGGCAAGAACACACCACCAAGATCTCCTCCAAGAACCACTTTTGGTATGCCTTCTTCACCTCCTAGACCTCCTCCCTCTCAACATGAGGTAGAGGCTGATGATGAGATTTCTAGTGAGGATCTTATGAGATTTGAACAAGATGTGGTCTCTCAACAAATGATGCATAAGCTTTTAGAGCGTAATGGCGATCAATACTTTCAATATATGACTTCTAGAGGATACAAGCTTCCTCCCGGCTATGATGTCAGAAAAATTGTCCAACAAAGAGTACCAACTGAATTGGAAGTCCTTCAAGAAGAACTATGTCGAACAAATCAACGCCTTACCCAAATGGCAATAGAAAGAGAGCCTCCAAAGGTCTCTTTTGTAGAATCAATTTGTGCTCTTGCTTTTGATAAAGATCTATACATGGTCCCATTTCCTAAGGATATTAAGGTTCCTAAATATGACAAGTATGATGGAAATGGTGATCCCCAAGACCATGTGCATCATTTTTATGCTCTTAGTATGGACTTTCTTCATGAAGACACATATCTTCTACGCTTATTCCCTTGAAGCTTAAGAGGCCAAGCTTTGGAATGGTTTGTGAAATTGACACCACCGCTTAAGACTTTTGATGAGTTAGCTCAGCAATTTACCCAACATTATTCTTACAACACCCAACAACCTGTCACCATGATAGATCTTGGTAATCTAAGACAACATCAAGGTGAGCCATTTGCAACTTACTTACAATGTTGGAGGTCATTGTATTCTAGGTATCCTCGTCAGCTACCTGAAAGAGAAAAGATTGACATTTTCATCAACACACTTGTGCCTGAGCTATTTTATGATCTAAGGAAGCAACTGTTCTCCTCCTTCCATGACATGGTTGAAAGTGCATATCAAATTGAGGATGTAGCTATAAGAAAAGGGGATATTGTTATTAATAAAGATGCTAAAGGCAATGGCAAAGACAAGAACAAACCTTGGAATAAAAACAAGTATGTTGTTAATGATGGGGTTTTTGATGCTCCTAAAGTTAAAGAGCCTACTTTCAATCTTTCCAATGCTATCTATGCAGCAAAACAACAAGAAGCTGTCAATGCTCACAATGCTCCTAAACCTCAATATGCAGATAAGCCTAAGAAGTCATTTCGAAAGTGATTTTATACCAAGTTGGCAGAACCTTACAATGTGATCCTTAAGACTTTGGTTGACAATGGATATCTTACGCTTCCTGATAAACCTGGTAACTAGGATCCGCTAAATAAGCCTAATTGGTGGAGAGAGGATCATTATTGCCATTATCACAGAAACAAGGGACATCTGACAGATAATTGTTTTAAGCTTAAGGATGATATTCAGGATCTTATTGAGAATGGCACAATCTCCACTAATGGCTTAACTAAAAATTCTAATCACATAGCTTTCAAAGATCCTCTACCTAAGCATGATAAGGGAGAAACTTCTCAAGCCCATAAGAAGAATCATGATGCTAAGATCAATTACACGTATCCTTTTGATACACCTTTGATCAACATGGTAGATCCCATTGGAAATGTTCTTATGGTGAGATCTCAAGATGATAATAAAGCCAATCATGGTAAGCCAAAGTTGGTCTTGCAAACACATGGTAGTTCATCTTCCCAAAGTGAGACACTGAATGCTATTACTAGGGGACAAGCCAAGATTGTCCTTAAAACTATGAAAAATCCCAAGCAAGATTTGCCTTCCAAACAAGCGGCTCCTTCAGCCACCCCTAGCTATGATCTTGTCCAACATTTGCAAAAGACACCAGCACAGATATCTATCCTTGAGTTGCTTCGGTTATCCCCTTCGCATAGAGAGATTCTTGATGAGGCTCTATGTACAACACGTGTTCCCAATGACATTGATCCAAATCAATTTCAGGCTATGGTCAACCACATTTCATCTCCGCTATCTCTCTCCTTTTCTACAGAAGATGACATATGTATTGCTCACTTGCATAATCTAGCTTTACACATTGAAGTTTTAGTCTACAATACCTAAGTTTTCCGAGTCCTGATAGACAATGGTGCAGGGTTAAATATTGTTTCTTTCAATGTCATACAACAATTGGGTTTGTCAGAATTTGTTGTGGATTCTAAGAAGAAGATTACTATAAAAGCTTACGATGAAGTGGAAAGATCTTCCAAAGGTCTTGTCACGTTGCCTGTCCGAGTGGGCCCTATCACAAAAGATATTAGCTTCCAAGTATTGGACATCCCCCTTGCATATGACATTCTTTTGGGTCATCCTTGGATCCATGACATGCAGGCTGTTCCTTCCACTTATCATCAGTACATCAAATTTCCATACAATGGCACTGAAGTTGTGATTCCTGGAGACCATACTACTACTATTAATGCTCTTGCTGCAGCTGAAAAATTTGTTCCTCACAATGAACCTTCTATTGATCCTAGTATGTCTCTAGTTGCTGCTGAGAAAACACTTAAGATGATGAGCCTTGGTATGGGTGAATATATGCTGGATTCCTTTGCTTCTATACCTATTTCTCCTAGGTCATATGGGAGACCTTCTAATCAGATGAAGCCTTCCACTTCTGCTATGATGATCTTTGATACTTTTGTTCCTTCATCTGTTCCTTTAGAAGCAGAAAGAGAAGAACAAGTCGTTCAAGAGTGGATCTATCGAGAGGATTCTAGGAATACCCCCATGCTCAGTAATTCAGACACAGATACAGATGAGTCACCACTACACACTATGGCTCACATGGGAGATGATCTTCCTTCTACTTCACTTCTTTGGGGAGAAGAATGTATATCTACTGATGATATGGCTGAGGCCTCTATGTTTAGAACCTATGTGCCTAAAGAATCATTGCACTATGATAGACAACACCGCAACATTGCATGGTTGCTACAAAGAGGTGATCTCTCACATAATGACATGAGTATCTCTACTTCTTAGCATCTTAAGCCTCTTCCAGAAGATCCTCCCATGACAGATATGGATGTTGATGTGGTTCATACCTCTCATAACCCACCTGACGTAGTTGATGAGTCTCGTGTCAGGTCTAATGAGTTTGTTCCACGTATTGCTTTATTGGATCACACTGGTCCTTCTATGACAAGTCTAGATCTTAACGCTTTTGGAGCTTACCCTATAGGCTTGACCTCTCTTGTCACCAAAGATGACACCCCTCTCATAAATGCTATTGAACTAGCTACTTCATTTCATCTCACATCAACACCTGTTACTTCTTCCACCAGCGAACTAGCCACAAAAAATATTGAATCAGCAATCAAACATCATAGTCATCAAGTCAAAAGAAAAGAGCAATGGTCAGATGGCGAAAACCACATTGTGGCGGTATCCGAACCTAAGAAAAGTAAAAATAAAAATCTGCTCAAAAATACTGATTATCAAATAAAAGATGACAAGCTGATTCTCTAAAAAAAAATGGTGCACTACTTCAAGCATGATCTCATATCTGTTAGACTTCAGCCCATTCCTAGAGCTAAGAACAAAGTTGGTAATGCCTTGGTTACTTCAACATCCATCTTACAAATGAAAAAGCATAAATTTCACTTCAAGTTCCTGGTGGATGAATTACGCTATCCTCCTCACAAATCTTACAACCCCACCATCTTTTCATGTCTTCCACCTCATATTCATCCTGAAGATCCAGCACACCATTCCTTTCGCCATCCCTTACACATTGCCTCTGTCTCTAGTGACTTGTATAGGAAGGGTCTAGATGGAACTCTCCTTAAGTATTTAGAAATAGAGGATTCAGAAAAAGTGCTAGCTGAAATCCACAATGGCATATGTGGATCACATTCTAACGATCCTCCACTAGCTTAGACATTGCTTAGGGCTGGTTATTATTGGTCGAACTGGTTGAGACCTCCTATCATCATAGTTGCAGCATTTGGGCCTGGGACCTATCAGTTCTCTACATTAGAGGAAGCAGATTCTTGATGCCCATTTCTGTCTGGGGCATCCTTTGTACATATTTTATGATCCTGAAAAAATTCCAAAAAAAATTCATATATGATGTTGAAAAAATCCTAAAAAGCATAAAAAGTACTGAAAAATGAGCATCCTAGCGAAAACCTAGCAATAGGCACTTTGACGTCTCACCAAAAAAATCAAAAAATACAAAAAAATAAAAAAATGCAAAAATTCAAAAAAATAGAAAAAGTGCCTTGGTGAAAACCTGGAAACAGGTGCCTTGGTAGCAAAAATACAAAAAATTATAAAAAGTCCTAAAAAAACTGTAATAAATCTATCAAGTGGTGAAAACCTGGAAACAAGTGCTACTTGAGACCCTTTGCACCTATGTCTATTAGTCTTGCGTGGCGCTCATTCGCTCCACTTCTCGCTTTGCCTCTCCTAGCCTGGAATTGACTCTTGTCTTAGTCTAGGGGGCATACGTTGTTTGAAGCTTATCTTGGGTCTCTTTCTACCTCTGGGTTTCTTAGGCACCTCACAAACAGTGTTTTTCAACACCACCCCAACTATATTTTTCAACACTACCCTAGCGTCAAGTGTTTCTCAACACTTATCAGATATCCTACCTACAGTCTAGATGATGCAATATTTGTCACTAGCAGATGCGATACTCAAAGTTTGGCTCTATGACCTACACACACGCACTTGACTTGCTAAGACTTTCTTGGCTTTATTTCTTTGTGTGCTGTCTATGATGATTTCTTTGCTGAGTGTTCTCCCCCTATGATCATTTTCAATGATGCATAGCTAGAAGACTGAGGGTATGAGAACATGTTTTATTTCTTTATCTGCTTGTGGGTATATTTTGTTGGTCCTACCTGTCATTACGTATTTATTCTTGTTCCACTTGACATTGGGATCTACAAGGTATTATCCTTGACTGTTTCACAAGTGCATGCTTATAGTCATCTTGAATTTCTTGTGTCTCGATGCGAGCATAATCTTGCTATATCAAACTTAGGTAATCTCACTGCACTAGTCATCTTGACCTGCATGTCTTTGATGCTTAGGTGGGATTTCCACATTTCTATCTAATATAGATCATATTCAGATCCACATAGTTATGCTGGTGTGCATTGTATGATCTTCTGACACTACCAATAATGCTCAATGATGAATATTAGATGTCTATTGGCTTTGTGACCTTGTAAGTAAACACTTTTCATGTAGCTTGCATTCTTAAGTTCATGTTAGTTAGTTTTGCATCTTGCATATGGAGAGAGCTCTCCTTTATCTTTCATGGACTTGTTAATCAACTACGCTCCTTTTGCTTCTTCCTGATCATGTCTTTCACTTCTTGTCTTTCATATCCCATCATTTTCTATTCATTTTGGGATCAAAACCAAAATCTGAGTTCACCTTGATCATCCCAATCATCTTTTTCCTTCTTCCATGCAGTTGTCTAACCTTTTGAGGCCTAATCCTTCGATCTTCACTGGGGCATTCTTCACCTCTTCATCCCCATCTCTTTCAAACTTCTAGACTTTCATTCACTTTCAAATCCCAAGTTCCAATCCCCCTCCGTGGTTTTTACGGGTTGAGGGACCAATAGGTTCGTGCCCCGTGTCCCATGTGTGGGGCATACCCTTACTACTTGATGGTTATTCTATTCTCTTTCTTCGATTATGATTTCTAGTGATTTGATCATGTTGCTCTTTCTTCTACTTTCCCTCTATCTGGATTTTTCTTTTGATCCCAAGGGGGCAGACATGTCATATATTATTGGCTATCTCTTTCCTAAGTGTTCAGTACTATCACTACCAGGCTGACCATGCAGGATTTGCTATCTCTCTGTACTTCATTCTTTGGAGTCAGATTTCTATTTGCTTGCCTTCTTGGCTATCTCTTGCTTTCTTGGCTGATCTGAGTTGCTTTGTGATCCCAAATCGATCTCACATTTCAACTTCATTCTTTGACTACATGTGTTCCTAGATCGATCACACATTAGTCAAAGAGCGGCAAATGTATACACCCAAAAATGGTCACCTAGACTATTAGCCCCTTTTGCTAAATCATAAATTGCTTATTCTTGATCAAATCCTAGTTCTATCTTTTATTTGATTATTTTCTATGGGCTAACCATCTTATCCTAAGTTTTTTATTTATTTAAAAGGAATTCCCTCCCCTTTTAATAAATAAAAAGCCCCCACTTTTCCTCTTATCCTAAGTTGCACAAATAAAGCATTATTCTTATTTCATAAAAAGGGAAAAAAGAACTTTTTGTCTCATATGGACACAAAATTCAACTCTTATTTTCTCATTGGAGGATATTTGTGCACATGGATTGCTCCTCTTTTAAGCTTCACCGTTGACTAAATCTTTTGCCTCTTAATCTCCATAGTCCATTCCTTTTCATTTCTTATAAAAGGAGAGCTCTCTTCTTCATTTTCATATCTTAGGTTTTTATGCTAATGTTATGCTGGAGGTTTTCTAGGTCATTTTGGAGCTGTTGAAGATTTGGAGCATTCTTGGCTTTTGCATCTACATGTTATCATAGTTTTATTTCTTGCATTATCATGGCATTCTTAGCTTAGATTTCCTTTATGTTTTAGATTAACCCATCTAGCTTAACTAGGAGGCTTTGTAATACTTGCATCTTTCATTTTCATAGCTTAGCTTGCATTTCCATTTCTAGCATAGCATTGCATTGTATTTTCATTTGATTCTTGAGGATATTGGCATTCTTGCCCTTGTATTCATTTGAATCTCCCATTGCATGGTTTACTAGCAAGGTTATTGGTTAAATAGCTCTAGCTGAGAGCATTCTTAAAACCCTTGCACTCCATGCCTAGGGAGCTATGGATTAATTTTTGAGACCTCATTTTTTATTGTTCTTGAATGTAATGATTCATAGAAGTGTGACACATTTATAGCACACAATTGGCTCCACAATGGGGAAGGTTTAAAACTATATTAGAGGCCTAAATGACCTTTTTTCCAAATTTTAATTTTAGGGCCTATGATAATTTCGGATTTGGCTAATTTAAACCCATAATTTTGCACTAGGCTGGCCCAATTTTAAATTAAAATTAAATCTCCTAGGACTGGGCAATTTATGTCATTTAATTCATGTTAAACTTGGCAATTTTTATTTTTTTCTCTCCTACAAAGTCGGCCCTGCTTTTTTGGAGGCAAAAATTTGGTATATAAGGAGAGTTCTCCCCCACTTCATTTCACCATCTCATTCACTTCTCTCCCTTTCTCTTGGCAGCAACGAGCAATCTAAAAAAGAAATCCAAAAAAGTAGTCCGAAAAAGCAGCTCCGAAAAAGCAATCCGAAAAAGCAGATCTGAAAAAGCAGTCCAAAAAAGCAGATCCGAAAAAGCAATCCAAAAAAGAAAATTTGAAAAAGCAATCCGAAAAAGCAGTTTGAAAAAGTAGATTCGAAAATAGCAAGTTGAACATTTTAATCTCAAAATTTGGGAAAAGAGGGAGTTTGTTGCTTGGCAAATTAGAGTTTCATTTCCAGATTTTGTAAAAAGTGGAGTTGATTGTTTGAGGTCTCATCTCAGAATTGTGAAAGACATTTTGAAGGAAGATTTTGATCTATACTTGGAAGCTATATTTTTAAATTTTAACAAGTGTAGAGGGTGATATCAAGTCTAAAAGATCAAAGAGGAACAATTATCAGGCTAAGGCAAATACATCAAGGTAGAATCCAGAATTTCATAACCGGTGAGTGGCCCATCTTAGCTTTTCTCTTTAGTTGTTTTCACTTCATTGGTATTATTGTTAAGTGTTGAAGACTAGTTTCAAGAGTAGAGTTAGGTGTTTGGTTAGTAGGTTGATTACTCGATTGTCTTGGTTAGCTTTTTTCCCTCAAGTTCTTGCTTGCATTCCATCATTTCATTTCATCTTAGGAGGAAGATTGGAGTGATAAGTGTAGCCCATCTCATAGGTAATGGCGGAGAGTGATAAGTGGTAGTCCCATCCCTAGGAAGAAGATTGGAGTGATAAGTGTAGTCCATCTTAAGGAAAAGGTGGGGAGTGATAAGTGTAGTCTTCATTATTTCATCATTAGGGAGAAGATTGGAGTGAAAAGTGTAGCTCATCTCTTAAGGTAACGGCGGGGAGTGATCAGTGTAGTTTCCATCTTATTAAGAGGAAGTTTGGAGTGATAAGTGTAGTTTCACCAACATTGTAGAAAAGGCGGGGAGTGATAAGTGTTTAGGATGAAAGATGAAAATGCAAGCAAGTGACCCAAAGGAACTAATGCTAAAATAGGAGACAAAGAAGTCATGATACCCAATTCCAACTTCCGCTCAAAATTGAAACACGTTGGAGACACCAACATTGGTACCCTTGACTTGATTCAATTAAGAGAGAGGTTGAGAGACAGCCAGTCCCCTATGGCAAAGATCAAATAGTATGGAATTGTGCAAGAGGAAGGTTCAATCTACGCCAGTAGCAGACATGATACGATAGAATTGGTTATACCAAGTCATCAAAGCTCACAAAGTCACATTGCAAATCAGAGTGCAGCAACCTCATCGTACTTCTCAGTCGGATCCCAGGCTATGCAAAAGGTACACAATTTGATCCTTGGATGTTTTTATTTTATTGAAGGCATTGGAAATGGTAAAGAAAGGTTGATTGGATTAGGATCATTAGCATGAATTTAGAGTTGCAACTTAGATAGTGCAAAATCAGAGGCAAGTCTACATGAGGTCCTACCTCTTTAATTCAAATGCAAGACTATTAGTGATGCTTTGCTAGTCAAACCAAATCCAATTTTGGGGAGATGCACTGCACCACTATGTTTGAGACAAATGCTTATGCCAAGAGGTGAGGTTGTGGTGGTTCAATAGTTGGGGTATCCAAAGATGAAGGTATTAACTAGGAGGTAGTGGATGGACTTAATGATGATTTCAAATCAAGTAGATGGGTGGGTTGTGGAACAATCAAGGAGGTATGGCCAGGGTAGGTGCCCCAAAATCCAAGAGTATTGAAACAAAGATGCATGCATGCAAATCAAATCCAAGTAGGAAGGTTAAGGATGGCAAGGTATTGAGGTAAAGAGGAAAGTGATTGAAAAGTTAAGGAGGGTCAAGTTTGCTTTCAAGGTAGTGGCCAAGAGCAAGGCTCTTAGATTTCAAGCGGTTCACATCCAGACAGGCCACCAAGGTCAAGGAAGGATTACCTCAAGGTCAGGACATCAAGTACAAGCAAGTTCAAGTGGTGATGAGAAAGTTTCTAAGGACAAGCTCAAGCATCCAAGGCTTCACCTCATCTCAAGGATTAATGAACTTTATAAGACAAGGTTGATGAGGTGGAAATTTCATGTGCATGCAATTAAATCATGCCAAGTGTCCTATGTTCTCATTGGTTGAAAGATTATTGTAATTTTCTCATTGGCCCACAAAGTTGGTGCCCTCATGTAATTGGTTGAAATATGGTAACCCTAATTAGGGTTTGTAAGGTTTAATCTTGGCCCTTGATTTTGCCTCTTAATCTTGGCCATTCATTTTAATTTTGAGTCTCTATATAAGGCCATTTGTTCTCATTTGTAAAGGAGAGTTATGTTGGAGAATTGTTGCCAAAATACTATCAAATTTGTTCTCTATTCATTGTTGTGGTTTGCATGGTGAATATACATGATCATTTTGGTGTATTTGCATAGTTCTTCTCATCTCTCAAATTAAAATAAGATTTTATTTCATGTTGTTAGAATAGAAGTAGATGGCTAGTTGTATGGTGATATTGGTAAATGTTTGATAGGGATCTATATACTAGACCACTAGCATCCTAGCAGCTTGTTAGGAAGCCTTGTGTGCTACTTGCATTTCATCTTTCCACTTGTACTTTAAGTTGGGTTGGAAAATAGGTGTTAGTGTAAAAATCCTAAGAGTATCCTTTAGAATCATCACACTGATGGAGGTAGCGTCGCTGGCAAGCTTTCATTTGGTTTGATCCCCATCCATTTGCTAATTTCTTCATTCATAGGAGTAGTAGTAGTAGAAGTAATCAGTAGTTCAGTAGTTGAAGTTGAGAAGTTGAAGTTCAAAAGTTTGAGGACCAAAGCTAGAAGTGATATAAATTAGTTTGATGAGCAAAGTTGGAAATGATATAAAAGAAGAAAGTTATCTCATCATTATCATAGCCAAAGTTTAACATCCCTGAATGAACAACGTAAGCCCACCGAAGTGATTACCAGCAAATCACATTTTTATAACTGAGTTAGTATCCACACGTGTAAGGAACCTTGGAGTATCCTAGTATACTTTTCAAGAGAGGGTTGAGTGTTTGGTACGCTGTATCAAGTATTTCAATTGCTATATGTTATATAGTGGTACAAAACTCACATCAACATTATTTGGTGCTAGATGGATGGCTGAGTAGTGTTCATTCATGGATTATCAATAGCAATGAGATTTCATGTTATATTTGAGATGTGAGATCTCCTCAAAAGTTCAAAAAAACAAAAATAAAAAAATAAAAAAGTAAAAAAATTTTAAAACAAAGGTTTCTCAATGGACAGACAGGTGGATGTTCTTCCCATTTGGTTTGATTTGAACAAGAGGCTACCTCCATGGGATTTGTCTCAACTTGTAACATCAGGAAAGTATAGGATACATGGTACTATAGATCATGAGGAGATGGATTGTTTGGTGTTTCTCTTAAGAGTGGACTTGGCATTAAGAGGAAGATTTTCTTTTTCACAAATACATGAGCTTGCGGTCCTTGTCAATTCAGAGGAAGATTTTCTTGATTTCAAAGAAGATATCAATAGGAAACCTAAAAACATATATGGAAGAAGTTCTTGGTGCAATGTACATAGTCTCTCACATTAAGAATCTACTTTCCCATCTTGTCAAGACACCATTGACTTGGTCAAGTTTCAATTGGGTTGGTATGAGGAAATATCAGTGGGAGGTGGTAAGGATTTCTTTCAACTTTTAAGTTGGACACCAAAAAATGAAGAGGGTGAGATGCATTAGGATGATAGGGTTGATTCTAATGTTCAAGATAACCAAGTAGAGGAACCTTCACACATTACTCCTCAAGAGGAAGAAGTTGACAAGAAAATTAAGAAAGATATTGAATTCATCCAAAGAAGAGGAGGTGTATCAGACAAAGATTCACACTTTGAGGAGCTAGAAGAAGATCATAACAAGTCTAAAGAGGTGATCCTTGGTGAACTTTCCCTCATATTACAAGGTCAAATTCTTGAGGATGAGTTGGAAGAAATCTCTAGCACTCTTCATGGGAGAGGTACTCAAGTGGACAAGTTGGACAAGGAATTACAAGATACTACAAGTGAATCAAGATATGAGGAAAAATTTGATAAAGCATTCTAGGACATCATTATCACCATATTCTTTGGGGGGATGCTTAGGGATCTTATGGAAAAAATACAAATGGAGTCATTGCCCAAAGCCTTTCAAGGTGATCAAGTTGTTGCAAGTGGCATGATTCACCATCAACTTCAACCTCTAGAAGTTTTACCACTCGAGATGGAAGTTGATGGGCAACTCACAAAGATGTATGATGATTCTCCTATCAGTCTTGAGGATGCTATGTTTGGTGAGAATCTATATAAAGAAGTGCAAGATGTTCCTAAAGAGAGTGCAAATGGAAATTACATGCTGGATGATGAAGCTCCTATTGGTGAGGATATGCAAGGATTGTTAAGTGGTGACCAAGTTTCTCAAATGGAAAAGGAAAAAAAAGAATAGTTTGGGTTGATGCTATAATTGGATGTTGCATTTGGTCAGCTTGGAGAGGTGTTTGATGGGGAGAATATCAAGGCATCATTGATTTTTGAAGATACACTTGAGGAGATTTACAAGGATGCATGGTTCATGTTTTACAAGGACAAGCTCCCTAAGGCAATATTCCAAGGCCTTGATTTCATGATTGATCCTATCTTTATCACTCATGAGTTCGATGCTGATGCTAGTGGGAAGATTCATCACCAGTTGCTATCTCCTGAAGCAGTGGATGATCAATTAAGGTTTGAGAAAAAATTACCACATGAAACACACCAGGTTGTTTCTTTCCCTACTCTTAAGGATGAAAGGTGTGGAAGTTTTTATTTTGATTATGGAAATTTTGGAAAAATAGCTTGCTTATGGATTGATCATGGACCCTATGAATTGCCTCAATTGTTGATTTTTCATGATAATTTTCTTGAGTTTGAATTTGAGGTGATAAATTTTTTTTCAGAGTACAAGGCTGAGTTTGCGAGATTGAGAACTATCACTCAAGCCTTGTTGCTCTTGAACATCCTGAGAAACCATGTTAGATCCAATGTATATATCAATCTAGTCAGTGTCATCCCTTTAAGAGTCTTGTACACAGTTAGGGTAGGTTTTTCTTGGACCATTTGGTTCAGGAGAGTACTTTAGTTTCCTTCCAGTTGTTAGTTTAGTTTTCTTTTAGTTGTTAGTTTAGTTTTCTTTCTGTTCTTAGAGTAGAGTTTGTCTTGGACCATTTGACCCAAGGGTTAGAGTAGTTTTCTTTCCAATTGGTTAGAGTAGGTTTGCTTTTAGTTGGTTAGTTTAGGTGTTTGAGGGAGCTCGAGTTTAATTTGCACCAAGTCATTTGACTTGAGATCTTTTAGCTTCTCTTAGTTGGTTGGGTAGTTTTTGGTTTTGGAGCTTTGCAAGTACAAAGGGGGGTCTAGGTTATCATTCGTGGGTGAGGTGTGTAGATTTTTACACTTTCGTGACAAAATAGGAGTTTGTCTTGTTCATTTCTTGAATATATTTGACAAGGTTCAGAGATTTTAGGATGTGCTTAGTCGTTGATCTATGGTAGGACTTGTACTAAATTCAGGTCAGACTCAATAGTGGTTCTTAAGTTACCTTTGACATGGTTACAACATTACACTCACACTTAATTGCTCTGAGTTCTTGGTGTTTCGAAGTGAAGTTGGACTTAGTGAAAATCATACACCTGCTTCAGCACCACTGTGGTCTTCCAAACCCTCCACAGGCTTCATTGCCTGCAAGCCAAACAGAAGATTGAGAAGAGAAAAGAAAGAAATATCATGAGAAAAAAGAGAGGAAAAGAGAAAAAATGAAAAAGTGAAAGATTGAAAAGCAATATCAAAGTGAGAATAAAAGATGAAAATTGGCTCTAAGGGCGTGCAATCATCTCTACCAGTGCTACTAAGTAGTCACTAAAGGTAGAATCATGATTGTGGTGCCACAGTGATAACTCCATTGGGGCTATGGACACCTAACTAGCAGCGGGGCTCTATCTAGGATGCTTTTGGAGTAAGGATATGGTAATAACTAAGTTTAGTGGATCTAAGAGATTATCAAGTTCTTGTCTAGCGGGGACCGAATCATTTTTACACACATGAGTAACTTATGGTCAGGGTGCTTAGGTTCAACTTGAGAGTTTCTTTCCCTTGTTGAGTGCTTGTCCTTAAGTAGATTTTTGGATGGGTCGTCCTGAGGTTCTTTGCTCTAAGTTACTTTATTCTCGAAATGTTCATGAACATTTCTTTGGCTTGATGCTAGATGTTGTGAGGTTTTCACACCATCACCCTAAAATTTTGGGGACCCCCATTTTTCGACTAGCCTTGGCTTTTCCTCTAGATCCTAATGCCTTGACGATTTTGTGGGACTTAGATGCACGATGTTAAAATTTTGAAAATTGATGTAATTGAAAAACTTGAACATCTTCAAAATTTAATTGTGAATTTGGATATTTTTTTGAGAAAATCTTGTGAATTTTGTTTGGTGGAAAAAAATGGAAATTAAAGAGTAGATTTAAAATTGCCAAATTTGAATTAAATTGCAAAATGATTTTTGGGTTGCAAAATAATAAAAAATTAATTTTGGTCGTCATGATTAAATGCACATTAAAATCATATTTTTGGGCTGAATGTTTGTAAATATAGAAATTTAATTTGGGCCCCCTTTGTGTGTTAAATTCAATGTATTTTAAGACCTAGGAGGTGTGAAATTTAAGGCAAGTTATTGGGTCCACAATGGGGAAGGTTTAAAACTATATTAGAGGCCTAAATGACCTTTTTTCAAAATTTCAATTTTAGGGCCTATGATAATTTTGGATTTGGCTAATTTAAACCCATAATTTTGCACTAGGTTGGCCCAATTTTAAATTAAAATTAAATCCCCTAAGGCTGGGCAATTTATGTCATTTAATTCATGTTAAACTTGACAATTTTAATTTATTTATTTTTCCCTCCTACAAAGTCGGCCCTACTTTTTTGGAGGCAAAAATTTGGTATATAAGGGGAGCTCTCCCCCACTTCATTTCACCATCTCATTCACTTCTCTCCCTTTCTCTTGGCAGCAACGAGCAATCCAAAAAAGCAATCCAAAAAAGTAGTACGAAAAAATAGATCCGAAAAAGCAATCTGAAAAAGCAGATCTGAAAAAGCAGTCTGAAAAAGTAGATCTGAAAAAGCAGTCTGAAAAAGTAGATCTGAAAAAGCAATCCAAAAAAGCAGTCCAAAAAAGTAGATCCGAAAATAGCAAGTTGACCATTTTAATCTCAGAATTTGGGAAAAGAGGGAGTTTGTTGCTTGGCAAATTAGAGTTTCATTTCTAGATTTTGTAAAAAGTGGAGTTGATTGTTTGAGATCTCATCTTAGAATTGTGAAAGACATTTTGAAGGAAGATTTTGATCTATACTTGGAAGCTATATTTTCAGAATTTTAACAACTGTAGAGGGTGATATCAAGTCTAAAAGATCAAAGAGGAATAGTTATCAGGCTCAGGCAAATACATCAAGGTAGAATCCAGAATTTCATAACCGGTGAGTGGCCCATCTTAGCTTTTCTCTTTAGTTGTTTTCACTTCATTGGTATTATTGTTAAGTGTTGAAGACTAGTTTCAAGAGTAGAGTTAGGTGTTTGGTTAGTAGGTTGATTACTCGATTGTCTTGATTAGCTTTTTTCCCTCAAGTTCTTGCTTGCATTCCATCATTTCATTTCATCTTAGGAGGAAGATTGGAGTGATAAGTGTAGCCCATATCATAGGTAATGATGGGGATTGATAAGTGGTAATCTCATCCCTAGGAAGAAGATTGGAGTGATAAGTGTAGTCAATCTTAAGGAAAAGGTGGGGAGTGATAAGTGTAGTCTTCATTATTTCATCATTAGGGAGAAGATTGGAGTGATAAGTGTAGCTCATCTCTTAAGGTAACGACGGGGAGTGATAAGTGTAGTTTCCATCTCATTAAGAGGAAGTTTGGAGTGATAAGTGTTTAGGATGAATGATGCCAATGCAAGAAAGCAACCCAAAGAAACTAATGCTAAAATAGGAGACAAGGAAGTCATGATACCCAATTCCAACTTCTGCTCAAAATTGAAACACGTTGGAGATACCAACATTGGTACCCTTGACTTGATTCAATTAAGAGAGAGGTTGAGAGACAGCCAGTCCCCTATGGCAAAGATCAAGTAGTATGGAATTGTGCAAGAGGAAGGTTCAATCTACCCCAGCAGCACACATGATAAAATAGAATTGGTTACACCAAGTCATCAAGTTTCACAAAGTCAGATTGCAAATCAGAGTGTAGCGACCTCATCGTGCTTCTCAGTCAGATCCTAGGCTATGCAAAAGGTACATAGTTTGATCCTTGGATGTTTTATTTTATTGAAGGCATTGAAAATGGTAAAGAAAGGTTGATTGGATTAGGATCATTAACATGAATTTAGAGGTGCAACTTAGATAGTGCAAAATCAGAGGCAAGTCTACATGAGGTCCTACCTCTTCAATTCAAATGCAAGACTATTAGTGATGCTTTGCTAGTCGAACCAAATCCAATTTTGGGGAGATGCACTACACCACTATGGTTGAGACAAATGCTTATGCCAAGAGGTGAGGTTGTGGCAATTCAACAGTTGGGGTATCCAAGGATGAAGGTATTAACTAGGAGGCAGTGGATGGACTTAATGATTATTTCAAATCAAGTAGATGGGTGGGTTATGGAACAATCAAGGAGGTATGGCCAGGGCAGGTGCCCCAAAAATCCAAGAGTATTGAAACAAAGATGCATGCATGCAAATCAAATCCAAGTAGGAAGGTTAAGGATGGCAAGGTATTGAGGTAAAGAGGAAAGTGACTGAAAAGTTAAGGAGGGTCAAGTTTGATTTCAAGGCAGTGGTCAAGAACAAGGCTCTTATATTGCAAGTGGTTCACATCTAGGCAAGCCACCAAGGTCAAGGCAGGATTACCTCAAGGTCAGGACATCAAGTACAAGCAAGTTCAAGTGGTGATGAGAAAGTTTCTAAGGACAAGCTCAAGCATCCAAGGCTTCACCTCATCTCAAGGATTAATGAACTTTATAAGACAAGGTTGATGAGGTGGCAATTTCATGTGCATGCAATCAAATCATGCCAAGTGTCCTATGTTCTCATTGGTTGAAAGATTATTGTAATTTTCTCATTGGCCCACAAAGTTGGTGCCCTCATGTAATTGGTTGAAAGATGGTAACCCTAATTAGGGTTTGTAAGGTTTAATCTTGGCCCTTGATTTTGCCTCTTAATCTTGGCCATTCATTGTAATTTTGAGCCTCTATATAAGGCCATTTGTTCTCATTTGTAAAGGAGAGTTATGTTGGAGAATTGTTGCCAAAATACTATCAAATTCGTTCTCTATTCATTGTTGTGGTTTGCATGGTGAATATACATGATCATTTTGGTGTATTTGCATGGTTCTTCTCATATCTCAAATTAAAATAGGATTTTATTTCATGTTGTTAGAATAGAAGTAGATGGCTAGTTGTATGGTGATATTGGTAAATGTTTGATAGGGATCTATATAGTAGGCCACTAGCATCCTAGCGGCTTGTTAGGAAGCCTTGTGTGCTACTTGCATTTCATCTTTCCACTTGTACTTCAAGTTGGTTTGGAAGATAGGTGTTAGTGTGAAAATCCTAAGAGTATCCCTTAGAATCATCACACTGATGGAGGTAGCGCCGTTGGAAAGCTTTCATTTGGTTTGATCCCTGTCCATTTGCTAATTTCTTCATTCATAGGAGTAGTAGTAGTAGAAGTAATCAGTAGTTCAGTAGTTGATGTTGAGAAGTTGAAGTTCAAAAGTTTGAGGAGCAAAGCTAGAAGTGATATAAATTAGTTTGATGAGCGAAGTTGGAAATGATATAAAAGAAGAAAGTTATCTCATCATCATCATAGCTAGAGTTTAACATCCCTGAATGAACAACGTAAGCCTGCCGAAGTGATTACCAGCAAATCACATTTTTATAACTGAGTTAGTATCCACACGTGTAAGGAACCTTGGAGTATCCTAGTATACTTTTCAAGAGAGGGTTGAGTGTTTGGTAGGCCGTATCAAGTATTTCAATTGCTATATGTTATGTAGTGGTACAAAAATCACATCAACAGTGTTCTAACACTAGCGTGGCCAGGCAGAGGGTGAAAATAAAGAGCAGCCCAAGAAATGCTTATTGGTATAATTGATTTAGGGATTTATCCTCAACATACAAGCACAATTTTTCCTCACTATGGGCTTGTTCTCAGTTACACGAGAAACCCTTAACATCAATTTCTCTTTAGAGAAGAGCAAGCATACGCCATAAAGACGATTGATAATATAGAAAAAACATTTAAATTTAAATGAAAACCACAGTATACCCCTGCCACAAGGGAACTTATTATAAAGTGAATCAGATAATGAACTAACTTCTAATACAAAACAACATAATAGATTCAACATACCTCTAGACTGCAACAAATAAAGTTTAAAGCTTTACCTTCACAAGAAAAACCTCATAAAAGTATATTATCTAATATTAGATAAGATGCTCTGAATCCGAAAAAAAATTATAGGCCTTCAACACTAGTTTCGTCATCCTAGAAACCCTCTAAAATACCTGCAATTTGGAAGACAAGATTTCCCAAGACATTTCCATAAATATAAAATATTTATAGCAAAATATTTAGAGTGAAAATATAAAATCTTTTTCTATAACAACCTTCTTTTCCTTGTCCCAAAGTTTCACTGAAGCTTTGAGTTCTTGACAGTCTTGGGTTTTGGGAGTCAAAATTTTAATACTTCGGTGAAGCATCTAAGATATAAAGAAGAAAAATACATATTAAAAAACTACAATTTTGAGAAGATTAGAGGAACTAATGCCATGGAGTTATTTTATCATTTTTGTTTCTTCATCCTAGAGCTCCAGAAAGCTGTAACCTCTAGCAAGCTGAAAATTATTAACATTTGTGAACTAAAACAATGGGTCACTGGCAAAAAAAAACTGTCAAACTTCAGAAAAAAGTAAGGTCAGTAAGAGTTTTACCAATAGATCACATACTCATCATTTTATACCCTCCACAAGCAGCTCGTGAGTTAGGAAGACCGTGCTTAATTGCCAGCAAACTGCAAAAGACATGCCAAAAAGACCCACAAAAAAATGCAGAAAAAGAGTAGATCATGCCCAAAACACAAAAAATTTGGGCTTGCGAAAGGTGAAGGTCTCCTTAAGTTCAATTCCTACGACGGTCTATTACTGCTAAGATTTCCAAATGTCTTCATGCAACATAGATCTTTTTAACATCCTCTCAAGATTCTACAACCCTTAATTTTGCAAACAAAAAATACACCCATAAATCACAGTTTATTTGAGATAAAAAGTACACATATCTAATCATTTAAAGGCCCATAAAATATTTAGGGCATAATTTTAAAAAAATAAACAAATTCAAGCCAAACAAAAGAAATTCTATACTGCCACTATTCAACACAAATTATACACATTGCAGTTGAAGTGATACAAATCTGAAACTAGCGTTCACAAAATAAACATTTTCATTAACAGTGTAAAGAAGGCGAAGGCAAACTTTTAGCAGCCCGTGCTAGGATAAATGCACAGAAGTAGATATGCATTACCAACAAGATGTATTAATGCAGGATTAATGATATTCATGCCAAAAGGTATTAATGCAGGATTAATGATATTTGCATTCGCTTATAGTATGGGCAATAGTTTTTTTTGATAATTTCTGTTTGGAAAAATGATTTTTCTCCTTGCCTTTTTCCTAATGACCAATTGGAATTGAAAGAAATAGCTTTTTATAAATTTTATAAATACAAAATAAATCACAAATTATATAATACACTTTACAAATTAAAAATTCTAAAACTCTATTGGTCAGATTAATTGCATTTCAAACTGAATGAATGCTGTAGTTTACCTGCCTATGGCAGGAACTAATAAATGAATTATTAAATGATCTCTATTGGGCCAACATAAGACCTGTTTTATGAATTATTTTAATCTTTTTGAGGTCAACATCTCTTTGTAATTAAGTTATAGTTTGGTTGGTTGAGTGTAATGAAGTGATTCGATATGTGTACCAAATACAAAATCAGTCACACAACAGAGTAGAGTAGAATTGATTTGATATAAATCTGAAAATTACATTGACAACATAAGCAAATTAAATCTGTTGTAAGGGAACTACAATTGACCTTGCACACATTTCTTTTGAGCATATATTCCAACAATGTTTAGTAAAGAGGAGTGTTGTGCAGTAGAAAATAGTTCCAGAGTACTCATGTGCAGTTCTAGATAGTTGTTGATAATTATGGAAGATTTGTTTGTAATAATAGTATAATCTGATTATGAAATTTTAACAAATGTCGTATAAATTTGTTGTTTGTCTCCTTTGATCTCCATAATGTCTAATTGTTTGATTAGAATAGCTTCTATGTTTGAGTTTGTTTTCTCTTAATCCATCAAACTCATTTTAGTATTGTGTTCTCTACCTATTATTTAGATTTTATTCAACATTTAAAACCTCAATTTTTTTACAATCTCGTATTAATTAACTAAATATAGACACCGTATTATTTGACAATTGTAAATGAAGAAAAGTATTGAGGTATGGATTCATTTGGCACCTTGCCCCAAATTTACGACTTGTTAATTTAGAATAGCAGAGTTTCCAGATAATAACGCAGTAGATGATCAATTTGAATGTCCCATCATAATTCAAGAGCCTTCAAAAAACTATGAATACTGAATACAACGAACTTCAATGGCTTTTCAAGAAATTTCCAATTCAACAGAAGACTATCATTCAAATGATGGCAGATTTCAACGTATTTCCTGTAGAGTAGATTGTTATAGTAAAATAATTCTAGACTATGATTCAAAAAAAATGAATTCTCTTTAAAATAAAATAAAAATTTAATGGCTCATTTTATTGTTAATTTTTTTGGTAATCTATTTGCATTGAAGGTTCTGATATCACCATTGTGCAAAAGCTACATTAAAAATTAATAAAAACAATATTGAGATTGATTAATTTAAAAAAAAAATTTAATAAAGATTCAGAATAAAAATATTATATATAAAAATTCTATACTTAACTTTTTAAATTTTTAGAATAATTGACATATCAACATTAATTAATATTATTAATAGTGGAAAATGTGCTTCATAAATAGGACACATGTCTCATTTTATTAAAACAAAACATATACTATAAAATATAAGTCTATTGGAGCACAAATTTTAGCAATACGTTGCAGAATACAAATGCTCTCTCAATGTTTCAAATAGAGAGATAATAATGCCATCCATGATTTTAAAGCATGGGATAATCCATGTTTTGTTGAGCCACAATATTCCCATTACAATTGAAAAGCCAACTGTAAAGCCTGTTGCCATTCCCACATCCCACCATACCTCTGAATCTTCATCAACTTCCTCGCATACCTTTGGAGAATTAAGAAGGACTTCTTAAACATGATACATTTATTTGTAGGCCACATACACCTGGATTGTTGGAGAAGTATGTAGAATCAAAAGTCATCATTTGTCCTCCTTGTGGTATCATCCCTAATAGGTTTTTGTAGGAGACATTAAAGTAACTTAAGGATGTGAGAAGTTGTAGCTCTATAAGAATTGCCCATGATAGGTGGGTATGTGTAAGATCATGAGGGGCCAAAAAGTGGTGATGTCAGTTCAAAACTTTGATAATGTAGCTGACGACTTTTTTTTCACCCGAATTTGATAAAATGAAAAGGGTATCTTAAGGAGATTATCAGCTTTCTATCGATATAATTGCTGTCAAATTTTGAATTCGGTAAGTAATTATTAGTTATTTTCTAATTGAGTTACCTCTAAAGTGTTAATTTATATACTGATTGAAAAACAACTATAACTTTCAGAAAGTATAACATTTTTTAAATCTGAAAAATGCGTCACATTCTATGCTTCGCCTACTATAAGGAAAAAAAAATAAAATTTGAATTTTGTAAAGTTTTAAATGAGTTAAGGTGGTCAAACACGAGAGTTTTTTTATTCTAAAAATGTTGTAGCAAAAAATTCATAATAAATTATTTTTTTGGAATAAAATTACAAAAAAATATGCATCACATCCGGGCATGAGTCTAATAATTATATATAAAATCTTATAATAAAATATTATCATTTGATTATGATTAAGGTGGTCACACATACACCTACTTATTTTTTTCTTGAAATTTTTGTACTGCTGCATTGAAATCTATACTTTTCACCAATCATACTAACTTTTTCTCAAAAAAGGCCTAGTATTTTAGGAACTACATTCAATTTTCTATAGATTCTATTCTTACAACTTTTTGATATTAGGTTCATAGCTAGTTGAAATTTTCACGTCAAGTTGACTAACCCTGATTTGCTGATTTTTCATTGCCACTTAAGGGCATAGTTTTTCCCCTCATGATCTTGCACATACCCAAGTTATTTTGAGAAAGATCGTGTGATTGAAGTAGTGTCATCTCTCCAATAGATTTAGGAATCTCTCCATTGAAATGAGTTCTTGAAATGTTGAGAATAATCAAACCTTTGAGTGATCCAATATCCCAAGGAATGTTCCCTAATAAATTATTGCTAGAAAGATCAAGACATTTCACTAATCTCAATATTTTCACAAACTCCATAATTTGTCCTTTATTGTAAATTGTTATTTCATCTATATAATAGTTTGATGTTTGAAAACTAGGAGCTTCACGTTCAAGCATTTTTTGACACATCCAAAGTTTGAAGATTTTGCAATTTGTTTAATTGTAATGGAATTGGACCCTTAAAATTATTATTTTTTAAAATTAAAATTTGGAGATTGTGCAATGTTTTAACCCAGCTTGAGATGTTACCTTGCAAGTTATTGTTTCTCAAATCAAGGATTTGTAAATTTTTACATTTTCCAAGATATGATGGAATATATCCTTCAAGTGCATTATCTCCTAGTTTCAATGTCTCTAAATAATCCATTCCCTTAGATATATTTGGTATCATCCCTTGTAAGCTATTCTTTTCTAGATTTAAGACGGACAATATGGAGCAATTCTTCAAACATTGGGGTATTTTTCCATTGAACTTATTCTTTGACACATCTAAAATATTTAAATTCGTCAATTTAAAAATGCAAGTTCAAATAAAACCATAAAGATTATTTCCAGCTATAAAAAGAAACTAAAGATTTTGTGTATATTTATCTACTGACTTTGGAATTGATCCATCAAATAAGTTATTTGAAAGATCTATGTACTTAATCTATGTGAATCCCCAAAGCCAATTTGGAATAAATCCTATAAGAGA
This sequence comes from Chamaecyparis obtusa, assembly GCA_027943335.1. Taxonomy (NCBI): domain Eukaryota; kingdom Viridiplantae; phylum Streptophyta; class Pinopsida; order Cupressales; family Cupressaceae; genus Chamaecyparis; species Chamaecyparis obtusa. Next base: position 845,000 of record BSBK01001448.1, read on the forward strand.
ATTGTTTGACAAATCTAAATACCGAATGGAATATTGTGTTGAAATGAATGCAGGGAAGTTTCCTCCAACATTACACTCGTGTAGAGCTAAGAAAACAAGAAAAAATTTGGGAATGATAGAGGCACTGACTTTTATGGTCAATGTATTGCTTCAGAGATCCAAAATATAAAGCTTGGGACAATTATTCAAAATAAAATCTTTTGGGGTTCTGGCACCAATTTGATAGGGAGACTCCTTTAAGAACTATCCCTAGTTCTTCACTTAGTCTATTTTTAGACTTCTTACCTAGGGCTTCTTCACTCTTAGAACCCTATTACCTCAGGAGGTTCACATAGCTATCCTCCCACTCTCCTAGAGTTTCCCTACCAATTCAAATGCCCTCTTTTCCAATGAACTCACAATGGTAAGTTCATCCGCTAGCCACTTATCCCTCTCCCAATTACCTTGCAAGAGTCAAGGGATCTTCTCCATTATGTTCACTCACTAAAAAACTCTTCTAGACTATTCTAGTAGTCATTTTCATTGGTTTATCAACAAGAAATCCTACAAGTATGTTTTGACACTCTTCCCTAGCCAAACTATAGCCAAGCTCACCTAGGGAAGGATAATTTTGTATACTTGCATCCCTACAAGAAAACTAACAAAAGAGTAAATAATATGTAGTGGCTCCATTTGTTCTACGTACAATGTTGACCAATAGAGTTCAAATAGAAGCCATTATTTATAGCTTGGTTGTTCCTCAAAATCAAACCAAGTAACGAGATTATATCTAGATGAACACAAACAAAATTGCAAATAGAAAGTGAACACACAAGTAATTGACAAAAGAAATTTGATTAACTACTGATGGAAAATTACATAGCTAAAAAAATTAACAATTGTATAAAAAAAAAAATCCAACTCAATCCAATTGGTTCCCAACTAAATCTAGCTAAAATCCAACCTAAATCTTGAAATCCCAAGGTCTTATATCGGCCTCGAATTGGTTACAAAAACAAAGAACCAACTATTTGCCCATTCTGTGTATATTTGACAAAACTAACTCATCAACATAACCTATCTCACTGATATGATTGGGGATTCATCTAACCAATTTCTGGTTTCACCACTAAGCCAAGTCTTCTCGATGATTGGTCTAACATAACCCCATGACTTAAGTCTAGTTGGTCATCCATCGGCCTAGCTTATTTTGATGTCTTCATCGAGGGTCGATCTAACTCAAAACCCATTGTGCTGATAGACCAAGATATCCCATGGACTATTGTTAGCAAAACTCCACCCAATGTTCACTTCAGCAAGACTTAACCTGACATTCCCATCAAAGATCAGTCTGACTCAAAATGTGCTTCGCCACTAGTGTAAGCTAACTCGATAAGTGTTATTGGCATTATTGCACTGATTCCTTTTTCGGCCTGACTTGGTCCAATGCTCCTTAGAGACTCTCTTCTACACTCATTCTAATGACCGCTGAGAAAAATCCTATGTACATTTTGGACAACAAATCAAAATTTGGGGGCTAATAGATAACCCCTAGGTGCTCCTACACCAATACCCCTAGAAACAGGCTTTGATTTAATATAACCACCAATCTTAGTAAAAATGATGTCTTCAATGCTCTAAGGTTACATAAAATAGACAAAGAGGATGAATATACTAATAAAATTGGCTAGCCAGGCATAGATCTCAAAAGAACATGAATTGGTAGAGGAATTGACATCAAATGATGATATGGGGATGATTGAAAAGCTAGGAGGCAATGATGTGTCCTATCCCATTTAAATTTATTTCTTGTTTTATTTTCTCATTCTTAAAAACTATTAGCTTTGGAGTGCTATTTAATTTGGGGTGTTTTAAAAGACTTGTGTTTTTAATTGGTTGTCTTCAAGAAGCCATCATCTTTTAAAAATTTAAATGTTTTAGTTAGCTATATGTATTTAGAGAAACTAAGAGAAAATAAATCTATTTTTTCTCCAATGCAAATGATGTGTTGTTAAGAGTAGAAAACACATTAAGTGTTTTATGTTCTGATTAGTTACTTTGAGATTTTAAAATGGAAATTTTTGAAGCAGTGTTCTTGAAATTATAGACGGTGTGCTATTGTGGAAAGGATTTTAGTCTTCATATGTTGAATGGTTTCTATTTCAAGTCCAGATGTACGAATTCAACTTTCTATCTCTTCAAAAATCTCAGATCTAATCAACTTTCAACTCGGTCTCTATAGCATATACCAATAACATAAAACTTGCAGTCCATTGTCCTAAAGTAAGTAACTTGCAGAATATAAAACTTTCACCATCATCTGTGCATCAAAATAACATTCACACAAGTATAACACTAGGATTTATAGTGGAAACCCAATTTGGGAAAAACCACTTGTAACATGCTACTGATTTTCACTCTTCTGAAGTGAGCTCTGTGAAAAGCCAACCTGGTTAAAGGTTTACAATACACACTGTTAAATGTGACCTAGTTAAAGGATTTAATCAGCTTGTCAAGAGTGGCCTTGTTAGAGGACTTAAGAACATTTCATTAGAATGTCACCTTGATTAAAGTATTTATAAAAAATGACTGTTAGGTCAACCTGATTAAAGGATTTAGACTGATACAATGGTTAGAAAGTAATAGTAGGTTCTGATCTAAAAATATACAACTCACTTTGAAAATACAGATTTGTTTTGCACATATGTTGGTTTACTAACTGACATTTATGTCCATCTCCATCTTTGATCTGCTCAGTATTCACTTCAAGCAATCACAATTCTATCTAGCTCCTTCACAACTTCACCTTCAGCCTTTTGCGTAGACTTCTCAATCAATAACATCAACCTCTTCTCTCTTGTCTGTAATCTCACAATTAGGTTAATCTTATACCTCCTTGATCAGGTAGATTAATCTTTTGCACTTAATCTATTTCATAGATCTTAGGTTTAGGTCAGATTCATCGAATCTTTCCATAATTATGTTCTTCATCTTTTCCTTCTAGATACATCTCCAAACTTCTCTTTGAATCCATAAGAAAACAATTTACCATGCATTAAATGCTCCATATAATTCATTAATAATGTCAACAAGTTTTACATAGATCCCAAGAACTCAACTATGTTGGCTGGGATTCTTAATTCTTTCTCAAAATATAAATTACTCATAAATGGTCAATACTATGTTCATCTCCTCGGTCATTACAGTGTATCTCAATCATTACTAAATATTTTCTTCTCGGCAATTATTCGTCACTCTAAAATTATAGATGTTTGATCAACATTAGATTTACTCGACATATACTAGGACTCGGTCGACACTAACATCACTCGGCTTAAACTAGATTTCTTCACTTTTTCTCACTTAAGCCTATGTTTCCAGTCTTTCTTCTTCACCATGTTTTCTCAAAATATAAATTATTGACACTTGGTCAATATTGTGTTCATCTCCTCATTCATTACAGTGCATCTCAGTCATTACTAAACATTTTATTCTTGCCAATTATTTGTCACTCGACAATTAATGATGTTCGATCAACATTAGATTTACTCGACATATACTAGCGCTTGGTTGACACTAACATCACTCAGCTTAAACTAGATTTCTTCACTTTTTCTTGCTTAAGCCTATGTTTCCAGTCTTTCTTCTTCACTATGTAAACAACAGATTACCTTGTCAATATGCCAACTAATTAAGTACCCACTGAAGTCTCACATAACTCAACCTTTCCTTAGGTCCTTTTGTTATCTCCTCATCCTCTTCATCAATAGATATGGTACTCTCCTAGATAGCAACTATCTTACCAGTTAAGGTTTGACATCAAGGATAATATAACAATTATTTCAATTATCATTCCCAACACCATCAAACTTTGGATTCTCTTTTCTCATGCTTTCTATGATAGATCTCCTTGAAGCAGTCAAGCTTCTTCTTTAAAGGACTTAGTTCTCATACCAATTTTTAGGCCCAAAAGGAGGCAAGATGATCTAGAGTGACTAGGGACATAGAACAAAAAAAATCAAAAATCTAAAAAACTTTCATATTTTTATTTAGTTTTTTCTAGGTTCTAGTAAATTACATTTTTGGAGGTCTTCTGGTCAAAATTTGAAGTTGATACTTTCATCAATCCCTAAAATTGGGTTGCCGAAGGTACACTATTTAGGGACTAAAACTATATTTTTTAGGTTTTCTTTCCAATGACGCAAACAGTTCTGAATTTTGAGCACCGAGTCAAAAGTTTTGACTCCATGAAGTTGGGATGAATAAATTCCTAGTTTTAAATTTTTTTTTGCCATTTTATTATAGAAAAATATTCAATTCAAATTCTTATGGTCTGGTGACTCTTTCAACATTCTATGACTGTATATATTCTTACAATTTCAAATAAGAAGATGGCTTTTGGATTGCATATAGGTCTTTTGAGTTTGCAAGATTTTCTAAATTGAATGTACAATATCGTAGGTTTCTAATTCACACCAAATATTATTATTTCACCCCATTGCTTTATTCAGATCACAAGCACAACTGAGAGGGGGGAATCATATGTTTTTACCTAATTACTTTAATTCCAATTTAGCCACTTATATGTGAAAGATAAATAGTAATGCAAGATCCAAAAAATATAACACAAAACATCAAGATTTGTTCTCGAGGAAACCTAGTTAAGGGAAAACCCCAGTGGGAGTCAAACCCACTAGATGATTGTAATCTATTAAAAGTACTACTTAGTTAAGAGAAAAATAGAGAGCAAAGAATGTACTTGCAACCATAGTCTCACAATCCAATCTACAAGCTCACTGCCTAGAGATCACTTCTCATAATACAATATCATATCTAGCCCTCAGTTAGGTTCACCAATCTATCTTCAATTACAACAAGGTGGACATATAGTCCTTTATAACCAAACTGACAAATAGCATCTCCTATGCCAAAACAATTTCAATAAAGTATAAATCTTATCTTAAGTGTAGAACACACATATACACAACCCTCTCTCTCTCTCTCTCTCTCTCTCTCTCTCTCTCATATACCTACTCTCAATTACAAAATGATCTTTCATTTATATTGATTACAGAATAATCATCTATTAGGTTGGCTAAGACCTATTACAATAAAGCACATAAACATTATACTCAATCACCAATATGATCCAGATCAAGTTGGCTAAGACTTAGATAGGACCCAAATCTTCAACCTTGAGATCACCAATGCAATACTAATAATCACAACACGTCACTCCATCAAGTCAGCTATAACTCAAATGAAGAAACACCAATACACTACCAAAATAAAAAATATGATCACCTCAATCGATGCGGGCCAACAACATGACCATTGAACATGATCCAAGACACACAACACCTCCAAAAACCTTCACATCATTTTCCATATGAGATCCAAAATCATCTTTATCTCTGATCAAAGGAACACTAAAGTACCAAACCCTGACATAAAAAAAGATATCATGTTATACTCCAAATCATGAACAACAATAGTTGTGGACACAATGATAATGCACCATGAAATCACCAGCTTTTCAACCTCTAAAAAATCAAATCTTAGTCATATTGAACCAAATACTTATCCACTATTCATAGGAACACTATGACATCAACAACCAACAAATTGATCATTCCTCATTCAAACCATCATACCAACCTCAATGAACCTTTGTAGATGATCTACAAATACTTCTGAACACTACCTCATGATTGAAACTCAAGATCTCCAGAATAGCACCTAATGAACCGAAATCCTTCATATCGAATGTGTTGAACACATTTTCTAAAACAGTAACTAGCACATTAACATCAATGACAAAATATTAATGTTAGCACACCCAAAATTCAAAACTATGACATGCTCAATAGTCTTCCAACTGGAGACATGTTCCTGGATGTTTATAGTCTGAGAAGTTTATAGGATGTGATGGGAGTTGAGGCACTCAAAGTGATAATAATATTTGGTTGGAGAGAACCAATTTGTATTATAAAAAGGCTAGTTGTGGGCCTTTTGTTCACTAGGATGTGTTCACTTATTTAGAGCTTGATGTCATGGATAGTGCATTTTTTTATCATATGGGTAGATCTTTAGGTCTGATAAATTTAGTTTTGGTTATGTAGGGGTTGTTAATAGAAGTGGTTCATATTTGCAAGAAAATAAAATAGACATTATTGGGTTAGTTGAGAGTTAGGGATAAACTTGTGAAGTTTTACTCAGAGCTTGGGGAGCTTGAGTTGTTAGACTGCATGAGCATTAATGAGGAGACCACTAGAGAAGATTACAATGTGGATCGAGGTAATTGTAAGAGGTTGTGCACAAATAATAAGGGATTTCATGATGGGTTAAGGGACTTGAGAAAATTTGAGAAAAGAATTTCCAGAGCTTTTAGAAAAGATTTAGATCTTGAACAAGTTTATCACGATCTAAAGTAAGTTCCACAACTGCCGAGTTGTTTATCAAGAATCTTCGTGAAGCCCTAAATTTGAGAAACTATGGCATCCTCATCCGAGGTCATGAAATCAAAGTCTGGGAGTGACAAGAAGGTCACATTGATTAAGTCTGCAACTTGTGATGACCCAAAATACAAATTGCACCCTGAGATTATATTAGAGATTGATCAAACTGGTGCATTTTCAAGTATTTTGCCTAGGGTTTTGTTGGTTCAAGACATTCATGCTTACATCCACTACAAGATCAGTGAAATCAGATATTTCAAGCTTTAATCTACTTACCAGGAGCTGAGTGTGAATGAAAAGCTCAAGGATGAGCACAAACACCTGGAGGTGAAGGGATTAATGAATGCCCTATATTTCCCAAGAGAGTTTAAGACATAATGGATTAGGGTTGTTTTGATTTGAATGCATGAAGGGAAGCTATGGCTAGATGAACCAGTCAAAATAATAAAGGACATTATACATGTAGTCACCGATTACCCTATTACCAATAAAGTGAAAGCCATAATTAGTGCACTGAGAACCAAGACTGATAATCTTACCGAAGTAGAATGGGATGGTAGAGGTATGAGAGTCAACACAATCATTGATCCCAAGATAAGGTTCAGAGCTTATATTGTCAGTTATAAGATATTTGAATCAAGCAGGCTAAACAATGTACCTTGTGGAGCCATAGACATCACCTACAAGATTGTTAAGAAATGTTCCAATTTGACCTAGCGGAGCTTCTACTGAAAAAATTGGATGAGAACATGAGAACCATCAAGACAGAGAAGACAAACACTTATAAGTTTGGTTCCCTACTAGTTTGTGTATTTTTCTATATGAAAAACATCTTTCCCTCAGTCAGAAATGTTGACTGGGATGTCAACTAACCAGTCATTATACAAATCAATGAATTCATACAAAGTTTAGGTTAGAATTTTGTTAGTGTTATGGATGTTTATTTTGAACAATTCAAGGAGAGAATGCATCAAAGGAGCATGATACCTAGTCAGATGGTAGATAAACATAAAGATGATATATATGTATCCTAGTGGACATCCACACCATATCAATCAAAACAGTTGAATCGAGGACTACTTGGTTACCCCCAATGGGATATGAACTAGATATTGACCGAGCTTCTAAGTCATATAGGCAATGTTGTTCGAGCCCAAAGATCCAAAGGCTACTAGGTTTGGAACCTATGAAGAGGCCAAATTAAGAATAAACATAGATCTAGTTGGAGTTAAAGCTAGTAGAAAATCTAAGAAGATGATAGACACTTTGGTAAAACAATTTGGAGATGATGCAAAAGAACAAGAAGAATCAACAGCTATTCTAATTGAAGAGGCAATTAAGGAACACCTATTAATTGGCAATAATGATCATGAGGAAGAGACTGAGTTTGATAAGAATATTCAAGCTACATCGGTCAAGGCCACAAGAAAGAGAAAATAAGAAGCACCTATAAGAGAAAGGACAAGATCCTCAACAATTGATTCTCCAACCCCGAAGAAAGAAATTGTAAAAATATCAAGGCCAACTCCCACCAAAACATATTAGAAGAAAAAGAGAGGTGCCTAAGTCACCTCTGAGCTACCTAAGAAGAGGAGAAGATTGATAAGAGAAAAAAATGATATTGATGAAGATGATGAAGAAGAGGATCAAGGTAAATTCAAAGTTGTAAATAAAAGTCACTCGATAGATGAATCAGTTAAAAAGATAAAGACAACGGGTGGACATGCTCACCCTAAAAGGGGTCGGTATGTATATATGACTACCGAGGATCAACAAAAAATTGAAGAAGCTATTATTCAAATGATGATCAAGTTTAAGAAAGTACCTATTGAATTTTCTAAGTATGTTCCTAAGGAGCTATATGAGAAACTGTTAGCCAGGTGGACATATGCCTTGCACACTGAGAAGAAAATGAGGGAACACTCATTAATTTTGGTCATGCCTACTCTAAATGTTATCGAGATAAATGAAATAATGAAGCAATATTCTAAATGCTTCTTGATGAAGAGTATATCCCTTGATATATTGGCAGGAAACCTTGATGCAGTTGATGATAATAGAAAGCTTCTATGCACAAAATTTTGAAAGCTAGAGCAGAAGTTGATCAACTTGCACTGGCTATCATTCCCAAGAAGAAAAACAAGATGAAAGGAAAAGGAGTTCACTCAGATGATGCAAATCTAGCCACCAAGGATCCAATCCACATATTTGATACCGAGGTAGGAGATGACACTCTTGATATGGACTTTTACCCAGCTAGATATAGTGAAGAATATAGACAGGATGCTCCCAAATAGCTAGTAACCCCCAGGACATATGATGTTTTGATTGAGGACATCACAAATAGAGATCTTGATGATGTAAATAATGATGACTCAAACATCAACATTGATGTAGACACCACTGAGGAGAATGCACCTAGTGAGGTAGAAATAGGTGATATATTAGGTGACTTATCCATATTGGTTCAAGTAATTGAAATTGTTACACAAAAGGAACCCAAAGGCTCTACATCCAAGAAAAAAAATAAGATACCTGAGTGACAGGGTACAATAGAGAAGAAAGCTTCAAATAAGCCTGATAATAAAGAGGCCAAAACCAAAGAACCAAAAGAGAATACACCTATAGAATTAGCTACAATAGAAACCACACAAGATGCCCAAGGCCAAGCCACCAAGACACCAGTCACAAAGCAAGAAAAGGAAGAGAGTGTGTCTATCGAGTCAAAAAAACCAAATCCAGAGACCAAAGCTCTAGTGCCTTAATTTCTCTACTAATTTTATTTGTATTTTTACTTCTGCCTGTTCTTTCATTCTTTTCTCTGCATCTACATCAAGGGCATTGATGTGTCCGGTTAGAGTTGCAATTTTATCAATGATGGGAGTTGCCTCATCAACATTGATGTTGAGGACTACTTGCATCAATATATCTCTAACTTCCTCTAAGACTTGTTTTCTCTTACTCTTTTTTCTCATTTTCTCCTGTGCAGCCTTCCTTGTGCACTATTCTCCATACCTTCTCAATGCTTCGGGGTCTAAGGTCCTAGGGTCATATTCAAGAATTTCAATAACTCCATCAAGTGTGACAGGACCCTTACCATGTTTCTTCTTCTTCTTCTTCTCTGGTGTAGGAGATTTGGTGCAAATAAGCCTAGACATGGCAATCAATAATGTCAAGCTCTCAGAGGTTGTTTCCAAGCTTGAAACCATCATACAACAAGTAACTCAAATTTTGTCTAAATTATGCACAGTAGACCACTTCACTACCAAGCTTAGTGAAAATATCAAAAAACTTGATGAAGAAATACAGGTTAGTCCAAATAATTCTTTAACTGAGCCAAATGCATTTCATAAGCATATTTCAAAAGTTCAAGAACTTCAGTGGTTAAGAATTGATTTGAGGAAGCAAGAGAATACAATCAATCATCAAATCACTAAGCTTTAGGCTGAGTTGCTTCCCCATCTTAAGATCATGGAGAGACATGTAAATAAGGCAAAAGATTTCGTTGCCACCCTGGAAATATCAGTGTTAGAATTTTTTTTTGACATGCATGCACAAGTTGGTTTAGAGCACATTGCTCTTGAGAATCTGAAAGAGGAATGGGAAAACCTCTTAGATTCCCTAAAGAAAACCCATCAAAATATTTTTGATAAGTTGTAAGTCTATTATCTTATGGCATTAATTTTTAAAAAGGGTAAATTCTATGTATTTATATGCTAGTATGTACTTCACACCGAGAGCATGTACAAAAGGGGAGTTAGTATATTTTTGGAATTTGTATATTTTTTTTGGTAGTTGGTACATATACATAAAGTTTTGATACTAATGCCAAAGGGGGAGAATGTTACTCCTATTTAAGCGTTAATGGTTGTCATTAGTATCATCCAGTTATTCCGTTGGTGGAGACAAACATGACACTTGGTTAAAATACATAAAGCTTGTACACTAAGAAGGATAAAAGGTAGATCTCTAAGCTAACCGAACATGACTTTGACTGAGTACTCTCACTGAGCCAGATGATTATCGAGTACCGAGCATAGTGATCACTAAGCACTCATATGAACTGAGCACCAATTAATTACCGAATGGAGAATGTAGTGAACACCGAGAAAAACATGAAATGACATAGTAATTTGAAATGGCACAAACAACAATGCAAAGGGTTCACACTGATCAGAAGGTTTACCAAGATCAAGACAAAATTAAATATGGATGTAATTATTAATTTGTTGATGATTCCTTTGTAATGTAAAATCTAGGTTATTTTGTTTCACCATTGATCTTAGTTTTTTTAAGATATTGTAAAACCCTAATTAGGTCAATTTTGTTTGATATAAAGTTTGGAAAGATGTCATTATGAGATATATCATGAAGGAGTAGCCGCACTAAGGACATCAGAAGATCAGATAGGGTTTTTGAGAGAAACGTTTAAAAGAAGCATTCAATTTTTCAAAACATATACAAGGCTACCGAGAAGATCAAAAGGACACATACATCACTTCAAGGTGATATCTTTATGGTATATTACAGATCTAAATCAGGAAAGTTTTAGTTGCTAATCATAGATACATTTTACTATTACCATTTAACCATTGTAGAAGATTCAAAATCTCCTAACATAGTGAACTTAACCATTCTTAGCTAAATCTCTTAATCGAGTACACACATGTATTGTGTTGTTAAAATCCTCTAACCAGGTAGATCTAGTCGATCTAATTGTTACTCCTAACTAGGTAAGATTGTCAAAAGTGATCACAATTTGTAGCCTTAACCAGCATACTTTGTTACTGCAGTAGTGAAGCTTTGCGGGTGTCATCCCCACCATAGTTTTTACCTTCTTACAAGGGTTTCTGTGATACCAAAATATTTGTGTTATGTGTATGAAGTTTTATTAATGGTTTATTGATTAGATTACATGCAAATTACATTTTTAGTTATATATGAATGTATGTTTCATACAATGGATTTAGTCAGTTAAATGCTATCTCTACCTACAAAGTGTTAGTCTTGAAAAGTTTTGAAGGTACTGATTCACCCCTCCCCTCTTAGTACTTATCTTTTCATAATCCCAACATAAATAACTACAGAGCTTCAAATAAAACTTTTCATTTGTATCTTTTTCTCTAAACAACTTATTTAGTTCATCTTAAGTTTATTTAGATGAGTTTTCTAAACATGATGTTGTTCTCCATTTGAAAGATCAAGGCAAATAGTAAACTTGGTTTTTTCATCTCTATTGTTCCAATCAATCTTCTTTTTAGCATATGTAGGTACTAATTCTATGCCATTCACAAGTATTTCATAGGATTTTTTTTATCGATAAAAGGCCAAGAGAAAGACTTATATTACTAAAAAAATTTAAAAAAATTATAGAAAAAGTACATAAGACCCCTACCATATTTAATGTCCAAACCAAAATAAATTAAAAAAAACCTTTAAATGGTCTATACCATCATAAAATATTTCCTTCTGAGAAAAATTAAAAAAAACTAAAAGTTCTATAGAGAATTCACCATAGCCTACTCCTCTAACATAGGGGAATCACTAGTATGACAATCTGAGCAAATATGTCCCCTGGCCAATGTCTATATCAAAATGAGCTAGAATTTTATAAAACTATCCATGAATTCCTACCACATTTAGCTCCTAAAATAGGGGAAAACCCAAATAACCAAAATTCTCTTACCTAGACTGAATATCACACAATGTTCTAGCACCTTGAAGAAGGCTTTGCTTCATCCTTCTAGTTCATTGAAGGATCCTGAGAGCTACTGCCACCTCTATTTGTCATTCTATTTGCTTCAAATAGACTACTATCAACAAAAAGACAATGCTCACACTAGGAAGGGGGACCATATATATCTCCTATATAATCTGAAATACTCATTCGTTGATTCCTTTGCCTATTTCATAATTCAACACCCTTTCCCTTTCCCTTTTCTTCTCCTCATTTATCTCTAGCCTATCCCGGTTTTTATCTTCTTGAATTTCCTCTTCAAAATGAGCATACCCTTATTCTATTTGGTAATTCTTCCCCTAATCAATGTATGCAGATTCCTTTTTCCTTGACCATTTTTTAAGAAAATCAATGTTTCTTTTTTATAGCTGGTTTGCATTTTCCAAAAGCCTTCTAATCCCTCATTGTTAGAATCTATCTTTTGTAATTTCTTCCTTCGGGGGTGGACCAGAGTCATCACCCTTATAAAAATCCATAGGATATAAAATCATCAAATTATAGTCTATATTTTCTATGACTTTGTCCATGTCTCTTAACACAATCTTCTTAAATACTTCTCTACACAATTTCATAGCATCTGGCTTGGATATCTCCATAACTAATAAGATGGATATGAAGATGACTAGTATATCATTGTAAACCTTGAAGGAATGATCAGTCTCTGTGAACTCCTCCCCTAAAATTATTTTCACTTCCCTCAATGTTAATTCATCAATGTCATTTACAATCCCACTTCATCTTTCATTCGTGAATACACCTAGAAAAACCATTTTCCTGAATTTTCAGTGGTTTGAAACAAATAGTTGACTCCATTTCTCAAACCAACCACTCTCTACATAAGTCTTTCAGAAATTTTTTTTACCCTACAATAGGTTTCTAGATAAGCATTTAAACTCAATATAAAGGATGAAGTGTCATTATGAAAATATCTTCTTGCAATGCAACATGTGTGAGATGTCAAAAGTTTAATCTTGCCAGTTAAAAGTTGACTTGGTATTGATTGCTTTGATCAAAGATACTCAAATTCTAGACTATTCTATGAGAATAATAATTATTACTTAGTCCTAGTCATCAAGAAATGACACACCCGCTAGCCTCAATTCCATTAGGATTGTCTAATCAACAATAAATGTCCCAAATTGCCAAGAAACAACAAACCATCTTTAATCTTCTATTCAAAACCATCACATTCTATAAACCGTTTAATCTTTTTGAAAACCATCGTACTCTTTAAACCGTTGAAGAAATGGTCAACTATGATTTGAATTTGAAAATTGAAATATAACCATACCGCTCTTAAGAGCCTTCATCCACATTAAAAAAGGAATGAGAGGAAAAACCAAAGAATTAAGTCCAAAAATGGGAAAAAATTGCCAATCTCAAGACATTTAAATTTGAAGATATGAACACTTTTAGCTTTCAAGTACTTTGATCTAGAATTGATTCAGCTTGTCCTTCCTTCCACACTAAATTTTTAGACTTTTTTAAGGATAAAATCCTAACCCATGCAATTAAATCAGGCTTATCTACATCAACCCAAACTAACCAATAAATTTTCAAGGTTTTTCAAAGATTCATCATCTTACTATTGTTCCAAAAGGAAGTGATTTCCATTTGATTAGGATCCTCTCTATCCAATTTGATGAGTTGAGAAGAAGACTTTGTTCCCCTTTTTTATCTGAAGTTGAACCATAGTTTGGCTTCAACATTCTTACTTTCGATTGCCACATCCCCAAGGGATGATTTTCTTTTTTAGAATCTCTCAATTTCTCCTTGTTTAAATATGTAATCAGAATAGATTCATCCAATTCAATAGCATCTAGTTCCAACATCCTTTATATGAAAGACCGCTTTGTATATGTCTCTTCCTTTCCCTCTAGTTTATCAAGGTTTGTGAGTCCAAATATGTCATATACGGCCTCAAGATCCATAGGTAATCTATCCTCCTCTTCCATGTTGCTTAACCCAAAATCAAGCCCCTTTGTTATAATATATCCTTCTTCTCCTAGCCTCTGTTCTTCAACTATAATGCCTTTCTTTTTCTTCCTAGGATTTTTATTCCTGTTCAAGATCAAAAGGAGTCCACCTAAAGCTTGAAGCTCACTGTCTAGTTTTTCCATATTCAATAACTTAACCCTATCATGTTTATTAGATAAAGAAGAAGCCTTTACCTCTTCACTAGATAAAGATGAAGAGATTAATTCCAAATTGATATTTGAAAATTGATGAAGAACATCTCTTTTTAACTATTCTTTTATAAATTTCTCTATTTTGTATTTTCTAGAATTGTCATATACAAAGTATTTAAACTTATTCGATGGAGATAAGGATTTGGAGCCTTCATGATTTTATTTTTCCATCAATCTTTTTGATTTCCTACTATGCCATAATCTCTTAAGAGAACTTCGTCCACTATTTCTTCAATAAATAATACATTTTTCAACAAAATCTTCCATTTCTTAAATAAGAAAATGATTCCTTGAAATAAATAGAACTCCCTTCTGTTGTCTTTTTTTCTTCTATACCCTTTACTTGCCAAGTCCATTTGAGCCTGCCCTACTTTTGAGTTCATACCTATGAATGATTTCTAAGCATTTTTTTGTTATGTATGAATTTTTTTGAAACCATTATTCCCATTTGATCATAGATACCTAAACTTTTCAACCTCTTTTCTTGGCCAAATAAATAGTTCTTTCTTTTGATATTCCAAACAGCGCAAGCCTTTCACCAAACTATCCCCTATTTCTTACCATTTGTGAGAAAATAACCAGTCTTAAGCTCATAATATTTATGAATCCTCCAGGAAAAATTTCCATAGAAAACATGATGTTTAAAATTGAAGATGTTGATCCCATAAAAGCTTCTACCAGTTGGGACCTATCTTGACTTCTACCAACTTATCTTGACTTCTACCAACTTCTCGAGGCAGGGTTAAAATTTTGTCATCCTAGATCCATGTCAATGGAAAAGAGCTCAGCCATACACTTATTAGAATGTGTAAAATTTTTAGACAATATCATTTCTTTTGGTAAATCGACAGTTTTGTTGTCAGATAATATTTTTTTTGTTATGAATTTGAGTGAAGAAGGAAAATCCATATCCATTAATAAACATAACCTGGGAGGGAGGTAGAATTCTTTCAGAAGGATATGATCAATCTTCGATATCATATTTGAACTCTATTTCACAATCTTCACAATTATTCACGCCTTGTTAAAATAAAATAGCAGAGTTTTCAGATAATAATACTATATTTCAATAGTCCACACATGCTTATATTTCAGTATATTTTAATGCAGTAGATGATAAATTTGAATGCCCCATCATAATTCAACAGCCTTAAAATAACTGTGAATACTAAATACAACAAACTTCAATGACTTTTAAAGAAATTTCCAATGCCACAGACGACTCTGTCATTCAAATGATGGCAGATATCAACTATTTTCTAGGTAGAGTGGATTGTTATAGAAAAATAATTCTAGACTATGATTGAAAAAAAAAAGAATTCTCTTTAAAATAAAATAAAAAATTAATGGTTCATTATATTGTTATTATTCTGGTACTTCATTTTCATTGAAGGTTTCGATATCACCATTGTGAAAAAGCTACATTTTAATTAATAAAAACAATATTGAGATTTATTTACTTCAATGTATTTTTATAAAGATTCAGAATAAAAATATTATATGAAAATTCTATATTTAATTTTTCAAAATAATTGACATATCAATATTAATTAACATTATTAATGCTGGAAAATGTGTTTCATAAATGAAATACATGTCTCATTTTATCATAACTAAACTTATACTATAAAATAAAAGCTATTGGACCACAAATTTTAACAATACTTTGCAGAATATAATTGTTCTCTCAATGTTTAAAATAGAGAGATAATAATGTCATCCATGATTTTAAAGCATGGGATACTCCATGTTTTGTTGAGCCACAACATTCCCATTACAATTGAAAAACCAATTGCAAATCCTGTTGCCATTCCTATATCCCACCATATATCATCCTCTGAATCTTCATCATCTTCCTCGCGTACCTTTGGAGAATCAAAAGGGCTACTTGAACATGACACATATATTTGTAGGCCACATAGACCTAGATTGTTGGAGAAGTATGCAGAATCAAATGTCATCATATGTCCTCCTTGTGGTATCATCCCTGATAAGTTATTGTAGGAGACATTAAAGTAACTTAAAGATGTGAGAAGTTGTAGCTCAGTAAGAATTGCCCCTGATAGGTTATTTTGAGAAAGATCAAGTGATTGAAGTAGTGTCATCTCTCCAATAGATTTAGGAATCTCTCCACTGAAATGATTTCTTGAAATGTTGAGAATAATCAAACCTTTGAGTGATCCAATATCCCAAGGAATGTTACCCCATAAATTATTGCTAGAAAGATCAAGACATTTCACTAATCTCAAGATTTTCACAAACTCCATAATTTGTCCTTTATTGTAAATTGTCAGATCATCTATATAATAGTTTGATGTTATAAAACTAGGAGCTTCATGTTCGAGCATTTTTGTATTTTCTGATTGATTTGCCATTGTGGTTAACTTCATAAAGTCCTTTGGAATGATCCCTGAAAAATTATTTTTTGACATATCCAAAATTTGAAGATTTTGCAATTTGGTTAATTGTAATGGGATTGGACCCTTAAAATTATTATTTTTTAAAATCAAAATTTGAAGATTGTGGAAGGTTGGAAGTTAAAAATAGAAGTTGGAATATAACCATGAAGATTATTTCCAGCTAAAAAAAGAAACCGAAGATTTTGTAGATATTTATCTATTGACTTTGGAATTGATCCATCAAATAAATTATCTGAAAGATCTATGTACCCAATATCTGTGAATCCCCAAAGCTAATTTAGAATAAAGCCTCTAAGAAAATTGTTTGACAAATCTAAATAATAAATGGAATATTGCGTTGAAATAAATGCGGGGAAATTTCCTCCAACATTACACTCACATAAAGCTAAGTATTGAAGCTGAAAATTGGGAATGATAGAGTCACTGACTTTTACGGTCAACATATTACTTGAGAGATCCAAAATAAAAAGCTTGGGACAATTGTTCAAAATAAAAAATGAGAAAGTTCCATTTAATCTATTATTAGCTAAATTAAGCCACGCTAGTTTGGTTAACTGAGCAAAGGAAGTTGGGATTGGACCACTTAAGGAGTTATTCTGCAATTCAAGATCATTCAGGGCTGAGAGATTCCCTAGGGTAGGCGGAATGCTGCCATTTAATTTGTTTGAACTCAGATCAAGATAGCCTAGTTTGGAAAGATTGCCTAGAGTAGGCGGAATGCTACCATTTAATTTGTTTGAACTCAGATCAAGATAGCTTAGTTTGGAAAGATTGCCTAGAGTAGGCGGAATGCTGCCATTTAATTTGTTTGAACTCAGAGCAAGATAGCCTAGTTTGGAAAGATTGCCTAGAGTAGGCGGAATGCTGCCATTTAATTTGTTAAAACTGAGATAAAGGTACTCCAGATTGGAGAGGCCACTTAAAGAGGATGGAATAGAACCTTCGAGACTGTTCGAAGAAAGATCAAGACATGACAGAGGGAGAGCTCCAAGAAAGGCAGGAATCTTACCTCTGAATGAATTTCCTGAAAGTTCCAACTGTTGAAGGCGTGAGAGATTTGCAAAGAAGGGAGGAATTTCTCCCGAAAGCCCACAATCATTCATGTAAAGTGCAGTGAGATTGGCGAGAGAGACCAAGTATCCTCCCAACCAAGTGTCTTCTGCCATGGTGAGACTCATGTTGCTCAGTCCAAGAAGCTCCAACCCTCTCAAATGTGTAATCCACTCACCCAACTTGTTGCTCTGCAAACCCATCTCCCTCGGAATGGCGCCTTGGAGATGATTGGCACGGAGGTCCAAGTGCTCCAATTACTGCAGCTTAGTCAACTCTCTTGGAATTTGACCACTAAATCCACAGTAATGTAAGCTGAGATACTTCAATCTTCTTAGCTCTCCAATTTGTGGAGGGATGAGAAGAGAGGTGAAGGAATTGAGAGGTCCAAGTGCTCCAAATGTAGGAGTTGGAATAGCCCACCTCGAACTTCACTCCAATGAATGGAATAGTGGAAGTGACTGAGGTCGAGGGTGATGACGTGGGCAGTGTGGGGGTGGCAGGCCACTCCTTCCCAAGTGCAGCAGTTCAACCCTTTCCACGACTCCAGAGGCTCAAACTGGTCTTCTCTGGAATAAGTATTTTAAATATAATAAATTAGAAATAATTAATAATAAATATTTAATGTTGTATTTTAAATATAATAAATGCTAAAAGCATAGAAATAAATATAGAAAATAAATTATTTAATTATAAATAAAATTAAATATAATATTAACATTTGAATATTTAAGAGATCATAACAATATATAATTTTTTAATTTTAAAGATTTTATTTATATTTTATAATGTTGTATTTGCAAATATAGAAATTACTAGATACTGAATATTTATAATTCTATTTTATATTTTCTTTAATTGGTCTTTGTTCCTATTTTAATTTCTAGATACTCATAGTATACTTAAAAAAGGATCACTCGTTTGGTTGTTGGAATTGACCTAGAATTGGAAAATGGGAATTGGTGAATTGGTATAGGCCAATTCTAATTTTGGTCCAAAATGAGCTTTTTGCCAATCCACCTCAGAACCTGGAATTAGATTTGAGGCATGGAGTTGAAATTGAGAATTTAATTTTGAGAAGGGAAACCAATTCCCGTTTTCCAATTCCAGGTCAATTCCAGCAACCAAACGCAAGAAATTTCATAATTCAACCCTTAAAAAAACTTATGTAATAAAAAATCTAAGAAAAAAGTTAAAACAAACATCTTATAATTTTCAAATTGTTTCCCTTATATTTAGAGTGATTGCTATGAAATTTCTTAACTACATTTTCCTTCACAAATATTTTGTGGGAACTAAGAAAATGTTTAGTCAAAGCACCATATTGGAATATTGGCCCTAAATATTAGCCACCCTTTTCAAAGTAAAATATGCTTTGATTTTCCACCACAAATGTCTTTTTAGCCTACAAAATCTTTGTGAGAAATATAAATTTGTGGTGTTTAATAAATTAAAATTTAATTCTCATGAAATTTCATAAAGGAATTACATTTCTAGGTGTACAAATTTTCATAAGAAGCTCTATAAGGACCAAGGCTTTAAAAAAATTCACAAACAATTATATCTATTGTTCAAACAAAAATGATTTTTAGTATTTTTCCAGTCATCTCAATCAAGGGAATTAAAGTTCCAAATGTCACCAAAATGGTGGAAACATTTTTTGAACAAATAATGGGCTTGTTTAAAAAGGATAACAACTAATGGTTGCCCATGATATTGCACAAGTCTATCCAACTAGATGGAATAAGTTCCAAATATGAAACCATGTTGTATAGAGGCTAAAAAAATTATTGTCAACCACTTGTATTTTCCCACAAATGATAGAAACTTATTTTCCTTATTAAATAATTTATTTTTAGCTAGTAAAAAACCAATTCCACATCTCATACAATTTGACTCCTAGACCAAAATAAATGCCAATGTACCATGTGATTTACCCATGTTTACTTTGTTTCCATTCCTTACGAATCCATTGAGGAAATGAACCAGATCTAATCATAAATAATTTGGTCTTATTGTGTGCTAATTTGGATTCCGAGAAGGAGCAATATGAATTAAAGGACCTCCAAAATGTTGTTGATTTCATATTCAAATTTTTGAATGAAATGCATGCTATCATCAACAAAATGAAAGTTAAAAATAATTGAATGCTTTGGAGTGGATATTCATTTTATCAACTTCATCTAGTTATACTTTTGCAACATATATCCCAATGCATCAACAACTAAAACATACAAAAATGGTGATAGAGGACATCCTTGTCTGATTGAGAATTGCAACAAAAAAGGTTCAGTCAAAGAGTTGTTGATCATCAATTGTGCATTAACATCCTTAAATAGCATTACTTTTCAACAATTGGAATTGATTTTAAGTTTGATTTTATTTAATCTAATAATTTTTATATAGTAAATATAATTATTTTAGATTAATTAATAATATTTTTTATAAAATTAAGAATGTTTTTAATATAATAAATATTTTAAGTATAAATAAAGTATAGAAAATAAGTATTTACTTTTGTAGTTAAAGAATAAAAAGTATTTTCATATATAACATTGAAACTTGAATATATGGAGACAATACATAACTTGTCTTAAAATCAAAATCCCTTGTTTGCACATTACAAGATTGTGGATGCAAAAAAGTCTTGCCTCATTTTATATAGTCCTACTTTGTACTTCACTTAATTTATTTTTCATTCTTTTACTAAATTCTAATATCTAAGGACTCATAGTACATTTCAAAATATATCTAGAGTATTTGTTTTGTGTCATGATAGTACACATTCTCATAGATAAATGAAAGTTAAAATAAGCATCATACAACTTTCCAAGTTATTTCCTTCATATTTCTATTTTCAATTTCAACGAACATGTGAAGTTTCTATTTTTAATAATCATACAACTCAAACATAGTATTTTCTATCTCTAGCACACACACATAGAAAATGTTATCTCTAGTGCACACACACATATTATTTAGGGTTTTTTTTTAAATGCTATCTCTAGCACACACACACACATAGTATGTTAATATGATTTAGAACAACAGAGAGGGGGGGTGAATAAGTTGTTCTCAGGTCCTGATGTATAAGACAATCTTAAATTTTTTCTTTAAATCAGATCCAATAACCAAAACAAACTCAGTCATCACTGATTAAATAATAGAAACATATAACATTGCAGTCCACTACCCAGCTGTAACTTAACTTGTAAAACACAGAAATGTTCAAACCAAAACATTCACACAAGTATTAACACTAGGATTTATAGTGGAAACCCAATGTGGGAAAAAACCACTTTGTAAGATGCTACTATTATTTTCACTCTTCTGAAGTGAGCTCGGTTAAAACCCAACCTTGTCAAAGGTTACAATACACACTGTTAGGTGTGACCCGGTTAAAGGATTTCAATCACGCTGTTAAAAGTGAGCCTTATTATAGGACTTACATACACTCCATTAGAATGCAACCTTCTTCAAAAGATTTAACATATGACTGTTAGGTCAACCTCTGTTAAAAGGATTTTGACTGTTACAATGGTTAGAAAGTAGCAACAATATTGATCTGAAAAGCATACAACTCACTTTGCAAATATCAGATCCAATTCCGTACACTAATGTTGGTTTATTGACTTTGAAACTTTTCCATCTCCATCTCTGATCTGCTCAGAAATATTCTTCAAGCAACCACCACAATTCTCCTTCATCCTTTTCTCTTATACAGTCAATAAAACTTTTCTGATCTTCCAGCATTCACCCATGCATATGCATATCCAATGCTCAGGTTCCCTTAATACTTATCTCAATTAGGTTAAATCATCTTTTTCCACTCAATCTCATTCGTAGATCTTAGGGTTAGATTAGATTCATTGAATCTACCCACATTATGTTCTTCAACTCCTTTTCTAGAATATTCTCAAATCTCTTAAAGAATTACAATAAAATGTTTTACAGTGCATTTAATGCTTTCAAACAATCAATAAATAAAGTCAACATGTTTTACATAATCCAAGAATTCAACAATGTTGGCTCCAAAACTAAATTCTCTTCAAATATAAAAATGTTGATGCTTGGTCAATACTGTGATCGACTACTCGGTCATTACTAAAAATGTTTCCTTGAATTATATTGTCTTCCTCAGCAATTTACTGATGTTCGGTCGACATAAAATTTTTTCTCGGTATACACTGACTCTGTTGACACTAACATTACTCGGCTTAAGAATGATTTCTCCATTTTTGCTTGGTCAAGCCTATCAGTTTAGTCTTCAATCTTACTAGGATAAATAATACATTGTCTCATGATTGTACAACATAGTCAAGTACACTTTGTAGTATCAAGATAACTCAACCTTTCCTTAGGTGCTATTGTTACCAACCTTGCCCCAATCCTTTACAACAATACAATAGATATAGTAATTTTATAAGTAGCAACAGTCTTACCAATTAAGGTTTGACATCAATGACAATACAATAATTGTTCCAATTGTAGTTTCCAACAATCTCCCTCTTTGGCATTTAATGGCAACACCATATGATATCACCTGAATAACACATGGATTACCAACCAATTTAAAAACTTATCTGTC
Organism: Chamaecyparis obtusa; assembly: GCA_027943335.1. Taxonomy (NCBI): domain Eukaryota; kingdom Viridiplantae; phylum Streptophyta; class Pinopsida; order Cupressales; family Cupressaceae; genus Chamaecyparis; species Chamaecyparis obtusa. The sequence continues at coordinate 867,421 of BSBK01001448.1, forward strand.
CATCAGAGAATTATGTGTAATATCCTTAGCTTCATTCTGATTCAGAATCTATAAGCCTCACTTCTATGACTGCCAGAAGTATTCAGATCTCCATCTATCCCGAGCCTTCATTTCAGTTCATCACTCTTACTTTTCAGTGTCATGTGTTATTATATCATCTCAGTTCATCTCCCTTTTTGACAAAAATGCCAAAACAACAACTACAACATACATCCATCAGATGTAGAGAATATTTGTGTAGCTTAGTGTTTCTCCCTCTATCATCTTGCTTATGACTGATTCTTTATCTTTGCTTCTTTCACAACTCTAGGCCATTCCTAAAGTGTGACAATCTTGTACATCAATTTGTCAAATATTTTGTTGTAGCATATTTGATGCAGTGCTCCTAGCTTGACTAGGTAGCCTCAGTTAGGGGAAGGACCCCTAATTGTCTTCTCAAATACTCATGAGCTTCTCTAGGTAAAGCTTTAGTGAATATGTCTGCTAATTGTTCCTTTGTATTCACATATTCCATTCAAACTTCTTTATCTTGTACTAATTCTCTCAAGTAGTGATACTTGATTGCTATATGCTTGGTCTTAGTATGCATCACCGGATTCTTAGAAATATTGATAGCACTTGTGTTGTCACAGAAAATAACAACAGGTTCAGTGATTTCTTCTTTCATGCCTATCAACAATTGTTTTATCCATATCAAATTTGAACAGTTTACTGCAACATCAACATACTCAGCCTCAGCAATAGATTGGGAAATGCAATTTTGTTTCTTGCTCATCCAGGAGACTAATCTCTATCCAAGAAAGAAAGCTCCACCACTAGTACTCTTTCTTTCATCTACATTTCCAGCCCAATCAACATCTGCATATACTCTTAGTTCAAATTTGTCATTCTTCGTGTAATATAGCCCATAGTCAGTAGTTCCTTTCAAATATCTCAGAATTCTTTTCACAGCCATCATGTGTGTTTCCTTAGGATTGGTAGAGAATCTTGCCACAATCCCAATAGCTAGTACAATATCTGGTCTACTATGTGCATCATACTGCAATTTTCCAATCATGGATCTATACTAAGTCTGATTCACTTCTTCAACATCATCATTCTTAGATAACTTTTGTCTAGTAACCATAGGAGTACTCACTGGTCTAGAATCTTCCATCCCAAAAAATTTCAGTATTTCATTAACATACTTAGACTGTGTAATGAAAATTCCTTTCTTCATTTGATATACTTGTAAACCAACAAAGAATTTGATCTCACCAAACATGCTCATTTCAAATTCAGTTTGCATTTCATTTGAAAATCTCTTACACAAATCTTCTTGTCCACCAAAAATAATGTCATCCACAAAAATTTTTGCTAATAGGATGTCTTTACCTTCTTCATCTTTCATGTACAAATTGCTTGTGTCATTTATTCTTGAAAATCTAATCTGTATCAAGTAGTTATGCAACCTCTCATACCATGCTCTGGGAGCTTGTTTCAATCCATATAATGCTTTGTTTAGTTTGCATACCATGTGTCTTTTGTTTGGATCAATAAAACCTTCTGGTTGTTCTATGAAAACTTCTTCTTCTAGTATACCATTTAAAAATGTAGACTTGACATCCATTTGATATACCTTGAAATCTTTATAAGCATTATATGCAAGCAGAGTTCTTATTCCTTCCAGTCTAGCTACAGGGGAAAATATCTCTCCATAATCTATTCCTTCTTCTTGTGCGTAGCCTTTGCATACTAGCCTAGCTTTGTTTCTAGTTATTTCACCATTTTCATTCATCTTATTTCGAAACACCCACTTTGTTCCTATAACATTTTTTGTTTTCAGGTCTCGGCACCAAAGTCCAAGTATCATTCTTCTCAATCTGGTCAATCTCTTCATTCATTTCTTGTATCCAATCTTCATTTTCCAATGCCTCTCTAGTTGACTTGGGGTCAAATTCACATAGCGGGCATGTTGGATCCTTAGTCTTACTTCTAATCTGAATTCCAATATTTTTGTCTCCAATTATCTATTCAGGCTTGTGATGTCTTCTTCCATATTTTGCCAAAATAGGTTTAGCTCTTTTCTCCTCTATTTCATCAAGTTCCTTAACAAGATTGTTAGATTTAGCTTCTGAATGCTCGATAACCTCTTCTTGATACTTGGAAGCATTATCTTGTCACTTGGCATGTTCTTGTTCTCTTTTGGCACTATTTTCCTGATGCTCGGTAGCATTTGTTTGTCGCTCGGCATTTCTTACCCAAGACTCAACATCGGGTGCAAGTCTGTTACTTGCCTCTTCTTCTTCCTCAATATACACAAAGGACCTATAATCTTTTGGTTCTCTTTTGCTATCATCTTCATTTCTTTCTGCATACTCATCAACTTTGACATTCACACTTTCCACAATTTTGTTAGTGTTAGAATTCAAACACTTATAAGCTTTACTTTTTGTGGAATACCCTAGGAATATGCCTTCATCACTTTTAGCATCAAACTTTCCATTCCTAGTGTCTTTTAATATATAGCACTTACTTCCAAAGATTCTGAAGTATTTAACACTCGGTGCATGTCCATGCCATAATTCATAGGGTGTTAGATTTGTGCCTTTTTTGATCTATACCCGGTTAAGAGTGTAGACAACAGTGCTTATAGCTTCTTTCCAGTATTTCTGTGCCACATTCTTTTCAATCAACATTGTCCTTGCATAGTCCAAGATAGATTTGTTTCTTCTTTTTGCAATTCCATTCTGTGGAGGTGTTCTAGGTGCAGACATCTGTCTTTTAATTCCTCTTTCATTACAAAATAGATTGAATTCATTTGATGTAAATTTTCCACCTCAGTCAGATCTAAGACATTTCAGGTTCCTACATGTCTCCTTCTCAACCTTAGCCAAATACCACTTAAAGAATTGAAAAGCTTTAGATTTTTCTTTTAGAAACATTACATGCATCATCCTAGTATGATCATCAACAAACAAGATAAAATATCTAGAACCATAGTAACTTTGTACACCCATAGGTCCTCAAAGGTCAGTATGAACCAAATCTAAAATGTTTTCAGAAGTAAAGGATTTGCTCTTAAAACTTGACTTTGTCATTTTTCCTAACTAGCATTCCTTGCACATCACATTCTCAGGTTTCTTCAATCTAGGTAGACCTCTTACTTTCTTCTTCTTACTTATTTCTACCAAATTGTCAAAGTTAACATGACATAGCCTCTTATGCCATAACCAAATATCATCAAGTTGTATAATTATGCATGTTTCTTCAGATAGGTCAAGATAGAACAAATTACCTCTAGTCTGTTCTCCACTTCCAATCAGTTCTCTAGTAGCATCAAATATTTTAGCTTTCTTGTGATGAAATTCCACTTGGTAACTAGTTCTATTGAGCTGAGCAACACTTAAGAAATTAAAATTAAGACCTTCAACCCAATATGCATTTTCACAAGATATCTTATCAGTCAGTTTAATCAAACTTTTTCCTCTAACAGGACATGGTGCATCATTACCAAATGTTACACTTTTACCTCTGTAATGATGTAAAGTCTCAAACTTACTCTTGTCACCAATCATGTGATGTGAACAACCACTATCAATAATCTATTTATCATTCTTGTTCACATAGGATATCAATGCAGTTTTCTCATCCTCATCAAATTCATCTTTCATTGCAACATAGACTACCTCAATTTCAAAATCATCACTATCAGTGTCAGTCTCTTCTTCAGCAATGTAACAAGATTTCCTACCTTTTCCTTTGTAGTCTTTGTTCTTTTAGTAGCTTCTGTCATTGTGTTTGCTTTTTCTTTCATCATCTTTATCTTTCCTGTCAAGACATCTAGGAGCTATGTGAGCAACTTTATTGCATGCAAAACATATAATGGGGAGTTTACCTTTATACTTCCCTTTTCCTCTTCTTAGTCTTCTAGCCATAAGAGCTTCTAGATCTTCAAGTTCTTCATCAGAAGTGTCACTGTCACTTTCACTTTCACTTCCACTTTCATTTTCACTTTCACTTATGCATCTTTCTTTTTCTTTCTTTGGCTTGTTCAAAACTAATTGTGACTTGAAAGAAGATTCAACATTACCAATACTACCAACAGTGAAATTATCATAGTTAGAGAGTTTAAAAGAAGTCAGTTTGTCAATCAAACCTTCCAAAGTAAGCACATTAGCAGAGTTACATCTAGATTTCTGAATAGCTGAGATCTTAATAGCATATATAGGATGCAGAGTTCTTAGTACTTTTCCAATTATACTTTCATCATCAATAATCCCATTTTCTCCTCTAATAGCATTCACAACTTCTTTTATTCTACCACAATATTGTGCAATGTTCTCACCTTCTTGCATTCTCATTTCATTAAAATTACCTCTAAGACTCTCAGCCTTAGCTTTCAGTACATATAAGTCACCACCATAGATCTTTGCAAGGGTGTCCCACATCTCCTTAGCAATTGTGCAATCCTTGATGTCCTCAAATTCTGGATAGCTTAGGGAAGATGCAATTTCCAGCATTGCCTGATTATGTTCTTGCTTAGCTCTCATTTCTTCGGCAGTCAAAGGTGCAAGAGGTGAGACATAATCATTCTCAATGTAGTATTTTGTAGAATCACCAATACCAGCCAGATATAGCTTCATCAAGCTTTTCCATGAAAGGAATTTTTCCTTATTCAGCTTCGGTACCTCCTTCTTATACATCCTGACCATTTGCTTCATGTCCCTTTAAACTTGATTTCTGTAAACGCCAATAATAAGCAACACAACTTTGATACCAATTATTAATATGATTTAGAACAACAGAGAGGGGGGGGGGGTGAATCAGTTGTTCTTAGGTCCTGATGTATAAGACAATCTTAAAATTTTTCTTTAAATCAGATCCAATAACCAAAACAAACTCAGTCACCACTGATTAAATAATAGAAACATATAACATTGCAGTCCACTACCCATCTGTAACTTAACTTGTAAAACACAGAAATGTTCAAACCAAAACATTCACAAAAGTATTAACACCAGGATTTATAGTGGAAACCCAATGTGGGAAAAAACCACGTTGTAACATGCTACTATTATTTTCACTCTTCTGAAGTGAGCTTGGTTAAAAGCCAACCCTGTCAAAGGTTACAATACACACTGTTAGGTGTGACCCGGTTAAAGGATTTCAATCACGCTGTTAAAAGTGAGCCTTGTTATAGGACTTACATACACTCCATTAGAATGCAACCTTGTTCAAAGGATTTGACATATGACTGTTAGGTCAACCTCTGTTAAAAGGATTTTGACTATTACAATGGTTAGAAAGTAGCAACAATATTGATCTGAAAAACATACAACTCACTTTGCAAATATCGGATCCAATTCCATACACTAATGTTGGTTTATTGACTTTGAAACTTTGCCATCTCCATCTTTGATCTGCTCAGAAATATTCTTCAATCAACCACCACAATTCTCCTTCAGCCTTTTGGCTTATATAGTCAATAAAACTTTTCCTGATCTTCTAGCATTCACCCATGCATTTGCATATCCAATGCTCAGGTTCCCTTAATACTTTTCTCAATTAGGTTAACTCATCTTTTGTCGCTCAATCTCATTCGCAGATCTTAGGGTTAGATCAGATTCATTGAATCTACCCACTTTATGTTCTTCGGCTCCTTTTCTAGAATCTTCTCAAATCTCTTAAAGATTTACAATAAAATATTTTACAATGCATTTAATGCTTTCAAACAATCAATAAATAAAGTCAACACATTTTACATAATCCAATAATTCAACAATGTCGGCTCCAAAATTGAATTCTCTTCAAATATAAAAAATTGATGCTCGGTCAATACTGCGATCAACTACTCGGTCTTCATGTAGAAAGCTCAGTCATTACTAAAAATGTTTCCTCAGCTTATACTGTCTTCCTCAGCAATTTACTGATGTTCGGTCGACACAAGATTTTTGCTCGGCATACACTGACTCAGTCGACACTAACATTACTTGGCTTAAGCATGATTTCTCCATTTTTGCTCGAGCAAGCCTACCAGTTTAGTCTTCAATCTTATTAGGATAAACAATACATTGTCTCATCATTGTACAACATAGTCAAGTACACTTTGTAGTATCAAGATAACTCAACCTTTCCTTAGGTGCTATTGTTACCAACCTTGCCCCAATCCTTCACAACAATACAATAGATATAGTACTTTTCTAAGTAGCAACAGTCTTACAAATTAAGGTTTGACATCAATGACAATACAACAATTATTCCAATTGCAGTTTCCAACATAGTATTTAGGGTTTTTAAAAAAATGCCATCTCTAGCACACACACACATTTTGCATACTTTATTATCCTATATGTTTACATGCTCATTTCATGATGTATTTATTAATGCTTATACTTTATATGAGAACGTGTTCATAATATTTATCTAGATATTGCTAATCTTCTAAAGGTTTGAATATTTCGATATGTACATGTGAGCACAAACACATCATTAATCTTTGAACTTATTCAATACTATACTGAATTATATTCATTCTATAATTACAAATTTGAAAATATTTATTTTTAATTTTTCATATTTATTTATTTAAAATATATACTTATTTGAAAACATTTACCACGAATTAATAAAAACATTTACTCTCAACATTCATTTATTTAAAATAGTCATAATATTTTGTCTACATATTATTAGATTAAGATAGAGTGCAAACTTTTATTATTTATATGCAAATTCTTAGACAAAAATACATCATACTAGTTTTCTTTACAATTTGTAGGACGTGATTAATTTTCTTGCCTTTAAAAAAAGTCATCAAACTTTAGACCTGAGAAAGTTGCAGGAAATATTTTCATCTAGTGTCGTGTTTGACAAGCCACTTTCGCAGCTCTCAATTTTCTCCTCATTTTCTTTAAAAAAGAGACTACCTAACTTGGAAATCTTGTTAACCTCTCCTTTCGATGTAACAACCTAACTTTTTCTCTGAATCTTCCATCTCGTGGATGGATTTTTCCACATATTTGCACTTTGAATGGGCTATAAATCTGCAAAGTAAAGCTACTCAATCTGTTGTGCCACATAGGGAAAATTCTAATATAGTATTGCTTTTCTCTATTTTTGGAAGGCAATAAAATGGGTTTGGGAATTTGGGTACTGTTATTACTGCTGCCTAGTGCCATCTATTATTTGCTAATTCAGACGAAACTGTCACTTCTTCAATCAACAAAATTATTACATTAAAAATATACTTTTTAAAATGACTTACACTAAAACAAAAATTCTAATTGACCTTCTACATCTTTTTTTGCACACCCATTGCACACTAATGTAAAATTTGTAGTAATAATACTCGTAATTGCACTTTGGTGTGCAATAGGTACATAGAAATATAATTTTAATAAGATAAATAATTATAAATTAAATGTATTAATTTTAATAAGATAAATAATTATAAATTAAATTTATTACAATAAATTTTTAATTATTTCTTTTTATATTAAATATTGTGCTTGGGTTGAGGCTGGCCTCAACCCAAGCATAATATGTGATCAAAATATTTACATAAACCAGAATGAAACCAAAAAACATAAGCTATCAACAACCCTAGAGCAAAAAAAAAATAGAAAGAGAGCACTCAAAGAACCGATCAGCTCTAGAGGATATTATTCCAATTAATAGCCTAGGAGGTCCAACCAAGATGGCCCTCCATCCAAATGACTTCCTTATTATCAGCAATTTGAGCCATTGAGGAAAGATTATCAACCGGAGGATCATGGTTTTCTTTGATTTCTTGCAGCAGACAATCAAGGACCAAGTTGAAGGCCGAGTGGATGAACATAATCTTTCTCCACACGTATCAATCATTAAGCTCATAAATGAGCACAATCACATGCCCGTCTTTTAAGAGCTGAGCAAGCTTCTTATGCTCGAGCCTAAGGGTACCAAAAATCTGCTCAACAACATGAGAAAGGGTGAGACTTCGAAAAGACTTAATAAGGGTCCTAATAATACCTTGAAATCTATCTTCATTCCTAGCTTTCCAAATGAACCAAAGAATAGAGGAAGAAAGAGAGAACCAAAGTATATTAGCATCCTTTTTAAGACCATGAATAAAACCAGTAACAACTTCTAGAATAGTAGTGAAAGTGGGCACTTTAATACCAAAAAGAAGCCATATTTCTTTAGCAAAATGACAGTCAAAGAAAATATGTCTCCTAGTTTCAGGAACCTGCAAAAGCTACAAAGCTCAACAAAAGAATGATCTCTATGCATAGGTAATCTATCAAGTAATAATTTCCATTTAAAATATTTAATCTTAGGAGCAACCAAGACCTTCCAGAGCCAATTGAAATACTTATGCCACGTGAAAGAAATAACTTTATAAACCACAAATAAAATATAAATATAATTTTTAAGAATTATTAGAAATATTTAGCATACTACCAATGTAAAAAAAAAAGAAGATAAATATAATTTTTAAAAATTATTAGAAATATTTAACATATTACTAATGTATCAGCAATTATATATACTAATTGTATAATTATAGATTTAAATTATCATGTATTAAGGAATTGTGGAAAACTAATGCATGTCATATATAATTATAAAATATAAATATATGAAGTTAGCTTAAAATCAAGTATCTTTATATTAATATAATTACATGTATTACATATGTTTAAATATATTATATTATTATAACTATAATTTTAAGCAATATTTAAATTAATTCTAATATTAAATCTATTATATATACTAAATTAAATATATATTGAAACTACAAATAATGGACATTCTTTGAATGCAATATATTATTAACTCTAATCATTATGTAAACCCTACTAATATATGTTAGGAAAGGGAACATTGAGGGGAGTGGGGGGGGGGGGGGTTGAATCAATGTTCTATAATATTAATTTCTGATATCTTGAAACTTAACTTAATTGTTTAAGTACTGAGTTGAATAACAATGCAAGTAAAGTAAAAAACCATAACACATAACACCAAATATGATTACGGGGAAACCTTGGCCAAAGGAAAAACCCTGGTGGGAATTAATACCCACTAATAATTGTACTTGTGTATTATGAACCTGTTAATGTTCCTTAGCCCTGTTAGGAGCTGTCTTACAATGCATTAGTACAATGACCTTGTTAAGGGTCAGACCTTATTAGGAGTCTTCAATAACAAACCTGTTAGGGGTGATTGGCTCACTGCCAAAGCTCATTGCTCAATAGAGAAGGCTACAACCTCCTGGATATCAGATACACACTATATCTACAATGGTGAATTGCTGCTATGACATTGCTTGTCTGATCAGTTCCTTATGTGTGCTGATGCTTTAACCTCTTGTAAAGCTCTATATCATTCTGACTGCTCTTCACATACTTCTACTCTACTATCACATCTTCTATATCCGACATCATGCTCAAATACAAAGACACATGTCTTATTTATAGGTGCAAACAAAACTATTCTCTAAGTCGGCCTATAACCTATTACATACAATGCTTCCAAATGAATTGGCTCAAGCATGTTTACATGTACAATGATATTAACAAGTTTATAACACATTTACAATAGGTGCATAGCCTTTACAAAAAAATATTATACACACTAACCAAAATACTAATAGTCAGCTCCATGCTCTGTTATGTTCTGCCGCTCACTGTCTGTGTCACTTCGACTCGCTATAACTTCTTCATACTAACACATCTGATCATGCATTCTTAACCATAACTTACTAACATATCCAAAATATTATCTTCAAGGGCACATATCAAAACTCGGTCATACGCACGTGTGCTTATTCTTTGTTCCTTAGGTGCTTCACTGACTGTCTTGTCTTCCATACTTAGCCATTTTCTGATCTTCTAAGTTATGCACTGACTCCAAAACTTAATATGAATTTGTTTCCATAATGAAAACACTAAATCTTAGTCATATACACTAGTATAATCAACTTTCCAACAATCTCCTTTTTTCTATTAAGGGCAACAAAGGAATATGGCGAAGTTACTAAACTAAATCTTTACAAAAAACTTTCTAACATATATCCTTATCTTTTTCTGTACATTATATGCTCTATCTTATATCTCCCTTTTACTACTCCATATTACTCTATCCTTCTCCTATTCCATATTACTCTACTCCCCCTTTGACATTAATGACAAAGGTGCTAAAAAATGGAACTTCAAGTACTTACACATTGAGTACATCTGGGTATGCAATCTTCAAGTTTTGGATCTCTTGCTTCCAAAATGCCTTGAGTGCATCTATAGTCTGGAGATGGGTGCATAATGCATAAGTTAGCTTCTCCATCTTCTCCAATTCTATACATGACCCTTGATCATATGTTACAATGGTAGCATCAATCGCCTTGATATTTTGATTCAACACATCCAATGAGGGTGCAAGTGCATGTCTTAACTATGCTCTCCTAGCCATTATCTTAGCTATCTCTTTCTCTTCCTTCTCAATCTTGTCTAACTGTCCTTGATAGACATTATTACACATGTTTACATCTTGTGAGGGATCTAGCACTGATTTTCTCACAGCTGCCATTAGAGATTTAGCTTCTTGAATCTTCTTGGAAAGATTTGATGTGAGTTTGTCTTGGCTCATACAGTCAACTATAATCTTTCTTCCTTTTGCTGCAAAGTCCTTCAGCATAGCTTGACCAACCTTAAGAGAATTGAGGTCAAGTGCAAAGTTACCTATCAATTCACTTAGCCTTTTCTTGCTATACTTCTCTTCTGTAATCTGGGATGCTGAATCCTCAAGACTTGAGAAATTTACTTTGAAACTTGATAGGATGGCACTGACATCATCTACTAAATGAACATTTGATACTTTCTTTTCCTCAGGCATGTTGGAGCTCTAAGTTTGGGCAAAATTTGGAGTCCTATATAGTGATAAAACCCTAAAAAATGGCCTCTTAAACTCCATGCCCAATAATTAATGGTGGAGTACATGAAATGGGATAAAAAAATTATATTAATTTTCAATTAAAAAGTTGAGAGATTATGGAAGGAAGCTATGTGACAAGAACAATCAAAATTCTATGATCACAGCCTTCAGAAAATGCTAGAATTTTGACCTGCTATGAAGATGATGTCGACAGAGGTAGAAGCTGATTGAATTTTAAAAATATAAAAAAGACCCAGTTCGGGAAATCAAATTTCCTATTTCCAACTAAAATATTAGCTTTCCATGAGGTGTTTTGGTTTTTTGACCAAGCCCAAATCCGAAAGTTAGGTAGTTATTTTTTAGTTAGTTTATTATTTTTTCAAAATAATTTGTAATAAGGGTTGTGTCTTTTCACCCTAAAGAGGTGTGAAAGCCACTCAAACACACACACACACACACACACACACACATATATACATAATGTAAAATGTAGAGAGAAGACAATACACACAATAAAAGGAAGATTTTCATAGAATAAAATTTGATCACAACTGCAATATGAACTCTAATGTACTAATTTTTCAACTTTAATAAAGATAAGTGCTCTTCTTTTTATTTGTGGTTATAAGTTATATGTTTTCAATTAGTCTTTCAGATTACTTTGTGAACCAGGGTATCCTACTATATTTTCTATTTGATGCATTCATTTATGATTAATTTGTACAATTTGAATAATGGTAGCATGGTCTGAGAACCTGTTACTATTTCCTTTCGGGCTCTTAAGTTGGGTTAAAAACCATAAGACCTATTGTATAAGTTGTTTTAAATTTTGTTTCAATAGAATCTTGCAAGATGATGGTCTCGCTTTATAGGAGTGAGTTACCTTAAAATCGTCTCTGATTGTATGCAGGATTGAAAGTTTTATGACTCTATAGCCCAAGTATTTAGAAGGCACTGATCTAACTATTATTTGTAAATTGTCATTTAGTTCATACATTTGTAGTTTATAGATCATTAAAATCATTATTTCAAAAGCATTACTTTTAATTATTTAGTATAATCCATTTAGTCAAGTATTATAGAATAGAGATTTTTAGGAGATTATTTTCTTTCCTCAAAGGATCATTCACTGCCTTTGGAAGAACTTTGTTTATTTATGTACACAGTTGTGAAACATAGAGAATTTGATAGTTTAAAGTGAATTTAGGCCTACCAGCCTTGGCTTGATTAAGCTAGAATTGCAAAGGTATCAGTGTGTACCTGTCAGTTGGCCAAAAGTGATCCATCATTTTTGGGCACCAACAAGGCAGTAGGATATTTAGAATGTTGACTGATTCAACAAACAATGGATTCCTCATTACTTGTTTCTCGTTTTCTTTCTCCATTGCTAACACACTGATCTTTATTAAGTCTTCTTCTCCCCATGAATCTAGACTTGTTGTGTCAGGGGTCAAAGTAGACAACAATGAAATTGAGGGCTTAGGGGTAAGGAGTCTACTAGTCATAACTTAACTCTTTACCTTCACTGGAAATTCAATTGAAGGTTCTTCTTTATGTTCCTCTTCCTTCTCACTTTCATGTCCTGTCAGGTCTTCAACTCTCTTTTATTTTTCCTCTCCTATTAGGTCCTCAATCTGAACTTCTTCTTGCTACATAGGTGAATTATCACCGCATAGTATCTTTGCCTCTTCTGTGCTGACAAAGGCTTCCTCAAACTTATCTAAGTCCTTATCTATGGCCACCATTAATATTTCAACATTATCAATCATGATAGTGTCATTTTTTGTTTCAGGCATGGGCACAGATTCCATTGCTTCACTAGGTGCTATTATTGAGGGTGCAAAATCATGTGGACCTGTCACAGGTGCATTAGGGAACTTAGATGCTTTTACTTTCTCAGTGGATACTTGTGTTGTAGGTGTAGTAGGAGGATACATGTGTCTATCCAAGAATACTTTCTCAAATTCTTTTTCAGTCTCCTTTGCTACCAATTCATAGTCCTTGTTCATGATCTACAGAGTTCTCAACTTGGTTCTTAGGTGAGGCTTCACCAAATCCAATAACAATGATTTCTCTTCAAATGAACAAAAAGGGAGGCTTTCATCTAGCATCTTTTCTCTTATTCTGAAATCTTCTTCTATAGCTTGTCTCTTCAAAGAATCAAGTATATTCCATACTTGATCCAGAATAACTGTCTTAAGTTCCAAGATTGTCTTCTTGAACTTAATCATATGCTTTATTATCATACCATGGATCTCTGATTTATCTATCTCACTATATTTATCATAGAACTTAGCTTTCTGATCAATTTTTCCTTCATCAACTATCCTAGTTCTCAACACTTCAAGATTCGGTCTGAATCCTACCTCAGGAGGTGCTTGAGTGTTTCTACCTTTGTTTCTTATTTTTCTAGAGGATGGGTGGCTTGCGCTGGTCTGCTTCTTCCTCTTAGGCATCCTGCTAGGATTAGGAGGTGGTGTGGACTCCAGATCAATAGTGTATGTGGGTGCAGGAGTATTTTCTTCTATCTTTTTCTTCTTCTCCTTAGGTTCATCAGATTTCTCTATTTTTATTTTAAAAGAGGGTGTACTCTCAAGTTGCATTACAATCTTGGCTTCCCTTGCCTTATCTAGGTCTGCTTGTGTAACTCCATGGATTTTTTAATATCTCTGATGTTATCTTGGATGCTTTCCTTTTTGTTGCTACGCTGTTCAAGACTGAATCTACCTATCTTGTCTTCTCCTCATAAGTACCCCATCTTGGTTCATTGGGATCCTTAGGCACTGATAGTGGGACTTGTGCATAAGCTTCCAGAATATGTTCCTCTACATCATAACCAAGTGGATGAATCCACTTAGTTCTAGGCTCTACAACTTCCATGCAAGTTGTATCTATCTCTACCAGAAAGCATATACTGTCCTTACACTTTTCAACTATTCTCTTAGGTATCATATACATTCTTTGCATCTTGATTCTAAATGTCTTTATTTCTAATTCCATGTAGTCCTTCAAGGTACTCTCAAATGATGCCTTGAATGATATATGTGGCATTGTAGGTATGCTCCTATCTAGATAGATATATGATACTTTTCCAGCAATATGGAAGTACATATAAATGATAAGTGACCCAAACCTAAACACTTTTCTCTTATCATGCTTGATAGCTCTAATGTTATCCATCAATTGTGTGCTCAAGATCTCACACAAGTTGAACTCTCCATTTTCCTTAACAATTCTGATAGCTACCAAAATAGTGGCTGCGGACACAATATTAACTCTATTTGCATGATGGAATTTGTAACCAAGTATCATCGCCATGAGTTTGATATCCTTCTCCTCAATTTTCTCTATGGTCATGCCATGCTTATCACTGTGAGACTTACATTCCTGCTCCACCAGTTTCCTGACATCCTTACCAGTAGGAAGAATGGCGACTGTCTTAGATAATCCTATCATCTCATAAATGAGATCTGAAGTGATGCAAACTAGAACTTCTCCTATCCACAATAGGTCATCATGAATTCTGCTCAACATGATCTTAATCCATTCAGATTCATAGAACTCATATGCAGTCGCATACTCAATGATTGGGTGATTTTCAAGGTGTGTGAACTCTTCCATGAATGTAATGTCATGTTTCATCATTGACTCTAAGTTCAACCTTATTCTATCCAATATTGCAGGTTCCTTCTTATAGTAAATGTATGCGTGTATGTCTTCTACATGCATTAATCCCATCAGAGTCCTAGAGAATGCTCCTTTTAGGTCATCTAGGATTGTCTTGAAAGGATACTTCTTAAATATGTACCTCTTCCTTTCAGCAACATCAAAAGAAACTGGAGTGGCCATTACTTACTTGATCAATCACTTAAATAGGTTTCCAAGAGGGTTTCTGAATTGTCATGACTGAACGAAGGTTTCACAACAATTTTCACACTTTTTCACTGATAAACCAACTTCAATCTTTCAACACAAACTACTTTGATTTCTTATGCTCTCCAAAGGCTTGATCTGGAATGCAAATGTGTGAATAATGGATCTCCGGTGACTATTAAAGAAATTTTCTATCATTAATGCCTGCCATCATAATTTTCTTTTGCTAACAATCAAGTTGTGTGCTCTCACATACAACATCAATTAGTCTCCAAATAGTTATAACTAAAGGTTCATACTCTGAGGGTGAGTATACTAGCCGTGCAGGGGTCTAGAGCTAATCTATCTCCCCCTATGACCATGAGGGTCATTCATCTAGAAGTGGAAGGTGCATCCATCATAGATGCATCCACTACATAGTCATCAACTTTATCTTTCTTTACTTCCATCCACACCTTGCTTGCATCTTCTGTAGCTTGCACAAACTTGACTTCTCCTGATTCATCCAATATTGATCCTTGAGACTTTTTAGGGATTTCTTGCCTTTGTGCTTTTGATCTCTAGAACTTTGAGATGTGTCCAGCCTTGTTACAAGAGTGACAAATAACTGGAGGCCTTATATTCCTTAGTGCAAATGAGTTACCATACTGTGTCTAGCTATGTGACCATTATAATTGCATATCTGACATGTAATGTTTTGAGGACTTCTAACATTCTACTGTGGTTGATTTCTTTTCTTTTGTTGAGTCTTATTTCTTTGATTTGATCTACAATTCATAGCTCTATGACCAAACTTATTGCACGAATAACAATAACCATTGAAAGGTCTTACCTCTTTACAATCTCTTGCAATATGTCCATGCTTGTTATAGGCATAAAAATTTTTGTTTACTAGCTTGTGCTCATCTTTAGATGGTTCTATTTTAGCTTCAGTATGATCTTCAATCTTCTTAGCTTCTATAGATTCTTTTGGTGCTTTCATTCTTCCTCGCATATCATTGATTTGATTTTGTGCTTCATTGAATCCAATACGATTGGTATCTCTTTTAATCTTCTATGCATATAATTGTGACTCTATGAGATCCTCACTTGTGTGCAATTTGTCAATATGATTCTTTGCTTCAGTCAATTCATATTCTTCCTATTTCTTGATCTTCTCTAACTCCAAGATTTTCATGTTTGCTTGCCTCAATTCTTCGTCCAGTTGCTTATTTTCTTTGACCCGTTCTTCATAGACTTCCTAATTTTTAAATAGCTTTTCATCCAACTCTTCAATTTGATCCTTCAGAGATGTGTTTTCCTTACTCAACTTTTTGACCATTTTTCCTAAATCAGTTGTAGAGCAATCTTTCAAGTCTTTTCTCAGTTTCTTGACAAATACTTGTGCTTCAATAACCTTCAATTTCTTTTTTAGATCTATCAAGATCTTCAAGAGCTGCTTCAAGATTCTTCTTCAGATGTTTTACTTCATCCGAACCCATGATCTCCTCAAGTCACTACGACATTTGGGGTTAAATTTCGATGCTAATTTGTGAAGCCACTACAATTTATGTTTTATTTTTGTATATTTTTTTTGCAAGTGCCCTCGACGGTGTCATAATAGTGATGATGATGTCGTAATTGTGACACCCATTTGGTTATAAACAAAAAAAAAAGAAAAAGAAAGTGTTATTTGTAATTTTTGTGAATTCAAAGAGCTGCCGCAAAGATGACACTGCACTTTTGCATGGCACAAAGAGGGCATTCAAGTTTGGCGTGTGCGAAGAGGCTGGCACCATGTGGGAAGATGGCACTGGCACTTGAGGTAGGCATTTGAGCTTTGTCTTCTCATTAACTCAATTTCATTTTGATGGAATTTGTTGATTTAATGGCACAATATGAATGTTAATAATGGCATTATTTACATCTTAGCATTTGGAATGTTCGATGACTCCCTGTTTATGATCATTTCATGAAGAAATGTCTTGGTGGCTCACGGGCTGCAAGCTAGGGCATCATATATTGTTTATGAGCTCACTATTGAATACTGACATTGTTTACATCTTTTCATTTGGAATGCTTGATGACCTGTGAGGTTTGAGAGCTAGGACATTGTTTCTATTACATTCAAGGCATTGTGTGAAGTGTTTGATCTCTCTTTATTTTTTTTGTTGTTGATATTCACTATGTGGTACTCCCTGTTTATGATAATTTCAAGAGGAAATGTCTTGATGGCTCGTGGGCTGCAAGCTAGGGCATCATACATTTTTCATGAGTTCACTATTTAATACTGACATTGTTTTCATCTTTTCATTTGGAATGCTTGATGACCTATGAGCTTTGAGAGCTAGGGCATTGTTTCTATTACCTTCAAGGCATTGTGTGAAGTGTTTGATCTCTCTTTATTTGTTTTGTTGTTGATATTCACTATGTGGTAGTCCCTATTTATGATCATTTCATGAGGAAATGTCTTGATGGCTCGCAGGCTGCAAGCTAGGGCATCATACATTGTTCATGAGCTCACTGTTTGATCTCTAGCCAGGCCATGTAAATTGTACTAGGCCAACCCAATCAACCCAACAAAACGTGTCATGTTTATCTTTTTCAAATACACTTGTTCACCATTTTGTTCTTGATCTTCACACAAATATTGCATCAAAAGTAATTGTAAACAATGATTCAATACTCTTAGTTTTTATTCAAATCTATTCGAAACTCCTATCAACTCATTGTCCAATAGTTAAATTAACCTATGACTTTAAAGAACGAATTATGAAATATAGTTGTAGGTAGTTATCATTTTTATAATGATGGAGGAGTCAAAGGTAATGATCAATGAGGTTGCTTCTATTAGATCATACATTAATACACTTATTGTTTTAAATTTGAGCTCGGGCATCATGCAATTTTATTGTTGTTATTGCATGCTTGCTATTGTTGTGCACCATATATTGTTTTATACACTGTTTATTTCATTGAGACCATGAGCTTGGCATTTGTAATGTAGTTTCTATTATTGGATCAATGCTACCATGTTGTTGAGTTTGTGTATGGCTTGACTATGCACATGCATAATTGTAGATGAGGATCAGTAATAGGGTGCCAAGCATTGCTCAGATCCTTTGGATCTAACCCCATCTTTTCCTTCCTTGTAGGTTTTGGATCATACAAGAGCATACTGGATTGAACCCTGGGTCAACACTTCATTACTTCAGGCAATGTCTGGTACCTTCATTATTTATGTTCATCCACTTATGTATGTTTGCATTCAATCATATTCTTCTAAAATTTGGCTATTAGCGACCATATATGATGATTCTTGATGTTTTTGGGACATTTGATGAAAAGATGTAAAAGTTTCTTAAAAGTTTATATTTTTTATTTCAAGTTTTAAAATCATAAAGTGAATAAAATTTAAAGATAGAAAATTAAGATAATCTTTCTCTTCACTTTAAAAAAAACATAAAGATCATAAAGCATAGTAAAAACATAAATCTCATAAAGCATGGTAAAAGAGGGCCCTAACTATGGTAAAATGGGAAAGTTGCCACCTTGCACTGCTCTTCATATGGAAGCTGCTAAGGAACTATGTTATAAAATTTCAAGGCATGGAATTTTATAATTTTTGACATCATACTTTTTTCTCCTTAGCATTGAGTTTACAATGTGGGGGAGTCGAAGAAAATATATGTATAGTTATAAAAGTTCATGCCTTGAAATTTGGCATGAAATTTTATAACATAGTTCCTTAGCATTTGATCTTTATATGGCAGCCATGACTTGAGGTAGGCATTCGAGATTTTTCTTCTCATTAACTCAATTTAATTTTGATGGAATTTGTTGATTTAATGGAAAAATATGAAAGTTAATACTGGCATTGTTTACATCTTTGCATTTGGAATGCTCAATGACCCACGAGCTTTGAGAGTTAGGGCATTGTTGCTATCACCTTCAATGCATTGTGTGAAGTGTTTGATATCTCTTTATTTGTTTTTTTGTTGATATTCACTATGTGGTACTCCCCATTTATGATCATTTCATGAGGAAATGTCTTGATGGCTCACGAGCTACAAGCTAGGGCATCATGCATTGTTTATGAGCTCACTATTTGAGCACCTTATGTCCCTATTTGATTGGTCAGTGCTCTATTTGTTATATTGATGCTATTAGATCAAATAGGTACATCAATAATAAAATACTACACTTACTATTTTGAATTTGAGCTCTGGCATCATGCAATGTTATTGCTGTCAAAACAGTAAGTGTATTAATGATCTAATAGTAGTAACCTCATTAATCATTACCTTTGAATCCTCCATCATTATAGAAGAGATAACTACCTCCAACAATATTTCATAATTCCTCCTTTGAAGTCATAGGTTAGTTTAAAATGGAGAGGGGTCTTGAAATATCGTAAGTAAAAATATTACACAGTGGCATTTAGATTAAGTACACTATGAATTCACATGCCTTTAATTATGATACACTTTTGAAATTATCACTCATTGGTCATTTGACAATTCAAGATATAAGTATCAGAATATAAACTGTTGTAAAAGGAAGAAACACATATGTATCATCATTTAATACAAAATATAAAAGTATCCCATAGACACATAGTTGTTATTATAAAACCATCCTCTAATCCCATGGTGTACTAGTCTCTAGGTAAGAACAATTTACTTAAGCCATCATATAAGTATCATCTTAAAGTTTAAATAGACATTGACTATGGATATATAACACCGATCCATAATAAATTACATAGTTGCACTGCAATTTCTATGTCCACTGCCATTAAAATATATCACTCCTCTTGTTATATAGGCATCCTTCTCATTAAGTGTTTCCATTAAAATATATTACTCCTCTTGTTATATAATGTATTTGCATACTTGTTTCTCTTAAATATTATTACCATTTCACTCAAATTTACATGACATTAAAGCCAAGCCCAAAATGTATACATATGTTTAAGTATAGGAGAAGTTGGATTCTGCAACTATTGAAAAAAAAAACTATACCAATAGCAGCTTACGAGAAACTATACTTGTGCTTACCACACCATACCTCAACATCATAATGCTTATCATTTTCAAGATTCAGCGAGGCTTCATACCACACACCGTTCATAGATTTGTATGCAACACTGATTTAGGTTGGAGGTAAACTACATGTGTCATGTAAAAAACATGGTTGAATGCAATTTCTTTTGCACATTTTTAGTTGAATGCAATTTATTTTGCACATTTTCAAGAGTTTTCCCACCAATACAAGCTTAAATAACACGTTGAACGTAATCTACAAACATTGCGTGGTATGAAGTCTTGCTGAAGCTTGAAATATATCACTCCTCATGTTATTGTCAAAATTAAATTCAAATATTTCTCAAAACATTTATTCTTGTAGAATTAAAATATCCTTATCTCAATAATAAAATAATCTTGCACAATAGCTGTTAAATCACATTAACACACACCCATACTTGTGCTTACGACACCATACCCCAACATCATAATGAATTGTACAAATTGCAAGAGAATAATACAAACTTAGTGAATTCATCACCATCACAACTTGCACCCTCACAAACTACCCTTTATTCTGTACATTAGGATCATAAAGTGATGCAGAGGGATGTGGTGGACTTCAAGGTCTGTGGAAATTTATAAGGGAAATACAAGACTTGCAAGGTTTTACCCCAAAATGGCCTAGGGACACCTAATAGCTTAAAGTAAGTGTACACTAGACTAAACAATGTCTCAGCACTGTACCTAGTTTTTAGGCCTATAATGAGGTCATTTTACAAAGGAAGTATACACCAGACTTTGACCCAATCCTCCAAACCCTGGATAGTCTTTTGTTTGGACTCCAATAGTTTAGACCCAAAAGCCCCAAAATCCTCTTCAAGCCCTAGAAATGAGAGTTTTCTAATTAGATGGTCTCCAAACATTTTCTTATTGATCTGATGGATTCAACACCTTGAGTTCAACATATGAACACTTTAGTGTTCATATGTTGAAGTTGTAGGTTAGTTTAAAATGGAGAGGGGTCTCAAAATATCATAAGTAAAAACATTACACAATGGCATTCAGATTAAGTACAATATGAATTCACATGCCTTTAATTATGATACACTTTTGAGAAGCTTGTCATAATATATATATATATATATATATATATATATATATATATATATATATATATATATATATATATATATATATTGTCAAGTAATAAAATCTTATAAAAAAACATACATTGTGTGAAGTGTTTGATCTCTTTTTATTTATTTTGTTATTGATATTCACTATGTTGTATTCTCGTTTATGATCATTTCATGAGGAAATGTCTTGATGGCTCACAAGCTGCAAGCTAGGGCATCATGCATTGTTTATGAGCTCACTGTTTTAGCACCTAATGTCCCTATTTGATTGGTTGGTGCTATGTTTGTTATATTGATTCTATTAGATCAAATAGGGACATCGGTAATAAAATAGGGACATCAGTAATAAAATAATACACTTACTATTTTGAATTTGAGCTTAGGCATCATGCAATGTTATTGTTGTCATTGCATGCTTGCTGCTATTGTGCACCATAACAACAACAAGAATGCAATGTTATGAAATTTTGGGATTAAATTGGTGAGTTCGTATACTTTCTCCATTTTAAACTAACCTATGACTTCAAAGGAGGAATTACGAAATATAGTTGTAGGTGGTTATCTCTTCTATAATGATGGAAGAGTCAAAGGTAATGATCAATGAGGTTGCTGCTATTAGATCATACATATATTAATACACTTACTATTTTGAATTTGAGCTCAGGCATCATATATTGTTTTATACATTGTTTATTTCATTGAGACCGCGAGCTTGGCATTTGTAATGTATTTTCTGTTATTGGATTAATATTAACATGTTGTTAAGGTTGTAGATTTCCTTTTACTAATCTTGTATGAACAAAATATATACCATGTTGACTCACAGCCCATTAGGTTTTTCTTGATAACACATTTGACATCATACTTTTTGCTCCATTTTGGTCTTGATTTACTCACTGCGGGCATATGTTTCCTGAGTGCACATGTTTTGTAGCATAGTTCATTTTAGAAGTGTATGGCTTGACTATGCACATGCATAATTGTAGATGAGGATCAATAATAGGGTTCTGGGCATTGTTTAGATCCTTTAGATCTAACCCCATCTTTTCATTCCTTGAAAGTTTTGGATCATACAAGAGCATATTGGATTGAACCCTGGGTCAACACTTCATTACTTCAGGAAATGTTTGGTACCTTCATTATTTATGTTCATCCACTTATGTATGTTTTCATTCATTCATATTGTTCTGAAAGGTGGCTATTAGTGACCATATAGGACCATTCTTGATGTTTTTGGGTCATTTGATGAAAAGATGTAAATAGGGACATCAGTAATAAAATAGGGATATCTTAATCTTTATGAGCTCAAATTCAAATTAGTAAGTGTATTATTTTATGACTGATGTCCCTATTTGATCTAATAACATGAATATAACAAATAGAGCACCAACCAATCAAATAGGGACATGAGATGCTCAAACAGTGAGCTCATAAAATAATATATTTAGTCTTAATAAAATCTTATAAAACAACATATATTGTGTGAAGTGTTTGATCTCTCTTTATTTGTTTTGGTTTTGATATTCACTATGTGGTACTCCCGGTTTATGATTATTTCATGAGGAAATATCTTTATGGCTCACGGGCTGTAAGCTAGGGCATCATACATTGTTCATGAGCTCACTGTTTAATACTGGCATTGTTTACATCTTTTCATTTGGAATGCTTGATGACCCGTGAGCTTTTAGAGCTAGGGCATCATTTCTATTACCTTCAAGGCATTGTGTGAAGTGTTTGATCTCTCTTTATTTGTTTTGTTGTTAATATTCACTATGTGGTACTCCTTGTTTATGATCATTTCATGAGGAAATGTCTTGATGGCTTGCAGGCTGTGTTGGGAGTATTCTTAATTTTCTGAGGCTTTTATCCAAATGTTGGTTTAGTCCTCTAGTTTGTAAAGTTTCCTAGGTATAGGTGTCAGAAGTTCTTCAAAAAAATTTCATAACCCACTTCAAAAATCTTTACTCTAGGTCTTGTCCTTGAATAATGTCGAATTCATGCAAAAGTCCTCATGTTTGGCCTCTTATTTTTCTTTTTATTGTTACCTTTTTAAGTCACTTGAGTGGATTAAATCATGCACGTGCTTAATTTTTGTGTTTGCTGAATCGGAAAAGGTCATAGCGTGTCTTATATATTATTCGGTGATTTAGTGAACAAGTCAATCTTATGTTAAGCATCAGTTTAGTCGCGTGGTCTCTAAGTATCCCGGTTAACACCTCAGCTATTCAGCAAACTGGAGAATATGTTAAAAATGTTACATGTCACCTTTGTTCGCGTAGTCTCCAAATATCTGGTGGTTATCAGAAAACATATGGTGATTCAATGAATGCATTATCTCTAATTCACGTATTCCTTGGTGGTTCTTCGCAAATATTTCAGTGACTTGGCGACCACGATTATCGCTCATTCTCTCAATCTAGCGGTTAAAGGCAAAATAACCTAGCAACTTGGCAAATAATGTAGATCATTGTCAGGGTCAATGGTTGTGGTTTAATCTCAGGTATTATTGGGTCCTACATGTTTCATTTGGCGAATAAGTGAATGTGTAAAGACTTCAAAGTTTGGCAGCCCCGACAGTTTGGTATGAAGAATTTCGTGGAACGGGTGTTTTAAAGTGTTCGCTTGTTCTCAGAATAAATTAGTAATAAGATAAATGATTTAGCGATTCAGAAAGTCATGTGGTCACGGGTTCTCTAAAAGGAAAAGGTAAAGGGCGTAATCATTTGGCAAATGTGCGAATAAAAGCATTGGCTAAGTTTTGAGTTTTCAATCGCTTAATCGCAGATTGAAATACTCAGTGTTTAATATGATCTGGCGATTCAATGAACCCTTTGTTCACTGAATCTCGTAATCAAATGACTAATGATCAAATATTTTAGTGAACTGGCGACAGCCGTAGATCATCAACAAGATTAATGATTCATTCAGAATCTCAGAGTAAAGGTGATGGTTAAGAAAGATTCAGCAATTCAGAGATTGAAGGCTTCGCCAGTTCTCCAAGTGATTTAGTGGTTAGGTGATCCATAAAGCAAATGTGTGAACCCTTTGTTCACTGAATCTCCAAAAGATTTAACAGTTAGCCATGACATTAAGAGAATGCGAGATGGCTTTGTTCGCTAGTTCGCCAAATAATAAGTGCAGTTAAGTGCTCGAAGGTAGTTGCTGTGTTCGCTAATTCATGAAAAGTATCATGAGTTAAGGGTTGCAGTTTGAGAACCCGTGAAAGCTTTGGTTGCTAGTTCTCTGAATATATGCTAGGGTTAACATTGCATTCAACGATCATGAGAAGCTTTCAGTCGCAGATTCGCTAAATGGGCCCAGTTGGAAAAGGTAATAAAAGAAAAGGAAAGGGACCGTTGCCTGCGTGGATAAAGTACAGTATCAAGCTGGAAAGTGAACTAATGAGCCATCCAATCAGTTTCAAAGGAAGATTGCATGACGTAAACAAGTTTAAAGTGCAGGATCTTAATCATTTGCCTCTTTTCCTTGTTTTCAAGTTTTTTAAAATCTATCTATCAACATCTGTACATCGGCTAGCTCCATTTTGAAAATTGGTGACATGTGAAATTGAATGCGGGAACAATTAAGGAGATTTAAAATGATTGTGGTAGTTGTACATACTTGTCTACATTGATAAATAAGTTAAGCTCATTGTTTCCTGTGTCCAAAATCATTCGAAGAGAATTGTGTCATTCTGAAGCAATTTTTGAGGGCTAAGTGAATCCATTTTGCAGAGATTGAAGATAATCTTGAAGCCAAGATAAGTCAACCTGAGAGAAGCGCAGCATCTTCTAGCAGTGAAGAAAAGGCTAAAAGTGGTGAAGATAAGGGCAAGCCTAATTATTCAGATGAGTTTTTGAAATTGCTACCTGGTTCCAGTCAAAACAAAAGAGCTCCTGATGATGTTTTTGAAGATGTTCTAGGGTCTTGTAGAGATCCTATCACACCGAATACCACAGGTTATACTATCTTCAATTTCTTTTATAAAAATAGAGATAGTCATATCCCTATATGTAATGGTTGGGCTTTAGGGTTAGGGAAATTAGTAGTGCCTTATGTATTCCTGGATGCAAATTTAATTGTTGCTCTAGCTAGGTGCTACGACCCTATTTCTAAGACTATTAGGAAAGAGGACCAGTTAGCTTTGGTTACTCTTGATAGGGGTTCGTTCATGAAAGCTTTTAATGTTTATACATCCACTTCTACTAAAATTGATTTGAGCAAAGAAAAGGAGAGGTATAAGAAGAATATAGGGATAGTGAAGGACCAAATAACGAAGCATATCCCAAAATAGGATAAGTATATAGCTCCCCTCCCCGCTCACATGAATGTCCCTTACCAATTTAAGTCCCTTCAGCATTACATGAAGCAAACTTGTTATGGGTTGTGTAGGGTTTTGGGAATTGATGGAGATGCAGAGTATTTACCAGCTGACCTTTTGATGATTATCCTAGACATCCAGAATTATTTGGTTAACACTGACTATGATTACATCCAGTACATCATCGATAGAATGCATGAGGGTCTGATTTCTGTCAAGGATAGTAAGAGCCCAATTAAGTTCATGCATTATTCTTTGCTAATGCACTTAATTTTGTTCTTCAATATTAGTATTTTTGATTCGAACATGCTAAAGCCAAGGTTCAAATTTGAAGGCCAGTATAATCTGGTGCAATTATGGGTGAGGATGTGGAATTCTACTTCCAATGAGGGGAATTTTTGTCTCTTTCAAAATTTCATTGTGTATCCTCTCATAAGGATGTTAGGTATCAACACTACAAGGATATCCCCAAGGGTCCTCAGGCTCCTACGACTAGCGCAGTTTGTGAACAAATGGGAGGGAGATCACAATTGGGGAGAATGCTACAATTTTGAGAGTCTACGGTTGCCCCCAGCCCCCACATCTGTTACCAAAATTTGTGCCTCCAAGGGTTGCTTGTTTGGAATTTGTGTGGCAGTTGATGTGGATAGATAGGGAAATTCTAGCCCCTCACAGGAAGGGTACATTCACGCCTAGGCAATTCAAGATAGGTGACTTCCTGGTAGGAAAGAGGGCATTTCCTCAGATTACTCCATGGTTAAATCAGTTCAAAATGGCTACTCGTGCTTGTACACATGTAGATCCTGAGGGCTTTATCAAAATTGCCAGGATGCTATACATCCCAAACATTGGTGTGAACAAAGAACATGAAGGCTTGGACAAGGAAGACATAGTCAGAAATATCATTGATGATGATGAGGTCAAGAGGAGATGGAACAGGTACTTTGATTTAATAGACTTGTGAAAACAAGTAAGGGCAGCCCAACTTCCTTTTGAGGGTTTCTTCCCTGACCTTCCCTATTTAAAAAGAATTGACAGGATGATAGAGATGCATGACACTCTATCAAATTAGCTGGAGAAGTTGATTGACCAGAGTCAACCAAAGAAAATGAAAGATTATTCATCTTCTAATCAAGAGGAGTTTTCTGATGAATCACAGGAAGGGAACAGCCCACCACAAATGGAAGATGTACAAAGTGTTAGGCCTTGTGAAGACCAACCAGAAACAGGGGATACTCCAGAGCCACCCTTGAAGAGATAGAAGCTTGAGGTGGGAGAGCCTTCAAGGTAGGAAAAATAGAGGAGAACAATTGATAGAGCATCTACTCTAGTGCCAGGTGATAGGGTTTACCATCACCAATTGAGAAAAGGAATAAGAGAAGGAAAGAAGGTGGCCTCTGATGAAGCAGATAATGAACAGTCCTTGTGGTCAGAAAGGGATATCAGAGAGGTCTATCAGGAGGAATTTTTGAGTGATGACTAGTTTATTAAAATTGATGAATTCAAGAGTTTCCTTGTTTGGAATAAGCAACAAGAAGTGAGGAAACTTCTGCCTGAAGGTATGGAACCAAGTGAAGAGACATTGAGAGCCTTAAATTCCTATGATCCTAAACTTGATCCTATAACTGCAGATGAGTCTAGACAACTGGTCAAGTCAAGTGGAATGTTATTGACTCCAGGATGGGATCTAACCTTTGCTTTCATCATAGATCAAATAAGAAGGCAACCGCCAGGCAGCCTGTCATATGAGGTTCACATTGGTGATATGATAAGAGGAAGTGGCTATGACCCTAAGTCTCAAGCTGTTGCAATGTGGTCCATGGCCCCTAGGACTCAAAAGCCATCCCTATTGAGTATAGAAGATAAAATGGAAGGGAATTAGATGATTTGGACTGTGCAGAATACAACTGACCTTGAAGTTTCTAAGGTAGTGACTCATTGGGCTAACCTAAATGAGGCAAAAATAGTTCAATTATCTGAAAGGTACTCGAAGTTGTTTTAAAGTGCAAACCTAGTAGCCAAGGATAGAGATTTAAAATTGATGAAGATCAAGTAGCTAGAAGATGAATTGGCAAAGATCAAAGTTAAGCTAGAAGAAGCTTCGAAGGTGGTTGTTGTTCCCCCTGTGCAGATTGAGGTCCCAATTCAAATTGATGAAGAAGTACCTGAGGGACCTAATGAAGATTTAGATAAGGTAAGGATAGAGGCATCTTTGGACACCATGTCAAAGATTATACAATACAAGTGAGATAAGATAATAGAGAAAATGGATACAGTTTATCAATCAGTCAGCCAATTACACCAGACAAACAGAAAGATAAATGAATCATTGACTGCTTTGGAGCCACTTCATAGTGTTTGGTCTAGAAGAAGTTTTTTGTTTGATAAACTTGATAGCTTACAAGAGCATAAGCCTGAGATCCCTAGAGTAGTTACAGAATTTTTTGAGAAGATTGGCTTAATCAATGCTGTTTCAAAGTTTTTTAAAGGTAAGTCTAACTAGGTAAGGGTTAAGTTGTTTATGTTTGATAAACATTATAGCAAGTATTTGCTTGCGGTATGTGATGACAATGGAAACCTGATCAAGTTGGAAGGATGGAAGCTGTCAATGGATCAGTTGGTGATTACACAAGATGCTTTCCTTAATAATGATAATACTCTGGATTTTGAGAGGTGTAATAACATCATTGATAGTTTATTTAAAATTGAAAATGATTGCATACGATTTGTGGCAGAAGCCAAAAATGTAACTGATTCCATGTGGGACAAGCAAGTTAGCTTGTTACAAGAATTTCAGACTTACAACTGGCCAGCAGATGATGAAGTAGCGGTTTGGGAGAAGCTAACAATAAAGAAGAAAAAGAGGCCAGTTATCCAACTTATAGAAGAGGAGGAGGAATAGAGTTGTAGATGGCATTTGATCCAGAAAATGAGGGAGAGCAAGTTTCAAACAAAGGATGATGTAAATTAGTCGGATGACGGTCATCATTCATGCAGCAAATTCAGCAACTGCTCTGAAATATCTTTAGACAAAGATGCCACCTGCGGAATTGTTGAAAAAAGATCTTTGTAATGTGCTGTTACAATCTGTTTGTCAGTTTGTAATCTTGTCTCTAGTATAGGATCTTTTCTAGCCATCCCAAGCTTGTTGCATCCTTTCAAGGATTCCAAGATGGCTATGTTATAAATAGTAAGTCTTTGTTCTTTTCAAGGGGGTTGAAAAATATACTGTAGAGGTTTGGCTCAATTGTTGAAATCTTATAATATTTTATCAGATTTTGAAATGTATTGATACAGTGAGATTTTATTGGAATACAATAGAATTCCCTTGCATGATTTCAATTGTCTTCTTGTTTGAATTATGTGGCTTTTGTGTATTGAATCTATAAGGTAGTTTTGATATACCATTTACAAGGTATCTGTGATTTTAATCTCTAGCTCCTTTCAAGGAAAGGGTAATGTCTTTAGGTTAATTTCTGAGAGCTTAGGAATTTGGCAAGAATTTGATGATCAAACATGTTTAAGAGAGGATGAATTGTAAGGCACTTCATCTGGGATTTGTTTGTGTTTCATTTAGAAGATTTCTGTAAGTATATGTTTCACTGTTTGACTCTATACTCAAAGATAAGGCACTGGCCTATCCTCGATTTGCAGAGATCTCACCCTCAACAAAACTTAAATAATAATTTACTTTCATGTATTTTTGAACGACTGAGAAGATAAATTTTGTATCAAGGATATAAACTAATGTTGTGATCCTTTCAAGAAGTAGATCTGACATGGGTTAACCTACCCGAGTTCAAAGCACGAAAAGAAGAAGGAGTTTATCCTTGTCACACTTGCCATTTTTTTGCAATAAATGTTTTCTTCCATTAATATCATTGTGAAGCAGTGAGTCTGAAGATAGGTACACCCACCTGGGTCTGTGGAGCCCAAAGTAGAAGAAGGACTTGGTCCTTATCAATTAGCCTTTTCCCTGTAAGAATCCAGAGTTGAGAACCCGAGAGTCAAGTTTGAAAACTATATTGGTGATTCTACATGAAAAAGAGCTAACAAATTGGCGACTCTACTAGGGATAACCTTCTGAATAGCATGCAAAAGGTTAGTGCAAATCCTATATATTGTGCATTTGTAGACCAGTATAAAATATTTTCATTCCTACGTAAAAGTGGGTGGTGACTCTAAACTCTGTGCTACCAGTTGCTAATTGTTGTAAACTTTGCTAATATTGTTGTGCTATACCATGAGTTGACCAAGGTACACTAGGTCTTATTACAAGGATCACCCTGAAGATAATATGGGTGAAGAGCTCCATACACCAAGTAGGAAACAATGGTCTAGAAGAGGTCAGCATACTGCTAGTTCCCAAGGCCCTTCTCAAGAAAGATCTCATGTCCCACTCCCTCATGAGTCCTCATCCTCTTCTGATGATCCCGAACATGTCAAGAGGGTTACACCAAGTGTGCACATGCAGAAAGAAGTAATCACAGAGGTCACAGAAGTAGGTTATTTCCCTGCAAGAGAAATTCTAGAACAACTAGAAGAAACCTCTGCTACTGAGACCACCTCGTATGATTCTAAGAAGTTGAGAGAAGAGGTGATTGCTTTAAGAAAAAAGGAGAGTGAACAAATGGCTGAGATTGCCAATAGGTTGAAAGCAAGGGAACAACAAATCTGTGATTTACTCATAGAGAGGGAGTAACTTCTCAAGAGAACCAAGAAAAATGAGACCCAAGTTAGTGATTTAAACCAATATGTTCAAGGTTTAAATAAGGACTTATTTGGTGACATTGAAGATTTGAGAAAGCAGGCCCAGGATAATAAACCTAAGCAAGGTGAATTTGAGGGAACAGGCCATGTCTTAAGGCAATTGAATCCCTCTGAAATCCAGAGGAATAAGGAGATTATAACTGCTCCCACAGAAATCCCCGATAAGGGAAAATAGAAATTGGTGGGTATAAATATTAATGAGCCCAAGAAAATTGTGGTTCCTCCTAATGTACATTCTCACACAAGTATAGACTTGGAGAAGGCTAGAAAAGCAAAGGAAGAATTGGCTATTCAACTAGAGAAACTTGAGTTGGAGGCTGCTGCTGATGAAATGAAGAGGAAGATTGCCTTCCTACATGCTAACATGAACAAATCCGCTAGTAACTCTATCCCTATCACCATAGGAACAACTCCTTTCAGTCAACCCAATACTTCACTTCCAAATGCTCAAGCCTTTCACCCTGGACAAACTTTACCTGGACCAGTTCCCAATCAAGTTCCCATTATAGCTAGTAGTATAGTGGGAACTATACCCTGTCAAAATGTTGCAACTACCCCTCTGAATCAACCAAATATCCAAAGATGACTAGTTCATTTGGATAGATATAGGCCTTTGTTTTTTGATGGTATTCCTGGCCAACCTAATGCTATCCCCAATGAAATCAGAAAGAAGATCCCATTATTTACTGGGAATAATGTTATTACCTGTGAAGAGCATCTGAAGTTTTTTACAGATAAGGTCAATGATTATGAAAGTGAACATGAAGATGTATTAATGAAGCTCTTTGTTCAATCATTGATTGAGGATGCTAGGGATTGGTATAGGGGGTTACCTGAGAACAGTATTGCATCTTGGGAAGAATTTGTCAGATGCTTTAAAGAGCAATATGCAGAATGTGTGAACTCTAGCTACATGCTCAATGAGTTCAATAATATAAAGAAACATTACAATGAGAGCATGTCAGAGTTTAATAGCCGATTCCAAAAGGCTATGTATAAATTGTTCCAAGTATTAAGGTTAGATGATGCAGTCTGCATGACAACTTATTTCAATTCTATGGATGGTAAGATGTCTTACCTTTTGAGAGATAAGAATTCCCGTACCCTTAGAGATGCTTTTAAGTTGGCTATAAATATTGAAAGTAACCGAAAGGCATCTGGCCAAATGTACAAAAGGGATGAAGGTAGATTGTGGAAAGAAACCAGGCCACAATCTACAAGGCCATCCAAAGAGGAGGATAGAATGGACAAAGGGCCTGGTAACACTAAAGATTTCCCAGAAAGGTTTGATAAAGGTGGTAGAAACTTTGAAGATGTGAGACCTCCTTATCAAAGGTAGGACAAAGCCCCTAATCTGAGAGATATGCCTTACAAAACAAACTGGAAAGATGGGAGGCCTGTTCCTGATAATAATGAACCCCAAAAGGGAATGGATACACCAGATCTTTTGAAGAAAAATATAGCACATAATGTGGAAAGTACCCCTTGGTGTGTGGCCTGTAGTATGCCCCACTCTCTGTTCCAGTGTGTTGTTGCTCAGGCTCTGGGAGAAGAGGCCAGTGATTCATATGCAAGAGATTATGAAGGGTCTAAAAAGCCTGCTATTAACATGTTTACTACTGAACTAATGGAGGATTTTGAGTCCTCAGATGATGAATTTATTTTCCCTGATGTTGATCATAAGAGGAAGATTTTCTCTGATTATGAACAACAAATATTTACTCAGTATGATCAGGAAGAGTTTGATAATGATGACTATAAGACTCACATGATAGAATCTGGGTCAGATGAAAGACAATGGAGAAAGCCCAATGAAGAAGAAATTAAGAGTTTAACTGTGGCTGCTATTACACAAGCAAAATCCTCATACAATTTGAGGAACAGAAAGGTAGGTAATGATCAGGGAGTCCCTAGATTAGTGTTTGTCAAAAGTAATCCTAAGAATAAGGAACCCCCAAAGCCCAATATTGTGAATAGTAAAGATGAAGGGTTTGAAGCCGAAAATAAAGGGAAACAAGAAGTTATTGCCGACAAGGTGAAAAAGAAATTTGGTAGGTCAAAGGATCACCCTGATTTTTGTACTGATTCCCCTACTTTTGATATGAGACATGCTTTGTCCCAAATGAAGGTTTCCATTCCTCTGCTTGAAATGTTGAAAATAGAAGAGCACAAAGCAACAGCCCTGGCTCTCATAAGTAAGCAGAGAACTACTCCTATTTTACAAGATGAAGGGAAATCCCTAGACAAGCCAATTGCAATTAATGACATCTCTGATGTATGTGTTGGGACAATTGTGACACGGGAACCCTCTTCTATCAATCCTTTCTATGTTACTTTGCTTGTAAATAATTTTTTGCTAAAAAATTGTATGATTGACTCTGGTGCTGCTACAACTGTAATACCTTACCAAGTGATGAAGGAGTTGGGGTTGCAAGTTGATATATCTAGTGGAAGGTGTTATGCCATGGACAATAGGGTAGTACCTGTTGTAGGGAGCCTGATTGGAATTGAAGTGAAAATTGCTGCATTCCCAGAAGCCACATATAAAATGGATGTGGTTGTTGTTGATACAAAACCTCACTATGGCATGTTATTATCAAGACAATGGGCTGCAGCAGTGGGTGGAAAGTTGCAACTAGATTTATCATATGCTACCATCCCAATAAATGGAATTGAGGTAAAGTTGTACAGGGAGCCCCGTTCTTCAGTCATGATTGAAGTGGTTGCTCCGGAGGATCTAAATTGTTTTGTAGATATTGACATGAGCAATTTTGTGATTGAAGAAATAGTACCTCAGTTAAAAAACACAAACCCAATTGTGGATGAGTTGATTTTGCAGCAAGATGGGATTTAGCAAATGTTCTTTGATGGTGGATGCTCCAAGGAAGGATCAGGAGCTGGTCTGGTGTTCATTTCCCCATTAGGTATTACATTTAAATACTCTTTCTTGTTAACTTTTGAGTGTACAAATAACACTACCGAGTATGAGGCTTTGATACTAGGGTTAGATGTGGCCATAAAACATGGTATTAAATCTTTAAAGGTTCATGGTGATTCCCAGTTGATTATAGCCCAAGTGAGATCTCAGTATGCTTCTAAAGATGAGAAGTTGAAATTGTATAAACATGCTGTTTGGAATAGGCTAGAGTTTTTTGATGCTTTCAATCTGCTTTGGGTAGAAAGATCCAATAATATCATGGTAGATTTTCTTGCAAATGTTTCCCTTAAGAGTGAAGATATAACCCTCACTGGTGTGTCTATGTTAGAAGTCAAATCTAGGCCTGCAGTGCCTGACAATGTATATAATTGGAAAGTTTTTGAGGATGACTTAGATATCCTTAGGTTCCTTCAAAGCCTTGATCAATATGATGGTCAGCAAATAGATCTCAATGAGATACAACAATGTGTTGAGGGAAAAGAATGCATCATGGGAAATGAGATAGTGCAGTTGCCATCCAACCACATACCTAAAGGGTTAGTAGAATTGGAAGGAATGTTCAAGATAAATGATGGTTTTTTGTCTCAGAAGTCTAACACTAAAATGGAGGACTTAGAGGAAATAAACTTGGGTTCAGAAAACTCCCCACAAATGGTATACATTGGCAAGAAACTGAGCAAAGAAATTAGAGGAAATTTTATAAGACTTCTAAAAAAGTACAAGCATGTATTTTCTTGGTCATATGATGACCTCAAAGCTTATAGGGCTGACCTATTTCAGCATGAAATTCCTCTAAAAGAGGAAACCAGGCCTTTTAGACAAAAGCAGAGACCCATTAACCCTTTATTGGCTACCAAGATGCAAGTTGAGTTGACAAAACTAAGAGATGCTGGTATTATTGAACCAATTAGGCACTCAACTTGGGTCTCAAATCTTGTGCCAGTAAGGAAAAAGAATGGTGACATTAGGCTCTGTGTTGATTTCAGGAACCTGAATGTAGCTTCACTTAAGGATAACTATGGATTGCCCAATATGGAGGCTATGCTGCATAGGGTGACTGGATGTGAACTCTTGTCAATGATGGATGGTTTCTTTGGGTATAATCAAGTGCTGGTCAAAGAATCAGAACAATTTAAGATAGCCTTTACAACCCCATGGGGAACATATGTATATGTTTGCATGCCTTTTGGTCTAAAAAATGCTAGAGCAACATTTCAAAGAGCCATGGATGTTGCATTTGAGGAATTGATAAATGTTTTAATGGTTGTTTATCAAGATGATCTCACTGCTTATTCCAAGAAAGCTGAGGATCATTGTTCCCATTTGGAGAAGGTCATTCTTAACGCCTTAGAATTTGGTGTGTCCTTGAATCCCAAAAAGTGTCAATTTGCTGTGACAGAGGGGAAGTTACTTGGACACATAGTGTCAAAAGAAGGAGTTAGGATTGATCCTAAAAGAGTAGAAGTGATTCAAAAGGTCCCTCCACCAAAGAACATAAAAGGTGTCCAGTCATTTTTGGGATAGATTAATTTTGTAAGAAGATTTATTGCTAACTTTGCAGAATTGGTCAAGCCCATAGTGAAGTTCCTAAAGAAGGATGTGAAGTTTGATTGGAACCTTGAAGCTTAGCAAGATTTTGCAAAAATCAAACAAGAAATTCAGGAGGCCCCGGTCTTGGTATCCCCTGAATACTTGAAACCATTTTCTCTATTTTCCTTTACATCTTTTCATACTATTGCAGCTATCCTTTTGCAAAAGGATCAAGAAGGGTATGAGCATCCTATAGCCTTTTTCAGCAAGTCATTACAATCTACTGAATTAAATTATGAACTAATGGAAAAGCAAGCCTATGCACTTGTGAAGGCAGTCAAAGCTTTCAAACCATATCTGGT
The DNA here is from genome assembly GCA_027943335.1 of Chamaecyparis obtusa. Lineage (NCBI taxonomy): Eukaryota > Viridiplantae > Streptophyta > Pinopsida > Cupressales > Cupressaceae > Chamaecyparis > Chamaecyparis obtusa. Next base: position 902,253 of record BSBK01001448.1, read on the forward strand.
CTGTGCAAAGGTCAGTGCTTATGTGCCTCATGCTGCAGTGAAGGATATCTTAACACAGAGTGAAGTCACAGGAAAAAGGTGCAAATGGATAAGTAGGATTCAAGAGTTTGACCTAGAAATTCGTATTACAAAATTGGTGAGAGGATTGGGACTTGCTAACTTAATGACTGAGGAAAACATGGACCTTGTTCAGGTAAATAATGTTGCTGCTAACATTGATATGATTACTAGTATTGAAATGCAACCCTGGTACAAGGATGTTATTTATTTTATTAAAAATGCTAAATGTCCACCTGATTTAAATGATAACCAAAGAAGGAGTCTAAGATTGCAAGCTCAGAGATATGTATTGATCTAGGGTGATTTGTATTGGAAGGATAATGATGGTATTTTACTCTTTTGTCTGGATAAGCATCAATCAGAGAAAATGTTAAAGGAAATGCACTCTAGAATGTGTGGAGGACATCATTCTGCTCGATCAACAGCTCATAAAATCTTAAGAGTAGGATACTATTGGCCTGTGTTGTTCAAAGACACTCATTCTTATGTGAGGAAATGTGAACCTTGTCAAAGGTTCTCTAAAAAAATGAAGTTTTCAGGTGCATTATTATTGAACCCTGTGGTTGAAAAAGCTCCTTTTGCAATGTGGGGTATGGATTTTATTGGAGAATTTTTTGAGAAGTCTAGTGGGGGACATAGTCACATTTTAGTGGCTACTGATTATTTCACCAAATGGATTGAAGCCATCCCAACCAAGAGGGCAACCAGTGCTATTGTGATCGAGTTTCTGATGAACAACATAATTACTAGATTTGGCGTTCCTGTTAAATTAGTTGTTGACAATGCTATGAGCTTCAGGTCACAGGAGATCACTGATTTTTGCTCAGAAATGGGCATAGTATTGTCTTACTCATCCCCTTATCATCCACAAGCCAATGGACAGGCTGAATCCAGCAACAAGAGTATTTTGTAGATTCTAAAGAAAACCCTGGAAAAGAATAAGAGAAGCTGGCATGTAAAATTAAAGTTAGCACTATGGGCTGATAGGATTTCTGAGAAGAGGGCTACTGGTAAGTCCCCTTTTGAAATGGTATATGGAGCTAAATCAAGATTGCCAGTAAATAACCTCCTTTCGATCTATAAGTTTATGCAAGAAGAGGACATGGAAATCAGTGATCCACTGCAGGAGAGAATGGTTCAGCTGATTGAATTAGATGAGATTAGAAGGGAGGGACAAAAGGATAATATGAAGTTGCAGCAGAAGATGAAATATCTTTTCGATAAGAGAGCAACTGTGAGAAAATTCCAGCCTGGTGATATGGTTCTCCAATGGAATGCCAGGGCTGAAGATAAAGGGAAACACAAAAAATTTGAGTCCTTATGGATGGGACCTTATATTGTTCATCAGACCCATGGTAAGGACTCATATTTCTTGCAATATTTGGATGGTGAAAAGAAGGAATTGCCAGTGCATGGACAATTTCTGAAAATTTTCTTCAGTTAATTCTTTTTCCATGCACAGTAGGCTTGTATATATGTATAGGTTTGTTTGTTTCTATTGTGTGTTTGTTTCCTATTTTAGGTTAAGTTTTTGTGGTCTACCTCCCAGAGATTCGTAAGTTCTTGCTGTGATTTTGCAATCAAACATCCTCAGATAGAGCCACTGTTGGGAGTATTCTTAATTTTTTGAGGCTTTTGTCCAAATGTTGGTTTAGTCCTCTGGTCTGTAAAGTTTCCTAGGTACAGGTGTCGGAAGTTCTTCAAAAATTTGTCATAACCCACTTCAAAAATCTTTACTCTAGGTCCTATCCTTGAATAATGTTGAATTCATGCAAAAGTCCTCATGTTTGGCCTCTTATTTTTCTTTTTATTATTACCTTTTTAAGTCACTTGAGTGGATTAAATTGTGCACGTGCTTAAATTTTGTGTTCGCTGAATCGAAAAGGTCATAGCATGTCTTATATATTATTCGGTGATTCAGTGAACAAGTCAATCTTATGTTAAGCATCAGTTTAGTCACGTGGTCTCTAAGTATCCCGGTTAACACCTCAGCTATTCAGTGAACTGGAGAATATGTTAAAAATGTGAAGTGTCATCTTTGTTCCCGTAGTCTCCAAATATCCGGCGGTTATCAGAAAACATCTGGCGATTTGGCAAATGCATTATCTCTAATTCGCATATTCCTTGTCAGTTCTTTGCAAATATTTCAGCGACTTGGCAACAACGGTTATCGCTCATTCTATGAATATAGCAGTTAAAGGCAAAATAACCTAGCGACTTGGTGAATACCATAGATCATTGTCAGGATCAATAGTTGTGGTTTAATCTTAGGTATTATTGGGTCCTACATGTTTCATTTGGTGAATAAGCGAATGTCTAAAGACTTCAAAGTTTGGCAGCACCGACAGTTTGGTATGAAGAATTTCGTGAAACGGGTGTTTTAAAGTGTTCGCTTGTTCTCGGAATAAATAAGTAATAAGCTAAATGATTTAGTGATTCAGTGAGTCATGTGGTTGCGGGTTCTCTAAAAGGAAAAGGTAAAGGGTGTAATCATTTGGTGAATGCGTGAATAAAAGGATTGGAAAATTTTTGAGTTTTCAGTCGCTTAATCACGGATTGAAATACTCAGTGTTTAATATGATCTGGCGATTCAACGAACCCTTTGTTCACTTAATCTCATAATCAAATGACTAATGATCAAATATTTTAGCGAACTGGTGACAGCTGTAGATCATCAACAAGATCAACAATTCATTCAGAATCTCAGAGCAAAGGTGATGGTTAAGAAAGATTCAGCGATTCAGAGATTGAAGGCTTCACCAGTTCTCCAAGTGATTTAGTGGTTAGGTGATCCATAAAGTGAATGTCCGAACCCTTTATTCACTGAATCTCCAAAATATTTAATAGTTAGCCACGACATTAAGAGAATGCGAGATGGCTTTGTTCGCTGGTTTGCCAAATAATAACTACAGTTAAGTGCTCGAAGGGTGTTACTGTGTTCGCTAATTCGTGAAAAGTATCATGAGTTAAGGGTTACATTCTGAGAACCTGTGAAAGCTTTGGTCGCTAGTTCTCTAAATATATGCTAGGGTTAACATTGCATTCAATGATCATGAGAAGCTTTCAGTCGCGGATTCGCTAAATGGGCCCAGTTGGAAAAGGTAATAAAAGAAAAGGAAAGGGACCGTTGCCTGCATGGATAAAGTACAGTATCAAGCTGGAAAGTGAACTAATGAGCCATCCAATCAGTTTCAAAGGAAGATTGCATGACGTAAACAGGTTTAAAGTGCAGGATCTTAATCATTTGCCTCTTTGCCTTGTTTTCAATTTTTTTAAAATCTATCTATCAACATCTGTACATCAGCTAGCTCCATTTTGAAAATTGGTGACATGCGAAATTGAATGCGGGAGCAATTAAGGAGATTTAAAATGATTATGGTAGATGTACATACTTGTCTGCATTGATAAATAAGTTAAGCTCATTGTTTCCTATGTCCAAAATCATTTGAAGAGAATTGTGTCATTCTAAAGCAATTTTCAAGGGCCAAGTGAATCCATTTTGTAGAGATTGAAGATAATTCTGAAGCCAAGATGAGTCAACCTGAGAGAAGTGCAGCATCTTCTAGCAGTGAAGAAAAGGATAAAAGTGGTGAAGATAAGGGCAAGCCTAATTATTTAGATGAGTTTTTAAAATTGCTACCTGGTTCTAGTCAAAACAAAAGAGCTCCTGATGATGTTTTTGAAGATGTTCTAGGGTCTTGCAGAGATCCTATCACACTGAATACCATAGGTTATACTGTCTTCAATTTCTTTTATAAAAATAGAGATAGTCATATCCCTATATGTAATGGTTGGGCTTTGGGGTTAGGGAAATTAGTAGTGCCTAATGTATTCCTGGATGCAGATTTAATTGTTTCTCTAGCTAGTTGCTACGACCCTATTTCTAATACTATTAGGAAAGAGTACCAGTCATCTTTGGTTACTCTTGATAGGGGTTCATTCATGAAGGCTTTTAATGTTTATACATCCACTTCTACTGAAATTGATTTGAGCAAAGAAAAGGAGAGGTATAAGAAGAATATAGGGATAGTGAAGGACCAAATAATGAAGCATATCCCAAAATAGGATAAGTATATAGCTCCCCTCCCTGCTCACATGAATGCCCCTTATCAATTTAAGTCCCTTCAGCATTACATGAAGCAAACTTGTTATGGGTTGTGTAGGGTTTTGGGAATTGATGGAGATGCAGAGTTTTTACCAGCTGACCTTTTGATGATTATCTTGGACATACAGAATTCTTTGGTTAACACTGACTATGATTACATCCAGTACATCATTGATAGAATGCATGAGGGTCTGATTTCTGTCAAGGATAGTAAGAGCCCAATTAAGTTCATGCATTATTCTTTGCTAATGCACTTAATTTTGTTCTTCAATATTAGTAGTTTTGATTCGAACATGCTAAAGCCAAGGTTCAACTTTGAAGGCTAGTATAATCTGGTGCAATTATGGGTGAGGATGTGGAATTCTACTTCCAATGAGGGGAATTTCTATCTCTTTCAGAATTTCATTGTGTATCCTCTTGTAAGGATGTTAGGTATCAACACTACAAGGATATCCCCAAGGGTCCTCAGGCTCCTACGACCAGTGCAGTTTGTGAACAAATGGGAGGGAGATCACAATTAGGGTGATTTTTACTTGGGGGAGAATGCTACAATTTTGAGAGTCTACGGTTTCCCCCAGACCCCACATCTGTTACCAAAATTTGTGCCTCCAAGGGTTGCTTGTTTGGAATTTGTGTGGCAATTGATGTGGACAGATAGGGAAATTCTAGCCCCTCACAGGAAGGGTACATTCACACCTAGGCAATTCAAGATAGGTGACTTCCTAGTAGGAAAGAGGGCATTTCCTCAGGTTACTGCATGGTTAAATAAGTTCAAAATGGCAACTAGTGCTCGTATACATGTAGATCTTGAGTGCTTTATCAAAATTGCCAGGATGCTATACATCCCAAACATTGGTGTGAACAAAGAACATGAAGTCTTGGACGAGGAAGATGTAGTCAAAAATATCATTGATGATGATGAGGTCAAGAGGAGATGGAACAAGTACTTTGATTTAATAGACTTGTGAAAACAAGTAAGGGCAGCCCAGCTTCCTTTTGAGGGTTTCTTCCCTGACCTTCCCTATTTAAAAAGAATTGACAGGATGATAGAGATGCATGACACTCTATCAAATCAGTTGGAGAAGTTGATTGACAAGAGTCAACCAAAGAAAATGAAAGATTATTCATCTTCTGATCAAGAGGAGTTTTCTGATGAATCACAAGAAGGGAACAGCCTGCCACAAATGGAAGATGTACAAAGTGTTAGGCCTTGTGAAGACCAACCAGAAATAGGGGATACTCCAGAGCCACCCTTGAAGAGATAGAAGCTTGAGGTGGGAGAGCCTTCAAGGCAGGAAAAAAAGAGGAGAACAATTGATAGAGCATCTGCTCTAGTGCCAGGTGATAGGGTTTACCATCACCAATTGAGAAAAGCAATAAGAGAAGGAAAGAAGGTGGCCTCTGATGAAGCGAATAAGGAATAGTCCTTGTGGTCAGAAAGGGATATTATAGAGGTCTATTAGGAGGAATTTTTGAGTGATGACCAGTTTATTAAAACTGATGAATTCAAGAGTTTCCTTGTTTGGAATAAGTAGCAAGAAGTGAGGAAACTTCTGCCTAAAGGTATGGAACCAAGTGAAGAGACATTGAGAGCCTTAAATTCCTATGATCCTAGCCTTGATCCTATAACTGCAGATGAGGCTAGACAACTGGTCAAGTCAAGTGGAATGTTATTGACTCCAAGATGGGATCTGACCTCTGCTTTCATCATAGATCAAATAAGAAGGCAACCACCGGGCAGCCTGTCATATGAGGTTCACATTGGTGATATGATAAGAGGAAGTGGCTATGACCCTAAGTCTCAAGCTATTGCAATGTGGTCCATGGACCCTAGGACTCAAAAGCCATCCCTATTGAGTATAGAAGATAAAATGGAAGGGAATCAGATTATTTGGACTGTGTAGAATACAACTGACCTTGAACTTTCTAAGGCAGTGACTCATTGGGCTAACCTGAATGAGGCAAAAATAGTTCAATTATCTGAAAGGTACTCAAAGTTGTTTGAAAGTGCAAACCTGGTAGCCAAGGATAGAGATTTAAAATTGATGAAGATCAAGCAGCTAGAAGATGAATTGGCAGAGATCAAAGTTAAGCTGGAAGAAGCTTCGAAGGTGGTTGTTGTTCCCCCTGTGCAGATTGAGGTCCCAATTCAAATTGATGAAGAAGTACCTGAGGGACCTAATGAAGATTTAGATAAGGTAAGGATAGAGGCATCTTTGGACACCATGTCAAAGATTATACAATACAAGCGAGATAAGATAATAGAGAAAATGGATACAGTTTATCAGTCAGTCAGCCAATTACACGAGACAAACAAAAAGATAAATGAATCATTGGCTGCTTTGGAGCCACTTCATAGTGTTTGGTCTGGAAGAAATTTGTTGTTTGATAAACTTGATAGCTTACAAGAGCATAATCCTGAGATCCCTGGAGTAGTTACAGAAGTTTTTGATAAGATTGGCTTAATCAATGTTGTTTCAAAGTTTTTTAAAGGTAAGTCTAACCAGGTAAGGGTTAAGTTGTTTATGTTTGATAAACATTATAGAAAGTATTTGCCTGCGGTATGTGATGACAATGGAAACCTGATCAAGTTGGAAGAACGGAAGCTATCAATGGATCAGTTGGTGATTACACAAGATGCTTTCCTTAATAATGACAATACTCCAGATTTTGAGAGGTGTAATAACATCATTCATAGTTTATTTAAAATTGAAAATGATTGCATACGATTTGTGGCAAAAGCCAAAAATGTAACTGATTCCATGTGGGACAAGCAAGTCAGCTTGTTACAAGAATTGTAGACTTACAACTGGCCAGCAGATGATGAAGTAGCAGCTTGGGAGAAGCTAACAATAAAGAAGAAAAAGAGGCCAGTTGTCCAACTTATAGAAGAGGAGGAGGAATAGAGTTACAGATGGTATTTGATCCAAAAAATGAGGGAGAGCAAGTTTCAAACAAAGGATGATGTAAATTAGCCAGATGGCGGTCATCATTCATGCAGTGAATTCAGCAACTGCTCTGAAATATCTTTAGACAAAGATGCCACCTGGGGAATTGTTGAAAAAAGATCTTTGTAATGTGTTGTTACAATCTGTTTGTTAGTTTGTAATCTTGTCTCTAGTATAGGATCTTTTCTAGCCATCCCAAGCTTGTTGCATCCTTTCGAGGATTCCAAGATGGCTATGTTATAAATAGTAAGTCTTTGTTCTTTTCAAGGGGGTTGAAAAATATACTGTAGAGGTTTGGCTCAATTGTTGAAATCTTATAATATTTTATTAGATTTTGAAATGTATTGATACAGTGAGATTTTATTTGAATACAATAGAATTCCCTTGCATGATTTCAATTGTCTTCTTGTTTGAATTATGTGGCTTTTGTGTATTGAATCTATAAGGTAGTTTTGATATACCATTTACAAGGTATCTGTGATTTTAATCTCTAGCTCCTTTCAAGGAAAGGGTAATGTCTTTAGGTTAATTTCTGAGAGCTTAGGAATTTGGCAAAAATTTGATGATCAAACATGTTTAAGAGAGGATGAATTGTAAGGCACTTCATCTGGGATTTGTTTGTATTTCATTTAGAAGATTTTTGTAAGTATATGTTTCACTGTTTGACTCTATACCCGAAGATAAGGCACTGGTCTATCCTCGATTTGCAGAGATCTCACCCTCAACAAAACTTAAATAATAATTTACTTTCATGTATGTTTGAATGACTGAGAAGATAAATTTTGTATCAAGGATATAAACTAATGTTGTGATCCTTTCAAGAAGTAGATCTAACATTGGTTAACCTGCCTGAGTTTAAAGCTCGAAAAGAAGAAGGAGTTTATCCTTGTCACACTTGCCATTTTTCTGCAATAAATGTTTGCTTCCATTAATATCATTGTGAAGCAGTGAGTCTGAAGATAGGTACACCCGCCTAGGTCTGTGGAGCCTGAAGTAGAAGGACTTGGTCCTTATCAATTAGCCTTTTCCCTGTAAGAATCTAGAGTTGAGAACCTAAGAGTCAAGTTTGAAAACTATATTGGTGATTCTACATGAAAAAGAGCTAACAGGCTGCAAGCTAGGACATCATGCATTATTTATGAGCTCACTATTTTAGCACCTCATGTCCCTATTTGATTGGCTGGTAATCAAACAGTGAGCTCATAAACAATGCATGATGCCTGAGCTCAAATTCAAAATAGCAAGCGTATTATTTTATTAAGACTAAATATATTGTTTTATTAAGATTTTATTAAGACAAAGTATTTTGGGTTAGTTTTACATTGTTTTATAAGATTTTATTAAGACTAAATATATGATGTAAACTCATAATTATACTTGATATATATATACTTCAAAGGAGGAATTATGAAATATAGTTGTAGGTAGTTATCTCTTCTATAATGATGGAGGAGTGAAAGGTAATGATCAATGAGGTTGTTTCTATAATATCATACATTAATACAGTTACTATTTTGAATTTGAGCTCGGGCATCATGCAATGTTATTGTTGGCATTGCATGCTTGGTGTTGGTGTGCACCATATATTATTTTATACACTGTTTATTTCATTGAGACTGTGAGCTTGGTTTTCCTTTCAGAAGTGTATGGCTTGACTATGCACATGCATAATTGTAGATGAGGATCAGTAATAGGATTCCATTCATTGCTTAGATATTTTTTATCTAACCCCCATCTCTCTTTTCTTTGCAGGTTTTGGATCACATAGGGGCACACTAGATTCATACTCAGGTAAAAAATTCATCACTTTAGGCAATGTCTGGAACCCTTATTATTTATGTTCATCTTCTTATGTATAGTATATACAAGTTATTTTCATCCTCTTATTTATTCTGAAATTTATTTTCCTTGTATAGTATATACAAGTTATTTTTCATATATATACATGTAATCTTTAGATGCAAAAATTTCTTTTCCTTTACATGTATCTTTGCATGAAATGAACACAAATTAAACAAGATCATCTAATAATGCAAACTAGGGTACTGTAGTCACTCATCTAGTAATTAGTTCCCCAAACCATTACTAAGGATTGAACATAAGTCTAAGTCCCCAAACCTATTATTTTATGTGTATAAAACAATATATGGTGCACAACAGCAGCAAGCATGCAATGACAACAATAACATTGCATGATGCCCAAGCTCAAATTTAAAATAGTAAGTGTATTAATGTATGATCTAATAACAACAACCTCATTGATCATTACCTTTCACTCCTCCATCATTATAGAAGAGATAACTACCTACAACTAGGGCATCATGCATTGTTTATGAGTGCATTGTTTGAGCACCTCATATCCCTATTTGATTGATTGGTGCTCAAATAGTGAGCTCATAAATAATGCATGATTTTCTAGCTTGTAGCCCACAAGCCATCAAGACATTTCCTCATGAAATGATCATAAACGGGGAGTACCACATAGTGAATATCAACAACAAAGCAAATAAAGAGAGATCAAACACTTCACACAATATATGTTGTTTTATAAGATTTTATTAAGACTAAATATATTATTTTATGAGCTCACTATTTGAACACCTCATGTCCCTATTTGGTTGGTCAGTGCTTTATTTGTTATATTGATGCTATTAGATCAAATAGGGACATCAGTAATAAAATAATATACTTACTATTTTGAATTTGAGCTCATAAAGAATAAGATAACCTACTATTTTGAATTTTTATGTGCTTTGAGCCAATGAAATTCTTATCATCATGATGAAGTAATAATGCATTAAATTTTGTACTGATGTTCATATTTTATTGGATGGTGCTTTGTTTTTTATATTGCTGCTATCAAAATAGAATGGCAGTGGTGATTCAATGCATCTACTATTGGAGATTTTCCAGCAAGCCAGTGATGACTATATGTTTGTCATTGATGAAAACATATGGTAAGTAGCATGCGTGGAAGACTTATGTAGTAAAATTTTAGTATATACAACATGGACATGTTATCAGCATGATATCATGGATGTAGAGGTTAATTGTTAGTACAGATAATTATATAGCAGCTTGTGTCAGTAGTGTTCCTGACATAGTTACATACAGTGTTCTGTGAGTGATTGTCCGTATAGTTATCATGGAGCCTTGCACGCTTGGATATATGATGAAGAAATGTTAGTGATGTTTCATTCATGGAGTCAGAGTCTGATGATTAGTAGAAGTGAAGTTATGGAGTCTCCATTCACCAGTTGCAATTTCCTGTGTTTATCTTGAAGAGCTGACAAAGATTTTATTAGTACAAGAGTTGCGCCTATCATTTTGGTATGTGCCCTTGGATTAGGGATTGTAGAAGAGTTAAGGATGTTTGATTAAGAGTGCATGATGTAATTCATCTTGAGGAGAAAGTATCAGTTAATTTGGTAGAGCCGACAGTCTGTAGCGTGCGCCTACACTTATTGATTTAGATATGTCCCAGATTGTGTTGCATGCTTAGTAGAGATGACTGAGATATTATTGGAGTATGTTATTATTTCTCTAATATGATTTCAAGGTGGTTCTAATAGGCCGACTTGATTATATCATTTAGAGGAAAGATATTTATAGGCAGTCATTTTTGATTGCTAAGGTATGGCTCAGAGTTGAATGTGAAGAGCAGAGTAGAGTGTGTGAAGTGTTGAGCCATTAGTAGAAGGTCTATGTGACCAAGTAAAGAGTTTGTGCTATACATTGGAAGTGATCTAGACATCAGGTCAAGCGTAGTTCACCAATATCTAGATATAGTGTGTATCTTTTATTTAGAAGGTTGTAGCCTTCACCCCTTTGAGAAGTGTGCTCTCGGATAGTGCATCCTCACCCCTAATTGAGTTAATTGTAAAAGACTCCTAACAGGGTCTGACCCTTGACCAGGTCACTATACTAAATGTGTTGTAAAGAGAACTCCTAACATGGTTAAGGATCTTCTAACAAGGATCATAATACACTAGTGCAGATTATTAGTGGGTGTCAATTACCATCGGGGTTTTTATGATGCAGAGAGAACTGATGGTGATCTACAAATCTCCTATTTTCAACAACAACTACAAGCTTCATATGAAGATCCTTCTTCAATCTGCATATTCTATCATTTCCTTTAGGAACATTTTAGATTCACAATCCTTTGATATGATGATAACAATAATGAACAATATAAAAAATAATGGTTAAATGTTATATTTAACAACCACTTAATGATTGAACAATATCTTCCTTGGGTCTCCTTCAACCTGTGTGGGTTTCTTGCAATTACATTGAACACAAAAATGATCCCACTGTAATTCTAGAATGGATTAATAGTGGGTCCAAAATAAATCTTAAAATGTAAAAAACTAAACATCAACTATTATTAATGCACATACATTATATCCTTTAGCCACACCAAATACCAGTGACCCTGCATGCATTTACTCCTCTGGGGTCCCACAGGAAATTGATTATATTTATCCCAAATCGGGATTGCATGGACTCATTGAAATTGAATACTTTTCACAATTCAAAATAAAAAATACTATTTGAGTTTGGGTTCTCCAAATCGAATGCTTGTTTTACTTCTAACCGAACAACCAACTGATTTCTTGAATCGATTATCAAGAGATAATATTAACATTAAAAGCAATCATCAATACCTTGCCAAGCACAACACCATTAATGACTCAAATTGGACTATCATGATGAATCAGTTCATATAAAACTTTAACTATCTTTGTCACAAAACTGAATTCATAGACATTAAACTTCCTTCATAAAATTGATACCAAGGACCAAATTGGACCCCAATAAAACCAAGCATTTAAAAGACCCAATAACAACTAGATCTACATCCAAATATCAATAAATATCTTCGAAATCAAAATTCAAACATTAAAGATTTTGAATAAAACTTAGTTTTGAAATATTGGTTAAGCTATTTTACATCTGACACAAACATTCCAGAATTCAAGAATAGTGAAGTCACAAATGAGACAGCAAAAAAACAAAAGGAAATTGACAATAAACTTCAATCATTCCTTTGTTATTGTATTCTTTGTTTACATGGTTCCATACTTCACCAATTCTCTCATTCCATCCTACACTATTCTACTACCTTCTGTTCTTCTCCGTTTTGATCTTTTTAATTGCACAAATAAAAGAACTGTCAAAACAAATACCATCTAATAACTGTCACAACCAATTCATATAACACCCTAACTTCTCTAACACACTAATTCCTCTAAGGGTCCTTTATGACCGATTAGAGTAAGCCTATTAGCTAAACTAGTAAAGTATTGTGGAGTTGACAACAAAGTTGTCAACTTCACCATGACATAAACCTTTTATTTATTAAATCAAGACACTTAATTCTACCGGATTAAAAACCATTAAAAATACTAAGACTTCTACCCAATCCAGTTACATAGCCCTAGAATGCACCTGCATCATGCTCCTCAGGACAAAAGAATTCAAGTCCCTTTGAATTAGCCTTCTTTCAAGTCTTCCAATTCAAGTGCATCATTCTGTGAACCTGAACCCCTACAAAAATAAGCATAGTCACCAAGAGCTCGTACATCTACTCTTGGGAGGAAAAAATAGAGCCCAAAATCAAATCTACAAAGTACAATGCCAAATCATAGGATTCAACAATAATAGGCTTCACCACACATGCGTCTTGCACACCTACACCAAATAAAACAAATATTTTTCCTCCATGAATTTGAATACTAGATTGATCCTGTAAATAAATCTAAACTCCATCTCCATATCTAGCCATAGAAAAAGTCTCTTCATTTTGAACTATGCTATCCTCCATGCTTGCTAATACACATGTCTTTTCATGTGAGATCACCTTGTCTACTATGTCTCTATCTTCAAGCTTTGCTGGAATCAAATCACTGCTGCCCAAATCAACAATCATTTTAGCATCTTTGTCTTCAACTAGAATCTTCTCAACACAAGGTTCATCCAAAACCTTCTACTCTTCACCAACATCTCTTTTCTCCTCTTGTCCTTTCAATGAACAACTCTTCTCCTTCATTTCTGCTTCTTCATATGCTATGGGTACACAACACCAAGAAAATCTAGCAATTCATCTGCACAAACTTGTTGCAAGAATACTCAAAAATCAAATAGAATTTGACACCGCTAGGTCCTAGTGTGATTTCTAACTATCACATGCTCAAGAGCTTCCTGCTCTAATACCAATTGGTGTAGAGAGGACCGATGGTGATCTAAAAATCTCCTATTTTCAACAACAACTGCAAGCTTCATATGAAGATCCTTCTTTAATCTGCATATTCTACAGTTTCCTTTAGGAACATTTTAGATTCAAAATCCTTTGATATGCTGATAAAAATAATGAATAGTATAAAAAACAATAGTTAAAATGGGTACACAAGACCAAGAAAATCTAGCAATTCATCTGCACAAAACTTGTTGCAAGAATACTCAAAAATCAAATAGAATTTGACACCGCTAGGTCCTAGTGTGATTTCTAACTATGACATGGTCAAGAGCTTCCTAATCTGATACCAATTGGTGTAGAGAGGACCGATGGTGATCTAAAAATCTCCTATTTTCAACAACAACTACAAGCTTCATATGAAGATCCTTCTTCAATCTGCATATTCTATGGTTTCCTTTAGGAACATTTTAGATTCACAATCCTTTGATATGCTGATAACAATAATGAACAGTATAAAAAACAATGGTTAAATTTTATATTTAACAACCACTCGCTGATTCAACAATATCTTCCTTGGGTCTCGTTCAACCTGTGCGGGTTTCTTCCAATTACATTGAACACAAAAATGATCCCACTATAATTCCTAAATGGATTAATAGTGGGTCCGAAATAAATCTTGAAATTTAAAAGGCCGAACATCAACTATTATTAATGCACATACATTATATCCTTCGGCCACACCAAATACTAGTGACCCTGCATGCATTTACTCCTCTCGGGTCCCACAGGAAATTGATTATATTTATCCCAAATCAAGATTTCATGGACTCATTGAAATTGAATACTTTTCACAATTCAAAATAACAAATACTATTTGAGTTTGGGTTCTCCAAATCAAACACTTTTGTTACTTCTAACTGAACAACCAACTAATTTCTTGAATCGATTATCAAGAGATAATATTAACATTAAAAGTAATCATCAATACCTTGCCAAGCACAACATCATTAATGACTCAAATCAGACTTTCATGATGAACTAGATCATATAAAACTTTAACTTTCTTTGTCGCAAAACTGAATTCATAGACATTAAACTTCCTTCCATAAAACTGATACCAAGGACCGACTTGGATCCCAACAAAACCAAGCATTTAAAAGACCCAATAACAACAAGATCTACATCCAAACATCAATAAAGATCTTTGAAATCAAAATGCAAACATTAAAGATTATGAATAAAACTTAGTTCTAAAATATTGGTTAAGCTATTTTACATCTAACACAAAAATTTCAGAATTCAAGAATAGTGAAGTCGCAAATGAGAGAGTAAAGAAACAAAAAGATCTTGATAGTAAACCTCAATCATTCCTTTATTATTGTATTCTTCATTTACATTATTCTATACTTCATTGATTCTCTCATTCATCCTACGCTATTCTACTACCTTCTATTTTTTTTCCTTTTGATCTTTTTTAATTGCACAGATAAAAGAACTGTCAAAACAAATACCATCTAGTAACTACCACTACCAATTCATATAACACCCTAACTTCTCTAACACACTAATTCCTCTAACGGTCCTTCATGACCGATTAGAGTAAGCCTATTAGCTAAACTAGTAAATTATTGTGGAGTTGACAACAAAGTTGTCAAATTCACCATTACACAAACCTTTTATTTATTAAATCAAGACACTTCTACCCGATTAAAAACCATTAAAATACTAAGACTTCTACCCAATATAGTTACATCCAAATAGACACTAAATGGCTTATCAAGCCATATTACAATGTGAAAATAAGTATTTATAATGCATGTAGAGTTTGGATCGTTGAAATTATTGGAGTCCCAGAATGCGCTTGCATCATTTTACCTATTTGGGTTTCCCCGTAACTAAAATATTTGTGTTGTGTTCAAGTGTTCCTTCATTGTGTTTATGCTTTATGTTTAAGTATACTTAATTGGATAAAGAATTGAAACTTGTAGATAACTGATTCAACCCCCCTCTCTTAGTTATCTCTTGGGACTATTCCTAACAATTGGTATCAGAGCCAAGTGCCTTAGAGAGAAAGTTTAACATCTTGAGGTTGATCAGATGACATTCTTTAGAAAAGAAAGTCCTAAGTTTGATGGAGAGAACTATCTTGACTGGAAGAACAAGATGGTGACACATTTACAATGCATTGCTCTTGAAGTTTTTCAAGTGGCTATCAAAGAAGTTAAGATTCCTTCTTTATCAGATCTTGCAAAGGATGATGCTACTAACAAGCACAAAGAATTTTTCCATCATAATGCAATAGGAAAAGAAGCCCTTATCAACACCCTATCTGATAGTGAATTTTCAGGTTCAAAGAAAGTAGACATAGCCTACAAGATATGGAAGCACCTAGAAGACATGTTTGAAGGAGATACACAAGAAAAGAATGTACACAAACAAACATGGAAGAAAAGATACAATGCATTAGAGATGCTACCTGATGAAGACATTAGAGCCTACAACCAAAGGATTAATGAAGTAGTTTCTGGAATTAGGAACAATGGTGGAGAGATCTTGGAGGAAGACATTATGGATAAATTAATGACTACTGTTACAACAGAGTATGAAAACAAGATCAACATCCTTGATGAGACCAAGCAACTTATAGTAAACTTCAAGAGAGAGACTTTGATCAGCAAAATCTCAGCTTTTGAGATTTCAAGATTGAAGACAGAACCTTAAAGTGAGACATTCTTCAAAGCATCAGTCCATGGTAAGAAATCTACAAACACTTCTATTAATTTTGATGAAATTTCAAATCTAAAGAAAGAAAATGAGATCCTTAAACATGAATTAAAGATAGTAGATATGAAGTTAAGTTTGAAAGATGGAAACAACAAGAATGAATCAAAACTAAAATCTGAGAATGAAGATCTGAAGTCTAAACTTTTAAAGTGACATCTGAACTTGGGAAAACCAAATTACAGTATATTGAACTTGAAAAATATAATACAATTATGAAAGCAGAATTGACACAGTCTAACCAACATCTTGAGAGACTGTATTCCACCAGTGAGAAGATTGATGAACAAATGTCTTATCAAAATCCATATTATGATACATCCGGTCTTGGATTTAACTCATTCAAGATAAGTGAAGAAAGCAAGGAACCAGATCTGAATGTTTCTGAGAACAAAGATGAAAAGAAATCTGATGAAGCTAACAAATATGGAGACATACCTAATCCACCTAAAGAAGAAGAACCACCTAAAGATACCCAAAGACAATTCAAAGGTAGATGTTTTGCATGTAATACTTTTGGTCATATGAAGAAAGATTGTATAGGTAAGCAATTCAAACCACTCAATGGTTATTGTTATAATTTTCATGGTTTTGGACATAGAGCTATTGAATGTAAGAAGCCCAGATCTAATGATAATAATAGTAGTAGAATGTTTAGAGATACTAACCATGCAGATAAGAGACCTACTGAAGATATTAACAGAAGAAATGGAGTTGTGTGTTATAGATGCAACTGATGGAAACTATAATTGAAACAATTGTTGTATTGTCATTGATGTTAAAACCTTAACTAGTAAGACTATTGCTACTTAGGAAAGTACTATATCTATTGTATTGTTGTGAAGGATTGGGGCAAGGTTGGTAACAATAGCACCTAAGGAAAGGTTGAGTTATCTTGATACTACAAGGTGTACTTGACTATGTTGCACAATGATGAGACAATGTATTGTTTATCTTAGTAAGCTTGAAGACTAAACTGGTAGGCTTAACCAAGAAAAAATGGATAAATCATGTTTAAGCCGAGTAATGTTAGTGTCGACCAAGTTAGTGTATGCTGAGAAAAAATCTAGTGTCGACCGAACATCAATAAATTGCCGAGGAAGACAGTGTAAGCCGAGGAAATTTTTCTAGTAACCACTGAGCATTCTACATGAAGACCAAGTGGATGATCACATTATTGACCAAGCATCAACATTTTTATATTTGAAGAGAATTCAGATTTGGAGCCGACATTGTTGAATTCTTGGATTATGTAAAACGTGTTGACTTTATTTATTGATTGTTAGAAAGCATTAAATGCACTATAAAACATTTTATTGTAAATCTTTATGAGATTTGAGATGTTTCTAGAAAAGGAGCTGAAGAACATAATGTGGGTAGATTCAATGAATCTGACCTAACACTAAGATCTATGAATAAGATTGAGTGTAAAAGGATGAGTTAACCTAATTGAGGAAAGTATTAAGGGAACCTAAGCATTGGATATGAAAGGTTGATGCATGGGGTGAAAATGAAATGTTGGAAGATATGTTTTATTGACTATATAAGCAAAAAAGGCTGAAGGAGAAGCATGGTGATTACTTGAAGAAAAGTTCTAAGCAGATCAGAGATGGAGATGGAAAAGTTTCAAAGTCAGTAAACCAACATTTATGTATGGAATTGGATCTGATATTTGCAAAGTGAGTTGTATGTTTTTCAGATCAATACTGCTGCTACTTTCTAACCATTGTAACAGTCAAAATCCTTTTAATAGAGGTTGACCTAATAGTCATATGTTAAATCCTTTGAACAAGGTTGCATTCTAATGGAGTGTATGTAAGTCCTATAACAAGGCTTACTTTTAACAGCATGATTGAAATCATTTAACCGGGTCACACCTAATAGTGTGTATTGTAACCTTTGATAGGGTTGGCTTTTAACCGAGCTCACTTCAAAAGAGTGAAAATAATAGTAGCATGTTACAAAGTGGTTTTTCCCACATTGGGTTTCCACTATAAATCCTGGTGTCAACACTTGTGTGAATATTTTGGTTTCAACATTACTGTGTTTTACAAGTTAGATACAGCTGGGTAGTAGACTACAATGTTATATGTTTCTATTATTGAATCAGTGATGACCGAGTTTGTTTTGGTTGTTTGATCTGATCTAAAGTAAATTTTTTAAGTTTGTCTTATACATCAAGACCTGAGAACAACTGATTCACCCCCCTCTCTGTTGTTCTAGATCATATTAACAATTGGTATCAGAGCTATGTTACTTATTGATGTTTACAAAAATCAAGTTTAAAGGTACTTCAAGCAAATGATCAGGATGTATAAGGAGGTACCAAAGCTGAATAAGGAGAACTTCCCTGCATGACAAAGCTTGATGAAGCTGCATTTGGCCAGTATTGGTGATTCTACAAAGTACTACATTGTGAATGTCTATGTCTCACCTGTTGCACCTTTGACTGCTGAAGAAATGAGAGCTAAGCAAGAACACAATCAAGTAATGCTGGAAATTGCATCTACCCTAAGCTATCTAGAATTTGAGGACATTAAGGACTGTACAACTGTAAAGGAGATGTGGGACACTCTTGCAAAGATCTATGTTGGTGACTTGTATGTATTGAAAGCTAAGGCCGAGAGTCTCAGAGGTAAGTTTGATGAGATGAGAATTCAAGAAGGTGAAAACATTGCACAATATTGTGGTAGAATAAAAGAAGTTGTAAATACTATTAGAGGATAAAATGGTATTATTGATGATGAAACTATAATTGGAAAAGTGCTAAGAACTCTGCATCCTATATATGCTATTAAGATCTTGGCTATTCAGGAATCTAGATGTAACTCTACAAATGTGCTTACTTTGGAAGGTTTGATTGGCAAGTTGACTACTTTTGAGCTCTCTAACTATGATAATTTCACTGTTGGCAGTATTGGTAATGTTGAATATGCTTTCAAGTCACAATTGGTTATGAACAAGCCTAAGAAGGAAAAAGAAAGATGCACCAGTGAAAGTGAAAGTGAAAGTGACAGTGACACTTTTGATGAAGAACTTGAAGATCTAGAAGCTCTTATGGGTAGAAGATTGAGAAGAGGAAAAGGAAAGCATAAAGGTAAACTCCCTATTATATGTATTGCATGTAATAAAGTCAGTCATATATGTACTAGATGTCCTGATAGGAAAAATAAAGATTTTGAAGGAAAAAGAAAACACAAAGACATAAGAGATGACAGAAGCTACCGAAGGAACAAAGACTACAAAGGAAAATGTAACAAATCTTGTTACATTGCTGAAGAAGGAACTAACAATGATAGTGATGATTTTGAAATTGAGGTAGTCTATGTTGCAATGAAAGATGAATCTGATGAGGATGAGAAAACTGCATTGATCACCTATGTGAACAAGAATTATAAATGGATTATTGACAGTGGTTGCTCACATCACATGACTGGTGAAAAATATAAGTTTGAGACTTTATATCATTATAGAGGTAAAAGTGTAACATTTGGTAATGATGCACCATGTCTTGTTAGAGGAAAAGGTTTGATTAAACTGACTGATAAGATATCTTGTGAAAATGCTTATTGGGTTGAAGGTCTTAATTATAATTTGTTAATTGTTTCTCAGCTCAATAGAACTGGTTACCGAGTAGAATTTCATCACAAGAAAGCTAAAATATTTGATGCTACTGGAGAACTGATTGGAAGTGGAGAACAAACTAGAGGTAATTTGTTCTATCTTGACCTATCTAAAGAAACATGTATGATTACACAACTTGATGATATTTGGTTATGGCATAAGAGGCTATGTCATGTTAACTTTGACAATTTGGTAGAAATAAGCAAGAAGAAGAAAGTAAGAGGTCTACCTAGACTGAAGAAACCTAAGAATGTGATGTGCAAGGAATGTTAGTTAGGAAAAATGACAAAGTCAAGTTTTAAGAGCAAATCCTTAACTTCTAAAATCATTTTAGATTTGGTTCATACTAACCTTTGTGGACCTATGGGTGTACAAAGTTATTGTGGTGCTAGATACTTTATCTTGTTTGTTGATGATCATACCAGGATGATGCATGTAATGTTTATAAAAGAAACATCTGAAGCTTTTCAAAATTTTAAGTGGTATTTGGCTAAAGTTGAGAAGGAGACAGGTAGGAACCTAAAATGTCTTAGATCTTTCCGAGGTGGAGAATTTACATCAAATGAATTCAATCTATTTTGCAATGAAAGAGGAATTAAAAGACAGATGTCTGCACCTAGAACACCTCGACAGAATGGTATAGAAGAAAGAAGAAATAGATCTATCTTGGATTGTGCAAGGACATTGTTGATTGAAAAGAATGTGGCATAGAAATACTAGAAAGAAGTTATAAGCACTGTTGTCTACACTCTTAACTGGGTATAGATCAGAAAAGGTACAAATCTTACACCCTATGAATTATGGCATGGACATGCACTGAGTTTTAAATACTTTAGAATCTTTGGAAGTAAGTGCTATATATTAAAAGACACTAGAAATGGAAATTTTGATGCTAAAAGTGAAGAAGGCATATTCCTAGGGTATTCCACAAAAAGTAAGGCTTATAAGTGTTTGAACTCTAACACTAACAAAATTGTGGAAAGTGTGAATGTAAAAATTGATGAGTATGTAGAAAGAAATGAAGTTAACAACAAAAGAGAACTAGAAGATTACAAATCTTTTTGTGTATATTGAGGAGGAAAAAGAGGCAAGTAACAAACTTTCACCTGATGCTGAGTCTCAGGTAAGCAATGCCAAGCAACAGACAGATGCTGTCGAGCGTCAGGAAAACAGTGCCAAGAAAGAACAAGAATATGTCGAGCGACAGGATAATGCTACTGACTATCAGAAAGAGGTTGTTGAGCATTTAGAAGCTGAATCTGACAATCTTCTTGGGGAACCTGATGAAATAGAGGAGAAAAGAGCTGAACCTATTTTGGCAAAATATGTAAGAAGACATCACAAGCCTGAACAAATAATTGGAGACAAAACTATTGGAATTCAGACCAGAAGTAAGACTAAGGATCCAACATGCCTACTGTGTGAACTTGAACCCAAGTCAACTAGAGAAGCATTGGAAAATGAAGATTGGATACAAGCAATGAATGAAGAGATTGACCAGATTGAGAAGAATGATACTTGGACTCTAGTGCCAAGACCTGAAAATAAGAATGTTATAGGAACAAAGTGGGTGTTTTGAAATAAGATGAATGAAAATGTTGAAATCACTAGGAACAAAGCTAGGCTGGTATGCAAAGGTTATGCACAAGAAGAAGAAATAGATTATGGAGAGAAATTTTCCCTTGTAGCTAGACTGGAAGGAGTAAGAACTCTACTTGCATATGCTACTTATAAAGATTTCAAGGTATATCAAATGAATATCAAGTCTACATTTTTAAATGGTATACTAGTTGAAGAAGTTTACATAGAACAGCTAGAAGGTTTTATTGATCGAAACAAAAGGCACATGGTATGCAAACTAAACAAAGCATTATACAGATTAAAACAAGCTCCCAGAGCATGGTATGAGAGGTTGTATAACTACTTGATGCAGATTGGATTTTCAAGAACAAATGAAACAAGCAATCTGTACATGAAAGATGAAGAAGGAAAAGGTATCTTGTTAGCAAAAAAATTTGTTGATGACATTATTTTTGGTGGACAAGAAGATTTGTGTAAAAGATTTTCAAATGAAATGTAAACTGAATTTGAAATGAGCATGTTTGGTGAGATCAAATTCTTTGTTAGTTTACAAGTATATCAGATGAAGAAATGAATTTTCATTACATAGTCTAAGTATGTTAATGAAATACTAAATTTTTTTGGGATGGAAGATTCTAGATCACTGAGTACTCCTATGGTTATTGGACAAAAGTTATCTAAGAATGATGATGCTGCCAAAGTGAATCAGACTCTATACAGATCCATGATTGGAAAATTGTAGTATGTTGTACATAGTAGACTAGATATTGCACTAGTTGTTAGGATTGTGGCAAGAGTTTTTTCCAATCCTAAGGAAACACACATGATGGCTGTGAAGAGAATTATGAGATATTTGAAAGGAACTGCTAACTATGGGCTATATTACAAGAAGAATGACAAATTTGAAATGAGAGTATATATTGATGCTGATTGGGTAGGAAATGTAGATGACAAGAAGAGTACTAGTGGTGGAGCTTTCTTTCTTGGACAAAGATTAGTCTCTTGGACATGCAAGAAACAAAATTGCATTTCCCAATCTACTGCCGAGGCTAAGTATGTTGCTGTTGCAGTAAATTGTTCAAATTTGGTATGGATAAAACAATTGTTGGTAGGAATGAAAGAAGAAATCACTGAACCTGTTGATATTTTCTATGACAACACAAGTGCTATCAATATTTCTAAGAATCCAGTGATGCATACTAAGACCAAACACATAGCAATCAAGTATCACTACTTGAGAGAATTAGTACAAGGCAAAGAAGTCTGACTAGAATATGTGAATACAAAGGAACAAGTAGTAGACATATTCACTAAAGCTTTACCTAGAGAAGCTCATGAGTACTTGAGAAGTCAATTAGAGGTCCTTCCCCTAACTAAGGATGCCTAGTCAAGCTAGGAAGCATTGCATCAAATATGCTACAACAGAATATTTGACAAATTGATGCAGAAAATTATCACACTTTAGGACTGGCCTAGAGTTTTGAAGAAGAAGCAAAGACAATGAATCAGTCATAAGCAAGATGAAAGAGGGAGAAACACTGAGCTGCATAGATATTATCTAAATCTATTGGATGTATGTTTTATGTTGGTACTTTGGAATTTTTTTCAAAGAGGGAGATGAAGTGAGATGATATAATAACACATGACATTGAAGCTAAGGATGATGAACTGGAATGAAAGATCAGGATAGAGGGAGATCCAGATACTTCTGATGGTCACAGAGGTGAGGCTTATAGATTTTGAATTAGAATGAAGCTATGGATATTAAAAATATTCTCTGATGGACAGATAAATTTTTTTATTGGTTCGTAATCCATGTGCTATTCAGGTGATATCATATGGTGTTGCCATCAATGCAAAAGAGGGAGATTGTTGGAAACTACAATTGAAACAATCGTTGTATTGTCATTGATGTCAAAACCTTAACTGGTAAGACTATTGCTGCTTAGGAAAGTACTATATCTATTGTATTGTTGTGAAGGATTGGGGCAAGGTTGGTAACAATAGCACCTAAGGAAAGGTTGAGTTATCTTGATACTACAAGGTGTACTTGACTATGTTGCACAATGATGAGACAATGTATTGTTTATCTTAGTAAGATTGAAGACTAAACTGGTAGGCTTAATCAAGAAAAAATAGATAAATCATGTTTAAGCCGAGTAATTTTAGTGTCGATTGAGTAGTGTATGCTAAGCAAAAATCTAGTGTCGACCGAACATTAGTAAATTGACGAGGAAGATAGTATAAGCCGAGGAAATTTTTCTAGTAATGACCAAGCATTCTACATGAAGACTAAGTGGATGATCACAGTATTGACCGAGCATCAGCATTTTTATATTTGAAGAGAATTTAGATTTGGAGCTGACATTATTAAATTCTTGGATTATGTAAAATGTGTTGACTCTATTTATTGATCATTTGAAAGCATTAAATGCACTGTAAAATGTTTTATTGTAAATCTTTATGAGATTTGAGATTTTCTACAAAAGGAGCCAAAGAACATAATGTGGGTAGATTCAATGAATCTGACCTAACCCTAAGATCTATGAATAAGATTGAGTAGCAAAAGATGAGTTAACCTAATTGAGGAAAGTATTAAGGGAATCGAAGCATTGGATATGAAAGGTTGATGCATGGGGTGAAAATGGAATGCTGGAAGATAAGTTTTATTGACTGTATAAGTAGAAAAGGCTGAAGGAGAAGTGTGGTGATTACTTGAAGAAAAGTTCTGAGCATATCAGAGATGAAGATGGCAAAGTTTCAAAGTCAGTAAACTAGCATTTGTGTATGGAATTGGATCTGATATTTGCAAAGTGAGTTGTATGTTTTTCAGATCAATACTGCTGCTACTTTCTAACCATTGTAACAGTCAAAATCCTTTTTATAGAGGTTGACCTAACAGTCATATGTTAAATCCTTTGAACAAGGTTGCATTCTAATGGAGTGTATGTAAGTCCTATAACAAGGCTCACTTTTAACAGGGTGATTGAAATCCTTTAACCGGGTCACACCTAACAGTGTGTATTCTAACCTTTGATAGGGTTGGCTTTTAACTGAGCTCACTTCAGATGTGTGAAAATAATAGTAGCATGTTACAAAGTGGTTTTTCCCAGATTGGATTTCCACTATAAATCCTGGTGTCAACACTTGTGTGAATGTTTTGGTTTGAACATTACTATGTTTTACAAGTTAGATACAGCTGGGTAGTGGACTACAATGTTATATGTTTCTATTATTGAATTAGTGACGACTGAGTTTGTTTTGGTTGTTTGATCTAATTTAAAGTAAATTTTTTAAGTTTATCTTATACATCAGGACCTGAGAACAACTGATTCACCCCCCCTCTCTATTGTTATAAATCATATTAACAACAACAAGGTTGGACACATTACCAAGAATTGTAGATCACAAATCAACCAGACAGGATTGAGATATGGAAATCATGAAGTAGTTTTCTAGATATGCAACAAATTTGGTCAAACAACAAGATTTTTCAGAATGAATAACATGAGAAACCCTAATCCTAGAAGTTATAGAAGGATAAATGGGAATACAAGAAACAGTCAAAAAGGATTCTGTAGTAATTTAGAAGAAGTGATATTCGTTAAAGCCATAGATCAAGTAGAAACATTCAGTACACAAGGTAATAAAATAGGTGAAGTATCTGATAGTAAGTGTGAATCTCTTCCTAACCCATCTCAAAGAAATTAATTCATAAAGAATGCATTAGAGTAGGAACTTAGGATAATGTAGAAGTTAGTATAGAATGAATTGAGTCTTGCACAGTTATGTAAGGTAGTATGTGATGTAATGATGCTATGGTTAAGAGCGCATGAGTCTCTATTGATCTATTTTAAAGTAATTTTTTTAAGTTTATCTTATACATCAAGACCTGAGAACAATTGATTCACCCCCCCTCTCTATTGTTCTAAATCATATTAACAACAACAAGGTTGGACACATTACCAAGAACTGCAGATCACAAATCAACCAGACAGGACCAAGATATGGAAATCATGGAGTAGTTTTCTAGATATGCAACAAACTTGGTCAAACAACAAGATTTTTCAGAATGAATAACATGAGAAACCCTAATCCTAGAAGTTATAGAAGGATAAATGAGAATACAAGAAAAAGTCAAAAAGGATTCTGTAGTAATTTAGAAGAAGTGATATTCGTTAAAGCCACAGATCAAGTAGAAACATTCAGTACACAAGGTAATAAAATAGGTGAAGTATCTGATAGTAAGTGTGAATCTCTTCCTAACCCATCTCAAAGCAATTAATTCATAAAGAATGCATTAGAGTAGGAACTTAGGATAATGTAGAAGTTAGTATAGAATGAATTGAGTCTTGCACAATTATGTAAGGTAGTATGTGATGTAATGATGCTATGGTTAAGAGTGCATGAGTCTCTATTGATCTAATTTAAAGTAAATTTTTTAAGTTTATCTTATACATCAGGACCTGAGAACAACTGATTCACCCCCCCTCTCTATTGTTCTAAATCATATTAACAACAACAAGGTTAGACACATTACCAAGAACTGCAGATCATAAATCAACCAGATAGGACTAAGATATGGAAATCATGGAGTATTTTTCTAGATATGCAACAAATTTGGTCAAACAACAAGATTTTTCAGAATGAATAACATGAGAAACCCTAATCCTAGAAGTTATAGAAGGATAAATGAGAATACAAGAAACAGTCAAAAAGGATTCTGTAGTAATTCAGAAGAAGTGATATTCGTTAAAGCCACAGATCAAGTAGAAACATTCAGTACACAAGGTAATAAAATAGGTGAAGTATCTGATAGTAAGTGTGAATCTCTTCCTAACCCATCTCAAAGCAATTAATTCATAAAGAATGCATTAGAGTAGGAACTTAGGATAATGTAGAAGTTAGTATAGAATGAATTGAGTCTTGCATAGTTATGTAAGGTAGTATGTGATGTAATGATGCTATGGTTAAGAGTGCATGAGTCAATATGAATCAATGTGAGTCCACAAGAAGTTTGAAGTTTTGCAGGAAAGCAGGAACAACTTTTTGGAAAGAAGTGGCAAAGAAATTGAATGTGATGTCAGAATCTTGAAAAATTGAAAGGTTAAAAGCTTATGATCAGTATTATTTGATCATTAAAGTGACTACAAGTGACAAGGAGATAAATATAGAGGTGATTGAGGTCAGTTTGTAGGATTTGGTAAAGAATTTTGTACTTGATCTACGCAAAGCCCTAAAATCACAATTGAGGTATTTTACTAAGAAAATCTATCAAGCAGATTAAAATTTTTTATAGAATTCATGGATGTATCACTTGTTCATCATGTAAGGGATGCCATTAGACCTATAGTTAAAAGGGAACCAATAGAACCCTTGGAAGAAGACCCTAGTCTTGCATTTTCATTCGTACCAGATGGAGTTTTACATTTAGAAGATGTTAAAGGTTATTTAAGATGTAAACTTGGAACCCTCAGTGAAAGAAATTTGACTAAGGAATATGAGAAATTATACAATCAGGATATGTCATTGAAAGTAGGGTTTGAACATCTGAAAGAAAATGAAATAGTGAAGTACTCACTTTAATATGAATTCGATGATGATGAATGTACCAAAATCATTTTAAGCAGAATTCACAATGGAAAGTTTTAGCTAGATGAAAAAGTGATAGATATCACTACAGACCTAATTCATGAGGTAACTAGTTTGTCTAAAACTGGTGTCATACCTTTTAATGAGAAAAATGTGAAGAAGACAGTATTGGACAAGACCAAGTCATCTTATAATGGTAGAGGGATAGTAATCAACAAGGTATTACAAGATGATGTTAGATATGTGTGCAAGATCTTAACATCTAAGTTTTGTGCTAACTCTAGAGAAGATGACATGGAAAATGGAATGATTCATGCAACATATTTGATGTGTGTTGATAAATTTCAAGTAGATATGTGTGAAATTTTGAGAATTCAGTTATTTGAGAACCTTGAGAAGATATAGAAAACTAAGAACTCATAGTTTAGATTCTCATCCTTGATTACATACATATTTTTCCATTTGCTAAGAATATTATGATATACTATTGGAGAAGATTGAAATGATAATAGGACCACTATGGACAAAATCAACAAGGTGTATCTAAGACACCCTATTGACAAGGTTAATGAGAGCACAACCATGGTAATCAAAACATTTCAGAACCTGATGAAGGAAAGGTCAAGGATTCCACAAGCTATTGTTGAGAAGTACATGAGTGAAATATGTTTTATGGTTGACACTGATTTTACCTTTATTAAAGTAGTTGAACCAAGAGTTGAGTTTATAGATCCTCTTGGATATGAAGTTTCAAAAATTGAGGCAGAATAATATGTGAGTAGATTTCTTAAAAGAAAGATGGATGTAAACAACTCTAGATTTGGAATTATGAGGAGAACTTTAACTCCATGAAGTCTCTGCATGAGGAAAATTTGGCTAAAAAGAGAGTTGATAGTACCATTAAGAAAATTCTTAAGGATACTAGAATGACAGAACAAGAATTCTTAATTGTGGAGTAGACTGCAACAACAATAAGAGACATTGGACAAAAAGAAGTTTTGTCTGTTCTGCCCCTATCATCAGTTGTAGATCAGACTAAGAATGTTCAGAATTTGGAGAAAGTGGTAAAATTTGAAGAGGCACAGGAAACAAGGAAATCAACTAGAACTTCCACCACTCCGCTAGCTAAAAGGGTAAAGGAAATGGCAAGTGGGCCAGGAAAGAGACATAAAAAAATATTTACCCTAGTGCAAAGAAAAGTATCTGAAGTAAAAGATGATGAAGATACTAGAGTTATTAAGAAGAAATGGAAACCAAAGATAGACAAAGTGAATGCTCAAATCATTAATAATGGAGATTTTTCTAAGATGAAGAAATATTATGAGATGTACAACTATTCTGAGAAATTGAACCTAGAAAATGCAGTTGTCAGGCATATGATTTTGGCTGATAAGAAGTTTGACAGTATTCAAGGGAAGATTCCTAATGAATTATTTGAAAAGTTAGTGAACAAAAAGAAAATAGCTACTAAAGAAGATAATAAGATAAGAGAGAACTATGTAAGGAAGCTCTGTGACATTAAAGATAAAGATCATTTCAAAGAAATTTTGAAAGATCTTAATACTCATTTGAGGATGAAGAGGAGAACCATCTTGATAATGGGAGGGAATTATGAGGAAGTCAACAAAGAAACTGAACAAGCAGTTATAAAAGTAATGACCTCAGGCCCTAGTGAGAACACAAGTTCACCAGATCAAGCATCAGAAGCTGAGAAACAGAAAAGTTCTATACCATCACTGCCACCATCAATCAACATTGTAGATGAATCAATGAATGTGGAAGGAACAAACATCATTTTGGATAGTGAAGACAATCTATTTAGTAATCTTGAAGACACTGTTGAAAATTTGGCTATGGAGAAACAAGACATGACAAAGAACAAGGAAGAAAAGGAAACAGGACAAGGAGAGGAAACAGAAAAGAATTAAGTAGAAACACCAGATGAAATAGAGGAAGCAGGACAGGAAGAACAAGTAGCTATCAGTCCTACACCTAAGGTAGTAGTAGAGAAACCACAAGATAGATCAATTTTTGCTAGTCTTGGACAAGAAGTTGATAATGATGATCAAATAGAGATGATCTCATCTCTGAATAAAATCATTGGCAAAAACAAGAAAGTTAAAAGCCTTGAAGCATCACTGATTGAAGTAACACAAAAATTGCAGAATTTTATAACCAGTCAGATTAATGAAGTTGTTCCGTAGGTCAAAGTAAAAGAAGTTGTGAAGGCCTTTGACAGTGAGTTCACAAATTCATTAGAGATGGCTATAGTTAAAGTACAAGCAGCCTATGAAGCAAAAATATTTCAAGATATATGTCAGAATATCAAGAATGGCATTGAAAATTTGGACATTTGCATAAAAGAACTAAGAAGAAGTTTGGAGAAAGGAAAATCTCTGTACAAACAATGCACAAAATCAGTATCTCATATAGCAGAGAAGATAAAATAAAAAGAGGCAGATATTTAGATAGCAATAGATCTCTTAGAAAATCTGAATGTAAAGATATCTGATACTGAGAAGACAATAAGAAAATTGTATGATGATATAAGAATTCTAAGTGAAGAAATGGCAAGGAAATTGAAAAGATTCTCTCTATTAAGAGAGCATGTTTCAATTAAAATAAATATTCTTGAGAGCCAATTGGAAGAATGTCTTACCTCTAAGACATCCTATGAGAAATTTCACTATGCAAACCTTAAGGCATGTGAAATAGCATCATATGGTTTATGTACACTCCTTAGTATTTCAGACACTGTTAAGAAATCATGGGAGGATTTGGAAAGTATACAAACAAGTTTTTCAGATTGTGTTGCAAGCCTACCGGCCTTGCAATCCTGAATTCAAATGTAAACATTTTTGTTGAATAGTTTTGGCACCCTTTTTGTCATTGTTGTCAAAGGGGGAGTGATAGCAGAAAATTGTAAGATGTATAGACAATTTTTGTATAGAATATATAGAGGCATATTCCTAGGGGGAGTATAGATGATATATAAAATATTTGGAGATATAAGGATAGTAAAGATTTTTTGTTATGGCCACAATTTTGAAGTTTGGTATGACTTAGCCAATTTTCTTATATGTTGCCACCAATGACAAAGGGGGAGATTGTTGGAAATTTGGCTGAGTTAGATATCAATTTGTTGTCATTATGGAAACATATATTCAGTATGAAGACCACCTATGATAGAAAGCACTTATGCTAGAGCACAGAGTAAAGTTGTCTAAGTATAAGCAATATTTTCCAGTCTAACTAGAGATAGTTTTGGATAGAAATGTTGATAGAAGTAGGTTTAGTACTTGTGCACTTGAAAATGGATAATTCTATATATGGCAAAGACACATCTAGAAGCACAAGTTTGTATGACATGTACAAAAGAAATTATTGTAGAATTATCAAGACATTGTTAGAGCTGATTGAGCAGAGTTAGAAGGCAGAACAAGTAAAATAGTTAATAGATTATTTTGTTTATCAAAATAATGACTTAACCATAAAAGGGATGACATCCTAGATGTTAACTCTTGGCAAGTAGAATTATTTTTGTACTTTGGAGAAGAGTATAAGCTTTGTAAAGCCGACTGTAAAAGTTATTATTCTTAATAACTTGTATAAATGTAAGAACTATGTAATGTGAAGGAAATATAGAAATGTAATGAGATGATGTGAAGATATATGTTGTAAAGCAAGCAGATCTTATTTATGTTAGCAAAGAAGCTATAAAGATAAATAAGAATAGGAAAGCTATTCAACAACAATGAAAGGTTATACCTTACCTTTTGTAATCTGATATCATTGTACATTACATGTTTGGGCAGTGAGCTCATCTTGTAATCATTCTATATTGTATACCAACTCTTAGCAGGGTTGAGGCTTTTAACAAGGCCTAGAGTCCTTTAATCAAGTCTAAGACACTATATGCAGGTAATAGACTTCTAATAGGGTCAACATCCTTAACAGGATACTTTTGATTAGTGGATCACTTGTGGGTATCATCCCCACAGGGGTTTTCCCTTGGCCAAGGTTTCCTCCAGAACAAATAATTTGTTATGAGTTCATTTGCTTTATTGCCTTGCATGTTATTTAGTTTACTCTGTTTTGCAAGCATCAAGTTAATTTTCTATATCCATAATTGGGAAAAAGAAAAAGTTCGTAAAATACTGATTCACCCCCCCTCTCAATATTCCCTATTTCTAACATTGACAACATTTGGAAGGATTAAATCCTTGGAGGCTCTATAACAACCTCTCAATTTTGAAACTCATGTACAAAAAGTTGCTTAGTTAAGAATTAGTGAATAAAGAGTATACATTCTACCAAAATCTCTCAGGGCATGATTCTACCCTCATCCTTGAAGGTACTTGTAAATCATTTACCCTAAGCAACAGACAAATACATTGCTCTAAAAATTTTGAAACTAATATTTTCTAAAAATCTAAAATCCTCTCAAAATCCGAAAATAAAAAATCATTTCCTTTTCCAAATTTGCATGTTGGAAGTTCTCATATCTTCTTAAAATATAAAATCTCTTTAATCTTTATCTCATCCTTTATTTCCTAAAAGAACTCTCTTCTTTTGAGTTCAAATTGGAAATAAATCTATATTTTTGGAAAGTTACCCAAATCTTTCCAGTTTCTAATTATCTCAATTGTTCAATATGTTTTTCTCAAATCAATCTCAATTGTTTGTTGATTTAAGTAAATCTATATAAACCTCCTTCAAACCCATATGAAGGATCCTGATTTCTAAATAGAAATTATCTTATGCAGGTTCAATTCATGTAGTCAAGTCATCACTCGATTTCATATCATGCTTATGCTATCAATTGGTAGGTTTATTTATCATTTATGTCAAATCTCTAAGTCTAGATGCTATCAAATTCATCTCTCAATGCTAGCTAGCAACATCTCAAATAGAGTGCAAAGAAGCAATGAAAGCTATTAAGTAGTAGTTGGATTTTATTGAATTTAGTTTCATCCTTATTTTCAATTATTCATGCTTATTTATTTTATTGTTTATAGGGATTATGTTGATTATTAGTTTGTTCTTTGATTAGTTCAATGCTATTAATTATTTATTTGAGCTTGTACAATAATGTCACCATCACTAAAAATATCTTGTGGTTAAATTGCAAGAACAATTATATTTACTAATTCTTTAACTTTTCCTTTAAGAAGACCACTTGCACAAATTTTATAATTATTTTTAGTATGCCCTAATTTCCTACATTAGTAACATTCAATCTCATTCTCATTTTACATTCACTTTCCTTTTTTAAATAGCATAATGTAAGCTCAAGTTGACTATCTTCTCTTGAATCTCTCATAATTGTTCTCATTTATTCAACTAAAAGCACTAAAAATCATGTATTTAAAGTTTGTGAAGGCATATCACTCAAATATAGAAATTACATTGTTATATTTCAAAGATAAACTATTTAACAAGATAGATTTTGCATCCTCTTTATCAACCACATGAGATCTCAGATCACTTATGTGGTTAGACATTTTAATTTTATTATTGACATCTTGAGTCTAAATTTTTACTCCTATTTGAGCATTAATGGTTGTCATTAGTATCATTTAGTTATTCAATCATTAAAGGAGACAAACATGATAGTTGGTAAAAACACAAAGCTAACCAAACATGGCTTTGACTACATACTCTCATCGATCCATATAATTACCGAGTACTGAGTATAGTGATCATCGAGCACTCATATGAACCGAGTACTAGCTAATTACCGAATGGAGAATGCAGTGAACACTGAGTAAAATAGGAAACATCATAGTAATTTGAAATTACACAAATACCAATGAAAATGGTTCACAGTGATCAGAAAATGGTTTACCAAGATCGAGACAGAATTAAATATGGATGTAATTATTAATTTTTTTATAATTCCTATGTAATGTAAGGTCTAGGTTATTTTGTTTCACTGTTGATCTTAGCTTTTCTAAGATATTCTAAAACCCTAATTAGGTCAAGTTTGTTTGATATAAAGTTTGTAAACATGTCATTATGAGATATATCATGAAGGAATAGCCACACTAAGGACACCAAGAGATCAGACAAGGTTTTTGACGGAAAGGTTTAAAAGAAGCATTCAATTTTTCAGAACATACCCAAGGCTACCAAGCATAATAGAAGGACACATACGTCACTTCAAGGTGATATCTTTATGGTATATTATAGATCTGAATTAGGCAAGTTTCAGTTGCCAATCATAGATACATTTTACTATTACCATTTAACCATTGTAATAGATTTAAAATCTCCTAAAAGAGTGGACTTAACAATTCTTAGCTAAATCTATTAATCGAGTACACACATGTATTGTGTTGTTAAAATCCTCTAACTAGGTAGATCTATTTGATCTAATTATTACTCCTAATAGGGTAAGATCAATAGAAGTGATCACAATTTGTAGCCTTAATTGGCATACTTTGTTATTGCAGTAGTGAAGCTTTGTGGGTGTCATCTTCATTGTAGTTTTTACCTTCTTACAAGGTTTTTTGCGATACCAAAATATTTTTGTTATGTCTATGAAGTTTCATGATTGGTTTATTGATTAGATTACATGAAAATTACATTTTCAGTTATATTTGAATGTATGTTTCATACAATGGATTCAGTCGGTTAAATGCTATCTATACCTACAAAGTTTTAGTCTTGAAAATTTTTGAAGGTATTGATTCACCCCTCCCCTCTCAGTACTTAACTTTCCATAATTCCAACAATTGGTAGTAGAGCTAGATCTCTTGTTAAGGAGGTTTAATCACTGGAGAGGAAAGATCTAATGATGGAAAGATATAAGCTAGATAAAACTATTGAAAATCAAATATTATAGATGCAGATCTATATTGATAAATTCAAGGAAGCCAAAGAAGAACTGAAGAAGTTATCAATCAAGAGGAAGGATATGGAAATTTTGTATAATGAGAATGATTATCATGAAGAAGAGATAAAAGATCCATTTGAGGTATCTGGATCTGGTAGCATATCTGATGCATCTGAAGGAACCATATTAGATCTATCTGAAAAGAATCTACATCTTACTGAACAAGTGAAAGCATTATAGATCGGTCAAGAGACACAAATGGTCAAGAATGATTGATGTCATGAATAATGGAAGGCAAGGAGAACAAGAAAGAAACTTGGCTATTGAAGATAGGAGGCAAATGAGTGATAAGTTGCAAGAGAAGGAATTTGAGATACTAGACTCACCGAGCATCACTTTGAAATCTCTAATTATATGGTTGTCATAAGTCAGGAAGTCAACCAAGTAAATAATGAGGTTACAAGGAAACTAGAAGACATCAGTGAATTAAGAGAAGAAACTGAAAGATTGAAGAATAAGGTAAAGATTCAACAACAACATAATGTGATGATCAAGAAAGTTGAAGACAGTACTAAAACAATGGATGAATTGTTTATTAGTTTGAAAAAATGATAGCACAACTAGTTTAGGCTATACCGAGAAGGAAGAGTTATCAAGAAAATATGAATGGAAGAATGCCTATGCTAATCCAAGGCCAAAGAAGCTATCATGTTATCATTGTGGAAAACCGGGCCACACATTAAATGTTTGTAGAAGAAAAGCTATCCATTCCTAAATTTAATGGTTATTGCTCTAACTATAATAAGTATGGATATCAAGCACATGAGTGCAAATCAAAGTTGAAAAGGACACCCCATAAACCTTATATGGAGAAACATTGTCACACTTGCAACATGCATGGACACATATCACAAGAATGCAAGACAAAAATGAAGCAAGTCTGGACACCGAAATAAAAGAACAAATCATATCAACTGAGAAGGCAAGGTAATGTATATACTTGGGATTGCAATACTTGGGTTAATTTCACAACATGTGGCAAGTATGGACATGTAGTAGAAAATTGCATGAGAAAGAACTAGAGAGGAAGATCTCGTAATTGGACAAGTACTGGTATGGCATGTTTGCACTGTCACAAGATCGGTCACTTAAGCAAGGATTGAAGAGACCGAGAACCAAAGATAAATACAAATACATATGGAAATACAATTGAAGAAATCATGAGGATAAGAAATCAAATGTGAATAAAATCATCAAATGACAATGTTGGATCAAGCACTACAGTCACTGATACCACATCCATCGGATTAGGTGATATCACTACCTCTACCTAATCAATAAAGGTATGGATGGAACTGAATTTCAATCAGCTATATTTTACAAGAGTTCCTTATATCTAGTGAATGCACACCAAATCAACATTAAATAAGATGCACTATGGGATTACATGTTTAGAACTTAAACTATGTACAGTCAGTAAAAGCATGATCGAGTAAATGTTTTCTTATCAGTAAATATTGGAAAGGTTAACCGAGTTGTGGTATCAATCAAGTTATATCTAAGTGTTAACTGAGCTAAAGTCTTTAAAGTGTAAGCTGAGTGCAACTATGTCTACCGAGTTGTGGTAGGTAAAGCATTAAATGCAAAATTTTGAGTGGGAAAAGATATTTTTGGTCTAAATACATGATGAACTTAGTCATTTCTTCACACATTGATCATGAGAAGAACCAGAGTGACTTGAGAAAATTTCAGAAAAGAATTTCCAGAGCTTTTTGAAAAAAATTAGATCTCGAAGAAGTTTATCACAATCTAAAGTAAGTTCCTCAACTACTGAGTTGTTTATCAAGAATATTTGTGAAGCCATAAATTTGAGAAACTATGGCATCCTCGTCCAAGGTCATGAAATCAAAGTCTAGGAGTGACAAGAAGGTCACATTAATTAAGTCTGAAACTTGTGATGACCCAAAATACAAATTGCACCCTGAGATTGCATTACAGATTGATCAAACTGGAGCATTTTCAAGTATTTTTCCTAGGGTTTTGTTGGCTCAAGACATTCACACTTACATCCACTGCAAGATTAGTGAAATTAGATATTTCAAGCTTTAATCTACTTACCAAGAGCTGAGTGTGAACAAAAAGCTCAAGGATGAGCACAAACACTTGGAGTGAAGGGATTAATGAATGCCCTATATTTCCCAAGAGAGTTTAAGACATAATGGATTAGGGTTTTTTTGAGTTGAGTGCATGAAAGGAAGTTATGGCTAGATGAACTAGTCAAAATAATAAAGGATATTATACATGTAGTCACCAGTTACCCTGTTACGATAAAGTGAAAGCCATAATGAGTGCACCGAGAACTGAGACCAATAAGCTTGTTGTAGCATAATGGGATGGTAGAGGTATGAGAGTCAACACAATCATTGATCCTGAGATGAGGTTCAGATCTTATATTGTCAGTTATAAGATATTTCAATCAAGAAGGATAAATAATGTACCTTGTGGAGCCATAGACATCACCTACAAGATTGTTAAGAAATGTTTCCAATTTGACCTAGCTGAGCTTCTACTAAAAAAATTAGATGAGAACATGAGAACCATTAGGACAGAAAAGACAAACACTTGTAAGTTTGGCTGCCTAATGGTTTGTGTATTTTTCTATATGCAAAACATCTTTCCCTTAGTTGGCAATGTTGACTAGGATGTCAACTAACCAGTCATTATACAAATAAGTGAATTCATATAAAGTCTAGGTTAGAATTTTGTTAGTTTTATGGATGTTTATTTTGAACAATTCAAGGAGAGAATACATCAAAGGAGCATGATACCCGGTCAGCTAGTAGATAAACATAAAGATGATATATGTATCCTAGTAGACACCGACACCATATTAATCAAGACAGTTGAACTGAGGACTACTTGGTTACCCCTAATGGGATATGAACTAGATATTGACCAAGCTTCTAAGTCATACATGCATTGTTGTCCAAGCCCAAAGATCCAAAGGCTAGTAGGTTTGGAACCTATGAAGAGGCCAAATTAAGAATAAACATAGATCTAGTTGGAGTGAAAGTTAGTAGAAAATCCAAGAAGATGATAGATACTTTGGTAAAACAATTTGGAGATTAAGCAGAAGAACAAGAAGAATCAATAGCTAATCTGATTGAAGAGGAAACTGAGGAACAACTATTAATTGGCAACAATGATCATGAGGAAGAGACTGAGTATGATAAGAATATTCAAGCTACACTGGTCAAGGCCACAAGAAAGAGAAAACAAGCAGAAGCACCTATAAGAGAAAGGAAAAGATCCTCAATAGCTGCTTCTCCAACCCTAAAGAAAGGAATTGTAAAAATATCAAGGCCAACTCCCACCAAAACATATCAGAAGAAAAAGAGAGGTGCCTAAGTCACCTCCGAGCTACCTAAGAAGAGGAGAAGATTGATAAGAGAAAACAATGATATTGATGAAGGTGATGAAGAAGAGGATCAAGGTAAATTCAAAGTTGTTGTAAATAAAAGTCACTCGATATATGAATCAGTTAAAAATATAAAGGCAATGGGTGGACTTTCTCACCCTAAAATGGGTCGGTATGTATATATGACTACCGAGGATCAGGAGAAAATTGAAGAAGCTATTATTCAAATGATGATAAAGTTTAAGAAAGTACCTATTGAATTTCCTAAGTATGTTCCTAAGGAGCTATATAAGAAAGTGTCAACCAGGTGGACATATGACCTGCACACTAAGAAGAAAATGAGGGAACACTAATTGATTTTGGTCATGCCTACTCTAATAGTTATTGAGATAGATGAATTGATGAAGCAATATTCTAAATGCTTCTTGATGAAGAGTAGATCCCTTGATATATTGGCAGGAAACCTTGATGCAGTTGATGATAATAGAAAGCTTCTATGGACAAAATTTTGAAAGCTAGAGCAGAATCTGATCAACTTGCACTGGCTATCATTCCCGAGAAGAAGAACAAGATGAAATGAAAAGGAGTTCACTCGAATGATGCAGATCTAGCCACCAAGGATCCAATCCACATATCTAATACCGAGGTAGAAGATGACAATCTTGATATGGACTTTTACCCAGCTGGTTATAGTGAAGAATATAGATAGGATGCTCCCGAATAGCTAGTAACCCCCAAGATAGATGATGTTTTGATTGATGACATCGCAAACAAAGATCTTGATGATGTAAATAATGATGACTTGGACATCAACATTGATGCAGACACCACTGAGAAGAATGCACCTAGTGAGGTAGTAATAGGTGATATACCAGGTGACTTATCCATATTGGTTCAAGTAATTGAAATTGTTACACAAAGGGAACCCAAAGGCTCTAAATCCAAGCAACAAAAGAAGATGCCTAAGTGATAAGGTACAATAGAGAAGAAAGCTTCAAATAAGCCTGATAATAAAGAGGCCAAAACCAAAGAACCAAAAGAGAATACACCTATACAATTAGCTATAATATAAACCACACAAGATGCCCAAGGCCAAGCCACCAAGACACCAATCACCAAGCAAGAAAAGGAAGAGAGTGTGTCTATTGAGTCAAAAAAACCAAATCCAGAGACCAAAGCTCTAGTGCCTTACACCAAATCTCCTACACCAGAGAAGAAGAAGAAGAAGAAACATGGTAAGGGTCCTGTCACACTTGATGAAGTTATTGAGATTCTTGAATATGACCTAGGACCTTAGACCCCGAGGCATTGAGAAGGTATGGAGAATTGTGCACAAGGAAGGCTGCACATGAGAAAATGAGAAAAAAGAGTAAGAGAAAACAAGTCTTAGAGGAAGTTAGAGATATATTGTTGCAAGTAGTCCTCGACATCAATGTTGATGAGGCAACTCCCATCATTGATAAAATTGCAATTCTAACCAGACACATCAATGCCCTTGATGTAGATGTAGAGAAAAGAATGAAAGAACGGGCATAAGCAAAAATACAAATAAAATTAGCAGAGAAAATAAGCCTAGAAGTGGAAATCAATAAGGTCAAGCTCTCAGAGGTTGTTTCTAAGCTTGAAACC
Organism: Chamaecyparis obtusa; assembly: GCA_027943335.1. Classification (NCBI taxonomy): domain Eukaryota; kingdom Viridiplantae; phylum Streptophyta; class Pinopsida; order Cupressales; family Cupressaceae; genus Chamaecyparis; species Chamaecyparis obtusa. The sequence continues at coordinate 941,031 of BSBK01001448.1, forward strand.
ATCATACAACAAGTAACTCAAATTTTGTATAAATTATGCACTGTAGACCACTTCACTACTGAGCTTTGTGAAAAGATCAAGAAACTTGATGAAGAAATACAGGTCAATGCAAATAATTCTTTAACTGAGCCAAATGCATTTCATAAGCATATTTTAAAAGTTGAAGAACTTCAGTGGTTAAGAATTGATTTGAGGAAGCAAGAGAATACAATCATTCAAAAGATCACCGAGCTTTAGGCTGAGTTGCTTCCCCATCTTAAGATCATGGAGAGACATGTTAATAAGGCAAAAGATTTAGTTGCCACCTTGGAAATATCAGTGTTAGAAATTTTTTTTGACATGCATGCACAAGTCAGTTTAGAGCACATTGCTCTTGAGAATTTGAAAGAGGAATGGGAAAACCTCTTAGATTCCTTGAAGAAAAACCATCACAATATTTTTGATAAGTTGTAAGTACATTATCTTATGGCATTAATTTTAAAAAAGGGTAAATTCTATCTATATATATGCCAGTATGTACTTCACACCGAGAGCATGTACAAAAGGGGAGTTAGTATATTTTTGGAATTTGTATTTTTTTTTTGGCAGTTGGTATGTATACATAAAGTTTTGATACTAATGCAAAAAGGGGAGAATGTCACTCCTATTTAAGCATTAATGGTTGTCATTAGTATCATCTAGTTATTCAATTGGTGAAGGAGACAAACATGACAATTGGTTAAAATACATAAAGCTTGTACACCGAGAAGGATAAAAGGTAGATCTCTAAGCTAACCAAACATGACTTTGACTGAGTACTCTCACGGAGCTAGATGATTACCCAGTATTGAGCATAGTGATTACTGAGCACTCATATGAACTGAGCACCAGTTAACTACCAAATGGAGAATGCAGTGAACACCGAGTAAAACATGAAATGACATAGTAATTTGAAATGGCACAAACAACAATGCAAAGGGTTCACACTGATCATAAGGTTTACTAAGATCAAGACAAAACTAAATGTGGATGTAATTATTAATTTCTTGATGATTCCTATGTAATGTAAGATCTAGGTTATTTTGTTTCACCATTGATCTTAGATTTTCTAAGATATTGTAAAACCCTAATTAGGTCAAGTTTGTTTGATATAAAGTTCAGAAAGATGTCATTATGAGATATATCATGGAGTAGTTGCACTAAGGACATAAGGAGATCAGATAGGGTTTTTGAGAGAAAGGTTTAAAAGAAGCATTCATTTTTTCAGAACATATACAAGGCTACCGAGAAGATCAAAAGGACACATACATCACTTCAAGGTGATATCTTTATGGTATATTACAAATCTAAATCAGGAAAGTTTTAGTTGCTAATCATAGATACATTTTACTGTTACCATTTAACCATTGTAGAAGATTCAAAATCTCCTAACATAGTGAACTTAACCATTCCTAGCTAAATCTCTTAGTCAAGTACACACATGTATTGTGCTGTTAAAATCCTCTAACCAGGTAGATCTAGTCGATCTAATTGTTACTCCTAACTAGGTAAGATCATCATAAGTGATCCCAATTTGTAGCCTTAACCGGCATACTTTGTTAGTGCAGTAGTGAAGCTTTGTGGGTGTCATCCCCACCATAGTTTTTACCTTCTTACAAGGGTTTCTATGATACCAAAATATTTATGTTATGTGTATGAAGTTTTATTAATGGTTTATTGATTAGATTACATGCAAATTACATTTTCAGTTATATATGAATGTATGTTTTATACAATGGATTTAGTTGGTTAAATGCTATCTATACCTACAAAGTTTTAGTTTTGAAAAGTTTTGAAGGTAATGATTCACCCCTCCCCTCTCAGTACTTATCTTTCCATAATCCCAACATAAATTACTGCAGAGCTTCAAATAAATTTTTTCATTTGTATCTTTTTCTCTAAACAACTTATTTAGTTCATCTTAAGTTTATTTAGATGATTTTTCTAAACATGATGTTGTTCTCAATTTGAAAGATCAAGGCCAATAGTAAACTTGGTTTTTTCATCTCTATTGTTCCAATCAATCTTATTTTTAGCATTTGTGGGTACTAATTCTATGCCATTCACAAGTATTTCATAGGATTTTTTTTATCGATAAAAGGCTGAGAGAAAGACTTATATTACTAAAATTTTTAAAAAGTTTTATAGAAAAAGTACTGTATGCAAATTAGTTGGATATTATTTTAAATGATGAATTAACTAAAAGAAGCTAACAAATCTATCTAATAAGCAAACTAAAATGAAGAATGCAATAAACAATGAAGCCAAAATAACAATTTTACCTTCACCTACAAATGCAGCATGTCTCCATTGCCCTCCTAACTTTGATTTCTTGAAGATGTTGAGCTCTCAAATTTCCAAATGAAGCCCTTTTCCCAAGATGTTTCCAAAGTGTGGAGATTGAGTGAAATGGATGCACAATAGCTTATGCAAGCCTAATGAAATGGAATGCAAATGATGGGGATGATAATGAAAATGCTTGTTTGCTTGATTGCTTGGATGCTTGGATGCTTGAATGCTTGAATGCTTGTTCTCAAAAATGCCTATTTTCTATTAGCCCACAAAGGGCAAATGAGGATCCTTTTATAGAGTTTTGGAGGATCTAGGCCTAGGTGGCATGATCCTACGGTTGAGAATGAAAGGTGGAAGATCCTAGGGCTAGAATGGACTTAGTTGAAGGAGTTGAGAGAAAGGGGGATGTAGTTGGAATGTGAGAGGAAGAATAGGGATGATGTTCCTCTCACATTGACATGGAGGAGAAGAAGGTGGAAGGGAAAGACACATGTCAAGTGTCTCACAAAGACCAAAGAGAGAAAGGGGGAGAGACCTTTTCCTCATGAGGACTCTTTGTACAAGTGTCCCATGAGTCACCTTTGACCCTTAGAGGTGGCTTGAGAAACCCCTTAGGAATAGGGAAGGTCTCTTGACTTGGTTGTTGAGAGGACATGTGGTCATGAGACCAAGTCCTTTGAGGCCACATAGCTCTTACGAATAGGACATGTGTGGGTGAGGATAATTATGAATAAATAATTAATAATAATTATTTATCTTAGCCAAACTGAAAGGTCATGCGAAGATCTGGTGGAAAAAGATTCAATTGGAGCGAAATAGTAGAGGGAAAGATAAAATCACAAGATGGGATCAGATGGTGGATAAATTGAAGCGACAGTTCATTCTTGTTGATTATGAGCTTGACCTATTAAAGAAAATGCAAAGTTTGAAGCAAGCAGGAAGATTTGTTCAAGAGTATACAGAGGAGTTCTATCGACTCATCAGAACAGGCCATGCAGAAGCTGATAAGGAGAAAGTTGCCTGATACCTTAATGGGTTAAGGTCAAGCATTCAGGAGGAGTTGAATCTGGTTCAAATGAACAGTATTGAGGAGGCATACCAGTTTTCCCTAAAAGTAAAGGAAAAGCTGAACAAGAAGTTTGAGAGCAGACACAATGGAAGAGGTCGTGGTGGAAGATCTGGTGGATGGTCATATGGTGGCCGAAATGAAGATCTGAAAAAGAAGGATGTGGCCAGTAGCAGCCAGAATTAGAGAGGAAACAATTCCAATCGTTTCCAAGATCAGAATAATAGAGATCAGAGGGGAAGAGGAAGAGGACAAGGTTCAGGAAGAGGAGGCTTCCGTGGAACATGTTTTCACTATGGAGAAGGTCATAGGGCATTTGAATGTCCTTAGTGCCAAGGCAGAACAGATAGGAGAAATGAAGGCCAGGCCAGAGTTGCACATGTAGATGAAGATGCTAGATCATCAAATTTTGAAGATGCTGAAAGAGGAGAAACGCTAATTAACAGAAGAGTCTTGCTGAGTGGTGAGAATGAACCTGAACAAAGGAGGAGCCTATTTCACACTAGATGCAAGTGTGAGGGTAAATGCTATGATGTGATTATCAATAGTGGAAGCAGTGACAATTTAGTATCAGAAGAGATGGTGACAAAGTTGAAGCTCAAGAGACAGAAACACCCACATCCATATCGAATTGCGTGGGTGCAAGATGACCATAAGGTCATGGTCAGTGAACAGTGCCTGGTAAAATTCAAGATTGGCGGGTACCAAGATGAGGTACTATGTGATATCATCTCTATGGATGCATGTCATATGTTGTTGGGTAGACCATGGCAGTTTGACAGATGTGCTGTACATGATGGTCATGCAAATACCTATTCCCTGACAAAGGATGGAGTGCGACATAAGCTAAAGCCATTGAAGGAGACCAAAGAAAAGATCAATCATCAGATGGATTTGATTCCAGGGGCCAGTTTGCCAAACAAGACAGCACACAGAATGACACCAACAGAAAGTGAAGAGTTAAACAGACAAGTACATGAGTTATTGCAGAAGGGGTTGATTCGAGAGAGTTTGAGTCCCTGTGCTGTACCAGTGGTATTAGCACCAAAGAAGAATGAAGAATGGAGGATGTGTATAGATTCTAGAGAAATAAACAAGATCACAATCAAGTATAGGTTTCCATTTCCACGAATGTATGATATTACGGACTGTTTGAGTGGAGCTATGTATTTCTCAAAGATAGATCTAAAGAGTGGATATCACCAGATTCGGATCAAAGAAGGAGATGAATGGAAGACTGCCTTCAAGACAAAGGAAGGACTGTATGAGTGGTTAGTCATGCCTTTTGGGCTAACCAATGCACCTAGCACTTTCATGCGGCTCATGAATGAGGTTCTGAAATAATTTCTAGGTAAGTTTGTCATTGTTTACCTAGATGATATTTTAATTTTTAGCAAGACATTGGAGGAACATATGATGCATATTCGTATGGTGTTTGAGAAGTTGAGAGATGAGAAATTGTTAATTAATTTGAAGAAGTACAGTTTTGTGAAGAAAGAGTTAGTGTATTTGGGATTTGTAGTTTCAGTAGAAGATCTAAAAATGGACCCAAAGAAGGTACAAGCTATCCTTGAATGGCCTACTCCAAGGAGTGCTACTGAGGTAAGATCTTTTCATGGTCTAGCCAATTTTTACAGAAAGTTTATCAAAAATTTTAATAGTATTTGTGGTCCCTTGACTGAGACAATGAGAGGGGATAGAAAAGAGTTTAAGTGGACTAATGGGGCAGAAAAGAGTTTTCAATTGTTGAAATAAAAAGTTATAGAATAACCTATTTTAGCACTTCCAAATTTTAATAAGGTGTTTCAAGTAGATTGCGATGCTAGTGGTACTGCAATAGGAGCTATTATGAGCCAAGAAGGTAAACCTGTTGCGTATTTCAGTGAGAAGTTAAATGATGCCAAGAGGAAGTATTTTGTTTATGATTAGGAATTTTATACTATAGTTCAGGCATTAAAGAAGTGGAGACATTATCTACTTCCTAAGGAGTTTGTTTTGTATACTGATCATCAAGCTTTGTAATATTTGAATAGTTAAGGAAAGTTGAATCAGAGGTATTTGAAATGGGTTGAGTTTTTGCAGAGTTATACATTTGTTTTGAAACACTGAAGTGGAAAGTCTAACAGGGTTGCAGATGTTCTTAGCAGAAGGCAACTATTGCTGATAGAGATGCAGATTGAGGTGGTTGGGTTCAAGGAACTCAAGAATTTGTATCCAGAGGATCCTGATTTTGGTGAAGCTTGGAAAGCTTGTACAGAACCTGTTACTCTAGACAAAATGAAATGGCTGGATTTTATCATCCAAGATGATATGCTATTTAGAGGGAGTCAGTTGTGCATTCCACAAAGTTCTATGAGGGAGAATCTCATCAAGGCTGGACATTTTGGTCATGACAAAACCCTTGCTTTGGTTGGTGAGAATTATTATTGGCCACAATTCCAGCAAGATGTGAAGAAGTTTGTACAGAGTTGCAGAGTATGTTAGATGGTGAAAGGAGTGAAGCAGAATATAGGGTTGTATCAGCCATTACCTATACCAGAGAAGCCTTGGGAGGATATCAGTATGGACTTTGTTCTTGGTTTACCAAGAACTCAGCGGGGACATGATTCAATTTTTGTGGTGGTTGACAGATTTTCAAAGATGGCACATTTCATTCCCTGCAAGAAGACTAATGATGTTGTTCATGTAGCAGAATTGTTTTTTAGAGAAGTGGTGAGACTACATGGTTTGCCAAAGACCACAGTTTCAGATCGAGATACTAAGTTTGTTGGATATTTCTGGCGGACATTGTGGAAGAAGTTGAAGATAGATTTGAAGTTCAGTTCATCACATCATCCACAGACTGATGGACAGACAGATGTGGTGAATAGAAGTTTGAGAAATCTACTGAGATGTTTGGTTGGAGATAAGCCAACAGGATGGGATTTGATTTTACCACAAGTAGGATTTTCATACAATAATTCTGTCAATAGAAGCACTGGTAAATCACCATTCCAAATTATATATGGAAGTAGTCCAAGAAATGCATCTGAATTGAGAAAGATAGATAAAGGAGAAATAAGTAGTGCTGAAGCTGAGGATTTTGCAGAACACTTGAAGAACATCCATGAGGAGGTGAGGAAGCATATTACCAAGATGAATGCATAGTATAAGGCTAAGGCAGATGAGAAAAGGAGGCATACAGAATTTTAGGTTGGAGATGAAGTCATGGTTCATTTGCGGAAGGAGCAATTTTCGGTTGGTACATATAACAAGCTGAAAATGAAGAAGTTTGGACCATGTAAGATATTGAAGAAGCATGATTCAGGAAATGCATATGAGGTAGAATTGCCTAGTGAGTTAAATATTTCACCAGTGTTTAACATTTCAGATTTGATAGAGTATCACGAAGGAGGTGTTGAAGATGAGGTTGCAGTAGCACAGTGGAGTATTCCAGCAACCAGTTCAGATATCAAGGAGATTGAAGACATACTGGACAGTCGTGTTGGCAGAAGCACAAGGAACAGGATGTATGAAGAGTATTTGGTCAAATGGAAATGATGACCTGTTGAAGATTCATCATGGCTAACAAAGGAGGAGGTTAACCATCTTGGTTTTTCTCTGCACACCTGAGTCGTGACAGGGTCACTTCTCAAATTACCCAGGGTGTCTGATGTAAGAGCATCCTGGGTGTAAGGGCAATCTTGCATCACCCAAAAATATTTATGTTTTTGTATTCAATAAGGGCTATCTTGTGTAGAGCTGCTATTTATGGAAACTTTCTATTTTTAGTAAGTTGGCCTTACGATCTCAGAATGTTCTAATTTTACATGTGGAGGTTCATCTCAGTCATATCAGCCTGCCAGCAAAGTTTCATGGCTAGATCAGGTCTAGTTTTGAAGATATTGAAGATTTTCGGTATTGGCAGCAGGGTATAGAAACTTTGAACTCAGTTTTGAAGGCTTTAGAGGCCCCAGATGAGGTTGAAAATTTGGTTGACAAGAACTTTGTGTTGGTCAAGCCTGTAGAGCGCTTTGTGGCATTACCAGAATGGGGTTATAATAGCCAATCGAGTCAACGGGTGATGACTTATGGTCCTCAGAAGTTGGGTCACCTGAAATGGCAGAAAATAATTTTTCTTCAAAATTTCTGTTTAGCTTTCAAAACTCATTTTGAGCCAACTTTGATGTAATAAATTGTAAAATAAAATAATTCTAAGTTTGGTCGGCCCTAAGGGCTAAATTTCTAGAACCTTCTCGGGCGGTGGGAATTGCCTATATAAAGAAGGTCGTAGTGTTGTCTAGGGCAGTTCTGGGTAGTAGATCTGGGTATTGATTCGAGGCTTTGTCCTACAGAATATTGTAAGGGAATGCCCATGTGGCTTTGCATATTGTAATTCTAAAAGTTTGTAATTCCACATTTGTGGAGATAATAAGAAGCCAATTTTCTATTCTTGCATATTATTGTTGTTGTTTCTCTATTTTTGTTATGTGTTTGTGGTATTAAGGGGAGCACCCTTCATCAAAAATGAATGCCAAGATACCATATGATTTACCCATGTTTACTTTGTTTCCATTCCTTACGAATCCATTGAGGAAATGAATCAGATTGATCATAAAGAATTTGGTCTTATTGTGTGCTAATTTTGATTCTGAGAAGGAGCAATATGAATTAAAAGACCTCCAAAACATTGTTGATTTCATATTCAAATTTTTGAATGAAATGCATGCTATCATCAACAAAGTGAAAGTTAAAAATAATCGAATGCTTTGGAGTGGATATTCATTTTATCAAGTTCATCTGGTTATACGTTTGCAACATATATCCCAATGCATCAACAACTAAAACATACACAAATGATGAAAGAAGACATCCTTGTCTGATTGAGGATTGCAGCAAAAAAGGTTCACTCAAAGAGTTGTTGATCATCATTGTGCATTAACATCCTTAAATAGCATTACTTTTCAAGAATTGGGATTGATTTTAAGTGTGATTTTATTTAATCTAATAATTTTTATAAATAGTAAATATAACTATTTTAGATTAATTAATAATATTTTTTGTAAAATTGAGAATGTTTTTAATAAAATAAATATTTTAAGTATAAATAAAATATAGAAAATAAGTATTTACTTTTGTAGTTAAAGAATAAAAAGTAATTTCATATAACATTGAAACTTCAATATATGGAGACAATACATAACTTGTCTTAAAATCAAAATTCTTGTTTGCACATTACAAGATTGTGGATGGAAAAAAGTCTTGCCTCATTTTATATAGTCCTACTTTACACTTCACTTAATTTATTTTTCCTTCTTTTACTAAATTCTAATATCTAAGGACTCATAGTACATTTCAAAATATATCTAGAGTATTTGTTTTGTCACAATAGTACACATTCTCATAGATAAATGAAAGTTAAAATAAACATCATACAACTTTCCAAGTTATTTCCTTTATATTTCTATTTCTATTTTCAATTTCAACAAGCATTTGAAGTTTCTATTTTTAATAATCATACAACTAAAACATAGTATTTTCTATCTCTAGCACATTTTGCATACTTTATTATCTTATATGTTTACATGCTCATTTCATGATGTATTTGTTAATGCTTTCTATATGTACATGATATTTTATGAGCACAAACACATCATTGATCTTTAAACTTGATTCAATACTATACTGAATTATATTCATTCTATAATTACAAATTTGAAGATATTTATTTTTTATTTTTAATATTTGTTTATTTAAAATATATACTTATTTTTAAATATTTACCACGAATTAATAAAAACATTTACTCTCAGCATTCATTTATTTAAAATAGTTATAATGTTTTATCTACGTATTAGATTAAGATAGAGTGCAAAGTTTTATTCATATGCAAATTCTTAGACTAAAATACATCATACTAGTTTTCTTTACAATTTGTAGAACGTGATTAATTTTCCTGCACTTAAAAAAATTCATCGAACTCCAAACCCGAGAAAGTCGCAGGAAATATTTTCTTCCACCGCCGTGTTTGACAAGTCACTTTCGGAGCTCTCAATTTTCTCCTCATTTTCTTTAAAAAGGAGAGTAACTTGGAAATTTTGTTAGCCTAGCTTTTTCTCTGAATCTTCCATCCCCTGGATGGATTTTTCCACATATTTGCACTTTGAATGGGGCTATAAATCTGCATCGCATAGGGATACTCTTCTTAATCAACAAAATTATTACATTAAAAATATAATTTTCTAAATGACTTACACTAAAATAAAATTACAATAATTATTCTAATTGACCTTCCATATCTTTTTTAAGCACACCCATTGCACACTATGATAAGATTGGTAGTAATAATACTAGTAATTGCACTGTGGTATGCAACAGATAAATAACTATAAATTAAATGCATTAATTTTAATAAGATAAATAATTATAAATTAAATTTATTACAATAAATTTTTAATTATTATTTAAAAATCAACTACAAATAAAATATAAATATAATTTTTAAAAATTATTAGAAATATTTAACATATTACTAATGCATTAGCAATTATATATACTAATTGTATAATTATAGATTTAAATATACAAGATTAAAGGTTTTCCTCTGATAGGCGACATCAATATTGGTGGATTCATAAGGTACTTCTTTAGTATATTCAAATCCTCTTCACACTTGGTATCCCATTTGAATACAATGTCTTTATGCAAAAGTTGATTAAAATTGTGGCACTTTTCTATCAATTGAGAGATGAATCTCTTGATGGATTTTATTCTTCCTTGTAGGGATCTCATTTGACTAACTACTTTGGGTGCTTCCATTTCCATTATGGCCTTCACTTTAGTGGGATCAACTTCTATTCCTTTAGTAGATACAATGTAACCTAGAAGTTTTTCGGATTGGACTCCAAAAGCACACTTATTTGGGTTAAGTCTTACTTTGAATTCCTCTAATCTTTCAAAAATCTTTGCCAAGATGGGAAGATGTTCTTTCCTTGAATGTGACTTAGCTAGAATGTCATCAACATAATCTTCCATGAATTTATGCATCATGTCATGGAATATAGTAGTCATTTCTCTTTGATAGGTTGCTCAGGCATTTTTCAAGCCAAAAGGCATGACATTCCAACAAAATGTACCCCATGCACATGTAAAAGAAATTTTATCTTGATCTTTGGGGGCTATCTTGATCTAATTATAGCCACTAAATCCATCCATGGGTGAAAACATGGAGTGTCCCACTGTTAAGTCTACAATAGCATCAATGCTTGGTAATGGGAAGTCATCTTTAGGACATGCCAAGTTTAAGTCCCTAAAATCCGTGCAGATTCTAATAGACTTATCCGCTTTTGATACAGGCGCTATGTTGGATATCCATTGTGCATAATCAATGGCTCTTATGAATCCAACCTTCAATAACTTCTCTAACTCTACTTTGACAAGTAGGGCTATATGCGGGTGCATTTTCCTTAGTTTCTGTTTGACTGGTTTAGCTCCTTCCTTTATATTGAGATGATGCTTTATCAAGTTTGGGTCCAAACCTGGCATATCATCATAAGACCAAGAAAAGTTGACTTTCTTTTCTTTGAAAAACTCAATGAATTCTATTCTTTCTTCACTTGATAGGGATGATGCTAAGTGAATAATCTTTGGCTCTCTATCTGATCCAATGTTTATCTTTTCTGTTGGCTCAATTAGAATTGGAGACCTTTCTTCATAGTGGTCTGGTAGAACATCCAAACTCCCTTCTAAAGGTGCCTCAGTTGGGTTTTCACCTTTAGAAACATCCTTTATTTCTTTGTTTCTTTGTTTTGGATCTAATGTTTCCACAAAGTGGTTTTCCATATATTTGCACTTTGAATGGGGCTATAAATCTGCATCGCATAGGGATACTCTAATAGAGTATTCTTTTTCTCTATTTTTGGAAATTGTAAGGCAATAAAAATGGGTTTGGAGATTTGGGTAGTCTTATTACTGCTGCCATCTATTATTTGCTAATTCAGACTAAACTATCACTCTTCAATCAACAAAATTATTACATTAAAAATATAATTTTCTAAATGACTTACACTAAAATAAAATTACAATAATTATTCTAATTGACCTTCCACATCTTTTTTAAGCACACCCATTGCACACTATGATAAGATTGGTAGTAATAATACTAGTAATTGCACTTTGGTATGCAACAGATAAATAACTATAAATTAAATGCATTAATTTTAATAAGATAAATAATTATAAATTAAATTTATTAAAATAAATTTTTAATTATTATTTAAAAATCAACTACAAATAAAATATAAATATAATTTTTAAAAATTATTAGAAATATTTAACATATTACTAATGCATTAGCAATTATATATACTAATTGTATAATTATATATTTAAATTATCATGTGTTAAGGAATTGTGGAAAACTAATGCAGGTCATATATAATTATAAAATATAAATATATGAAGTTAGTTTAAAATCAAGTATCTTTATATTAATATAATTACATGTATTACATGTGTTTAAATATATTATATTATTATAACTATAATTTTAAGCAATATTTAAATTAATTCTAATATTAAATCTATTATATATACTAAATTAAATATATGTTAAACTACAAATAAAGGACGTTCTTTGAATGCAATATATTATTAACTCTAATCATTATGTAAACCCTATTAATATATACTACTTTCTATTATAGAATCTAATAGACTAATTTCTATAATAGAATCTAATATACTAATTGTATACAAATGAATGTATCTTCATAGGATTAGGGTTAATCATCAACAAATAAATGAAATAAGAACTAAATACAACCACTAGAGCAACTATTTCACAATATCAAAGATTAATTGAGCATCCTATGGCTCTCTAATTAGAATGAAAAATGAGGAAGCTCTCAATAAGCTCTCACTAATGACAGTTCTAATATGAGAATGACAATGATAAGACTATGCTAATGCTAAACAATTATCAATATGAAATACTAAAATTGCTCTCAAAATGCTTTCTAAATTCAAATTGCAAGAGGTTTGATGCAATTCTCAGATAGGTGGTTGATGAATTATAAAGGATTTTAGCCTCCCTTTTATAGATTTTCCCAATGTGAGGGGGTGTGGTTGCATTTGATCATGATTGAGTTGGGGTTAAGGTTTTGATTCCACCCTTTGAAGACAAAGCAAAGTTTGTGTCCTCAAAGCTTGGGACAAGTAGACAAGATGGATGGTTGAGATTCTCTTTCACTTTGAGTGAATGAGATTCAATTTTGGTTTGATCCATGTGAATGCCTTTCCTTCAATTTCATTGGTTGCTTGATTTTCCTCTCCTTTTGGTTTGTTGAGAGTAATTGATTTTAATTAATTGATTTAATTAATTTTATTTAGCCATGCACCCCTTGAATGGGTTGAATTAATTTAATCCAAGACTATACAATTAATTAAATTAATTGTATTTTGATTTGATTGCATTTGATTGAAATGCTCTCAATTTTTATTTATCTTGAATTAGAACTTGATTTTCATTTGATTGGCTAATTAGGCATTGTGATTCAATTGATTCAATTATATCCTTGATTTTCTTTGATTTCACTTGATTTGCTTTGAATTATCATGAAATTGTCTTTGTTCATTTTTAGGTGATTACAAATGCCCCTCTTTGAGTTGACGTGCGAAGCATGTCGATTCAAAGAATACTCTGATCTTGCTTTGATTGATAAGTCTTGATTCAACGATGGTCGATCCTTTAATTCTTGGCATGAAATTTGATGCAGACAATGATTGATATGAAACTCTCCTCATTGATATGGTTCGTGATGATTGTTCTTGTTATGATGGCTGATTTAATGATTGATATGAAACTCTCCTGATGTCCAACCTGATTTGATGATCGTATTTGATATGATGCCTCTTTTGTTTTGATTACAAAAAAATTTCTGATTTAAAGATTTCCCTTTGATTCATTGGTCGGTCTCTGATTTTTGATGATGTTGCTGATGTTGATATGATTATCTGATGATATGATTGCATGCCCCCTCGGAAATGAAACATATTGTTGTTTTCGATAGATAGACTTAAATGATTGATTGATATGTTTTCATTTCTGAAAACCCTTTATGATATGCCACCCTTGATAATTTTCCCCAGTTAATGATACAGATGTAGATAGGTCCAAGTCATTTTTCTTATCAAAATTAGGTCATTTTTAGCTTAAATAGATTGAAAAACCTAAATTGACTATTCATTTTTACTTTCCTCCTTAGTAATTTTGCTCTGATCCCCTGCTACTTTCTATGATGGTTGTGCCTATTCGGGAGCATCGATTTGAGCAGTGTCAGAGATATGCCTGACCACCTGACTATGGAGCTCCGGTAAGTGGTTTTTACCTTTCAATAATGCATTTATTACTCATTAGGTAGCATTTATGCATTTCTAAATTTTTGTTCTACTTCTAAACATTGTATTTACGCGTATAAGACTTTCATTATCACTTAAGCCTTTTAAATGTCACTTATGTGGTTTTCATTGTCGTCTGTGAATAAGATAACACCGCTTAGCAGAGTTATGTTATCACCTGAGATAAAATGATTTTCGCGTAGGGTTAGGTTTGAAAAACCAATTTCCTTCAATTTTTATGTTTTGGAAACCCTAGGTATTTTTCTATCGCTTGTGAAGGTTTTATTGTTGCTTAAACTATTTCAGTGTCGCCTATGAAATCGATGTCGCTTAACATAAAAGTAATGTCACCTGTCAAGATTTTGATGTCGCTTATGATGATTAAAATCACGCCTGTGGCATTTTTCTCAAAATTTTCAATATGTACTCGACTATTTCTATGAAAAATTTAGGACAACAAAATGATTGATTTGTATAATCTGAGTAGGTCAGCTATGTTTGAAAGAAAATAATTAATTAGGATACTAGTATAGGAATATCAATTAATTGTATTTGTCAATCTGTTATGATAGGATGATGATTGGTTAGTTTACCCTCAAGATCTAGACATGTAAACTAGTGATTTTCCTTCCTCAAGATATAGTGTTAGGAGTTATGATATGCTCATGTTGAGCAAGTGAATTTTTTAAAATAACTATGATCGACTTAAGATGTTCCTTGATATATTATGCTGATATGATTCTCTTATTTTTGTGCCAAATAGGCATGCCTTGATGTTTTATATATCCAATTAGTACCATCCTGGGTTATTGACCTTGGGCAGACATTAAGTGATGCAGAGTTACATGTCATAGAGCTTTGTGGTCTTAGCTTTATACTTGATATTGCCCAGTTCCAGCTAAACCGTGAGTTATTGACAGTTGTGGCAGAGCGATGGCACTCCGACCACAATACTTTCCATCTCCCTCATGGTGAGATGATGATTACTCCAGAGGACATTTATCATTTGTTATAGATTCCATGCCAGGGAGAGCTTGTTTATTATGATTCTGTTTATGATTTGATTGTCTGTCGATGAGTGTTCAGAGACAATTATATTGATGACAACATGATCACTTGGCCATAGTTTGCGTTGTTCCTTATATTGCTAGCAGTTCTTGGTGCCTTGATTGGTGGACTACTTCCAGATCGATGAGGTTGTGGATTCTCTGTGGGTTGGGGTAGGATTTTGGAGGATTTTCTAGAGCGGTCGTGAAAGTTTGATTGGAGTTCTTGTGTACTAGCCCAGCTATATCATGAGCTCCATGAGGTTGTGTACAGAGGGAGTTTTTTATCTGCCAATGCTATTATGTTACAGTTATAGATTTGGGAGCATCTCCCTATTACCAGGCCTATTTCAGATAGGAGACGTCCTCATAGATTTCCATATGCTTATTTATATACTGGGATGGTGATTAAGCACCATTTAGGTCACTTGGATTATTGGAGATGACAGATTGATGATATGGATATTGTTATATGGTGGCCCTATCTTGGTTGTGAGGGTTGGTGGGAGGATGACGATGAGTTACCATATATGTTTTGTCCATGTTGGATGATAGGCAGGTCAGATACTATTATTGAGTGATTCTATTTTGGTTGTGTCTCTAGGCAGTATGGTAGGACACAAGAGATGCCTTTGGGCAATGCCTTATATGCTCAGGTGTAGGCCAAGAGATTCTTGTGGGGCCCAGCTATCTATTATCAGTTCGTAGTGAGTCAGATTGTTGGTATGCCTTTCTACAGATGGGAGATGTTGATAGGTGTGGCTAATGTCAGGATGTCTCATGAGTATGCTGATTGGTGGGCTCGAAATAGGTTTATGCGATTTATAGATCCAACTGAGCCAATTCCTGGATGACATGACGATGGTGGTCGAGGTAGACATAGGAGAGGAAGAGGATGAGGATAGGGTTGAGGTGGAGCTAGAGATAGATAGGTTGATGCAGTCCTGACGGTTCCTCCTAGAGAAATAGTGAGATAGGATCGAGTGGAGAGACAACAGAGACGACAAAGATAGGCTCATGTCGATGCTGCTAGGCAAATTCCTAGTGGATTGGATCCTTTAGTGTAGCTACATAGGGTTTCTTTGGCATAATAGGATCAAGTTTCAGCATAGCAGGTGCCTCCATAGGTTCATTAGCCATAGGATTAGAGACAGGGTCCACAGGATGCAATAGTATGGGAGGTACAGTCTATGAGAGTAGATATATCCACTGTTGTTGGATGTTTAGATCAGGTTACCACTTTAATGCAATAGTTCATGTCAACTATGATTCAGAGATAAGATGGAGTGAGCACTTCGCAGGCTCCTCCCTCACAGGGTGGTAGAGGTTCGGATGGTTCTAGTGCTACAAGATCATGATCTATTATTGCCAGATTTATTTTAGCATTGATGTTCTCTTGTTATACATTTCATGTTTTTTTTTATCGATCAGAACTTGTGATGTACCATTTTCATGAGATTATATCTTGATATACTTGATGTACTAGATCCATTAATGAACACATTTTTGATGATATATGATGATCTATTCCTTTGGTCTCATTGATGAATTGTTGCTATGAGATTATCTTTATATGCAGTTATATGATGTTTAGGATGTAGTTATATAATTTTGGCTTGATCCATGTGAATTCCTTTCCTTCAATTTCATTGGTTGCTTGATTTTCCTCTCCTTTTGGTTTGTTGAGAGTAATTGATTTTAATTAATTGATTTAATTGATTTTCTTTAGCCATGCACCCCTTGAATGGGTTGAATTAATTTAATCCAAGACTATACAATTAATTAAATTAATTGTATTTTGATTTGATTGCATTTGATTAAAATGCTCTCAATTTTGATTTATCTTGAATTAGAACTTGATTTTCCTCTTGATTGGCTAATTAGGCATTGTGACTCAATTGATTCAATTGTATCCTTGATTTGCTTTGAATTATTGTGAAATTGTCTTTGTTCATTTTTAGGTGATTACACTAATTTCTATTATAGATATATAATTTATAGTAATGATACAATTTATATTATCACTTCAGGAGAAGAACAACTTAGTTTGGATGGAAGGCCCTCTTGGGTGGACATCATGGGCTCCGGTGTTTGAAGATGTTCTTCACTAGCTATCTGTCTTTGTTATTTTTGAACTCGTTATACTATACTATGGTTAACTTTTGGTGTCGAGGCTTGACCTCCTCCCTTTGTTTGTACTCAGTGATACTTTTTTTTTGGTTTTGATCCCTCTATCTTTATTATAAAAATTTATATTATCACAAATATTATATCTGTATTATATTAACTTTAATGTGTACTAATTGCATGTTGTACTTTTTATTAGTACTCTTCGCTTGTGATTATTTTTATCATCAATTAGGGTTTGATAATTGTGTTCATGATAAGGTATTGCAAAAATATCATTTCCCTTTGAGAAAAATTGGTTATCTAAATCCTATTATGGCCTTTCATTTAGCTAATTTGCATATTTTTATGGTTTTATCGATTGTAATAGAAAGTAAAATGTAATGCTTTTATGAATAATAATCCTAATAATCTTGAGAGGATTATAATGTTACATAGAATGAATTACATATAATGACAATCAATTTTCAACTAACTTTCTAATAAAAATTTTCCTACACAATTGGTTAATAGTCTTTACGTCATCATATATTTTTTAAATTCTTGGAAATATAATCAATCCCTCAAATTATTTACATAATTCATTCTCCCTACACACATACTTACCATATCAAATATTCTATTAAAATAAATTAAACCATAATTTTAATATTCAAATTAAAAGTATTTAAAATAATAAAAATAAGCATAGACTCTACTCCTTACAAAACTATTCCAATCAATTGAAATATGAAATTTATCCTAAAATAGAAATTGCTTAACGCTAACCATGATCCTACTATAATAGTAAGATCATAAACCATAAAACATAATTTTAACCCTATCAAAACCCTAACTCTAACCATGATACTAACTATCATGTAAACCCTAACTATTATATGTTATTTATTATTTAATAAATTCACTTAAATATCTAATAATAACATATAAAATTAAATAGGTATAGTTTGTGATTGTGTTAGTTATCATTATTTATGCAATATATTCAAATTGTATTTAGTATATTCAATGCAATTAATTAAAACTTAAAATTAAATACAATTGAAATTATAAAATATTGATTAAAAACAATCAAAATCTGGAAAAATAATTAATTGAAATTGAAAACTAATAATATTTTTATATAAATATCTAGTAAACTAATATGATGTCAGGAAATAAATATATACAATACTAATATCTTATTTATTATTAAAATAAATAAATATATAATTAAGCATTGAAATATATTATATTTATTATTATTTTAATAATGTGAACTTTTGTAGACAAGAATAAGTAAAAAAATTCAAAGTAAGAGAATTAAATATATATTCCACAACTCAAAAAAAAATCTTGCAAAATATTTTCATTATGTTTTCATATTTGCTAAGTACAACAAATAGCATTAAAAACTTCACGTGTGAAATAAAAAAGTGAAGTGAAATCTCCCTCGAAAATAGACAAAATAGTGGTGGTAATAAAGAAACCCGCAAAAGGAGGAAGACATATATTGGCAAATGGGGAGGACGGGAAGTTGGAACGATGAACCATGGGCAAGATGAAAATGACATCGGAATTAAATGCAAAATAAACAATTGAGATTAATTCAATCATCTTGCATGTGTACGGATGCAAAACAGACTTCAAATTTATTTTTTGCTCCTCTCTTTCATATAAGAAACCCCTTCGGGGTAACAAGTTGAGAGGATGGACAAAATAATATTTACTTGACATTTAGCACGAGTGTAAGAAAATGTGTAATGGAGGTGGGTCTGTGTGCAAGGACTTTACTAACTTATTGTTAGGCTGTCACAAGTAGGTAGATACAAATCAGTTCAACATTTGAAAAATTGGGTTCAATTCTCTCTACTTTTTTTAAAAATAGTGGATCCAGATGTAAGGATGATATAAAAGAACACATTGACGTTCAGGGGAAAGAAGAAAAGTCATGAATTAACCAAACACTTATATGCTCTCACTTCTTTCATCCAACGCCTTCTGTCAACTGGTAAATAACCTCATAAGGGTACCTCTAATGCACTGCCAATAGGAGGAATTAATGTTAAACAACTAGAATAGGTCAAGAGGTTTTGAGTGATAAAATTAGCTATCAATGTTTGGGTGATCCATGCTAGAATTCAATGTTCCATATTTATTGAATAAGGTCTATGAGCATATGCTAATTTAGAAAATAAACAATGTACCCTTTGTATCATTTTTTTTTTTAAAAAGGAATGGGTAAATTAGAACTCATTTCTTAGTGATTAGGTGAGATTTTGAAAATCTAGCTTTCTTTGTTGGTGAAAGGAGTTATCAAAAACCATATAGAAAATCAGGTAGTTGATTGGAAGCAAATGGTCAATTGGAAATTGTTTATACTATAAGAATTATGCAAAAAGATAAGAAAAACCATCACAAAAAATTCGGTTACCCCTGGGTCTCTCTATATTGATTTCAACACCTGAGGACTTAATATTTACAAAGAAGAGGGGTGCAATGTTAGAAAGTAAAGTCCACCAAGATAACTGAGATGGGGGTGAATCAGTTATTAGATAAAAACAACTTGTATTAACTTTATTATATCTGAAACATGTAATCAACATAAACAACCATAGAAAGATTTAACCATATACAATAACACCAAATTTGTCAACTAAGGAACCTCTTGATCAGAGAGTAAACCCCAGTGGGGATGGTACCCACAAAATGTGTACCACTCTCTATGATCCAATCAGTTTTCTTTTCAACTTGTGACACTAAAGCTTTTTCTTCTTTAACTTCACTTTCATAATTTTCTTCTTTTATTGCAACAAATCCTATATCATCACTCTCATTATCACTCCCACTTAAGAATTTCTCAATATTGGCTTCAAATTCTTCATCATTAGCATAATAATATTCTTTAGGTATTCTAGGATTATAATTATTCTTATATTTCTTCACTCTCTTAGGACATTTAGATGCAAAATGACCATATTCATGACATGTCCAACATTTAAAGATTTTCTTACCTTTTGGTTCTCTTTTCACAAGCAAGGCAATTCCTTCTTCGATCTTTCTATCTTCTTCAGTCTTAGATCTGTTGTTGGTGGCATAATCTCCATTAACACTCACACTTCTTGACAAGGTAGGGTGAACACTAAGTCCGCTGAAGGCTATTTCAATCCTAGGTAAATCTCCAAATTGTTTCAAACTTATCTTTGATGCTTCTAGTCTTCCAAGAACAGTCTCTCTAGTAAACTTCTAAGTACAAGGTATGACCTGTTCAATCATCTACATTGTCTACTTAAATGCTGGAGTCAGGGTTTTCAAGATCTTCCATATAATTTCATCTTCATCTTTATTCCCTTCACATGTATTTATACCTCCAACATTCTTTGATATTATACTAGTATAGATTCTAACAGATTCATCTTCCATCATTTTAGCTTCTTGAAATAAACATATCAAATTTTGTAATCTAATTCTTTTAGCATGTTTATCACCTTCAAAAGTATATTCCAAAGCTAACCAAATTTCATGAGATGTCTTTAAATTTTTTACCTGACTATATTCATTCTTAGGAAGAACTAACAAAAGTTCTTCTTAGCAAGTATGTTACACCTGAATAGATCTCTTTCTTTTTCAATGTAATCTTCAATCTTGTCTTCTTCAATGATAGTTTTGCTATTCTTTGTAATCAACCAATATCTTGGCCCTAAACATAGAAGATGTGTCTTCATCTTCTCTTTCTAGTTTTCATAGTTAACTCCATCAAACTTAGGACTTTCTTTTCTGAAATAACTCACCGCGGATCTCCTTAAGTTTTTAAAATTTTCTTTCAAGGACCTATCACTCTACTACCAATTGTTATAAAGTAAATTCTGCCAAGATAACTAAGAGGGGGGGTGAATCAGTTATTAACTTTATTAGATCTGAAACATGTAATCAACATAAACAACAACCATAGAAAGATAACCATACACAATGACAAAAAAATTATTAACTAGGAAACCTCTTGATCAGAGAGTAAGCCTTGGTGGGGATGGTACCCACAAAAGATGTACTAATATGAAAATTTCTTGTGAGAGGATGGACCCTGTTAGGAGTCTTATTAAATACATTCAGTACATATAGTCCATGTTAGGAGACTTTGAATCCCTGTGTGAAGATTCTAACCCTGTTAGGAGTTAAGGAAGACATAAGGACCCACTGTCCAAACAGCTTCAGGGGCAAGATCACTGAACACACTGTCCAACTAATCTTTGTATTATTTGAATAAAATAATACCAAAAATTACTAATCTCAAAAAATTCTCTTCTCCTCTTCGACTGTGCCAAAACCACATCAAATGCTTCACCAAATCTCAGTACCAGATCTTCTCACTTCACATCACACATCAATCCCTTAGACCACTAATTCGTATTATACAACTCTCACTTTTCAATCAAAGAAAAAAATCCTTCCTTTATACCATGCACAATATTTCATAATTGAGTTGGCCAATTAAGCTTAACCAATTACAAAATATAAAACATCACACGTTACATAATATCTCCATAATTAGATAAAATTGTCAGCTCACATACTCAATAAATCATCACACATGAAACCTCTGACTATGATGACTCATCCTTGGGTCACTTTCACAATATATTCAAGCTCTTTATAACTTCACTTGACCAAATTATATCCATGTAAGGAGATATAACCAGATTATCACAAACCGCTTCTCAGGAACACTGTCAAAATATAGTTTCCATTAGATTACTCATAACTAACACAAATACTTAAATTTTTGTACGCGCTCTTAACCATGATATTAGGACACCATACAAAAAAATTACTCAACTCCTCATAACCTCATCTAAAATTTTCCATGTGTACTAATCCAAACTATGTATATGCTACTTTGCTAATCTCTAGTATAATCAATGTGTTGACATCAATGAAAAACATAGTCATGAATGAAACATGTGAATGCTCTAGAAATGGTAGAATAATCCCCCATAGGAAATATTCAATATTCATTCTAGCATGCAAATTGTTGACAAAAAATGTAGTTCTAATGAAGAAATGAAAGATGAATTCTTATTAGCCAGTGTAGGGACACTGTCTCTAGGAAAGATAAAATATATTTTAGTTATTATTACTAGTATGCAACATAATATCAATCATGTAACACAAGTAGTGGTAGAGGTGGGTCAGGATATTCACAAACATAGGATTTGAGTTAACATAACCACATATATGTCTTCAATGCTCCAAGCTTACATAAAATAGATAAAGAGGATGAAGATACTATTAGAATAACTGAGAGGGGGGGTGAAGCAGTTAGATTAGTTATCCTATAGTCCCAAATAAAAAGATGTACCTTATCAAACAATTCCAACAAATTATGTAGCTCGGTAACATAAAATATCAATTTGTCTGTTCTTTTACCGATTACCAGCTAATAACTAACTATGACTACTGACCAAATCAAGTATGTAGTATGTAAAGTATGATAACAAAAAAATCATTACAAATAACACATAACACAATGATTTAACATGGAAACCCAGTTAAGGGAAAAACCACCTTGGACCAGTAACCCAAAATAATTCACTCTTCTGAAGTGAGCTCGGTGAAGAGCCAACCTTGTTAAAGGTTACAAACACACTATTAAGTGTGACTTTGTTAGAGGATTTAACACTAACAGTTAAATTTTGACCAGCATTCACTATGGGGTCAAAAAGATAACAATGTACATTCTCTGAATGACATAGGGAAAAATATAAGACTGTTAAGTCCACTTGGTTAAGAGATTTTCTAAATCAATGGTTAAACTGATATAGTATGATCTGATTCAAATACAACTCAATTACAGATATTCAGGTCTATGCTAAGCCCATAAAAATCCTCTGATCAATAATCAAATTCACTTCTTCAATATTCTTAAACTTACTGTCACTTGGTAAATAGTTCTCTGAAACTCAGTTGTCTCTGTAGTTTGGATCTTTCAATAACCAGTCTAATCAGGCATGCATCAATAGTCTTCACATGATATCTCTGTAGTCTTCTTCCTCTAGCATAGTTTCAATAATGAAACTCATGTCTCTTAAATAGACAAGTGAACCATTTTCATTTCAGCCATTAGATTTTTCTGCTTAATCTCCTTCATCCATTTTGCCTCTTGAACCTCCATCGACAGATGTGTCATTAACATGTTTTAATCTCATCCTTTAGATCTTCTCCAAATTTTTTCAGGTGCGCATCTCATAACAAACTTAATCCTTAACCTCAAAATCATAATAGTATCCAACTCATCATAATCTGTTGGTTGTTCTTAGCATTTAATGTTTTCATCCACATTCAGTTAATACAAAAATGAGTCAGTGATAACTAGTTAAACTAGCTTGATTAATATTGTCAGTCGGTATACACTGCACTGGCTCAGTGTATACAGAAAAATTCAATTACCAACCACATTGTCTTGTTCAATTTCAATTCTCTTCTTCATAACATATTAATGCAACATAATCAAATCAACAGTATGGAGCCATAGACTCATCAATAAGTTACCCAATGTTTTCCTTATCCTTATCTACCATATCCATCTTTTTCTTCATGTAGATATCTCAGTTCTTCATCTTTTCTTCCTTCATAGATGTTCAGAGGTTTGTAACTAACATGATAAGTATTGTCAAGACTAGTTGACTTCAATGACAACATATTGACTAATTTAATCATCTTACATATCATTATAGTGCTCGGTGATATCTAATCATTGATTCTTTAGTTCATTCAGATATTCAATCATTTGTATTTCATCAATCTCTCCCTTTGGCATTGATGGAAACACAAGCAATATGAAAATATTCCATGCACATACCAAACATGTATTCTACAACTATGTAAGAAAAATGTTGTATCTCGGTAAGAATTTGATATGTTTAATTACTACAAAACGTAACAACATTACAAGTGCAAACTCTCCGTGTGGATTCGCTATTTTTAGCTCTCTGATTCCTTTTGTTCTTAGCAAAAAATATTCAAGTCTCTCTCTTTTTGTGTGTTCCTTTCTGTGTGTTCTCAGTAACTGATTTATCATGTAACTCTCTCTAGTTTCATATTCATTCTCTCCCTTTGACAACAATGCCAAAGAAAACATACAAACAGCTTTGCAACAGCCAAATATTCTCTATTGTTTAGTTCATATCATGTACCTTCAATGAATATATAAGAAAATTTATGTTCTAGCTTCTCTAATCTTTGATGACCTTAGACATAATCCAAAGTGTGAGCTATGTACATCAACATGAATGATCTTCTGATCAGTGTAGGTTGATGCAACCTCCTGATCACCTCAGTGACTGATAGATAGGGGATGGACCCCAAGTCTAGTTCACAAATATTCAAATGTGTCCTTCAGTAATGGTTTAGTAAAGATGTCAGCAAGTTGTTCCTTAGATGTTACAAATTCCAATTGTACTTTCTTCTCTTGAAATTGTTCCCTCAAATAGTGATACTTAATAGATATATTCTTTGTCTTCGAATGCATCACAAGATTCTTAGAAATATTAATGGCACTAGTGTTGTCATAATATATAATCACTGGGTCAGTGATTACCTCATTCATTCCTTCCAACACTTGTCTAATCTGGGCTATATTTGAACAATTTGTAGTAGCACAAACATACTCTGCTTTAGCTATGGACAGAGAAATGCATGCTTGTTTCTTGCTAATCCAAGTTACAAGCCTTTCCCCTAAAAATAATGCTCCATCATTTGTGCTCTTCCAGTCATCTATCTTTCCAGCCCAATCTGCATCGGTGTAAAATTTCTATTCAAATTTCTCTTCTAATGCATACCATAATCCATACTCCTCTATTTTCTTCAAGTATCTCAAGATTCTCTTTACAACAACCATATGTGAATCTTTAGGATTGGCAGAAAATCTTGCCACAATCCCCACTGCATGTGCTATATCAGGCCTACTATGTACTACATACATCAGTTTACCAATCATAGATCAGTACAGAGTTTGATTTACCTTGGTAGATTCATCATCTTGTCAATTTACAACTAGTCACCATCAGCGTTCCCACAGGTTCAACATCTTCCATGCCAAAAAATTTCAATACTTCTTTAATGTATTTTGATTGTGTGATGAAAATATCATCTTTCTGTTGTATAATATGCAAACCTAGAAAGAACTTAATCTCTCCAAATATAGACATCTTAAATTCCTTTCTCATTTCATCAGCAAAAGATTTGCAAATCTGATCTTGTCCACCAAAGATTATATCATCAACAAATATTGTAGTAATTAAAATATTATCATCAGAATCTTCTTTCATGTACATATTACTATTGTCACTAATTCTTACAAAGATGATACTTATAAGATAAGTATGTAATCTTTCATACCATGCCCTCAATGCTTTATTTAGTCCATATAAAGCTTTGTGCAGTCTACATACCATGTTTATCTGATTCAGATCAACAAACCCTTCAGGTTGTTCTATGTAGACATCCTCCTCAAGTATTCCATTCAAAAATGTTGATTTCACATGCATTTGATATACCTTAAATCCCTTATGTGCAACATAGGCAAGCAATATTCAAACTCCTTCCAATCTAGCAATAGGTGCAAAGGTTTCACCATAATCAATACCTTCTTCTTGTGCATATCCCTTGCAAACAAGTCTTGCCTTATTCCTTGTAACTTCTCCATTCTCATTCAGCTTATTTTTGAAAATCCACTTATTACCAATAACATTCTTATCTTTCGGTCTAGGCACTAAAGTCCATGTCTTATTATTTTCAATTTGTTCAATCTCCTCATTCATAGCATTTATCCATTCCTCATTTTCAAGTGCATCCCTAACATTCTTCAGTTCAAACTCACAAACTAAGCATGTGTTTTGTCTCAACTTAGTTCAGGCCATCATGCCAACTTGCTTATCTCCAATGATTTGGTTCTCAAGATGGTGTCTTCTAACAAATCTTGTCAGCACTTGATCTCTCCTCTGCTGATCATTTTATTTAGATATAGTTTCTTTCTCGATAGCTTCTTCCTGATTCTCAGTTTCCATTTGTTGATGCTCAATTTCATTTTCCTGATGCTTAGTAGACTCAACCTGCATATTTGGTAGATACTCTAGATCTTCAACATAAGTGAACCTATCATAGTCTTTCGGCCCCTTCATGCTTTCCACATCATTCTTATCAGCAAACTCATCAAATTTAACATTAGTACTTTATGTCATCTTATTAGTAACCTTATTCAGACATTTGTAAGCTTTAATTTTAGTAGAATATCCTATGAATATTCATTCATCACCTTTAGAGTCAAATTTTCCATTCCTTTCATCTTTCAGAATATAACACTTGCTACCAAAAAATCTGAAATAACTTACCCTCAGTTTTTATCCAAACCATAACTCATAAGGTGTCTTGTTTGTATCCTTCTTTAGTTGTACTTAGTTTAAGACATATACAGCTGTGCTAACTTCCTCTCTCAAGTATCTTGTGCAACATTCTTTTCTATCATCAATGTTCCAGCACAATAAACAATAGATCTATTTCTCCCTTCAGCAATTCCATTTTGTTGTGGTGTTCTAGGTGCAGAAACCTATCTTTTTATACCTTGCTCATTATAGAAGTTAGTGAATTCATCAAAAATAAAATCACCTCATCTATCAGATGTTAACCATTTCAATTTCTTCCCGGTTTATTTTTCTACATTATCCTTATACCATTTAAACATTTTGAATGCCTTATACAATCTAGTATAGTCATCAACAAACAAAATAATGTATCTATCTCCATAGTAGCTTTGAGTTCTCATGGGACCACATAATTCAGTGTGAACCAAATCCAAAATTCCTTTAGATGAGTATTTCTTACTTTTAAAAGTAGATTTTTTCATCTTTCCTTTCTAACATTGTTGACACATAATATGATCATGTTTGGTTAGGCTAGGAAATCCTCTAACTTTTCTCCTTTTACTGATCTTAATCATGTTATCAAAATTTACATGACATAACCTCTTATTCCATAACCATGCATCTTCATTTCTCACTAGTAAAGAAGAAGTATCAGCATAGTCAAGATAAAATAAGTTACCTTTTGATTGTCCTTCCTGTTCCAACAATATTTCTATTTTCATCATATATATTTACCTTCTTTCTTTCAAATTCCACTTGGTGACCTAAGTTATTAAGCTATACCATACTCAACAAATTTTAATTCATTCATTTTACCCAATATGCATTATCAAATATAATTTTACCATTCAGTAGAATAGATCCTTTTCCTTTAACCATACAAGGTGTGTCATTACTCATTTTCATTGAACCTCCATTATAATGCTCAAGATGATCAAACATATCTTCATCACTAGTCATGTGATGTGTAAAGCCACTATCAATGATCCAAATATCATTTTTACTAACTTTAGAAATAAGTGTTGTTTCTACATACTTTTCATCCTCTTCAGAATCATCTTTCATTGCAACAAACACTACCTCAATGTCATTATCAGTGTCGGTGTTAGTGTCCTTATCTACAACCAAATAACATTCCTTTTTTCCCTTATCTTTTTTATCTTGGTTGTCTCTCTTGTAGTATCGATAACCTCTATTGTTTCTTCTTCCATAGCTTCCATCACCAAATTAGTCTCTATCATTTTCTTCCTCTTTCCTATTAAGACATCTAGTAGCAATATGGCCAAATTCTTTACAATTTAAAAAAGCTAAAGGTAACTTTCCCTTATATCTAGCTTTAACTTTCAGTAGTCTCTGGGCCATAAGAGCTTCAAGTTCATCAAGCTCATCATCAGTATTACTATCACTTTCATTCCTTATATTATGTTTACTACTAGATTTACCAATCATCAGAGAAGACATAAAAGAAGACTCAACACTCGATACCACATTATTATCAAAATATTTCAGCTCAAAATTTGTTAACTTTCCAATCAGACTATCAAGAATAAGAGTGCTACCAGCTGCAGTGATAGGGAGAGGGGATGAACTAATCACTAGTTCATGCTACTAGTCTTCCACTAAGACCAAACGTGTCCTCCCAGATCACCTAATAGACCTATAGGATCATCACTCTTCTTGTGATCCCCTAATCCAAACCTCACTCTTCTATCTTGTGCAAACTCCAATCTTTTCCAACTCCTAGTTCCTCATCCTTGGTGAGGAACACACTAGGATCCTTAACTTTCTCTAAGGTCTAACTACTAAAAACTCTCCAAGCTTCTTTCATGGTCATGGATATGTTTTAAAACCTCCCAATGCACTATTTCCAATTCTTAAGACAAGCCTATGCATTAATCTTCCTTACCTATTTCAAGATTTGGCACCAAAATAGGGCTACAAGGAAAGTGCCCCAATTAGCCCTCCTACTCCAAGAAATCAGCGAATAACTCAAAACCACTCCAAAATTTCTTCAAAGACTCCTATTCATTCATCTAGGTCTCAAATATTTTTGAGGTCTTAGGCCTCCAAATGATTGTATAGTACCCTAACTCAAAATGAGGGCTTTCAAGGGTTTCTAGGTCACCTTTCCTAAGTCTATTAGGTTCTCAGCTTAGTTTGATGCCTTCCAAGATTGATATTAAATCTTCCTTCTTACCAAGGGACCTTAAATCATCCCTCTATCCACTCCATGCCTTCATTCATACTCATCTTCACAACCCTACAGTCTTGAAGCTCTCCAACTTCACTCTTCCCTAAGCGGGCAACAACTGGCTCGCCTAGGGCAAGAGCTTAAAAATAGCTCTAGTGCTTTTTAGGGCCCTTCCACCTTCATGTGACAAGTAAATGATGTACACTCACTATCCCCAAATGGCCGTATTGATTCTACAATGGGATAGTGAGCTACATGCTTCACAATGCCAACTTCCTGAAACAAGACAGAGAACTGGCAAAAAAAAGAGTATTTACAAACTTGAAATAAAAAATCACACACACCTATTCTAATGAATACAATCTAATTAAAAAAAACAAAAATACAATTCCAAATGATTATAGTAATAAAATTAACACAAAGATGCTTTCATTAGCTCTTTGTCAAGCTTTACACACACAAATTTCCTTCTCCAACACACTGTCCATACAAAAAAACACACACTTATGGAAATATTAGGGTTTTTTAGACTTATATATGATCTCCTAGGTCTATGGGATTCATCATTAGGTTTTCTATCAGACCATGGGTCAAATCCATCATTTCAGGAAGTGGTTGCAGAATGTTGTCAAGCAACATTTGCAAAAATGTAAAGTTGCACTTTGCAATTTTTACAACTTTTACAACTTTTGCCAAATAAGTTGTTTCTTAGCTCCTTAAGGCTAAAGAATCTTCCTAGGTGACTCCTAGGTATTGAATTCTTGATTTGAACTCCAAATAACTTAAAAAGTCCTAAATTGACCTCTGTCATCATAGTATGACTTCATTCCAAGGATTATTCAACTAGCCTTGAGGCCTATCCAAAAGAACTTCTAGGACCTCTAACCTCATAGATAACATTTCCAATCACTCAAACTAGTCCTCAGACCCTTATTTCATTTACAAAGTTCACTAGGATAATGACACAACAAAATTTCAAATGGTGAGCGCCCTTTGTTGTTTGGGTGCCCCTGCACCATACTCCCCACCTAAAAAGCTAAGTCCCCTCTAGAGACAAGAGGTGGAGATCCACTCACTTGAACTTGAACTAGTTCTTAGGGATCTGAATGGCCTCTGATTCTAGTTGTTCTTTCCACTTTATTAGGTTTTCTTTATAAGTACCATGCTAGGTCTTTACTTGAACCTGGGAGTCTAGTATCTTCTCTGCTTGTAGTTTGGGTTTAGGAGGTAGAGCTTCTGCTTGTGCTTCTTCCTTATCCTCCTGCACATTCTGATCCATCTTAGTGAGGGGTCCCCTATACTTTACTTGGTTTTCAACATTGAAGATAGGAGAGATAGCTAGGTCATTAGGAAGCTCAACTTTGTAAGCATTTTGCCCATACTTGGCCAATATAGGTCATGGACCAATTATTACCTTATTTAGGTGGACCATGACCAAGTCCCCTACACCAAACTATACCTCTCTTCTCTTGAGATCAACTTTATCCTTTAATTTCTTGGTGTTTTCAGTGAGGGCCTATTTTACTTGATCATGTACTTCTTTCATTGACTAACTGAAATCTTCAGCATAACCACTGTTAGGAACTTGATTTCCCAAATTTATCATTTCACATACACCCCTAGGATGTATCCTATATACAATTTCAAAGTGACTTTTTCCAGTAGTTCTATTAATGTTGCCATTGTATGCAAATTCTGCTTGGTAAATGACTAAGTCCCAAGTCAAACCATATTCTTTGGTTAAGCACCTTAGTAAATTACCAAGTGTCCTATTGACCACCTCAATTTGGCCATTAGTCTAAGGGTGGTAAGCTAAACTAAATGCTAGATTGGTTCCTAGCCTTTTCCATAAGGACCTCCATAAGTGTGCCATAAATTTTCTATCCCTGTTAGAAACAATGCTACTTGGCAAGCCATGAATCCTCACAACCTCTTTGAAAAACAAATAAGCAATATGGCTTGCATCATGAGTGAACTTACAAGAGATAAAATGACTCATTTTACTTAATCTATCTACTACCACATAGATGCTATCAAATCCACTCTTTTTCCTAGGAAAACCAAACATAAAATCCATACTTGCACATTCCCATGGTCTGCTTGGTATTGGAAGAGGCTGATAAAGTCTTGCATTGGTAGAAGTTCCCTTTTCTCTTTGACATATGATGCATTTTTCTACATAGTTTCTGACATCTCTGTACATTTTAGGCCAATAGTAGTACCTTTGAACCAACTTTAAGGTCTTGTTCAAGCCAAAATGGCCACTCAAACTTCCATTATGTTTTTCTTGAATGAGGTTCTCCCTCATGGACCCTCTAGTAACACAACTATCCTCCTTTAAAGAGAAATCCATTCTACAATGTAATTTCTGAAAACTCACCATGAAAGTGATTAAGATGATCTTGGCACACCTTGTATGCCTCTCCAAAATCTTCATCTGTTTGATACAACCCCTTGAAATTATCCACTCCTATGCTTTGTAGTTGGATTTCTTGAATAGTGAGTAGCCTTCTACTCAAAGAATCTGCTAATTTATTGAGCTGCCTCTTCTTATGTTTTATGGTGAAAGTGTATGATTGCAAGTAGTCCACCCACTTTACATGCCTATGACTCAACTTGTCTTGGGAGTTGAGAAAGCTTAAAGCTTGGTTATCAGTGAACACTAAAACTTCCTTGGGAAAAAGATAATGTCTCCACTTCCTAAGGGATTGAACAAAGGCATATAATTCTAAGCCATAGGAAGAGTATTTTTATTTTTTGCGTTTAGCTTCTCACTAAAGAAAGCCACTAGTCTATTACTTTGACTTAACACCCCTCCTACTGCTATATTACTAGCACCACACTCTATGGTAAAGAGTTCATCAAAAGTTGGCAACCTTAGAATAGGCTTAGTAGCTACCTCCTTTTTCAATGTTTCAAATCCCTTATCTACTGCTGGTGTCCACACAAATTTGGTTTTCAATCCACCTTTGATAGTATCCATCATGGGAGCACATATCCAACTAAAGTTCCTGATGAACTTTCTATAGTATTGGGTTAGGCCATGGAAAATCCTCACTTCACTTGCATTCTTGGGAGTTGGCCAACTTAGTATGGCTGCAACCTTAGATTCATCCATCTTGAGATCTCCTTGAGATAGAAAAAAACCTACATAGAATAGCTCCTACTTCATAAAATCACACTTATCTAGATTTATGGTTAGGTATTCCTCTTTCAACTTGGATAACACAATGTTGATATGCATTAAGTGTTCCTCTTTAGTCATACTAAAAATTAAAATATCATCCAAATAGACTACCAAAAACTTAGCTGTGAAGTCTTTCAACACCTCATTCATGAGCCTCATGAATGTACTTGGAGCATTGGAGAGGCCAAATGGCATAACTAGCCATTCATAGAGTCCTTCAATGGTTTTGAAAGCTATTTTCCACTCATCTCCCTCCTTTATTCTGATTTGGTGATAGCCACTTTTATGGTCTATCTTGGTGTAGTACTTAGCCCCTCCTAGGAAGTCCATTAAGTCTTCAATCCTAGGTATTGGAAACCTATACTAGATTGCAATCTTGTTGATGGATCTAGAGTCTGTACACAACCTCCATGTTCCTCCTTTCTTGGGTGCCAAAACAGTAGGCACAACACATGGGCTGATGCTCTTCCTTATCAACCCTTGATCCATCAACTCTTTCACTTTCCTTGAAACTTCTCTATTATGTTTAGGAGTCATCTTGTAAGGTTCTTTGTTTGGCAATGATGCCCCTAAATTCAGGTCTATTTGGTGACTGATTGCTCTCTTGGGTGGTAGGGTTGCAGGTGTACCATCTGACACAATCTCCTTGAACTCCTTCAAAATCTCCTGCACTTCATGAGGTATGTCTACCTTCTTGTTCTCTACTTCCTCCTTGGGTTTTACCACAATGGCATATCCCACTCCTTATGCTTTCTCAAGGGTTCGCATGAACTCCTTCCCTTTCAACATCAGCACATTGGGCCCACTTCCTTAACTATCTAGTTCAAGAAGTGACTGAATTTTGTAACTCATTCCATCCTTTAGAAAGGTCTATGAGTTTTGTTCACCATTTTTTATGGCCTTCCTATGAATTTTCCATGGCCTACCTAGTAATAGGTGATAGGCATCCATTGAAAAAACATCACACAAAAGCTTGTCTTTGTAGCCTCCTATGGTGAACTCAATCCATGCTTGTTCATTAACTAAGACATGTTGCCCCTTGTTTAACCAAGTGAATTTTTAGGGAGTGCTATGAGGTATCTTGGGGATCTTGATTTTAGTTATGGCTTCTTCTAATATGATGTTATCAGTAGACCCTTATGATAACCTTGCAAAATTTCCCCATAATCTTACACCTTACCTTGAAGAGTGACCTCCTTTGCTTGGGCTCCTCCTTGACTAGTTCTCTAATCAATATCCTCTTCACCATCAAATTCTCACCACTCTCTAAATCCAATTGGATATCAGGAGACTTCACACTTGAAGTATCTTCATGCACATATGCCACCTTCTTCTCCCCTTGTGAAGTTGATCCTTTCTTAGAACATCTATAGGTCAAATGCCCTAATTGTTGACAGTGATAACACTTCATGGTAGCAAAATAGGATGGTCCCCTTCTTCCTAGTGATCTACCTCTTCCTCCAAATCCTCTACCTCTACTTGAAACACCTCTTTGATTGGTTTCTCCAATTTTTTCAGTCAGTTTGGACTCACCTTGGGGTCTTCTATCAGTAATTCTACCTCCATAGCTTCCCCTATGTCCTCTACCATCTCTACCTCTTGCTCTATTGTTTGAGGTCTAGTCAAGCTTCCTCTTTCCTTTCTCTTCCACCTTTAGAGCTATTTGGTAGCATTGATGGATTGGTTTAGGAGTGACAAGACTCATGTCTTCTTGAATGGACCACTTAAGACCATTCAAATATCTTACCAACCTTATGCTTTCATCTTCCACCACCTTAGACCTTAGGCATAGTTTTTGAAATTCTTCAATGTAGGAGTGTACATCCATCTCCTTCTACCTGAGATTTTGCCTTCTCCTATGAAGTTGTATTTCATAGTCATCAGGGACATAATCTTTCTTGATTTTAGCCACCATCCCTTTCCAAGTAACTATGGGGTTTCTTCCTTCCTTCTCTCTTTCAGTTTGGAAAAACTTCCACCAAGTTAAGGCTGAGCCTCTCAACCTTGACTTTTCCACCTTCACTTTTTGAGCATCAGAGACACCATCACATTCAAAATGGTTCTCCATACCTTCTATCCAGTCCATGATGAGATATGGATCCATCTTTCCACTAAACAGAGCAATGCCTTCTAAAGCCTTGCTATTGATTGCCTTTAGTGCCTTCAAGAAAGGTTCCTCCAGTATGATAGGGTCTAGTGTTGGAGCTTCTTCCTCCAACTCAATCTCATTTTCTTTGGCTTCTTGCTCTTCTTTTTCTTCCATCTTGTCCTTGACTCTATCTACTTTGTCTTGGACATCATTCAATATCTGTTCTAGTTGTGCTAATCTTTCCCTCAACAATTTGTTATCCTCCTCTTACTCTTCAACTTTCTTTGCCAATTCTGAATTGGTCACCATTTTTCTTGATCCACTGGATTTAGTTTGTGAAATCATTCACCTTGCTATTCCCAAACCTTTAATAGGCTTTGATACCACTTGATAGGGAGATGGGATGAACTAATCACTAATTCATGCTACTAGTCTTCCACTGAGACCTAAGGTGTCCTCCTAGATCACCTACTAGACCTATAGGATCATCACTCTACTTTTTATCCCCTAATCCAAACCCCACTCTTCTATCTTGTGCAAACTCCAATCTTTTCCAACTTCTAGGTCCTCATCCTTGGTGAGGAACACACTAGGCTCCTTATCTTTCTCTAAGGTCTAACTACTCAAAACTCTCCAAGCTTCTTTTAAGGTCATGGAGATGTTTTAAAATGTCCCAATGCACTATTTTCAATGCTTAAGATAATCCTATGTATTGATCATCCTTACCGATTTCAAGATTTGGCACCAAAATAGGGCTACAAGGAAAGTGCCCCAATTAACCCTCCTGCTTCGAGAAATCAGGGAATAAATCAAAACCCCTCCATTAACCACTCCAAAATTTCTTTAGAGACTCCTATTCATTCATCTAGGTCTCAAATATTTTTGAGGTCTTAGGCCTCCAAATGGTCGTACAATATGCTAAATCAAAAAGAGGATTTTCAAGGGTTTCTAGGCCTTTCCTAAGTCTATCTGGTTCTCAGCTTAGTTTGATGCCCTCCAAGATTGGTATGAACTCCTCCTTCTTACCCAAGTACCTTAACTCATCCCTCTATCTACTCCATGCCTACATTTATCCTCATCTTCACAACCCTGTAGTCTTGAAGCTCTGCAACTTCACTCTTCCCTAACTGGGCAACCATTGGCTCACCTAGGGAAAGAGGTTAGAAATAGGTCCTATTCTTTTGAGGGCCCTTCCACCTACATGGGACAAGTAGATGATGTAAACTCACTACACCCAAATAGCCATACTAATTCTATGGTGGGATAGTGAGCTACATGCTTCACAATGCCAACTGCCTGAAATAGGATAGAGAACTAGCAAAACAAAGAGTATATACAAACTTGAAATAAAAACTCTCACACACCACCATAAACTAGCACAATTTTATCCCACATTTTCTTCACAATAGTACAAGCCTTGACATCCTCAAATTCAGCATTAGATAGAGAAGCATCAACCTCTATCATAGTAATATTATGTTCATGTTAGACTCTCAACTGATCAAGAGTCAAAGGACCAGTTGGCTACATGCACCCATTGTCCAGTAAAGTTATAGAAGATTCTCCAATTCTATATATGTGAAGTCTCATCCAAATTTTCCATGTAGAAATGTTGTCCTTGTTCAGCTTTGACACTTCCCTCTTATACATCTTGTAATCTTTATGTTGAAGTCCTTAAAACTCTATTCCAAGAAACCAATGCACTCTGATACCAATTGTTAGAATAAATGAGAGGGGGGGTGAATTAGTTAGATCAGTTACCCTACAGGCCCAAATACAAAGATGTACCTTATCAAACAATTCCAACTATTTATGCATCTCGATTTAACATAAAATATCAATTTGTATGTTCTTTTACTGATTACCAGTTAATAACTAACTATGATTACCGACAAATCAAATATGGAGTATGTAAAGTATGATAACAAAATAATCATCACAAATAAAACATAACATAATGAGTTAACGTGGAAACCCTGTTAAGGGAAAAACCACCTAGGACCGGTAACCCAAAATAATTCACTCTTCTAAAGTGAGCTCGATGAAGAACCAACCCTATTAAAGGTTACAAACACATTGTTAAGTGTGACCTTGTTAGAGGATTTAACACTAATAGTTAACTTTTGACCAGGGTTCACTATGGGGTCAACAAGATAATAATGTCCATTCTCTGAACAACATAGGGCAGAATATAAGACTATTAAGTCCACTCGGTTAAGAGACTTTTTGAATCAATGGTTAAACTGATATAGTATGATTTGATTCAAATACAACTCAATTGTAGATATTTAGATCTATGCTAAGCCCATAAAAATCCTCTGATCAATAATCAAATTCACTTCAACATTATTCTTTAACTTTCTTTCACTCGGTAAATAGTTCTCTGACGCTTAGTTGTCTCTATAGTTTGGTTCTTTCAATAACCAGTCTGATCAAGCATGCATGAATAGTCTTCACATGATATCTCTGCAGTCTTCTTCCTTCAGCATAGTTTCAACAATGAAACTCATGTCTCTTAAATAGACAAGTAAACTATTTTCATTTCATCCATTAGATTTTGTCGCTTAATCTCCTTCATCCATTTTGCCTCTTAAACCTCCATTGGTAGATGTGTCAATAACACGTTTTAATCTCATCCTTTAGATCTTCTCCGAATTTTGTCAATCGTGGATCTCATAACAAACTTAATCCTTAACCTCAAAATCATAATAGTATCCAGCTCATCATACTCTGTCAGTTGTTCTTAGCATTTAATGTTTTCATCCATATTTGTTTAATACAGAAATGCATTGGTGATAACTAGTTAAACTAGCTCGGTTAATACTATCAGTCGGTATACACTGCACTAGCTCGGTGTATACATAAAACTTCAATTACCGACCAGATTGTCTTGTTCAATTTTAGTTCTCTTCTTCATAATAGATTAATGCAACATAATCAAATCAATAGTATGAAGCCATAGACTCATTAATAAGTTACCCAATGTTTTATGTATCCTTAAAGTTAGGAGGCAATGATGTGTCCTTTCCCATTTAATTGTTTTTCTTTTTTTATTTTCTCATGCTTTAAAACTTTTGGATTTGGAGAGCTATTTAATTTGGGGCATTTTAAAAGACTTGTATTTTCAATCAGTTGTCTTCAAGAAGCCATCATATTTTAAAAATTGAAACATTTTAGTTAGCTATATATATTTAGAGAAACTAATATAAAAAGGATCTATTTTGGCTCTAATGCAAATGATGTGTTGTTAAGAGTAGAAAAGACATTAAGTGTTTTATGTTCTGATTAATTACTTTGATATTCTAAAATGAAGATTTTTGAAGCAGTGTTCTTGAAATTATAGATGGTGTGCTATTGTGGAAATTATTTCATTATTCATATGTTGAATGGTTTCTATTTCAATCTTCCATAAAGAAATTTAAAGTAATTGATTCATTTCAAATTATTTACTATCAAGAAATGTTTATCAGTGTGTAAATGTAAAATGAAAGATGTTGTTTCAATACTTCAAATTTATTTTTCTCTTCTAATCCCCATCATTCTATGATATGCGAGTGATAATCGATTACATTATTATTTGTTTAGTTTTCTTTGAAGTTTTAATTAAGTTTATGCCTTTTAAATCTTTATAGTTAAAAGCTTCGCCTTTCATTGTTCTCTAGTTAAAAGAATATGTATTTTTAATTCATTACAAATAAGTTTAGAATGTATTTGCATCTTGGAAAATAAGTAGAGAGTGGGTGTAGGAAGACATCAGACCTATCTCAACTATTGGAACAATTTGTTTCTTGTCTGGACATAGCTATATAGAGTTAGGTGACAAAATCTACAAACCAATACAATGATAAACTACAAATATTTTTCAAAGGTAATGAGGCTCTAATCAAGATGCATGAGGGATATGAAAGGGCTCAGTGGAAACCACCTTTGGACTAAGTTTGTATCATTCTTATGAAGTAATTTACGCTTAAAGGGAACTTTTAGGCATTTTATTAATACCACATGCCTCCATGCTGCAAGAGCATCCTAGCTGTACTTGGGCAGTCTTGCATCACCCAAAAATATTTCTGGTTTCTTTTCAATAAGGGTTATCTTGTGCAGAGCTTCTATTTTCAAGAATTTACTATTTTTAGTAAGTTTTTTGTTTGAGCTCAGAATGCTCTATTTTCTTCCTTAGAGGTTCACTTTAGTCATAATAGCCTGCCAGTAAAGTTTCATTGCAAGATCAAGTCTAGTTTTGAAGATATTGAAATTTTTTGGTAATGGTAGCAAGGTACAGAAACTTTGAACTCAGTTTTGAGGCTTTAGAGACTCTGAAAGGGGGTCAAAACATCGGTTGAATAGATTTTGCACAAGTCAAGTTTCGTAGATCACTTCACGCCATTTCCAAAATGGGGTCATAATAATCGATCGAATCAACAAGCAATGACTTATGGTCTTGAGAAGTTGCACTACCTAAAATGGATGAAAATGAGTTTCCTTCAAAATTTCTTTTGAGTTCCAATTTTTTTTTTTGAGATGACTCTAATGTAATAAAAATGAAAATAAAATAATTCTAGGGTTGGTTAGCCTTAATGGCTAAAATTCTGGAACCTTCCCAGGTGGTGAAAAATTGCCTATATAAGGAAGGCCCATAGTGCTGTCTAGGGCAGTTATGGGTAGTTATTCGAGGCTTTTTCTTACATAATATTGTAAGGAAAGTGTTCATGTGGCTTTGCATATTGTAATTCTAAAATTCATAATTCCATACTTGTGGAGATAATAAGAAGCCCATTTTATGTTCTTGCAAATTGTTTTTGTGTCTATGTTTTTGTTACATGTTTGTGGTATTAAGGGTCCAACACTCTTCATCACTCCACTTAACCATTTTAGGAACCATGAAATTATCCCCTTTTCGATATTCTTGCTTAATTCTCTAGAAATTTCTTTTTTTGATGCAAAAGAGAGTATCCATACCTAGAGTAAGAAACTTATTCCCTTGCGTTAGGGTCTCATTTTTAGGCTTTTCCATTTTTATTTTCCACTCTGCCCCCCTAAGCCTATTATGGTCTATGAGGCCCCTATTTATCTTCACCTGCTCGCATCATTGACATGTCAAGGCCCAGTAAAAAGAAAGGCATTCATCATATAGGTGCCCTTAGGATTGCCTCCCAACCTTGGACCCCATATTTGTTGAATTTTAACACCCCTATGCATGATACCCATGGCTTGAAAGGCAAAGGGCCCCAGCTAGAGACTTTAGAAAGGAAAGGGAAGAGTCCCTCTCCCTACCAAGAAAACCAAACTTTTCATCCAAGAGTTGAATAGTTATGAGGCAAATGACATGGAAGAGGAGCACACTACTCCATGTAGATCTAATAGGTTGTCCATTACGTCTACAAAGAAAGGGAAAAAATATTGGTTGACTATGATTTAGAGGAGAATAATGAATAGAAGAATGAAAATAATGAGAACGATGATGGGGAAAATAAGGATATGGATTGTGAGGACAATGATTTTGACGCTATTGGTAGCTCAATCAAGTCAAATACTAATATTTCTACTCACATATCTGATATCATGAAAGAGGATCCCATCGAGCTCACAAGGGACATGATGTCTAAAGAGGTTAACACTATCCCTGCCAACCCTAATTTGGTTTCTACAAGTTAGAGTTGGCCGATTTGAAATATGAGGTATAGGGAATTTAAAAAATAAATTGACTAAGATAGAATGAAAGATGAGAAGCATTCAAGGTTTAGTCTTCGGCTTATGTACAACTCTGCAACTTCCATATGCCTACTACAACAAAAGATTCTTGGTGAAGATGAAGAGGATGAAGGCAATTGCAAGGGTTTGTTTAAGTCTCTTATAGATGAGTGGGGTCATCTTCTATACTAGAGATGGGATGCAACATCAAATCCCTTCATAATGCTTAAT
This sequence comes from Chamaecyparis obtusa, assembly GCA_027943335.1. Lineage (NCBI taxonomy): Eukaryota > Viridiplantae > Streptophyta > Pinopsida > Cupressales > Cupressaceae > Chamaecyparis > Chamaecyparis obtusa. Next base: position 980,738 of record BSBK01001448.1, read on the forward strand.
TTCTAAATGACTATGGGTATTATCCCCCACTCCTCTGGGTGTTTAAAAACATTTTTCTCTGTGTTCTTGTTTTTCACCTAGACTCTAGCTCTAGTAAGAAAAAATTGTTCAGTTATTTATTTTTCGATGCTTTCAATTTCAGGAGTAGGGTTTTGTTAAATTCTATTATTACATGTACTTATTTGTATACTAATGGTAATCTTGAGGTTTTTAGGCTAACTAACTACTATTTGTGGTTAATTTTTGGTGGTTCTTCTCCTAGCTACTTTTGATGTTATTAAATTGTTAACTTTATGTCCTCAAGTTGTGGTTTTGTAATGGTCAATAGCCTTGTTTTGCTACTAATTAATTTCAAAAATAATATCAATAATAAATTTAGCAAATTTATAAAATTAAACACAAAGTTAAATGTACATAGATAAATCCTTTTGAAAAACATCCCCCATTAAGGAGTAGATACTTCTCTATTAAGAATAATACAAGAGTTAAATCAATACAACTCCAACTCTCCAATCTAAAAATATTCAAGAAATATAGTAGTGCTTACTTGTAAAATTTATACAATACAACTATTCAAGACATCCCATTATAGAGAATCAAAGAGATGCAGCATCACTTGTAGATTCACAAAAAGAAAGTAGAATAAAATTGTGTTATGGAAAAATGTAATGCCCTAATGACTAAATCCATCAAACTCACAAGAATAATATTAATTAATTATAACATGTTTATCCATTAATTCTCATGTTATACATCCAAAAAAGATGGACTATATTTTTAAAATGTTATAATATGTGGGTTGCAAGTTCATCTATCAAGTATGGTCCACTCTCTCACCTAGCACCTAAGAATGAGAAAGTGGCATATAAGTATAGTCAAACCACTCATTAACTTAAACACAAGTTGGCTATACTAAAGTATATGACTTGATATAGTGTTGTTATTATGGTAAAAAAGTCATATAGCAGTTTGGAGTCAGCGTACTTGGTGTAAAGATTAGAATTTAGTTAAGTGTTGAAGACTAGATAGTGTACAGAGTTCCTGCAGCTCAGAGCATCAGCACACGTGTGTAAAAACAAATTATGGTATGCAACCTTGAAGTTAAGCTGGTTAGAATATACTCATGCGTATTCTATGAGCACATAAGTAGATGTGCAAGGATGTGAAAGATACAGTCAATTGAAGTTGCATAGCCAGTACCAGAAGAGAATAGAGCATGGAGCCGACAGTTAATATTTTTGTTTGTGGTTATAATGTAAAGTTGTAAAGGCTATGCGCCCATTGTATTTAGGTTTCTGACATGTATATATTTTTTTTGTAAGAATGCTTAATCCAATTCATTTGGAAGCATTGTTTGTAACAGGTCTAAGGGCTGACCTAGTTGTTTATTTTGTATGAGTGTATAAATATAAGGTGTGCCCATTGTATTCGGAATCGAAACAAAGATTGAGTTATAAGAAACAAAGAAGAAATGTGTGAAGACACTATGAGATGTATTAAGGCTTTGTAAAAGGTCAAAGCATCATCACATCAAAGGAATTGATCTGACAAGCAGTGTCACAATGATAGTTCACCCAGCAGATATAGTGTGTATCTGATAACTGAAGCTTATAGCCTTCATCATTTGAGCAATGAGCTCTAGGATAGTGAGTCCACTCCCCTAATAGGGATCATTGTAAAAGACTCCTAACAGGGTCCAACCCTTAACAAGGTCTATTGTACTTAAAGCATTGTAAAGCTACTCCTAACAGGGTAAAGGATCTTCTAACAAGGATCAAAAAACACTAGTGTAGAATATTAGTGGGTGTCAATTCCCATCGGGGTTTTTACCTATTTGGGTTTCCCCATAATCATATTGGTTTCATGTGTTGATTTCATATTTCATGTTTATGTAAATGTTTAATTCAGTACTTAATCATTTAAGATTAGTATAAAAGATTAAAGTGAAAAGTTAAAATACAGTGAACACTAATTCACCCCCCCCTCTATGTTCCCATTCCTAACAATTGGCATCAGAGCTCTGATCCTCATCAAAGAATTTTAACCACTTGAGGAGATCATGAAAAAAGTAGAAATGAAACATCTAAAAATAAATCTTGACGTTTCTCTTGAAGACCTAGACAATTCAGAAAGAGAAATTGAAGAGCTAAAGGAAAAGGTCAGTGATACTCAATTAGTTATCAAAAAACTAAGAAAGGATTTGAGAGAATGCTCTAACAGTGATCTTGAAGAAAAGTTCAAGAAGTTGAATGAATAAAATGCATCCTTATTAAGTAAGCTAGAAGAGTTCGATGATAAGATGATCAATAATTAGGAAGTCTACAATGAACAAGTCAAGGAGAACCTTCAACTCAATGAGGAATTAAGGGAAGCCAACTTGGAAATCTTGGATCTAAGGAATTTCAAAGAAAGATTGGAGTCTGAATTAAAAGAAGCAAAGAATCACATTGACAAATTGCACACTAGTTCTTATTTGATAGAATCTCGGTTGTATGAAAGAAGAGCCAAAGGAGACACTAGTTGTATTGGATACAATGAAGCACAAAACTAGATTGACAACATGTGAGCAAGAAAGGATACACAAAATAATTCTACTAATACTGAGAAGACTGAAGATCAAACCAAAGACAATGGTGGACCTCCTAAGAATGAGCAAAAGCCTATAGAACGCACCTATTTTGCATGTAACAAGCATGGTCACATTGAAAGCAACTGTACAGAGGTAAGACCTTTTAATGGTTACTGTTACACATGCAATAGATTTGGTCATAAAGCTATGAATCGCAAGACTAGTAAGAAGAACAGGATTTAGTATGATCAGAGAAATCTAAATCAGATAAATGTAAGAAGCTCTCAGAATGTTACATGTCAGATATGTAACTATAATGGTCACTCAGAAAAACAATGCAAAATGATGACTAATGTCAATGCACAGAGGAATATAAGACCTCCAATCATTTTTCACTCTTGTAACAAGGCTGGACATATCTCAAAGTTTTGCAGATCAAGGATACAAGGTCAGGAAAGACCCAAAAAGGTCAAAGAACCAGTATTGAATCCCGAAGGAGAAGTCAATTTTGTGAAAGCCTCAGAGGATGTGAGCTTGACTTGGATAGAAGGAAAGAAGGACATAGTTGATGATAATGTATTGGATGCATCCACAGTGGACACACCCTCTACATCTTGATGAATGGCCCTCAGGGTCATAGGGGGAGCTAATGCAACTCTAGACCCCTATGTGGCTCGTATACTCATTCTCAGAGTATGCACCCTTTGGACTTAAGCTTTTGGAGTATGAATGAACCTTTGTGAAAGAGAGCACATGCTGATTGTTAATAGAACTCAAGATGGAAATTTTGGAGTGATAGCCTGGTTTACGTGACTAGCATTAATGGCAGAACTCTCACTTTAAGTACAGAAAAAGTTGTTTCATCACTCATTGCATTTGGATTCACAGCAATTGAAGAGAAGATTGAGCATTGGAAGTTGTTGTGGAGTCTTTGAGATTGACCTATCAGTGTTTGCAATGCATTTGATCAGTTGCAGAAACCCTAGCTCATTGCACTGATTTAGAAGTCATCAAATTATCTCAAAGATCTTTTGGAAAGTGATTAACAAGTAATTCATGGCCACTCCCATTGTTTATGATGTCGCTAAGAAGAAAATATATGTTTTTAAGAGGCACCCATTTAAATCAACCCTAGATGATTTAGAGGGAGCATTCTCTCGTACGCCTATGGGCACCATGCATGTAGAAGACATAAGGGCTTACATCTACTGTAAGAAAGAACCTATTGGACTAGATAGGTTAAGGGTACACATGGATACAATGTTGAAACCAAATAAAACATTCATGGATGAATATGTTAGATGGAATGATCACCCTATTGTTGAGTATTCTATGGCATATGAATTCTATAAGATTGAATGGTTAAAGATCTTATTGAGCAGAATTCATGATGATTTTTTTTGGATTGGTGATGTACCGGTTAGAATCACATGTGAGCTGATACATGAGATGACAGGCCTTTCTAGAATAGGTGTCATCCTTCCTATGGGAAAGGATGTCAGGAAGATGGTTGAGAAAACATTTAAGTCTAGAAGTGATAGGCGCGGCATGACTATTGAGCCTATAGAGCAAGAAGACATCAAATTGATGTCAATGATACTAGGATACAAGTTTCATCACACCATCAGGGTGAATTGTGTGTCTATAGGCACTATTCTAGTAGCCATTAGACTTGTGAAGGAAGATGGAGAGTTCAACTTGTGTGAGATCTTACACACAGAGTTGATTGATAATATCAAGGCTATCAAACATGACAAGAAAAAGATATTTAGGTTTGGGTCATTAATCATCTATATGTACCTTCATATAGTTGGAAAAGTATCAGATGTGTATTTGGCTAAGTCCATTCCAACCATGCCACAAATATCCCTCAAAGCATCCACCGAGAGTACTTTGAGAGATTACGTAACTTTGGAATTGAAGACCTTTAGGGAAAAGATGCAAATGAGGTATAGGATTCCAGAAAGAATTATAGAGAAATATAAGGATACAATATGCTTTATGGTTGAAACTGATACTACTTTCATGGAAGTTGTTGAACCAAGGACTAAGTGGATTCATCCACTTGGTTATGAAGTAGAGGAACAAGTCCTTGAAGCATATGCACAGGTACTAATGTCAGCCCCCAAAGATCCTAATGAACCTAGGTGGGGAACCTATGAGGAGAAAACAAAAGAAGTTGATGCTAAGCTAAATAGTGTAGCAACAAAAAGAAAGGTTGCCAAGGTCACATCTGAGATCTTGAGAGTACATGGTGTGTCTCAAGTAGACCTTGATAAAGCAAGGGATGAAAGGATTTCCTTATAATTGAAAAGCATAGCAACAGAGGAAGAATAAGAAGATCCTAAGTTGAAGAAGATGAAAACTAAAAAAGATGATAGTCAGAAGGGTAAAGAAGATAATACTCCTTCTACGCCCAAAGATACTATTGACCCTACCACTCCTCCAGAGTATAGCCAATAGTCAAGAGGAAGAAAGAAGCTAGCACTAGTCATCCATCCTCGCAAGCATCAAGAAGCAAGAAAAACATTCAAGCACCTCCCAAGGTAGGATTCAGACCAAGCCTAAAAGTTTTGAATGCAAGAATTATTGATGAGGGAAGAATTGATCAAGTAGGGAAGTATTATGATACATACAGTGAGATTGACAAATCAGAAATACATGGTATGATTTTCAAACATATGATCAAGTTTAACAAGATAGTTCTTGAATTGAAGACCACTATTCTAGATAGAGTATGGGATATTTTAGAATTCCAAAAGAGACAAGCAAATGAAGAGGATCTAAGGATCAGAGAAAATATCTTAGAAGATAGTCTGCCAGTATGTTCTAATGAAGAAAAGACACTAATATTGAATTTAGTGAAGCTACACCTAAGGACAAAGATGGGGACTCTACACATTATGAACAAAGACTATGAGTTGATAACAAAGGAAACAGAGAAGGCCTTTGAGAAGGTGTTCTTAGAACAACACATGAAACCTCCTTTTGTGCCCATCACTAACGCACCTAGTAAGGAAGAAAAAGCACTAGAGACCTCCAATATACCAGTGAAAGGTCCATAGGACTCAGTGCCCACAGATGGAACTCAATTAGAGGCAGATAAGTTTGAGCCCATGTTAGAATCACTCAAGGAAAGCACTATTGTCATTGACAATGTAGAGATAGCCATGGCGGCCACTAACATAGAATTGGATAAATTTGAGGAAGCTTTTGTGAGAACACAAGAAGCTAAAATCTTATGCAGTATCTCACCTCCCACTCATCAAGAAGAAGTGCTTATTGAAGACATATCTGATGAAAAAGAAGAAGAAAACAAAGAAGGAGAAGAGGACAAAAAAAGTAAACATAAAGATGAAACTTCTGTTGAACTGGTCACAGTGAAACAAGAAGTGATGGATAGCATTCCCATCACTCCCTCCTCAGGATTGTTGTCAAGTTTGACACCTGACACAAGCAGTTTGGACTCATGGAGAGAAGAAGACCTGGTTAAGTTTAGCATCTTGGCTATGGAGAAGGCAAAAGAAAAATAAGTTATGAGAAATCCTCTCTTGGTATAATCAGTAAATATTTTGAACAGTTTGCTGCCAGAAGATAAGAAAATGAAAAAGGTACATTCGGTTGATGATGTGAGTACAATCATCTCACAGTTCAAAAGCAATTTTTCTAGCTTAGAAGAATCTGCATCCATAGTGGCAAAAGAGAAGTACTTAAAGAAGAGACTAAATGAACCGATGAGTAACTTTGCACTAGACTTGAATTCTCTTAAGTTTGGTCAAGCATCCCTGAAAGAATTTGCAGATGAGGGAAGAAGAATCATTGCAGCATGCATGGATCAAGTCAAACTCACCGATGCTCACTTCAAGAAAATGAAAGAGGTAGAAACAATGATTGAGCAAGTGAATAATTTAGTGATAGACACATCCACTAATGTAAACATGTGCAACAATGTCTACCAAGGTCAGATAGACAAGATTGAGAAGGAAGAAAAAGAGATATCAAGGATAAGGTCCAGATAGACTCAGTTGAGGAATGGTCTTGCACCCTCTTTAGAAATCCTCAATCAGAACATCAAGGAGATTGATGCCACCATGGTAACTTATGATCATGGTCCCAGCAGTGACTTAGAGAAAATGGAGAAGCTTCAATATGCATTATGGACCCATCTCCAAATAGTTAACTCTCTGATAACATTTTCGAAGAAGGAGATCCAAAAACTCAAGACAACATATCCAGATGTTTTCCCCGAGTAAGTGTATGTAGATAAAGTTTTTTTTTAACACCTTTTTCATTAATGTCAAATGGGGAGTTGTGTATAGAATATGGAATATAATAAGTATAAGGAGATATAACATTATGTATAAAAATGTATAAAAGACAAAAGTTTTTTGTAGTAAGGACAGTTAGCAACTTGGCCATATTCCTTTGTTTCCATCAGTGAAAAAGGGGGAGATTGTTAGAAAGTTGACTATACTAAATTATATGACTTGATATAGTGTTTTCATTATGGAAACAAAGTCATATAGAAGTTTGGAGTCAGTGCACTTGGTGTAAAGATCATAATTCAGTTAAGTGTTGAAGACTAGATAGTGTATAGAGTTCCTGCAGCTCTAAGCATTAGTGCACCTGTGTACGGATGAATTATGGTATGCACCCTTGAAGTTAAATTTTTTAGACTATACTCATGCTTAGTCTATGAGTACATAAGTAGATGTACAAGGATGTGAAAGATATAGTCAGTTGAAGTTTGCACAGCCAATGTGTGCTAGCAGAGAACAGAGCATGGAGCCGATAGTTAATATTTTGGTTTCAGTTATAATGTAAAGTTGTAAAGGCTATGTGCCCATTGTATTTAGGTTTCCAACATGTATATATGTTTTTTTGTAAGAACTCTTAAGCCAATTCATTTGGAAGCATTGTTTGTAATAGGTCTAAGGGCTGACCTAGTTGTTTATTTTGTATGAGCGTATAAATATAAGGTGTGCCCAATGTATTTGAAATGGAAGTAGAGATTGAGTTATAAGAAGCATAGTAGAAGTCTATAAAGACACTATGAGATGTATTAAGGCTTTGTTAAAGTTCAAAGCATCATCACATCAAAGGAAATGATCTGAAAAGCAGTGTCACAGTGACAGTTCACCCGACAAATATAGTGTGTATCTGATAACTTAAGGTTGTAGCCTTCATCATTTGAGCAGTGAGCTCTAGGACAGTGAGTCCACTCCCCTAATAGGGATCATTGTAATAGAATCCTAACAAGGTCCAACCCTTAAGAAGGTCTACTATACTTAAAACATTGTAAAGCTACTCCTAACAGGGTAAAGGATCTTCTAACAAGGATCACAAAACACTAGTGCAGAATATTAGTGGGTGTCAATTCCCACCAGGGTTTTTACCTATTTGGGTTTCCCCGTAATCATATTGGTGTCATGTGTTGATTTCATGTTTCATGTTTATGTGAATTTTTAATTCAGTACTTAAGAATTTAAGATCACTATAAAATATTAAAGTGAAAAGTTAAAATACAGTGAACACTGATTCACCCCCCCCTCTCAGTGTTCCCATTCCTAACAATCTTGTAAGTTACTATACCCAAACATCTATAGAAAGAAGAAGAAAAAGAGATGAAGAACATATATATCTACATGAGGAAGATGGAGATAATAGATAAGGATAAGGAATACATTGGGTAACTTATGGATGAGTCTATGACCTTATGTTATTGACTTGATTATGTTGCATTCATCTATGATGAAGAAAAAAGAAAAAATGCACAAGGCAATGTGGTCGGTTAAAGAAGCATTTTAGTATACACTAAGCAGTGTAGTGTTTATGGAGCATAGTATAAACTGAGCTTGTGTTCACTGACGCATTTCTTTGTTAACTGAGCATGAAGAAAGGAATCAAATGATCAGTTTAGCTAATAAGGATTGATGAGATGGAAAGTGTATGCTTATGAGGTGATAGATAAAGTTTGTTGCAGAGATCTATGACTAACATAATTCAAAGAAGATCTAAAGGATTGAAATAAAATGTGTTACTAACATATTAGCCAAGGAAGGTTTAAGTAGAAAAATCAACGAAGGAGATTAAGCAGCAAAATCTGATGGATGAAATTAAAATGGTTTACTTGTTTATTTAAGAGACTAGAGTTTCATAATGAAACTTATGCTAGAAGAAGGAAAACTATAGAGATATCACATGAACAAGCTTCATACATGGATGATCAGACTAGTTAAGGAGAACCAAACTGTAGAGATTATCGAGCATCAGAAAGCTATAATCGAGAGACAATAAGTTACTGAATATTGTTGAAATAGAATTGATATATTGATCAAAGGATTTGAATGAGCATGATATAGATCTGGACATCTGCAATTGAACTTGTGTTGTAATTAGATCACCTGTTGTTACATTTTAACCATTGTAAACAAATAAATCTCTTAATAGAGTGGACTAGAAAGTCTTGTAATGTTAGTCATAGAATGTACATTTGTTATCCTATCAACCCCATAGTGAATGTTGGTTGGACAATAACAATTGGTCTTAAATCCTCTAACAAGGTCACACCTTAAAGTGTGTTTTGTAACCTTTAACAGGGTTGTGTCTTCACTGACCTCACTTCAGAAGAGTGAACAATTTTTGGGTTGCCGGTCCCAAGTGGTTTTTCCCTTTACAGGGTTTCCACATTAAATATTTTATGTTATGTGTTTACTGTGATGATTGTTTGTTATCATACTTTACATGTTGCATATTTGATTTGATTGGTGAATATACTAAGTTGTTAACTTGTAATTGGTGAAAGCATAGACAGATGAATATTTTACGTTACCAAGTTGCAGAATTTTAAGTAATTTTTTTTTGGATATACATTTTATATTGGGACTGTGGATAACTAATTCACCCCCCTCTCAGTTATTCTAACAATTGGTATCAGACCATTGGTTGCTTGATACAAGTTGCTTGGTTTCTTGGAACAGAGTTTTAAGGAATTCAACACAAAGATCACAAAATGTATAAGAGGGAAGTGTCAAAGCTAAACAAGGATAGCTTCACAATATGATAAAGCCAAATGAAGCTGCATGTATCTAGAATTGGAAATTCTTCCCTCACACTAATGGAGAATGGATACCTTGCACCGCCCACTAGTCCCTTGACCATTGATCAACTAAGAGATAGGCATGAGCATAATGTTTCTATGATGGAGATTGTTGTTGCCTTGAAAGATGCCAAATTTGAAGATATCAAGGACTATACTACTTCTAAAGAAATGTGGGATAAACTTGCTCAAGTTTATAGTGGCGATGATAATGTCAAAAGAGCCAGAGCTGAAAGCTTAAGAGGAAGATTCGATGACATGAAAATGAAAGAAGGTGAAAACATAGTGCAATATACAAACACAATAAAAGAAGTTGTTAATGCTATAAGAGGATTTGATGGTGTTATTGAAGAAGATACTGCTGTAAGAAAAATTCTTAGAACCTTATTACTGGTTTATGCAAAATATCTACAATCCATGAAATGAGATCTGTACCTAGTAATACTCTCACACTTGACAATCTAATTGGTAAGCTAACTACATTTGAGCTTAATAACTATGATAATACTGTTGTACCGATTGTTGAGTCTTCTTTCATGACTTCTCTGAAGGTTGGTAAGTCTAGTAGTAGACATGATGATAATGATAGCAATACTAATAATGAGCTTGATGAACTTGAATCTCTTATGGCCAAAAGATTACCTAAAGGAAAAGCTAGATATAAGGGAAAATTACCTTTAGCATGTTTTAACTATAAAGAAGTTGGTCATATTGCTACTAGATGTCCAAATAGGAAGGAAGGTGATAGAAACAAAGATCGATCTGGTAAAGGAAGCTATGTGAGAAGAGGCAACATAAGTTACCAGCACTACAACATAGACAACTGAGATAACAATGACAAAGGTAAAAAGGTTTTTTACATTGCTGAGGAAGATGATACTGACATTGATTCAGATGATGATGTAGATGTTGTATTTTTTGCAATGAAGGATGATTCAAAGGAAGAAAAGAGGTATGTAGAAACAACACTAATTTCAAAAGTAAATAAAAATGATACATTGATCATAGATAGTGGTTGTACACATCACATGAATGGTGATGATGAAAAATTTGATCATCTTGAGAAATACAATGGAGGATCTATAAAGATGGGTAATGATACACCTTGTATGGTTAGAGGAAAAGGATCCCTAATGATAAATGATAGAATAAAATGTGATAATGCTTATTGGGTAGAAGGACTAAACTATAATTTGCTAAGTGTGGTACAGCTGAACAATTTTGGTCACCAAGTTGCTTTTGAGAGAAAGAAAGTAAAGATTTATGATGATAGTGGAAAACTAGTTGGAACATGAGCATAATCAAAAGGTAAATTGTTATATCTTGATAATGATGAGTCTTCTTGTTTAATGATGAAAAATGAAGATGCATGGTTGTGGCATAAAAGGTTATGTCATGTGAATTTTGATAACATGATAAAGATCAGTAAAAAGAAAAAGGTTAGAGGTCTTTCTAACTTAACAAAGCCTGATCATGCTATGTGCCATGAATGTCAGAAAGGTAAAATGACAAAATCTAGTTTCAAAAGAAAAGATTATTCAACAAAGAATATACTCGAGTTAGTTCACACTGACCTATGTGGTCATATGAGAACTCAGAGTTACTATGGAGATAGTACCTCATTATTTTTGTTGATGATTACGCTAGATTAATGACAATCATGTTCTTGAAAGAAAAATCAGAGGAATTTAAGATGTTCAAGTGGTATAAAGCAAAAGTTGAGAAAGAGACTGGTAAAGAATTAAAATGTTTGAGATCTGACAGAGGCGGTGAATTTATTTCTGATGAATTTACTAATTTTTGTAATGAGCATGGTATAAAATGATAGGTCTCTACACCAAGGACACCTGAACAAAATGGAATTACTGAAAGGAGGAATAGGTCAATTGTTGACTACACAAGGACTGTTAGAAATAGGGAATATTGAGAGGGGGGGTGAATTAGTATTCTACAAACTTTTATTTTTTCCTAATTATGGATATAATAGATTATCTTAGTGCATGCATAACATAGAAAACTAAATAACATGCATAGCAATTAAAAAAAGGAACTCATAACACATTATTTGTTCTCGAGGAAACCCTGGCCAAGGGAAAACCCCAATGGGGATGGTACCCACAAAGATCCACTAATCAAAAGTATCATGTTAAGGATGTTGACCCTGTTAGGAGCCTATTACATGTATATAGTGTCTCAATCTTGATTAAGGGACTATAGGTCTTGTTAGAAGCCTCAACCCTGCTAGGAGTTGGTAGAACAAAATATGATTACCGGATGAGCCCACTACCCAAACAAGTAGTATAAAATATTTACTGATTACAAAATAGGTCAAGGTACATAACCTTATACTTCTTGCAACTTCACATCAATATATCTTGGCTGCCTTTTTCACTATTTCTATTACATTCATATCATATCATCTCTTTTCATACATTACATCATTACATCTTTATACAAGTTATTAAGATTAATAACTCTTACAGTCAGCTTGTCATAAGCATTATACAAAATATATCTTTACCCAAGGGTTAACATCTAGGATGTCATCCCTCTATATTGTTAATTCATTATTTTGATAAACAAAATAATCCCTTAACTCTTTACCAATTTTGTCTTCATATTCTATCCTATCGGCTTAACACTATCTTTAGTAAAACTATCATAACTTCTTCTGTACATGTTGTACTAACTTGCACTCTTAGGTGAGTCTTCTATAGTCACCATAGTATCTATGTTCAAGTGCACAAGCATTGAACTTAGTCTAATCAACATCGCTAATCAAAACTATCTTCGGGTATACTGCCAAAAACATTGTCTCATACTTAGACAATTTTGCATTGCGCTCTGTCATACTTGCTCTCTATTCTGTGTGATCTTCATGTAGGTCATATGTTTCCATAATGAAAACATCTATGTATCTAACTCAGCCAAATTTCCAACAATCTCCCCCTTTTTCATTGGTGGTAACATATGAGAAAATTGGCGAAGTCTTAGACTTCAAAATTTCAAAATTGTGGCCATAATACAAAAATGTGTATATACTATCCTTATGACTCCATAAATATTATAAAAATACTATACTCCCCCTAAGAGTATACATACTTATCAATTTTCTACCGTATATCTCTCCCCCTTTGACAACAATGACAAAAAAAGGTAAGGAGGGTGACAAAACTGTGTTTAGAAAAATTTTATACCTTGATTCAATATTGCAAAGCTGGTAGGCTTGCAACACAACCTGCAAAGTTAATCTTCATGTTCTCTAACCCTTTTTCCGATGACTTCTTAATCAAATCTACAACACTGATTAGTGCGCACAATCCATAAGATGCAATTTCACATGCTTGGAGATTCACAAAACTGAAATTTTAAAATGATGTCTTCGATGAAAGACATTCTTCTAGTTGTCCATCAACAATGCTCAATTTGATAGAAACATGCTCTCTTAAAAGAGTGAATCTTTTCAGCTTCTTGTCCTTGTCATCTTGTAAAATTCTTATTTCATCATAAAGCTTGCAAATTTTCTTCTCAACATCAAGTACCTTCACATTAGGGCTTGAAAGAAGGTTTATCTCAGTTTGAATTTCTATTTCCTTGATCTTAATCTTATGAACTTCCTCTGCTATTAGGTTTTCTGATTTTGGACACTGAATGTACAAAGATTTTCCTTTGTCTAAATTCCTTCTTAAGTCTTTTATACAGATATCAAGACTATTGATATCATTACTGATGTTTTGACTTATGTCAAAAAGTATTTTGGCCTCATAGGCTGCTTGAACCTTTACCTTAGCTATATCAGATAAGTTGGTAAACTCATTATCAAATTTGTTCATCACTTTCCTTAATTTTTCTAGTGGGTCAGCCTCTACAGTTTGTGTGGTTACAATGCCTTGTAGCTTCTCAGTTATCTCCTTTAGGCATCCTTCAAGGCTCTTCACTTTCTTATTCTTTCCAATAATTTTATTCAAAGATGTGATCAATTCCATCTGATCAACATCATCTACTTCTTTTCCAAAACTCTCAAATATAGAACCAATTTGAGTTTTCTTACCAGTGTCAGGTGTAAGACTGATTTCTTCTTGGGTGGGAATAGATACTTTTTTCTCTGTCTCTTTAGATTCTTCAGTTCTGGTTTCTGTCTTCTCTTCTCCTTTGGCACTATCCTTCTCTTCAAAAGCCAAATTGTCAATAATTTTTTCAAGGTTTTTAAATAGATTATCATCATTGTCCAAAGTGATCTTTGTTCCTTCAACATTCATAGTTTCATCTTCTATGTTAATGGCTGGTGGAGAGGGAATGTCTTGTTTTTATGCTTCTTCTACTTGCTCTTTAGGTTCTACTACAACTGATGGTTTTCTAGCATTCTCTATCATTACCTTAACAATTTCTTATTCTATTTCCTTGTTGACTTCTTCATAATTGCCTCCCATAATCTGTATTGTCCTCTTCTTTGTCCTAAGATGGGTGTTCAGATCTTTCATAATCTATTTGAAATGTTCTTCATCCTTAACAATAAATAACTTTCTAACAAGATTTTCTCTTATTGTTATATCTTCCTCTAATGCTCTTTTCTTCCTATTTACAAGCTTCTTATACAAGTCATCAGGTATCTTACCTTGAATTGTATCAAACTTTTTCTCAGTCAATATCATGTGCTTTACCACTGCATTTTCTAGGTTCCATCTCTCTACATAATCATAGAGATCATAGTATTTGTTCATCTTTGAAAAGTCTCCATTTTATATGATTTGTTCATTTACTTTTTCAATTCTAGGTTTCCAAGTTTTCTTCTTAACAAGGGTCTCTTCATCATCTTTAATTTATGCAATCTTTCTTTGAACTAGTGGCACTAAAGTCTTTTTCCTTTTACCGGGTCCAGTAGAAATTTATTTCATTCTTTTACTAGGTGTGGAGGAGGTTGATCTAGTGGATTTTATTACTTCTTGATCTTTCTCTATTTCTTCCACTTTCACCTTGACTTGTGTCTCTTCTTGCTGTACTGCGACTGATGATAAAGGAGGAATAGACAAAGCTTCTTTTTGTCCAATTTCTCTAAGTGCTCTTGCTATCTGCTTTACTATTAAGAACTCATGTTCAGTCATCCCTATGTATTTTAGTATTTTCTTGATTGTACTTTCAACTCTTTTCTTTGATTGTTTCTCTTCTAGGATAAACTTTGCAGAGTTGAAGTTCTCCTCAAAGGTTCCAAACCTGTTGCTGTGAATGTCCAACTTGCTCTTAAGTAGTCTACTCACATATTCTTCTATCTCAATCTTAGAGATTTCATAGCCAAGAGGGTCTATGAATTCTACTCTAGGTTCTACTACTTCAATGAATGTGAAGTTAGTATCAACCATGAAACATATCTCATTCTTATACTTTTCTACTAGGGACTGAGGGATCCTTGATTTGCTTGACATCAAATTCTAAAATGTTTTAATCACCAACACTGCACTCCCATTGACTTTGTCAATAAGATGCCTCATGTACAATTTGTTAATCCTTTCCATTGTAGTTTGACCATCATTCCAATAATTACCAATGGTGTAAGGATATCTTCTTAACAAATGGAAAAAACATATAAGTGATCAATGATGAGAATCTAAACTGAGAGTACTTAGTCTTCTTTATCTTTTCCAAATTCTCAAACAGCTGAATTCTCAAAATCTCACACATGTCAACTTGTACTTTATCAACACACATCAGATAGGCTACATGTATCATTCCTGTTGCCATGTCATCTTCTCTAGAGTTAGCACAAAACTTAGTTGTAAGGATCTTGCACAAATATCTCACATCATCTTGTTGTATCTTGCTAATTACTATTCCCCTACCATTTTAAGATGAATTTGTGTTGTCTATAACTATTTTCCTCATGTTCTTTTCATTCAACAGAATGGATCCTATTTTAGATAGTCCAGTTACCTCATGAATTAGGTCATCTATGATATCTATCACTCTGTCATCTAACCAAAACTTTTCATTGTGAATTCTACTTAAAATTATCTTCATACATTCTTCATTGTCAAACTCATATTGTAGAGAATAATTAATAATCTCATTATCTTTCAAATGCTCAAACCCTACTTTTAATGACATGTCCTGATTGTAAATTTTTTCATATTCTTTAGTAAAATCACTGTCACTGAGAGTCTCAAGCTTACATCCCAAATAGCTTCTAACATTTTCTACATGTAAAAATCCATCTGGTACGGATGATAAAGATAACTGAGGATCTTCTTCCAAGGGTTCTACTATTTCCCTTTTCAGTTTAGGTCTATTCTTATCCCTTACATGTGAATCAATGAAACATCCATGACTTCTGCTAATTCTTTAACTGATTTAGAGATCTGCCAAGTAAAATATCTCAATTTCGTGATTTAGGGCTTGTGTAGATTCGACACAAAAATCCTTCACCAAATCCTTGCAAAATGCTTTCAATCACTACTCTTTGATCTCCTTAGCACTTGTATTCGCTTGATGATTAAATAATACCAATCATAACCTTTTACCATTTCAATCTCATATAGATCTGACATTGTATTAAATTATTTTGCCACTTCTTTCCAAAAAATTGTTTCTACTTACCTGCAAAACTTAAAAATTCTTGTGATCTTGCAAAACATAATATTTTTCTATGCGCTCTTAACCATAGCATCAATATATCATATACTACCTTGCATTAACTACGCAAGACTCAATTCATCATTTATCAACTTCTACACTAATCTAAGTTCCTATTCTACTGTAATTTTCATGAATTAAGTACTTTGAGATGCGTTAGGTAGAGATTCATTCTTACCACTTGATACTTCACCTTTCTAATTACCTTTAGTGCTGAATGTGTCTCCTTGATCTGTGCTTTTAACATACTTCACTTCTTTTGAATTACTACAGCATCTTGTCTGATTGTTACTTGCATTTTCATTTCTCCTTGCATGACTTCTAGGGTTAGGATTAGGATAAAAAACTCTATTGTTCATTCTTCAAAACCTTTCTGTAGGTCCAATCTTGTTACATATCTGACAAACTATTCCATTGTTTCCATATCTTGGTCTAGGCTGATTGATCTGTGATCTGTAGTTTCTAGCAATGTGTCCAACTTTGTTGCATCTATAACATACTACTCCATTTCTCCTATTCATATCTTCAATAGGTTTCTTATTTGCATGGTTAGTATTCCTAAACATTCTACTACTATTATTATTCTCAATAAATTTAAGTTTTCTACATTCAATAGCTCTATGTCCAAAGCCATGACAATTATAACAATAACCATTAAGAGATTTAAATTGCTTACCTATGCAATCTTTCTTCATATGACCAAAAGTATTACAAGTAAAGCATCTACCTTTAAATTCTCTTTGCATACCTTTAGGTGACTCCTCTTTCTTAGGTGATTCTTCTTCTTTAGGTGTATCTTCAGATTTGTTAATTTCATCAGATTTCTTTTCATCTATGCTTTTAGACATTTTAAGATCTCATTCCTTGCTTTCTTCACTTGATTCAGATGAGTTGAATCCAAGACCAATTTTATCATAGAATGGTATTTGATAAGACATTTGTTCATCAATCTTCTCACTAGTTGAATATAGTCTCTCAAGTTGCTGCATAGATTGAGTTAGTTCACCTTTCACAATTGTATTATATTTCTCAAGTTCAACATATTGAAAATTGATTTTCTCAAGTTTAGATGTTACTTTATCAAGTTTAGATTTTAGCCCTTCATTTTCAAGTTTCAGATTTTCATTCTCAGATTTCAAATTTGTTTCATTCTTGCCATTTCCATCTTTCAGATTTGCTATCTTCAATTCATATTTAAGGATCTCATTTTCTTTTTCTAATTTGTCATCACAATCTTCAATTTGAATTTTAGATTCCTTTTCTGATTCCAGATCTTCCAACTTGTTTTTCATTTTCTCAATGAGGTTCTTTGCATCATCATATTTTCCTTTCAGAGTGTCTCTTTCTTTAGTAAGCATATCAATTTGTTTAAGAGCTTCTTCAAGATTTTTTTGTAGCTGATCCATATCCATAAAGATCTTACTCAAGCTGCTAGGCTTTCCTTGAATGATTCTTTTTTGAGTAACTATGCTCTGATACCAATTGTTAGAAATAGGCAATACTGAGAGGGGAGGGTGAATCAGTATTCTACAAACTTTTACTTTTGCCCAGTTGTGGATATAACAGATTATCTTAGTGCATGCATAACATAGAAAAATAAATAACATGCATAGCAATAAAACAAATGAACTCATAACACATTATTTGTTCTCAAGGAAACCCTAGCCAAGGGAAAACCCTAGTGGGGATGGTACCCACAAAAATCCACTAATCAAAAGTATCCTATTAAGGATGTTGACCCTGTTAGGAGCCTATTACATGCATATAGTGTCTCAGTCCTAATTAAGGGACTATAGGCCTTATTAGAAGCCCCAACCCTGCTAGGAGTTGGTAGAACAAAATATGATTACCAGATGAGCCCACTGCCCAAACAAGTAATATACAATATTTACTAATTACAAAATAGGTCAAGGTACATAACCTTATACTTCCTGCAACATCGCATCAATATCTCTTCACTGCCTTTTTCACTATTGCTATTACATTCATATCATATCATCTCTTTTCATACATTACATCATTACATCTTTATACAAGTTATTAAGATTAATAACTCTTACAGTCAGCTTTTCATAAGCATTATAAAAAATATATGTTTATCCAAGGGTTAACATCTAGGATTTCATCCCTCTATATTTTTAAGTCATTATTTTGATAAACAAAATAATTCCTTAACTCTTTACCAATTCTATCTTCATATTCTATCATGTCAGCTTAACACTGTCTTCAGTAAAACTATCATAACTTCTTTCGTACAAGCCATACTGAATTGTGCTCTTAGGTGAGTCTTCTATAGTCACCATAGTATCTATGTTCAAGTGAATAAGCACTAAACTTACTCCAATAAACATCGCTAATCAAAACAATCTTTGGGTATACTGCTAAAAACATTGTCTCATACTTAGACAATTTTGCATTGCGCTCTATCATACTTGCTCTCTGTTCTGTGCGATCTTCATGTAGGTCATATGTTTCCATAATGACAACATCTATGTATCTAACTCAGCCAAATTTCCAACAAGGAAATTGATATTAGAAAATAATGTTGCTCAGACATATTGCATAGAAGCAGTTAGCACAGCTATTTATGTTCTGAACCGAGTACAACTTAAGAAGGACACTAATAAAACACCCTATGAGTTATGGTTTGGACACAAACCCACTGTAAGTTATTTCAAAATTTTTGGAAGTAAATTCTTTATTCTGAAAGATGAAAGAAATGGAAAATTTGAGTCAAAAGGTGATGAAGGGATATTTCTAGGATATTCCACTAAAAGTAAAGCATACAAGTGTTTTAAAAAGTAACTAATAAAATGATTGATAGTGCTAATGTTCGGGTTGATGAGTTTGATAATAAGAATGTAGAAGAAATCACAAAGGAACCAAAAGAGATTCACTTACATTGAACAACTAGAGTACCTACCGAAGCCGCAGAAAGTGACAACCAAACAACATGAAAATAATACCGAAGAATAGGAAAGAGAAACCGATGAGTAGGAAGGACCTACCGAACAAGAAAATGAACCTACACAAGATGAACAAAAAAGAAGAGATCAAGTACTGGCAAGATTTTTCAGGAGACATCATCTTGAGACACAAATCATTGGAGATAGACAAGCTAGCATGATGACAAGGAGTAAAATGAGACAGGGTACATGTTTAGTTTGTGAATATGAACCGAAGAATGTAAAAGTTGCATTAGAAAATGATGAATGGGTAAATGAAATGAAAGAGGAAATATAATAGATAGAGAAGAACAAGACCTAGACATTAGTACCCAGACCTAAGGACAAGACTGTAATCAGTACTAAGTGGATATTCAAAAACAAGCTTAATGAGAATGGAGAGGTAACAAGGAACAAAGCAAGATTAGTATGCAAGGGATATGCACAGGAGGAAGGAATAGATTACGGTGAGACCTTTGCACTTGTTGCTAGATTAGAAGGAGTTCGAATGTTACTTGCATATGTTGCAAACAAAAAGTTCAAAGTTTATCAAATGGATGTTAAATCTTCTTTTTTGAATGGGATACTTGAACAAGAAGTCTACATAGAATAGCCTGAAGGGTCTGTGGATCTAGACAACAAAGATATGGTATGTATCTTACAAAGAGCTTTACATGGTTTAAATCAAGCACTGAGAGCTTGGTATGAAAGGCTGCATAACTATTTGTTGAGTATTGGTTTTGTTAGAACTAGTGAGAATAGCAATTCTTACATGAAAGGAAATTCTGATGATACTATCTTGATTGCTGAGATATTTGTGGATGACATAATATTTGGAGGAAAAGACCACATTTGTAAATCATTTTCTAATGAAATGAGAAGTGAATTTTAAATGTCTATGTTTGGATAGATTAAGTTCTTTCTAGGCTTATAAGTGATTCAACGGAATGATGGAATATTCATTACAAAATCTAAGTACATAAAGGAAGTATTGAAGACATTTGGCATGGAAGATGCAAAACCTGTTGGAACACTAGTGGCTACTAGATGTAAATTGACTAAAGAAGATGGAACTACCAAAGTAAACCAGACATTGTACTGATCCATGATTGTTAAGTTAATATATGTAGTTCACAGTAGACCTGATATAGCACATGTTGTTGGGATAGTTGATAGATTTTTTGCAAATCCTAGGGAGTCACACATGGTTGCTACAAAGAGAATCCTAAGATACCTAAAGAAAACATTAAATTATGGATTATGGTATCCTAAGGAAGGCAAGTTTGAACTTAAAGTCTACACCGATGTTGATTGGGCTAGAAATGTGGATGATAGAAAGAGTACCACTGGAGGAGCATTTTTCTTTGGTGAAAGACTTGTTACATGGACAAGTAAGAAACAGTCTTACATTTCCCAGTCTATAGCTGAAGTAGAGTATGTTGCTATTGTTAAAAATTGTTCAAATATTGCATATATCAAGCAAGTGTTGGAAGGTATGAATGAGGTAATCACTGACACAGTGATTATATATTGTGACAACACTAGTGCCATTAATATTTCAAAGAATCCAGTGATGCACTCAAAGGCTAAGCACATATCTATTAAGTATCACTACTGAAGTGAAAAAGTACAGGAGAAGAAAGTTAAATTGGAGTTTTTTACATCAAAAGAACAACTTGCTAATATTTTCACAAAGCCTCTACCAAAGGAAACATTTGAATATTTGAGGACTAGACTTGGGGTTCATCCCCTGTCTACCAATCACTAAGGTGATCTGGAGGTTGAATTAGCCTAATCTTATTATAAGATCATTCATGTTGATGCAACATAGCTCACACTTTTGACTCTATCTAAGGTTGTGAAAGGTTGAAGAACTGGAACAAATTTGCACATCAGTATACAGAGATATAGTGAATGCACCAGACAACAAAGAGTTACATGGCTACTGAAGAGTTGTATGTATATATTGTTCTTTGGCATTATTGTCAAAGGGAGAGAATATTCAATGAAATACATATCATGGGGAGAGAAATCTTATGGACCGAGATCATGACCTGAAACATAGAGCATTGAAAATTTATTGCTGAGAACATAGAGAACAAAAAGAGCTGAAAAGATCATATCTACAGAAGATAGTTTGCACTTGAAAATGCTATTATGTAACATAGTGATTAAACATATTAAGTTAGGGAGATCATTTGTTTATAGAGGTGTAGAATACATATTTAGTATGTGTATGGTATATTTCATATTACTTGTGTTGCCATCAATGCCAAAGGGAGAGATTGATGAACTACAACTGATTTGAATAAATTGTCTGACTCGAAGATCTATGATTTGAGATCACTGAGTTGTTGATTAGATATATAAGATGATTAAATCAATAATACATTGTCATTGATGTCAACCGAGTTTAGATAGTATTTATCTTGTAAGTTACTATACCCAAACATATGTAGAAAGAAGAAGAAAAAGAGATGAAGAACAAATATATCTATATGAGGAAGATGGAGATAACAGATAAAGATAAGGAATACATTGGGTAACTTATGGATGAGTCTATGACCTTATGCTATTTACTTGATTATGTTGCATTCATCTATGATGAAGAAAAGACCAAAAATGCACAAGGCAATGTGGTCAGTTAAAGAAGCATTTCAGTATACACCGAGTAGTGTAGTGTATACCAATAAGGATTGATGAGTCATAAAGTGTATGATTACGAGGTGAAAGATAAAGTTTTTTACAGAGATCTACAACTAACATAATTTGAAGAAGATCTAAAGGATTGAAATAAAATGTGTTACTGACATATTAGCTGAGGAAGGTTTAAGTGACAAAATCAACGAAGGAGATTAAGAGGCAAAATCTGATGGATGGAATTAAAATGGTTTACTTGTCTATTTAAGAGACTAGAGTTTCACAATGAAAATTATGCTAGAAGAAGGAAAACTACATAAATATCGTGTGAACAAGCTTCATGCATCCTTGATCAGACTGGTTAAGGAGAACTAAATTGCAGAGATTACCAAGCATCAGAAAGCTATAACCGAGAGGCAGTAAGTTACTGAATATTGTTGAAACAGAATTGATATATTGATCAGAGGATTTGAATGAGCGTAATATAGATCTGAACATTTGCAATTGAAGTTGTATTGTAATCAGATCACCTACTATTATAATTTAACCATTTTAAATAGATAAATATCTTAACAGAGTGGACTAGAAAGTCTTGTAATGTCGTTCATAGAATGTACATTTGTTATCCAGTCAACCCCATAGTGAATGTTGGTTGATGATAATGGTTGGTCTTAAATCCTCTAACAAGGTCACACCTTATAGTGTTTTTTGTAACCTTTAATAGGGTTGGGTCTTCACCGACCTCACTTCAGAAGAGTGAACAATTTTTGGGTTGCCGGTCCCAGGTGGTTTTTCCCTTTACAGGGTTTCCACGTTAAATCTTTTGTGTTATGTATTTACTCTGATGATTGTTTTTTATCATACTTTACATGTTTCATATTTGATTTGATTGGTGAATACACTAAGTTGTTAATTGGTAATCAATGAAAGTGCAAATAGATTAATATTTTATGTTATCGAGTTGCAGAAGTTTAAGTAATTTGTTTTTGGATATACATTTTGTACTGGGACTATGGATAATTGATTCACCCCCGTCTTAGTTATTCTAACATATTCCAAGTCAATAGAGAGAATGATAATTAAATAACTCACTTATCTCCCTTGGTTGTCAATATAATTGTTCCCAATGTGTTGGTGATATTAGGATTGCAAGGTCAATATCACTTTATCACAACATAAACATCTTACATTATTCCACTAATGTGATTCATTCATGTCCAAAGAAGTTACTTTAATACCACATTGGGGAGTATCCAGAGTTATACCTTGACATTTTATAGTATTGTACCTAAGTAATTCATTCACATCCTAAGTTTTGCATTCCTACATGTAAAACATGCACCGCGTGTCTAAAATTACGCCTTCCCCTCTTGGATATTATATTAGGGCATCTGTTTCTCTAATGTATTACCATACTCAAATAGGTGTTTATGGAGATTGAAGGCTACCTCACCTATTTATTTTATCCATTTTGGTGGCATTTGAGGGTATTTTTAAATGCTATCTCTAGCACACACCATTTTGCATACTTTATTATCCTATATGTTTACATGCTCATTTCATGATGTATTTATTAATACTTATACTTTACATGAGAACGTGCTCATAATATTTATCTGGATATTGCTAATCTTCTAAAGATTTGAATATTTCCATATATACATGATATTTTGAGAGCAGAAACACATCATTGATCTTTGAACTTGATTCAATACTATACTGAATTATATTCATTCTATAATTCCAAATTTGAAAATATTTACCATGAATTTTAATAAAAACATTTACTCTCATCATTCATTTATTTAAAATAGTTATAATGTTTTATCTACGTATTATTAGTACTTGCCGATATGATGTAGGGGCATCCTAGGATTCTTGGCAATCATGTATCAACCAAAAATATGTTGGGCTTTGGAGGTAGATTGCTGGTTTTGATCTTAGTTGTGGAAAATTTTGCTCAGTTTGGAGACTGGTTGCTTGGTTTATGTGGTTACTGGGGTGCTTAGTCTCTGAAGAATGCTCAGTACTTGAAGGTATCAGTTCACCGACGCTCGATAATAACTATGTTGCTTGGTCATGCTTGGCATGGTCGGTCAACTGGCACTCAGTTATTTCCTCTATTTATCGGTGTTCCTTCTTACCGACTGGAGTTGTTTGGATGAATCGGCTTGGCCGAATGGTGCATTTAATTTGGGTCATTCTCCTCAAGTTATGGATTGACAATTGGGCATGTGAGGACCTAGATCTAGCGTGTTGCACTTTTCTATATATATTTGATGACCGTTTGGGCCATCTTGGAGAGTTTATTTATTTGTAAGGCTATTTGAGAGCAGACTGATGTTTTGGCATTTAATATTTGTTTGTATGGGTTAATTATTTCATCAGCCAGCTTGTGGCTAGGAATTAGTATTTATAGGATGCTTGGGTAGTTTTTTAGGGGAGGAGTGATAGGAAAAAGTTTAGTAGCTTGCAAGCTTAGGACAAGAAGATTGCTTGGAAGTTTGAGTACAAGTTCAGATCTTTCCTGGTGTCTACCAGTGTGCTATGAGTTGTAGACCTAGGCTAGCTGAATGCTGATGTTGTGGAAAAGATAAAGATCCCACGAGATCTTATAGACTATTTCTTTCTTTTTAATTGGTCGTAACTGGGAAGGCCTTACTGTAATACCCCAAAAATGGGCTATAAGTTCATTAATCTCCTACATCTTCAATTCAAACGAAATCAACATCAAAGTCCTAATCTAAGGCACATCTAAACATCATTGAATCATAATTGATTATCTTAAATTCTGCATCGGGGAATATTCCTAGTAATATTCCTAATCATCATAATTATCTTTAATTTTATAATTATTTGGCAATAAATCACATTTATCCTAAAGTTTGATTAATTGAATATTTTCATATTTAATTAATTAGATTTAATATTTGCCACTTAATTGTTTAATTAAATTTAATTCTATCTATTATTAATTATATTATTTAATTTTGACAATAAATCTAATATCATATGAATAATTGATTAAATTCTTATTTAATTAATTAAAGCAAGTTGTCATTATTTAATAATATAGTTTTTAATAAAAGTTTGATTAAATAATTGATTAACCCATAAATCAATTGTTTTAATTTTAAAAGCAGTTAAGTTGGAAATAAATCACTTTATTATTAAATTAATTCATAAATAAAACATGCACAATCATAAAAGCAGACAACTATCAATTATCAATTAAAGCTAAACTCTATTTTGAGTTAAAACTTAGCTTTTGCATGTTTTTGTGAGTTAATTATCCTTTATTTAAAACTAACTCAAAAATCAACTTGAGTTATTTGAGTGATTTATGGCTTTTTTTCATGCACCTCCAAAGCCTTGGATTTCTATAAAATCAAGGCTCAGCTCTTCATAATTCATCTCATAATTTTGCAAGCTTACTTTGCCAAAGCATCTCATATTTTTGCACAATCACGTTGGAGAATTGGAATTGGGAAAATCAAAGCTCTTGCGAATCGACACCTTTGTGAGATCAATCTTGTTTTTACATTCATTTAGATTCATTTTCATATCATTGTTAGCTTACTTTGCATATTCCTAGATCAATTTCATTCTAGCATAATTTCATATCAGTTTTTATCATTCTTATTGCATAGAAAATTCAAAAATATAGATTAATTGCATTCAATTCATATCTAGATCAATTGCATTCAAATCCTTCGTTTAGGTGTCGTCTAGGTCACTGATCTTGATAACAATCTGAGAACATTAATCTCACACCTACTAGAAGGCAGTAAATCGCTTGGTTAAATTAGATTTCAATTTTGCATGATTTTGATTTTTGCTAACCTCTAATGTTTTACTGAAGTGTTGTGTTTATAGATCAGGTACAATTTTCACACACATATTTTTGGCGCCCACGGTGGGGCCCTAAAACGGGTTTCCCTTCATTTATATCAATTTTCTATCTTTTGAGGATAAGGGTTTGAAGGGTCCTGGTATACTCTGTAGGACGTTATTTTTTGTTTCTTTTTTGCCTGCAAAAAAGAAAATAAAAATAAAAAAATTTGACACTTTTTCTATCAAAACTATGATTTTTATCATTCTGTCCATACTTCCGTACATCTCTGTATGAATTATCATGCGAGATTTCACACTGTGTCGCGCGAGATTTCTTTTTGTGTCACGTGAAATTTCACTGGTATCATTATTTTTTGTGTGTGAAAAATCAATTTCTCGTGCGAGATTGTACTTCCTCATGCGAGACCGCATCCTCACTTGCGCGAGATTTCATCCTTTGTCATGCAAAATAGTGTTTCCTCGTGCGGGACCGCATCCTGACTCGCGCGAGATTTCATCCTTTGTCACGTGAAATAGTGTTTCCTCGCGCGGGACTGCAGCTTGCCTTGTGCGAGATTTTTCTACAGAGACACATAATTTATAGATTTGTACTTTCAGATTATTGATTTCTAATGCTTACAATTTGCTGTTGATTTGTCTTGATTTTTTACTTTCGGACGTGTGCTAAATTCTGGATTGCAGAGCATTAGACCTAAGGTATTCTTCTCAAGCTGATAATATTTCAATTTGGACTTAAAATAAATCTCTTATGTGTCTGGCTTGTGTGCGTCTTTTCATGCTTTTATCTATTTCTACACACTTGCATAATTGATACTAGGTTGTGACCCCTTAAGGATTCATTAAGTAGTCTTAGATATTTGTGATTGATCTTGATTGCTATCTTGGGTTATTGGACTCGCTAATCTGCTGACCCCTCATTTCCACCCCGTGGTTGCAATCTCAGTGCCATAAAGGGGAAGGGTCAACAGGACAGAAGCGTTAAGTGTTCCACTTGGCAACCCTTTTGTGTTTTAGGAACTCACTTGTTTTCTAAGTTGGGGACTCATTTTCAGCTTATGTGAGGTGTTAAGTGTTCCACCTTGTGGACTCATCTCATATTCTCTTTAAGCGTTAAGTGTTCCTCTTTCTGGTTTTTGGGTACTTTTGGTAGATTTTCTTTCAGGAATATATCTGTGCTCACATAGTAATTAGGCCCTATGAACACTATTCATGATTCTTGAGAGATTGGATTCCTAGAGAAATCTTTCTTGACAATAGAATCCTTGTAGGTAGGGAGGATACTTAGTGTGTTTCACATTCAACTTGGTTAGTGTGTCTTCTCTTATTGATTGATACATTCTCTCCCAAGAGAGGTTGATAGATCATGTGGGGTTGACATCATGAGCTTTGGTGAATCAAAATTGGTTAGTGCGCCTTCTCTTATTGATTGATACATTCTCTCCTTAGAGAGGTTGATAGATCACGTGGAGTTGGCATCATAGACCTTGGTGAAGCAAAACTTTGTCTTAACGTGTCGGATTAATCTGCTTGCTTTGTTTGGGTTAAAAGTGAAAAGGTGTCAAAAACCTTGGATCTGGAGCCAAGTCCCCTTGTGGTATACTATTGTGAGTCATCTTTAGAGAGGTTTAACCGTAGCGAACAATCCCTTCATAGGGAAAACTGCATTGATGGAACCTCAAGCAGTCATAGCCATTTTCACCGTGGTAGTGACAGCCGCTATATAAATGTCCTTATGGAAGAAATCTCCATAGGTATGGTTCATTGTTGGGTTGTCAGATCTCCCTAGTAGCTCCTAAAGATTAAGTTCTCAGACTGTGTCAAAACCCTGGTGCACTGGGATTGGAGTTCACCCCTTTGGATCATAAAAGTTGCAGAGTCAAACCATTACTAAAAACCCTAGTGAGGCCAAATTTTCATTTTATAGGGTATATGTGCATTATTGCAAAACATTTTTGAACATACACAATTAGTGCTTCTAAGGATTAGAATGAATAAGTCACTTGATTGTTCATGCACAAGGTTGCTTTTGCCCTTGTTCATTGTTTTCAAACATGCTTGAAATCACTTGCTTGCTATTTTGCGTGCTTGTTTATCTATCTGGTTACTGAAAATGAACAAATCTGTTACAATCCTCAAATCTGGACATTGAAATTTGCAAACAATTCAAATCTGAAAAACTCAAAATTTGCAAAATCTGAAGTAAAATTCTTTTCTGGAGTCAAAAGTCATCTCAGGAGGTCAAAAAGTCATACGAGTTTCCATCAAGTGTCGTTTCATTGCAACCCATCTGTCGTATGATTGAGTACCCAGTGTCGTACGAGTTTCCATGCCAGCAAATTCTCAAAGTCAAAATCTTGCAACTGTCGTATGAGATTTTCAACTATCGTTTCATTGCCTACCAACTGTCGTACGAGTTTATAGAAAGTCATTTGGGAAAATTTTGAAAAGTTGTCAGAAAATTGTTAGAATTGCCAGATAGTTAGCTTTTTCAGCCTATTTCCAGAATCTGTCAAACAAATCACTGTGTCAAGAAAAGAGCAATAGCCATTGAGAATCAGTATACATGTCTCAAAGAATCAGTACACAAGAGGAAGAAGCTCTAATCACCACTATGATGAAGCAGCTACAAGCTATCCAAGTCTAGCTTGACCATCTTGAGAAAGAAAAGGAACCTAAAGAGTTCTCCATGGAAACTCTATACTCTTTTCCATTTGATAAAGACTTGTACATGTCACCATGCCCTCAGACAAAATGTGAGCAACGTGACAACCCTTATGATACCTCTTCCACGGAGAGTGACACATCCAGCTTTGGAGAATATGATGACTATGATGATAGACAATATAATGATACCTATGACACCTTTGTTCCTAAGAATCCTCCTTGTCGTTCATTCCTACTTACTACAAATGGGCCACCACATTGGATAGATTGCGATGGTGATCCATATGATTCTAATTTTGAAAGAGACTTTGATGGCTTTTGTGGACAATACCTTGATTATGATCCATCTACTACTGCTAAGGACTATAAAATGCATCATGCTAGCTTGAAACGTCAATACTATAAGGATCTCTCCTCTAAGAACTCTCGAGCTGAAAATAAAGATTACACTCTCAAGAAAGATCATGTTAATGCTGAACCTTTAACTAGTGATGGTTCCCTTCCATCCCCTACTTCCTCCAATACCCATACATTCCCTAAAGCTTCTGAGTCTTTCAAATCTTTCACAGAACCTTCATCCAACACAAGCCCTGATACTTTTCATGTGGTTCCCTATAGTTATCCTCCAGGGCTACCTCTTAAAGAAACTTAAGCTAACCTTCACTTGGCTACAAATACTTTCAATAATGATAAACCTAAAGAGCCTAAGCCTTCATATGCTATAATCCCTACTTCAGCTAGTCCTCCACCATCTCTTCCAAAGTCATCCATACAATCCCAACATGCTTCCTTGTCCTTAGCAGTGGCTCCATGTCAAGAGGACTCTAAAAATGATGAAGAAAAGAACATAAAGAAAGATCAAGATCAAGAAGCCTCCATGTCATCCAATCCTTTTCATGATGTCTCTTATCCGCTTCATGGTTCTTTTGATCCTACAGACCCTTTTTCATCCATTCCACCATGTCTTAAGTCTTCTACTAAGCAAGATAAAGCTACTACTTACACCGTTGAGCATATTGACAATCAAAATAACCTTTCCCCACTTCCAATTTCCAAAGATGATCCTTCCATTAAGGTTATTGAAAATGGTGTTGTTACTGCCAATGTTAAGCCTATTGAAAATCAAGAGAAAAATTCTACACTTGTGCTATCCAAAGATCCTTGTCAAGATCAAAGTCTTCCATCTTCTTATTCTACCACTCCATGTTCACTTCCACTTTCTACTCTTCCTAATTCTTTGCAAGCTTTGAACAATCCTATCAAAGCAGGTGCTCATATTCAAGATGTCCACGATTCTATTGAAAATTCTAATGCTCACTCTAAAGATGCTGATATCCTTGGTTGTCATATAGATGCTGATGAACTTATTGATTATCCTTTTGCGTCTTCCACTTCCATCCTTGGACCTCTTCCACGACTACTAAGAGCTTCACATCTTCCTTCCATTTTGGGTCCTTATGTCCCTTCACTTTTCCCTCCTAACTCTCCTAATTTTCCATCCATCTTGGGTCCTTATGTCCCTCCATATCCCATCTTTCCTCAAGATCAACATAGATGCATACCCTTGAATCCTTTTCATCCACCCACCCATCTAAACCAGTCATATCCTTCTTCTTCTTCCACAAGTCCCAAGTCTTTTGTAAATAACTTGAATGTTCAATACAAGAAAAAGAAGCAATACAAGAATCCATCAAAAAGAGAAAATCACCATGTCTCCTCTAATCAACATGGAAACATAAAGTCAAAAGAGATATCTAAGAAAAAAACTACAAGACAAGTATGGGTTCTAAAATCCATCATTGAAGATATTCTCTTTAGATCATCAAAAGGAAATAAAAAGCCTACGGCTATATGGATTCCAAAGTCTCTCTTGAAAGAGTCTGGTGTTGAACAAAAAGTTAAATTGACATTCAAGCTTCCAAAGACTTCCACTTCATCTTCTTCCAAAAGCATTCCTCCATTCCATGCGCCTAAACCACAACCTCTGCTATCCATTCACCATATTCCTTCACGCATTCCTTCATTCACGATTCCTCCATCCTCTCACCACCCTTCAAGGTATGTGTTGATGTTGATCTTGCCTTCCTTTCCACCTAGCCTTTTACAATCCTTCCATGCATTATCCTTCTACCTTCTATCATTTTTCCTCATTTGCCTATTCCTCCTATCTTCCAACCTCACTCGCTTTACATAAAACCTTATCCTCCATTTTTCTCTTCCATCTCCCTTTCCCTATCAGCATCTTTGAGCATATCATTTTGAATCCTTAGCATATCATGGTTTATCCTTTCAAGGAGCATTATCTAAAAAGCTTGCCTTCTTCCAAAAAAAAAAATTTAAAAAAAAAAATTGAAAATGTGCCTTGGTGAAAACTTGGAAACAGGCACCTTGGTAGCAAAAGTAAAGAGAAATAAATTCATTCTATGGTGAAAACCACTCCCTTGTGGCACCTTGGATAAGTACCATGATGAAAACCTGGCAATCAGGCATCATGCGTAGTTCTTCTACATATTTTATCCATTCCATCTTCTCTCTTTATCTTGACAATGTTGATCTATACATGACCATTTGGCTATCTTGTGAGCTATCTTATGATGATCTTGCTTTCATTCCCTTCCTGTTTAGCCTTCATGTCTATCTTCCTCCATTCATTTTCACCTATCATTATCCTTTTCCCCTTTGGTCTTGATCTAAAAAAAATAAAAAAAATAGTAGAACACGATGCTTTGAAACCTCTTGACATGTCTACGCCTTTGGACTACACCCTATCCTTCTTTGGCATTACGCTATTGTGACTTATCCTATGATGGCCTTTCATTGCTTATCCAAATGTGCTTTACATGAAAATTTTTCCCTAGCTTGAGTATTCTTGAGGAGTTTTCCCTTGAGGATTTCTTTCCTTCATTCTCCTTCATTCTCTTGTCTTCCATCTCATCCACCAACTTGCTAATCCCTCTTATTCTCCACCTTGCTAGACATTGGGACTACGCGATATGATCTTGCTTGGGAGTTTGCAATGGAAAAAGATGCTATCAAGTATACCAAGTATCAGAACCAGTATCAAAACTAGTATCAAAACTAGTATCAGAACCAGTATCAGAACCAGTATCAGAACTAGTATCAGAACCAGTATCAGAACAATTATCAGAATCAGTATCAGAATCAGTATCAGAACCAGTATCAGAACAAGTATCAGAATTAGTATCAAAACAAGTATCAAAATAAGTATCAGAACACCTACTAGGGCTACACCTTTCACTTTAGTTTATGGGTCTAAAGCGGTACTACCTATTGAGGTTGAAATCCCATCACTCAGAATCAGAATGCATGGTCTAGTAACTGATGATGACTACAGAGTGTCTAGGTTACAAGAACTGGAACAACTAGATGAGCGCAGACAAGCAGCGTATGATCATCTTAGATTATATTAGAAGAGAATGTCTAGAGGCTACAACAAAAAAGTCAGACACAGAGAATTTCAAGTTGGCGATCTAGTCTTCAGAGAAAATCTTAAAAATCAATCCCGTCGAGAACGCAAGGGGAAGTTCGAACCCAACTGGCTGGGTCACTTTGTAATCACTGCTACTTTTGGCTCTGGTGCCTATCAACTCTCAATGACTGAAGGAGAACAGCTTCGAGAATCAATCAACGTTCTCCATCTGAAGAAATTCTATGCCTAAGGCATTCAGTCTATGGTTAAATATCCTAAAAATTAGAAAAAGTCCTGAAAAAAATGAACATCTTGGTGAAAACCTAGCAATAGGCACCTTGATGATTCACAAAAAAATCAGAAAATATCAAAAGTTCAAAAAAATTAGAAAAAATGAAAAATTCAAAAAAATGAAAAAAAGAAAAAGTGCCTTGGTGAAAACCTGGAAACAGGCGCCTTGGTAGCAAAAATAGAATCTCTGCCAAGATGGTGAAAACTTGACAAATAGGTGCCACTTGTTCAAAACACTCCATCTATCAGCACAATCTTGGTCTTTCCTAGCTTTCAGTCTTGCTTTAGTTTGTACATATCTCCCGGTTTGTTTCAACATTTCTAGTTTTCAATAAGTCAGTCTGTACACCAATCAGCTCAAGCGTCTGTATCCTATCAATGTTTAACACTTGGGGACAATCAATGTCATATCCTATGGCCTCCAGTATATCTTAGACATCTCATATCCAGTCAGAGTCCTTTGAAGCTTCATTTGAGTCAGTCAAGTCTGTCTTGTCTCCAGTAAGGATTTTGCATCTACAACAATCAAAGACAAAGTGAAAACAATCTATGCTTTTTTACATGCTTTTATCTCCTTGTATGCTTACTGATTTGCATTGAGATTTTTTCATATTGTCCCTTCGAGCTCTTCGATGATGTCCTCTATAGGATTTAGAGAGTGATGACTAGGGGCATAATCTTTTCTTTGTCTTCTGCTTGTATGTGAAAATCTAACGTCTTTGAAAATTTTGGATTGAAATGGTGTCCGGCTATAAGAGCCTCTATCTTGAATTCGATGGCCATGCGTACCTCAACCATTGATACCCAGACAATTCAAGGAAGTTTGATCTAACTATTGTCTTTTTGAGTAAGTTCTTTCTCCTACTGTGGAACGTGATCTTGCCTAAGGATGTGAATGATAAAGGGTCACTACGGGTAATTCACATTGGATTTAGAATGATCTCTTGACTGTTTGATGTGTTTGCAATGCAAGGCGTATTCAGGTCATCATGACATTTATGTTTTGATGCTTATACAAATTGTTATATCAAAATGGACATGATATTCAGGTCATCCTGGCGTTTGTGCCTTGATGCTTATATCTAATCTGACATTTCGAAAATAAAATCAATATTCATATATCCATGGTTGTTGACCAGTGGGTGTTGTATTGATTCTTGCGCATACAAATTGATATTCATATGTCTATGGTTTCATAGCTAGTGGGCATTGTATTGATTTATCTGGTTACCAAAAAGTTCAATGATGATAACAAACTGACATATGATCAGTGACTAGGTCCTAGATCTTATGTTGCATTTCATATTGCATGCTTCTTTGCATTTTTCAGCTTTGCATGATCTCACAATGACTAAACAAACTTCAATGCTTAAACAATTCTTCAATCACCTCTTCCAATCTAACAAGAGCTGAATCCCACACGAAGGTTCCTCCAACGAAATAGCAAGTAGAATCCTTTTTTGGGATCAAAATCAAAATCTGAGATTTTTTATATTATTAACTACTTGCATAATCGACCTTCCATCATCACAGAAATCCAGTATTCAACTTAACTGATTATCTTACATCAAACTATCAAAATTTCAACTTGGTCAACTATGGTCAACTCATGGTTTAACCTAGTCAAACTTGGTCTTTTGGGACCTTCCAACGATGCAAAATACGTTCCCAGATGTGTTTAACCACTTCTCAAATCAATTAACATGCTTCTAAACTATCAACGCTGACTTTTCTTGTCAGATTTCAATTTTCATCCCGAAGGGGGCATGGTATTGCACATCAATTCAAAGTCTGTAAATCAAAATTCTATCAATCAAATCTATCAATATCTTTCATCAGTAAACAAGATAACAATCACGTCTAGTTACTGATTCATCAAAAAAGTCCTCATCGCTCGGGGAAAATCTATCATCACTTGGGGCATATCAGATTCACCAAGATCCCTATCAATCTGGTATTCTCCTAATCTTGTAAACTGTATCAATTTTTGCAACCATCGGATCATAGTGTTCTTTCCTTGGTTCTTCAGCAACTGAAGGATTTGCATGTGATACCTGCTAGTTTTGCTAAGATAATTGAGTCTAGAACGGGTCACTCACTTCTTTGCAATCCTAAGGTTTGGAATCAGGCATTTTGACACTTTTTCACAATCATAGGTTCATTTTCTATTATAGTAAACATTATCTTTGGTCATTCAGGACCTATTATCTCCATATCAAATCAATATCAATCAGCTTCAGTCTCAACTTCAAACATCAGTTTCATATCTCTATCAAACACAGACTATCTTTGAACCACTGTGCTTCGCACAGTAATTCAAAGAGGGGCAAAATGTAATACCCCAAAAATGGGCTATAAGT
Source organism: Chamaecyparis obtusa (assembly GCA_027943335.1). NCBI lineage: Eukaryota > Viridiplantae > Streptophyta > Pinopsida > Cupressales > Cupressaceae > Chamaecyparis > Chamaecyparis obtusa. The sequence goes on from BSBK01001448.1 coordinate 1,015,215, forward strand.
TCATTAATCTCCTACATCTTCAATTCGAACGAAATCGACATCAAAGTCCTAATCTAAGGCACATCTAAACATCATTGAATCATAATTGATTATCTTAAATTTTGCATTGGGGAATATTCCTAGTAATATTCCTAATCATCATAATTATCTTTAATTTTATAATTATTTGGCAATAAATCACATTTATCCTAAAGTTTGATTAATTGAATATTTTCATATTTAATTAATTAGATTTAATATTTGCCACTTAATTGTTTAATTAAATTTAATTCTATCTATTATTAATTATATTATTTAATTTTGACAATAAATCTAATATCATATGAATAATTGATTAAATTCTTATTTAATTAATTAAAGCAAGTTGTCATTATGTAATAATATAGTTTTTAATAAAAGTTTGATTAAATAATTGATTAACCCATAAATCAATTGTTTTATTTTTAAAAGTAGTTAAGTAGGAAATAGATCACTTTATTATTAAATTAATTCATAAATAAAACATGCACAATCATAAAAGAGACAACTATCAATTATCAATTAAAGCTAAACTCTATTTTGAGTTAAAACTTAGCTTTTGCATGTTTTTGTGAGTTAATTATCCTTTATTTAAAAATAACTCAAAAATCAACCTGAGTTATTTGACTGATTTATGGCTTTTTTTCATGCACCTCCAAAGCCTTGGATTTCTATAAAATCAAGGCTCAGCTCTTCATAATTCATCTCATAATTTTGCAAGCTTACTTTGCCAAAGCATCTCATATTTTTGCACAATCACGTTGGAGAATTGGAATTGGGAAAATCAAAGCCCTTGCGAATCAACACCTTTGTGAGATCAATCTTGTTTTTACATTCATTTAGATTCATTTTCATATCATTGTTAGCTTACTTTGCATATTCCTAGATCAATTTCATTCTAGCATAATTTCATATCAGTTTTTATCATTCTTATTGCATAGAAAATTCAAAAATATAGATTAATTGCATTCAATTCATATCTTGATCAATTGCATTCAAATCCTTCATTTAGGTGTCGTCTAGGTCACTGATCTCGATAACAATCTGAGAACATTAATCTCGCACCTACTAGAAGGCAGTAAATTGCTTGGTTAAATTAGATTTCAATTTTGCACGATTTTGATTTTTGCTAACCTCTAATGTTTTACTGAAGTGTTGTGTTTATAGATCAGGTATAATTTTCGCACACACACTTACAACCCAGCACATTGCATGTAATCAGTGGTTTGATGAATACAATATCTATTTTACTTCAGATCTGGTGTTGTGATTGTGTAATTCCACTGTGTTAATTGTTGGCTGCAAGTTTGGATAGTCCTTCATTGGATTCTCTGACCTTGACTGCATCAAGTGGTATTAGAGTAGAATATATCTTGTAGAAACAAGTGCAAGACCTACAAGATGCATTGAAAAAGAAGAAGACTACATCGAAGAAAGGTAGTGATGATGAATGTGATGAAGAAGATCATTTTGAAGAAGCTGTAGAAGAAGCTAGAGATCCAGAAGAGGATAGAATCCTGAAAGCTATGTCTAAGATTGGGAAGAGACCTAAGATTGAAGTTGCTACATTTGTTGGAAGCCTTAGGCCTGAAGAATTGATTGACTGGATCAATGAGATTGATGAATACTTTGAGTATGAAGAAATCGAAGATCCTGAGAGGGTTAGATTTGCAAAGACTAAATTAAAGGGTCATGCAAATATTTGATGGAGAGAAGTTCAGTTGGAAAGGGTTAGAAGAGGCAAAGAAAATATCACTAAGTGGAACTGTATGGTTGACAAGTTGAAGACGCAATTCATTCTAGTGGATTATGAATTGGAAATGTTCAAGAAGATGCAAGCTTTGAAGTAGACTAACAAATCAGTGCAGGAGTATACCAGGGAGTTATACAGAATCTTGATTAGGACCGGTCATTCTGAAGCTGATAAAGAGAAGGTTGCTAGGTATATCTATGGTTTGAGACCTAGTATACAAGAAGAGTTACTTACTATGTGAATGATAATGATTGGTGATGCTTATCAGATGGCATTAAAGATTGAAGAGAAGTTGAATAAGAATTTTGAAGGCAGACATAACAATAGGAACCAAGGTGGTAAAATTGGTGAGGCAGTTGCTGAAAGTAATGTGACAGAGAATCCTAAGCCTAATGTGGGATCTAGTAGTTGTCAAGTTACTAAAAATGTGGGGCAGAGAGGAAGGTGGAAGAATGAGTTCACCGGTACTTGTTATAACTATGGTGAACTTGGTCATAGAAGTTGACAGTGTTCTAAGAAGAGAGTTGCATTAGCTGTTGAAGAAGGCATTGAGAATGTTTCTAAGAAAGGTGAGACCCTTATCACGAGAAGGTTAGTGACATGTGTCTCTGAACTGGTACAAAGAAGAAATTTGTTCAAGACTATATGTAACTACAAAGATAAGGTATGCAATGTCATAGTTGATGGTGGCAGCTTTGAGAAATTTGTTTCAAAAGAGATGGTCAGTAAATTGAATTTGGAAAGAAGGAAGCATCCTAATCCTTATCAGATTAGTTGGGTACAAGATATTTCTAAGGTGAAAGTGGAAGAGAAATGCTTGGTTAATTTCTTGATTGGATCTTACCAATATGAGATATTGTGTGATGTGTTGCCTATGGATGTCTGTCATGTATTGGTCGGTAGACCTTGGCAGTTTGATAGAAGTGTGTTGTTTGATGGTCATGCTAACATGTATGTGGTTAGGCATGAAGGAGTTCATCATAAGCTGATACCTTTCTAGGAAACATGGGTCAAAGGATGTGGAGTTATCAGGTGTTGTCCTTATGAAAAACCTCAGGAGCACAAGGTTGATGAACCTTTTCCTATTAAGTCTAGTTTGAAGAAGAAAGAGGATGATATCTCTAAAGAGTTTGTTGTGATTAAGAAGTAGATGGTTTTGCTGGCAGAGATGGTTCAACAGATGGTGACATTTATGACATGGAGAGATGCAGATAATACTTAGTGGGTTGAGGAGTCTGGCGAGGATGTACCTTACCGAGGCACTGAGGTGATCGATGGTGGCTAGTGTTAGTTGCTATCAATTACTGACAGTAGGGATGAAAAAAGTGGAAAGAAGAAGACCTTTATGATGAGACAGTAAATGAAGTGAAGACTACTTGGGATGAAGGACATGAAGAGATGTGGGTAAAGAACAAATTTGGCATACCTGTTTTGATTCCCTCGAGACATTCCTGATTTCCTTATGAGAAAATATTTCTTACCTAGGGTGTCTGATGCAGGAGCATCTTAGGATTCTTGGCAATCCCGTATCAACCAAAAATATGTTGGGCTATGAAGGTAGATTGTTGGTTTTGATCTTAGTTGTGGAGAATTTGGCTCAGTTTGGAGATTGGGTGCTCGGTTTCTGTGGTTACCGGGGTGCTCGGTCTCTAAAGAATGCTCGGTAACTGAAGGTGTTGGTTCACTAGCACTCGGTAATAACTATATTTCTTGGTCATGCTTGGTGTGGTCGATCGATTGGCACTTAGTTATTTCCTCTATTGCTTGGTGTTCCTTCTTACTGACTGTAGTTGTTTGGATGAATCAGCTTGGCCGAATGGTGCATTTAATTTGGGCCACGCTCCTCAAGTTATGGATTGACCGTTGGACGTGTGAGGACCTAGATCTGGCATGTTGCACTCTTCTATGCGGATTTGATGACCATTTGGGCCATCTTGGAGAATTTATTTATTTGTAAGGCTATTTGAGAGCCAACTAATGTTTTGGCATTTAATATTTGTTTGTATGGGTTAATTATTTCATCAGGCAACTTGTGCATGGGAATCAGTATTTATAGGATGCTTGGGTAGTTTTTTAGGGGAGGAGTGACAGGAAAAAGGTTAGTAGCTTGCGAGCTTAGGACAAGAAGATTGCTTAGAAGTTTGAGTACAAGTTCAGATCTTTCCCGGTGCCTACCAGTGTGCTGTGAGTTACAGACCTGGGCTAGCTGAATGCTGATGTTGTGGAAAAGATAAAGATCCTGCGAGATCTTGCAGACTGTTTCTTTCTTTGTAATTGGCCATAACCGGGAATTCCTTAAGGCCCAACACATGCATGTAATCAGTGGTTTGATGAATACAATATCTATTTTACTTCAGATCTAGTGATGTGATTGTGTAATTCCATTATGCTAAGTGTTGGCTGCAAGTTTGGATAGTCCTTCATTGGATTCTCTAACCTTGACTACGTCATGATAGGCTAAGCAAGTACTATTGCAACGAGTTTTAGATTTCTTGCTTTAACTAGTGATTAAAACATGTTGTATGAACCAATCATAATTCAACATATTTTTTATTTTTTTATAAATTTCATGTTTTCTATAGTAAACATGTAATATTTTTAAGTTTATAAATTATAAAAAATATTTTTTTAGCATGTGATTGGTTGAATTGATTTGAGTCTTATACACAAGATTTTTGGAATTAAAAACTTGAACAATTTCATTAACAACAATGCATAATTATAGCCAACATTCTACGATTCACATATTTTTTCATTAACAACAATTCATAATTAGAGTAATATATAATCATAATTTAGAATTTAATGCACGAATATATGCATTAAATATATAACATATTTAAAATAAAAATATTTTTATAATATAATAATGTTTCTAAAATATACACCAATTTATATTATATAAAATTAAAATAAAATTTATATAATAATGAAATAATATATTTAGTATAAATATATAATTTACAATATAAAATATTCATTTTGTACAATTTACTTTTTTATTTTTTTTCAAAATTATTTTACATGATATTATATTAAATATAAATTTTATTCATATTTTATTATACATTATATACATTTTTAAATTTAAATATTAAAATACTAAATATATAATTTACAATAAAAATTATTCATTTTGTACAATTTACTTTTTAAAAAAATTTATTATATAATTATTTTACATAATATTATATTAAATATATATTTTATTCATATTTTATTATATATTATATAAAATTTTACATTTAAATATTAAACTAATAATAAATATGTATTTTAAATATATAATATAATAAAAAATTTATATAATTTTAAAATATATTTTGATGACAAATGTGACATGTATATAATATTCTACATATATTATTTAGTTTTCTAATATAAAATTTATACTTCACATTGTTTAAAAAATAATATTTTCATTTATACTACTAATTTATAATTATATTCTCAAATATTATTATTTTTGTATTATATATAGGTAGATCAAAAAACAAGATACAATAGTATCAACTGAGAGTATCAAAAAAGAGGTCCAGCCTCACCACGAACTCAAAGTATTAGGTATACATACATAAAATAGAGAAAGGAAAAAACTAATTTAAAACATCATAATGGGTATCAACCCAAGCAGTCCAACCTAGAGGGCCCTCCATCTGAACTATGCTCTTTCGCTCTTGGATTTGCATAAGCATGAAGATCTCATCCTTCCTTGAGTTAATGATCTTTCTGATTTCTTGGTTCAGTCTTTTGCAAGTTCGTTCAAACATTTGGAGGTCATAAAAAATCCTCCTCCATTCGTAACCATGTTTCAGCGCATAAACGAAGAAGGTGGCGTGCCTGTCCTTCAAGAATCTCCTCAACTTGTCTTTCTCCATCATCATAGTAGTGTGGACCTGAAGAAAAATTTTAAAATATGTGAGTTTTCAAAAAAAAATTTAGTAAGAATTCTAGGGTTGCTTTGATACCTTCCCTCATTCCTGCACTTCCAAATCTACCAAAGGATGTTAGAAGACATCATATTCCAAAATAAATTTGCATCCTTTTTAAGCCCAACAATATGACCAGTAATAATTTCTAGAATATTCACATTTAAAGGATAAAAAATGCCAAACATGTTCCAAATCTCTTTGGCAAAGATGCAATAAAAAAAAATGTCTACTAGTTTCAGGAAGCCTACAACATCTGAATTTAGGTTCAACAAGACCTTTCCAAAGAATATCAAAATACTTCCTCCAAGACACAGAATCAAGAGAGGAATACCAGATAGTATTGATATGAGTAATAATATTTTTATTATGATCAATGATTTTATAGATATTCTTGGCTTTGAGATTAGCCATAATGACCCCATCCGACCATTTGCATTTTAAGTATCTATGAGAGTCCACATGACAGTCAGTAGGTAGATCCTTGGTAGCCTTGACAACCATGTTATAAGTGTTCTTTTGGGAATCTGAAATATTGAATCTGTTCTTAATCTCATCCCAATTGATGAGTTTATCATTTTCAAAAAGATCAGCAAGCTAGGAAATCCCCATTTTAGACCATAACCTAGCAGAACAACCTTGGGAGAGGGCTAGGGGTTTACTAGCTAGGTGCAAGTTCCACCAAATGGATCTTTCACCATATAGATGCTTATCATCATGGAAATTCTTGTTGGTAACAAAATTCTTAACATGGTCCTAGGCTCTCCATATGGATCTGAAAATAGCAGAGCCTTGAACGTTGACCGAGAAATTACCAACAATTAAATTGCAAAAAGGGAGGTTTCTCCAAGTTTTAGCATTTTTTGGAAAGCCTCTTTCAATATTATGCCTAACCAGCACTTTCCAAGGATCGTTCCCATCCATAGAATGAAAGATCCATTTGGAAGATAAAGCAATACCTTGAGTTTTAAGGTCTTTAAGCCCCAGCCCCCCAAGGAGTTTATCAGTATGACACCAGTCCCATTTGACCACATGCATTTTTCTATTGCCTTTACCATCAGACCAGAGAAATTTCCTAATGGCCTTTTGGATTTCCAAAATTTGGTAATTACTGAACATCCACATAGATGAGTAATATATGCTATATGAAGACAAAATCTTCTGATAGACTTGTATTCTACTTGCCAGAGATAAAGATCTATTATGCCATTTATTCAACTTCTTATTAATTTTATCCTTAATCTAGGACCACATGTCTTTGAGGGAAGGCTCAACAGAAAAGGGGATGCCTAAATACTTAACAATTTTATGAGGTCTGCCCCATTGGAAGTTATACTGAGTGAACCAATCAGGAGGTTGCTCATCCCACCCAAGACACAAAGATTTAGATTGGGAAATACGAGCACCAGATATAGAACAAAATAGATTAAGTTTGGTTTGTAAGGCTTCAAATTTATTGTCACTAAGCTCAAAAAATATGGCAGTATCATCAGCAAACTGACAATTAATAAGCTCATCATTGTTAGGGAGATAAAGGCCTCTAACATTAGGGGAAAGAGTATTGTCTCTGAGGATGTAGTAAAGGGCTTCTGAAGCTATAACAAATAGAGCAGGGGCTAAAGGACAACCTTGTCTGATGGATCGACCAAGGGGGAAGGAATTGGAGAGGGATCCATTGACCACCTAGGCAGAGGCATCCTTAAGAAGAACATGGACCGAGTTACAAAAAAAGGTCGGGAAAACAAAGGCCTCAAGAAGATCATGAGGATAAAATTCCATTCAACCCTATCATAGGCTTTTTCGAAGTCAAGGAGCAACATCGTCGAGTTCTGGTGAGAGTAATTCGCCCAGTCCATGGCTTCCTAACTAGTAATTAAATTTTCCAAAATATATCTACCTTTGATGAAGCTAGTCTAGGTAGCAGTGATAAACTTAGGAAGGATATTCACAAGTTTGAGGGCCAGGATCTTGGCCAAAATCTTATAAGAAACATTGAGGAGGGTGATGGGTCTCCAGATTTTTATAAGAGCTTTGTCCCCATCCTTGGGAAGGAGTTTAATGATGCCACTGTTAATCTCGAGGCCAAGGGAACCATTAGCCATAACTTCCACGTAGATGTCTTGTAAATCCTTACATATCCAACTAATGTTGGCTTTATAAAATTCAACAGGGAGCCCATCAGGGCCAGGGGCCTTATCATTATTGAGAGAATTGATAGCTTTTTCCACTATATCCAAAGAGATATCCTTAGATAAGGCAGCAATATCGCCATTGTCCAATTTATTGGAGATAAGAAGCTTACACTTATTCCTAAGATCAACAGCCTCATTGGAGTCCTCAGAAGAGAAGAGACTCCTGTAATAGTCAGAAAAAGCTTGGTTAATGATAATAGGGTCTGAAGTATCTTGGTTGTCAATTAAGAGTCTGTCGATAAACTCCTTGGATTTCTTCTACTTTAAAAGGTTAAAGAAGAACTTGGAACCCCGGTCCCCATTTTGGATCCAATGAGCATGAGATCTGATCTTAGCACCATGGATCCTAAATTGTTGATGTTTCCTCAGGGCATCCTTAGCAGAAATCAAATGGGAGACAAGGTTAATATTGGAGGAATCATTCTGAACATTACTCTTAGCCTCTTGGAGATCAGAGGAAAGACATTTTTCAACGAACCTATAATCCTTGGCAATCTTTTGACCAATAGTCTTAAGGAGGCATTGCCAAGCTGGGAGATTCACCATCCATTTGTCAATCATGGAATAGTTAGGGAAATTGAATTTATTGATATTGCAAATAATTTGAATGGTAGCAAGGACATCTTCATCATGAAGGAGGCTAGTACTCAATATGAACTTGGGGCTAATCGTTCTAGGGTGAACAGGGGCAAAGTTGAGGCTGACACGGGTAGAGATGGGATGGTGATCAGGTAGGGTAGTGGCTGTAACAAGGACGATGTTATTCTGAATATCATGGAGGAAGGAGAAGACATTTTTATTACCATAAAAATGATCAAGTCTGGAGTAGATCCAAGAGGGGCCCTGCTAAAAATTGCACCAGGTGTGCCATATCCCAGGGTTAGAGGCTTTACTACTAGCTAAGGGGTCAGACAAGGTCTTAGAGTTAATCAACTTGTTCCAGTGAACCCTTTCATCATCTTTCCAAATGAAAGGGTTACCTCTGGATTTGTCTTCTTGGGATTCCACCATATTAAAATCCCCTCCATCAAGCTAGGGGATATCGGGGAGGGTAGTTAACCATTCCCAAAGGTTAGCTCTCTCCTTAGAGTCATTGGGGGCATAAATAGAGCAAATGCCAAAAATGCTATTATTATGCTTAATAGCGATCCAGACAGCTCTCTGGTAGGGCAAGGTACCATTGGCAGTGATATAATTCCCCCATTTGGGACTGATGAGCAGAGCAATTCCACCTTTGCCTCTATTATGCTTAGTGTAAAATTTGATCACATTATTCTAGATAAAGTTAAGGTTGGTTTCAAGCATGAACCAATGGCTTTGACTTCTTGCAACATGAGAAAATCCAAAGAGCTAAAGGAATTAAGAAAACACTTAATAACAAATTTCCTATCTAGGGATTCAAGACCCCTCACATTCCAGGATATGCAATTCATGAGAAAACATTAGAGGGATTAGGGCACGTAGCACCAGTTTCATCAGTTGAGGGTAAAGACTTATTATAACTATCCCCAATTTTCTTACCAGAGGTTTTATTCTTAGATCCAAGAGGCCTTCCCCTCCATTTCGAAGCAAGGGTATTAGTTTTAAGATCATCTTCATTTTCAAATTGGGAGTCCACTTCCATGGAGGGCATAGTAGGGATGATTTCTAAAGAACAATCATCACTTAGTTCTTTAAAAACAATTTGCAGGAACTTCCGAGATGATCCTGAGGAAATATTCAAGCTAGAGTTATTAGAACACACAGCAGGGGAGCAAGGAGGGATAACATTGATAAGTTCTACCACAGGAGAGACAGCAGGAGGACTTTAGGGAAAGGGAATATTCAAACAAGTGGGATTCAAGGGTCTAGGAGGGTCAACGGTATTACCCTTCCACCTCCTTTTCTTGTGGATAGTCCAAAAACCATCGTTCACATTCACAACATCAATAGCCATGTCCGAAGAGGGGAAAGAGGTATGAGTGGAAGGGGAAGCAGGAGTGGCTGAGTCTAGATTAGGAGGAGTTATGGAGGTTTTATCTGCTTGTGAGTCTTTGCTAATGGAAGGAGCCAAAGAAGGGTTGGGAAGATTAGAAGGCAGAGGATTTTTAGGGGGATTCTGGTTCTTTTTAATAATAGGGCAATCCTTTCTAAGATGCCCCTCTTTTCTGCATAAAAAACAAGCATTAAGACCTCCCAAAATATCAATAGGGCACGCAAAAGATTCTTCCATGATGTTGATAGTGATATCAGTAGGGATTTCCTTCCCTAGTTGTAGAGAGTATAGGACTCTGGCATCCATATGCGAAACCAGCCTAACAGTGTCATCCATTCGGATGGTTTTGCCCAACGGTTCAAGCAACTGAGGTAAAAACCTCCATAAAAAATGGGGGACATTTTTAACCAGTATCCATCTAAGAGCCGAGAGGGAAAGAACCTCTTTGTGCACAGCCTTAGGAGACCAAGCCAAAGCACGGAAAGAAGTGGAACCAATAGTCCAATACTGCTTTTTTAGGACTTCAACTTGAGATTTACTATTAACTAAGAAAATCACAAATAAACCCTTCTGGATTTTTCAGCAAAAAGATATATGAAAACTCATTTTAAGACTCCAAAAATTATGAAACCAGTCATCAAGAAATTTTCGAGGAGGAAATTTATCCAGTTCAATAGCTGAAAAGAAAATAGCAGTGTTCTTTAATATATTCTTCTCTTTAACAATTTCAGCAAGCATTTCAGGATTAGGAGCAATAGAGAAAGGGGTCGAAGGAACCCTAGAAACCTTACCGGGAATGGCGGCATTGGTGGAAACAACAAAGCTAAACTTAGCCTTCGCATCCACAATACCGGTAGCATAAGCGACCGCCTCAAAGAAGGTTTTAGGTTTAACGGCAAGGTTAGGTTTGAAAGTAGATCCGCCATTAAGACTGGCATCTGATGGCTTGATGGTAGAGGGAGAGGGAGGTACAGCCTCTGCCGATCGGCAGAGAGTGGGAGAACCAAAACCATGCATTTCAAAAGCATTAAAGAGGGGGTTAGAACAAACTACACCTGGATCGCCATGGTGACCGAAGACGCCTAGCTGTCGCTCGTCATCCCGGTCGTTTCTGCTGGCAGAAGCCACCGTCACGGTGAAGGAAACCCTAGTGCAGAGCAGCTGTCAATTTTCGCAATTTTCGCTTCCTTCAAATTTTGTTTTCAATCTTCTCAAATATTTATTGTATCGTTATTATAATTTAAATATAATATAATATTATGATATTATATATATAATAATATTAATCATATATAATTAAAAATATATATTAAGATATTATTCTTATATTTTACAAAATAATTACAAATAAAATTAAGATTAAGATTTGAATTAATTATAATTTACAATCAATAATTGTTTAAATAATTATAATTAAAAAATTGCTTATTACTACAATTACGATTATATAAAAAAATATATTTATATAATTTTATAATTAATCAAAGTATAATAATTATAATAAATTTATTCAAATTAAAACTACATTTATATTTAAGATTAAGATCATAATTATTTATAAAATTAAAAATAAGTACTTAGTCACAACATGACACTTGTTAGATTACGATAGAGCGTAAAGTTTTATTTATATGCAAATTCTTAGACTATTTTTCCTTACAATTTGTAAGACATGATTAATTTTCCTGCACTAAAAAAAGTCATCAAACTTTAGACCCGATAAAGTCGCAGGATATATTTTCTTGTAGCGCCGTGTTTGACAAGCCACTTTCGTAGCCCTCAATTTTCTCTTCATTTTCTTAAAAAAGGAGACTAACTTGGAGATTTTGTTAACCTCTCCTTTCGATGTAACAGCCTAGCTTTTCTCTGAATCTTCCATCTCCTGGATGGATGTTTCCACATATTTGCACTTTGAATAGGCTATAAATCTGCATCACATAGGGAGAACTCTAATATAGTATTGCTTTTCTCTATTTTTGGAAGGCAATAAATTTGGGTACTGTTATTACTGCTGCCCAGTGCCATCTATTATTTGCTAATTCAGACGAAACTGTCACTTCTTCAATCAATCAATTATTACATAAAAATAAACTTTTTCTAAATGATTTAGACTAAAACAAAATTATTCTAATTGACCCTCCACATCTTTTTTTAACCCACCCATTGCACAGTAAGGTAAGATTGGTAGTAATAATATAAAACAAGTTGAGAGGATGGAGAAAATAATATTTACTTTAGTGTAAGAAAATGTGTAATGGATAAAATCATCACATATAATCTACCAGAGATGCCACGGATGGAAGGAAGAAATGCAAACCAGAGAGATGGTGAAAGAAATAGACAGAGGTGGCAGCGGGTTCTCGAGCGGTAGCGACACTTTACCCACCTTAGGTTTCTGCCTATGTCGGCGATGAGAAGGAAGGGTTTCAAAGGGCTTCTGATTTGCATCTCCACAAAGTATTCCCCCGCACCCACGAACGATCCCCTGCCTCAAGGTCGTGTTTCATCTGAAGATGAAATGTTTCAACAAATTGAAATTGGTGATTTAAGCGTTTACTCATTCTGGATAACAACCGGCTCAGTGGAGAAATCCCGACTTCTGTGTTGAACTGCACAGAGCTGAGATATTTGTCTTTGTTTAATAACTCGCTGAGTGGGACGATCCCATCGGAGATAGGCGCGAAACTTTCCAAGCTGCACTACCTGGTTCTGCCAAAAAATAAACTCAGTGGGGTGATTCCCAAATCACTGGTTTGCTCCTCCAACTTCTCCTATAGGAATGGTGGCTAGGGTTTGAGCCGACTGAGAAGAGGCGGCGGCAGCAGAAAAAGGAGTATTGCGGACAACCCAAAAACTTCGTCATCTGAAAAAGGGAAGAAAACTTCCGTATGCGCAAAGCCCGAAAAACTTCGGTGTCCACAAAGTCTGAAAATTCATCGAGTCCGCAAAGTCCTAAAATCATCAAGTGTGCATTTGACAAGTCTTTGGTCGAGAATGACTGCTTCAGGATATTGAAGTGGAGTGCTCCTGTCGCTGTCTCTATCCACTTCATTTGGCATCATCCTCTGTTTCTTGTCGCCTATTCTCATGTGTTTAAATCTGCACAAGGCAGCCTATCATTAAAAGAATGAATTTTAATGACATATACAAAATTATCAGTTTATGGAATGAAGAATATCATTATTGACAATTTCAACAATCAATTTCTTACCTTTCATCTATGAGCTTGAAGACCATGCGTGTCTGCCCCATACTGAATGCAGGGTATTCTAGTTTTTTTTCATAGATGGCATACACATAAAACCCTGAGCTCCTCTCGAATCTTGTTTGTAGCAGCTACTAGGGTTTCGCAGGCTGCAAGGCGCGTGGCTAGAGGCGGGCACTTTCAGGCATTCCTTTGATGTGCATGAATCAGGGAAAATGTGGTCGAGGAGGACGAGTCTAAGATCTGAGCGGCAAAATTGTGGCAGTGGGTTCTCGAGCGGTAGCCACACTTTACCCACCTTAGGTTTCTGCCTGTGTCGGCGATGAGAAGGAAGGGTTTCGAAGGGCTTCCGATTTGCATCTCCACAAAGTATTCCCCCGCACCCACGAACGATCCGGAGATACCATGGCGGAGGAGGATGTCCGCAAAGTCCGAAAATAGGTCAAGTCCGCATTTGACAGATTCTGTGTAGCTTGAGGAAGATCTGCTAAGAGATTATCTTCTTTGTTACTAGTAGTCTCAAATATGCCAAGTACTTCTACCAGAAGCCCAATGAATCAGATTTCCCTGGGTCCATCACAGATTGCTTAAGGAAAATGTTCATTATGGATCCTACTAACATGAGAGGAATTATTAGAAGCTCAGAGGGGAAAGGCAACCATCCTTCATTTTTCAGAAGCAATCATTGGCCAGCAAAACCAGAAGTCAAGGAGTAACACAAAAAGATGGTATGGCTCGGAGGTTTGGGGGGTTTCTCAGCCAGGAAAGAAAAGGGCTCGAGACTTTTGATAGGCAAAGGTTTCCCCAAGGAAATCATCCTTTCCCAAGAGCTTATCCTCAACACAACAGATTCAATATCCAAATAGGGGAGGATATCAGAGCAACAATGTTTCAAATTACGCCTTGCCCAACAAATGGTTTTTTTTAATTTTTCAAAAAATGGGTTTGGTTCTACATTACAAAAGAGCAAAAATCTGAATCCAAACTTAATCCCCATTTTTCCAACATCTTCTAAAGGAATTCCAATTAACCCCCCTCTGCCTTAAAAAGTATGGACGAACATTCATTGGAGGATACATAGGAAGAGATTGGCTCTCTTAGGTCCAATCAGACATGCTCATCCCATTAAGGGTTTCCCTAAGGCAGTTCAAAAGATTTGGAAACCAATCCTGACAAAGGGCATTCAAAGAAAAATCATTGAAACTTCTAAGCAGCAAGGCTTAATAGGTGTGGGGGAAGATCTCTATCGGCACCATATTGTATTCAAGGCCCCCTCTCACAGCTTGGAATTATCAAAAAAGGACCAGGGACCATTTATTACTTTCTCAGAAGATACACTTAAATGGAGAAATTTTTTTTTTTTTACAGCAGGGTATTATATGCAAGTTTTGGGATATAAAGGTGACATTCAATGAATTTAAGATTGTGATCTCAAACAATTGGGGAAATCTTTCACTGATAGAAACACTAGAGAATGAAACAGGAAATTTCATGGTGTTATTTAAAGACAAAACAGAGAGAGATTCCATATTTAGGCAAAAAGGTTGGTTTTACAAAAACAAAGGCCTGCATATGCAACAATGGTCTCCTAATTTTAACAGCGCCAAAAACCTCATCAAGTTTGTTCCAATGTGGATTAATCTATTAAACCTCCCATTTGAATATAGAGATCCAAAAATCATACAGATTATTGGCAACAAAGTGGGCATTTATTTATCTCACCATTTTGATAAACCCTCGGCTTCTACTTGGATATGTCTGTTAATGAATGTGGAAAAGGAATTGCCCAGTTCCATTAAGTTCATTTCTAAGTACAGGGTGTGGATTCAGATGATTTCTTATGCTTTTGATAAGACAATAATTCTAGAAAAAGTAATTCCTACAGAAACAACTTCTTCAGTTCTTCAGAGTAGTCAGATAACCCCATCATCTAAGCAGGCTTCTCATATTCATCATCAAGATAACTTCTGTGAGATTTTGAAAATCTTTCTATGGTTGCTTTTCAGCAAAATTATTTCATTTAAAAGGAAAATTGGTGGCTCCCAAACACTTCTTCTGACTTACCCCCCTCAAGAAGAATCTACAATCTCAGATCTAGATGTATCTTTGACATCTTAGACCATGGGAAATCTCCCCTCGAGACTTATAGTAAACAGAGAACTGCAAGTTTTGCCAAGGAGAGAATACTGGCTAAATATGAAAGCTTTTGAGGAGATTTTTGGTAAATCTAGGGGCTTAGTTAAACCTTTACTAATCTCCTACCCTCAGGCAACATTTTACTTGGTCCTGAAATTTAATTATGGCTGGGTAGAGCATTTCATCTCCTTCTGGTTCAGACAAGTTCAAAAGGAATTGCTAGAAGAAATTGTTGATCAAGTTCTTCATGAAGATCATCCTCTGAGCCCTATTAAGGAATTGGACAGCCTCCCAACGACATCAACTCTCAGGATTGAGGATTTTGAAATTCCTAATAAAGAAGATGATAACCACCAAGGCTCCCTCCAACTTGAGGATGACATTTTAAAAATAAGGCTTTGTGACCTCAGGGATTCGGATCAGATCCTTCACAAAGGTCACCCTCTTAGCCCCACAAAGGAATCATTCAACACCTCATCAAATTCAACTCTTGGGAAGGAAGCTTCTAAAAAGCTATATCAAGAAGATGACAATAATCAGGATCCCCTCAAGATTGAGGATGATATTTTAAAAATGAGACTTTGTGATCTTAGGGAGTCCGTAAAGGTTAAAAATTGTTCTCCTTTCCAGTCCCCTTCTCAACAAGCATCAGAGATCCATAAAATTTCTCCCAACTCGGGATGTAGGAAATCTTCAAGGATCAGAAATAAAGGGAAAAAGGATTCAAATAAAGATTCATTGCTAGAGTTACCATACTCATTAGCTAAAAACAAAATGAAAGGAGGCTTAATTTCCCTCAAACCTTTGAAGAAGAAAATCAGCAATAATAGTCATTCCTCAGTGTAGGACGCGGTCTCAAGATGCATAGAAGAACCCATTTCATCCAGACTACAAGCTATCTATGATCTTTTTGGAAGTGCCCCAGGTGATCAGCATTCAACTAACTCCTTTTCATCCACCTTGGTGGAAAAAATGCTTGAAGATGACTACATTGAAGATGAAGAAAGACTGATGGATATAGACTTTCCAGAGGATGCCTCAGAGATCAACTTTAGCTCTACAAAATCAGCAGGGGTTAAGACTAAGGAGTCCTACACTAAAAAGCCTTCAGAACATCCCAATTTCACATTAGGCTTAATGAAAATAGATCATAAAATTGCTCTAGACTGTGGTTCAGTGAAAAACAAAGGTAGGGGTAGGAAATCAGCAGCTATTCTAAGAGATGAAATTGGAGAAGAACATGATCAAGCCAAGATAACAGCATATCTGAATGTAGGGAAGGGGAAGTTCCTTCCCAAGTCTCAATGAGACTCCTATCTTGGAATGTTAGGGGTCTAAATGTCCCTAACAAATAGTGGTTGGTTAAACGTTGTATATGGTCATCCAAAGTAGATGTCATTTTCCTTCAAGAGACTAAAATGAGTAAGGATCAGTTAGCCTCTTTTCTCCTGACCTTAGGTGATTGGAAAGCCTCAACGGTTGAAGCAACAGGTTCTTCAGGGGGTATGGCAATTTTATGGAATCCAATATCTTCTCATTATTCTCATATCACGAATTCAATGAATTAGATGGGGGGCAAAATTCTTAGTACACAATCAAATCTAAGTATATTTGTAATCAATGTTTATGGTCCCATCTCTAGAAGAAGAAAAATGGAGATTTGGGAGGAAATTAGCAGCTGGTTTCTTTCATGGCCTGCAGGGAATTTTATTGTGGGTGGAGACTTCAATGCTATCATTCATGCATCAGAAAAAAAGGGTGGATCTCAAAGATCTTCTCAATCTCAAGCAGACTTTCAAGACTGGCTTCAAAGAGATGATCTCATGGAAATTGATTTGGAGAATGAAGCTTATACTTGGTCCAACAGAAGAATGGGTTTCGATAATATTTCAGAAAAGTTGGATAGGTTTCTCTATAAAGGAGATATCACCTCCTTTCCTTTTGATTTAAAAGCTTCTATTTACCCCTCCTCAAGCTTTGATCACTTTCCCATTTGTTTGGACATTGTTGAAGAGGACAAACCGTATAAATGCTCTTTCAAATTTGAAAACATGTGGCTCAAAGAAGAAAATTTCTCAGAGATGATCAAAGATTGGTGGTCAGAGGTTAAGGTTGAAGGCTCCAAACTCTTTTGTTTTGTTTCAAAACTTAAAGTCATCAAACAAAATCTTCTGATTTGGAATAGAACCCATTTCAAGAACATCTTTTCATCCAAGGAAGAAATTGAATTAAAGCTTTCAGATTTAAACAACATTATTATGCAAAATGGGATGAACCAAAAATTACACATGGCAGAGAAAGATTTACTCAAGGATTTGGAAGATGTTCTTAGCAAAGAGGAAATTTTTTGGAAATAGAAATCAAGGGAAAATTGGTTAGTAGCAGGTGATAAAAATACCAAATTTTTTCACTCCGGCACTAAGTGTCGTAGAAACACAAACATGATTCTTCAAATTGCCCACTCTGAGGGATCCATCTTGTCAGATCAAAAAGAGATTCAGAAGGAAATTGTATCATTTTTCTCTAAACTCCTAAACAATTCAGATAGCTCTCCTCTTATATGTTAGCAAGAGTTACTATGCAACATTCCTCAAATCTTATCAGATGGTGACAACCAAAATCTTATGAGAGCATTCACGGAAGATGAAATTTTTCAAACTTTATCACAAATGGCCCCAGGCCCAGATGGTTTCCCTCCTTGTTTTTTTCTACATTGTTGGAATGTGTTTGGGAAGGAATTCACAATAGCCTTGGAAGCAGCCAGATCTTCAAGTAGATTTCTAACTGAAATCAATAACACTTTTATTGTTCTCATTCCTAAAAAAGAAAATGCTAATTCTATAAATGAATTCAGACCCATTGCATTATGTAATACCATTTATAAGGTCTTATGAAAAGCTCTTGCAAATAGATTAAAGTTAATCTTAGGAAAAATCATTGGAGAAGAGAAAACCGGGTTTGTTTCGGGTAGATCTATATTTGATGGCATCATTATCGTGCAAGAGACTATCCACTCTATTCAGCATTCCAAAAAATCTAGTATGATCATTAAACTGGACATTAAGAAAGCCTATGATAAAGTTGTACACACTAAAATGGTGCACTTCTATGAACCATTACATGCAAGGTTGCTCAAGAGTGAGGCCTCACAAAGCGGCTCATAGCTCTCTATGCATGGAGTTGCAAGGTTGAAAATTGCTCTCAGCTAGAGCTACAAACTTGTGACCTTGCTAGTCAACCACACAATGAGAGATTCAAGTGAGGACAAGGGCAAGAGTGTCAATATCCTCAAGAATCACTATGAAAATGCAATGCAAGCTATATGATGATGCAATCTAAGCTATGAAAGGAAGGTACAATGCAACTAATCTATGAAAGGAAATAGCAATGGATTACAATGCCTCATATTTAGACAATGTGAGATTATTCTATTGCATAAAAGGAAATCTACACTAAGAATGCCATTATCATGCAACTAAGAAAGGAAATATGCAACTAAAATGAAATGCAACAAGTCTTCAATATCTTCAAACTCCAAATGCTCCTAAAACTTGTAGCATAACATTAGCATAAAACAAGTGGATATGCAAATGAAGGAGAGAGCTCTCCTTTTATAAGAAATGAGGTGAAATGGACCATTGAGATTAAGAGGCAAAAAGTCTTAATCAGTGGTGGAGCTTGAAAGAGGAGCAATCCATGTGCACAAGTATCCTCCAATGAGAGTGAAGTGTTGACTTTTGAGCCTCATGTGAGACAAAAAGTGCCTTTTTTTTTTTTGTAAAATAGGAATAATGTTTTATTTGTGCAACTTAGGATAAGAGGGAAATGTGGGCTTTTTATTTAATCAAAAGGGGAGGAAATATTCCTTTTAATCAAATAAAGACTTAGGATAAATGATTAGCCCATAGGATAAAAATCCAATATATGATCGAAATTAAGATTTGATCAAGAAATTGATATTGTTGAAAATATTGATTTATTGATAAAAATGATTCAGGATTGATAAATCAAATAAATGGGGCCCAAAGTCTAGGCGACCATTTTTGGGTGCATACATTTGCCCCTCTTTGACTAATGTGTGATCGATTTGGGAACACATGTAGTCAAAGAATAAAGTTGAAATGTGAGGTCGATCTGGGATCACAAAACAACTCAGATGTGAGGTCGATTCGGGATCACACCTGGACAAACATAAACAAAAGGCCTTTGAACATGAGGTCGATTCAGGATCACATTCAAAGTAGGAGATAAGAATCTCAAATTTGAGCGACAGCTCACAAAAGATGTCTGAATCAGGAAAATCAAGCAATTGGGGATGAGAATCCCATAGGTACTGCCCCCTCGGAATCGAAATCGAAATCAGGTAAAGAGGAGAACAGTGAATTGAAAAAGATTTGATCAAATCAGAATGAAATCATAATCAAATGTAAGGGTCAATAGGGTAACCTTTAGGCGGTGAAACATGCCCCAGTGAGGAAGTAGAAGAAAAGAGATAGGGCGAATGAAAGACTAGAAAATTGAGAGACATGAAAAGGAAGAAATTCCACCGAAAATCAAATTATGCCTCAAAAAGTCAGTCAACTGCTCAGAAGAAAGAGAAAATTTGGAAACGTGACTCGGATTTCAATTTTGAGTCTGAAAATGGATAGAAAGTGATGTGATATGAAAGACTAGAAATGAAAGATATGATCAAGAAGAATCAGAAAAAATGAGCACAGTTGACCAACTAGTCCATAAATGATAAAAATGAGAGCTCTCTCCATATGCAAGATTGCAAAAACTAAACTATGATGAACCTAAGAATGCAAGATACTATGAAAGTGGTTGACTTGCAAGGTCACAACGCCTATAGACATCTAATTATCATCATCGAGCGTTAGGTAACATCGTAAGATCATACAATGCACACTAGCATAACTATGTGGATATGAATATGATCTTTATCAGATAGAAATGTAGAAATCTCACCTAGGCATCAAAGACATGTAGGTCCAGATGACTAATGCAGTGAGATCACCTAAATTTGATATAGCGAGATTATGCTTGTATCAAGACACATGAAAGTCAGGATAGCTAAAAGCATGCACTCGCAAAACAGTCAAGGATAATACCTTGTCAATCCATAGTGTCAAGTAGGACCAGCATAAATGCTCATGACAGTTAGGATCAACAAAATATACCCACAAGCAGATAAAGAAAGAAAACATGTTCTCATTCCCTCAGTCTTCTAGCTATGCATCATCGAAAACTTCTCAGGGAGAGATCACTCATCAAAGAAATCCTTATAGACAGCACACAAAGAAAAATAAAGTCATCATATCGTTAGCGAGTTGATTGTTTAAGTGTGTGTGTGTTGGTCATAGAGTCAGACTCTGAGTATCGCATCTGCAAATGAGCACTATTGCATCATACTTAGACTATAAGCAAGACATCTGATAAGTGTTAAGAAACACTCGACGCAAGGGTAGTGTTGAAAAACACTGTTTGGGGTGGTGTTGAAAAACACCTGTTGTGAAATGCCCCAAGGGACAAACGCACCTAAAAGACCAATGTTAACAGTTATGCCCCCTAGACAAAGACAAAGACCAATTCCAGACTAAGCCAAATAAGGTCAAGGCATGATGGGGAGTGGCTAAGTGTCGAGGACGCATGCTAACAAATAGGGGTGCAAAGGCCTCAAGTAGCGCCTGTTTCCAGGTTTTCACCACTTGGATTCTTTTTTCATTTTTTGATTTTTTTGTATTTTTTTCAGGACTTTTTATGCTTTTTAGGATTTTTTCAGCATCATATATCAATGTTTTTGGTATTTTTTCAGGATCATAAAATATATACAAAGGATGCCCTCAGACAGAATGGGCATCAAGGATAGAACTTCTTGAGGTGCACAATGTTGATGGGATCAGGGAGCTGTTCTCCGTTAGGATCTGACAGTAAATACGCACCGGTACCAAAAGACGCTGTGATGACATATGGTCCAAGCCAGTTAGGTTCAAACTTGCCCTTTTGTTCTTTCTTCTGTTGGTTCTTAGGGTTCTCTCGCAAAACAAGATCACCTATTTGAAATTCTCTAGGGCGAACCTTCTTGTTGAATGCTTTGGACATACGTTTCTGATACACTCTCATATGATCAAAGGAAGCCTTACGCTTCTCATCTAGAAGTTCTAACTCCTGTAACCTCATGGTGCGGTAATCCTCATCTGTAATCAAACCCTTGAGTGAGACTCTAAGTGATGGTATCTCGACTTCTAAAGGCAATACTGCTTCAGTGCCATAGGTGAGAGAGAAAGGAGTGGCTCCTGTAGGTGTGTGAATGCTTGTTCTGTAAGCCCATAGTGCTGGATTGATTTGTAAGTGCCAATCCCTACCTTTCTTGTGTACTGTCCTATGAAGAATTTTAAGAATGGTTTTGTTAGAGGCTTCTGCCTGTCTGTTTCCCTGTGGAAAATAGATGGAGGACCAATGTTTCTTGATTTTAAACTTTTTGCATAGGTGCTTTAGGTCCTTATTCTTAAATTGACCTCCATTGTCAGTAATGATCTCAGAAGGTACTCCAAATCGGCAAATGATATGATTCAAGATGAATAAAGAAATGGTCCTCCCTGAAGCAACAGAAAGTGGCACAGCTTCCACCCATTTTGTGAAGTAGTCAGTGGCAGTAATAATGAGCTTGTGTCCACCTGATGAGTTGGGATGAATCTGCCCAACCAGATCAAAGGCCCAGCGTTGAAATGGCCAATGAGAAACGGAAGGGATCAGCTCCCTACCTGGAGCATGAATCAGGTTTCCATGTTTCTGACATTTTTCACATGACTTAGCAAAGGTGATTGCATCTATCTGCATTGTGGGCCAATAATATCCCGCCCTAAGCAACCTTGGGGCCATGGCAAGACCATTAGAATGTCCACCACAAATGCTCTCGTGGATGTCAGCTAACGCTTGGTTGGATTCCTCCTTTTCCAAGCACCTAAGGAGCGTCCCATCTAAACCCCTCCTATATAAATCACCAGAGATGAGGGTGTGGCGAGAGGCATTACGGATAAGGTTTCGGCATTCAGAGCGGTTGAATGTGTCAGGGATGATGCCATCACGAAGATATGAATAGATAGCACCATATCGGGAAGACTCGTGTGTGACAATGGTACAAATGACATGGCTTTTAGACGAGTCAAAGATGGGATGGTGTAGCTCTTCCACCAGGAATTCAAATCTGGATTCATGTGTCTCCAACTGAAGAAGTGAAGCTAATGTGGCCATGGCATCTGCAGCCTTGTTCTCTGTCCTAGGGATCTGTTGAAACGTCACAAAAGTGAAGTAGCATCTCAAAGAATCAACCATCTTTTTGTAGGGTATCAATTTGTCATCCTTGGTTTGATACTCTTCATTGACTTGGTTGATGATTAACTGGGAATCCCCAAAGACATGTAATTCTGTGATGTTCCATTCTATAGCCATCCTCAAGCCATTAGTTAAAGCTTCATATTCTGCAATATTATTGGTACATGGGAATAAAAGTTTGTAAGACTTTGGAATATTGTACCCATGTGGAGAAACAAATAACACTCTAGCACCTGATCCATTTTGCATGCAGGAGCCATCAAAGAACATTGTCCAAGTGCGAGTAGTCGTATACAAGATGTGTTCATCTGGGAATTCCACTTGGACTGGCATACTATCCTGAACTGGAAAATCAGCTAATTGGTCAGCGATAGCTTGTCCTTTTATTGCCTTCCTTTCAACGTACTCTATGTCAAATTCAGTGAGGACCATCATCCATTTAGCAAGTCTACTCGTGAGGGTAGCCTTACTAAGCAAGTATTTAAGAGGATCAATTTTGGCAACCAAATGTATGGTATGAGCAAGCATGTAGTGGCGCAACTTTTGAGAAGCAAACACCACCGCCAGATAAGACTTCTCAATATTATTGTAATTGATCTCATAGGAGACTAGAGTACGGCTGATATAGTATATGGCCCGTTCTTTCCCAGTATCATCTGTTTGAGCCAATAATGCCCCCAGGGAAGTGTCTGTAGCTGAAATATATAGGATCAATAGTTTCCCTGGAATAGGAGGCATTGGGATAGGAGGATTAGCCAAGTATTGTTTGATCTGATCTAGGTTCTTTTGACAATCCTCGTTCCAAACACAAGAAGCACCCTTATGCAATGTCTTGTTAAAGGGTTGTGCCCTATCTGCAAGTTGAGAAATAAACCTCCTAATTGATTGAAGACGTCCCTGAAGACTTCTCATTTGGCTGATATTTCAAGGAGGTGGCATATCTAGAATTGCTTGGACCTTTTCAGGATCAACCTCGATACCTTTTGCTGATATTATGAATCCTAAAAGTTTGCCTGAGGTGACGCCAAATGCGCACTTCTTCGGATTCAATCGGAGTTGAAATTGTTCCATACGATCTAGAATTACTTCCAGATCATCGAGGTGTGTGTCCCATTTTCTTGATTTTGCCAGGGTATCATCCACATAATCTTCCATATTTTTGTGCATCATATCGTGAAAGATAGTGGTCATAGCTCTTTGGTAGGTTGCTCCTGCATTCTTTAATCTGAATGGCATGACGTTCCAGCAATAGGTTCCCCATGCACATGTGAATGCTATTTTCTCTTGGTCTTCAGGAGCTATTTTGATTTGATTATACCCAGAGAAACCATCCATTAGAGAGTATATTTCATAGCCCACTGTCATATCCACTATCATGTCAATGTTTGGAAGTGGAAAATCATCCTTTGGGCATGCTTTGTTTAAGCCTCTAAAATCTGTACATACACGAATGGACCCATCATGTTTGGAAATGGGTACTATGTTTGAGATCCATTCTGCATAATCGATGGCTCTAATGAATCCAGCTCTCAAAAGTTTTTCTAATTCCCCTTTGACAAGGAGAGCTACATGGGGATGCATTTTTCTGAGTCTCTATTTTACTGGCTTGACTCCTGGAGCTATGGATAAGTGATGCATGATAAGATTTGTGTCAAGCCCTGGCATGTCTAAATATGTCCATGCAAAATTAACTTTCTTTTTCTGTAAAAACTGTACATATGCCTTGGTCTCTTCTTCTGATAAGGACTGAGCAAGATGGACTATCTGGGGATTTTCTTCTGTGTTTAGATTGACTGGCTTTGTTGGCTCAATCAATACTGATGATCTATCCTGAAAATAACTCGGCAAGTTATTAATTACCCCATCCTTAGGCGCCTCAAAGAGGTTTTCACCCTTGGATGCATCATTTCTTTTTACTATTTTTGGTTCTGACACCGCCACAAAGTGGTTTTCTCCATCAGACCTATTTTTCTTTTTCTCTTTTATTTTGAGACTGAGGTACTTAATATCAGGCTCTGTCATGCTGGTTGTTGGTTCACTGGTGGAAGAAGCTACGGGTTCAAGAGCATTCAGATAGTAGGCAATTTTGTAATCATTCTGAAAGGTGAGGAATGTAGGCTCTTGATGGCACTGAGACCAGTCAATTAGGTCAAAGTGAACAAGGGGTAGGTCAATGACTGGTTCAATGTTGTTTATGCGAAAGGTGTCATCTCTGGTGACCATATAATCAGAGTTCATCAAGTCTTCTCCTAAGATACCCGAATTAGGACTCATCCTATCAAACGAAGCGTCATCCACTAAGGCGATTTGAGGAGTGCAATCCTCTGGTCCTGCACTAGGATCGTCGGCCGCGTCAGGTTGGGTACTATAGGCATGGAAAATATCTACATCTAGATCAACTGTGGCATCTGAAAGTGAGTCCCACTCATATTCATGGGAGTCTATGTCTGAGTCATCATTTGGGCCTCGTGATGTAGAAGCCTCAAGGTTAGGAAGAGTTTCCCCCTCTCTAGTGCTAGTATTGGTACTATCCGTCGCAGCTAGGACAGTAACACTTTCTTTTGTTGATCTAGCAGTCATACAGTCACTATCCATCAGACTGTCAAGTATCAAATCTGTGGAATCTCCCCAAAGGAGATTCATTGAGGGCACCCAATCATCAAACACATCTTGTTGATTGGAAAGATCAGGCGTATAATCTGAGTCACTGTCACTGTTCATCACAGCTGGGACAGGGACACCTTTCTTCTTTTTATTCTCAAAGCCTAAGCCAACTATGGACTTATGCTTTTGTCCGAAAAGAGTATGATCAAGAGGCTCAGCTTTAGCATCCAGCCTATGACTAAGGGGACCATATCCTGGATATCCCATATTTTTAACCAGTGTATACCCTTTCCCATAAGCTTCAGGTGAAGGAGCAAAATTCTCATTATGTTTGTATTTCTCCTCGTGATAGATCCAGTCCCTTATGGAAACTTCCTCTTTCTCTTCTTGAATGGGGACCGAAGACTCAAAAAATTTCCCAAATAATGTCATTGCTGACGATGAAGGCTTCACACTTGGTGATGGTCTCCCATAAGACCTAGGAGAGATTGGCATGTTTGTAAAAGAATCAATTTTATAATCTCCCATCCCAAGATCTATGGTCTTGAACTTCTGCTTGCATTGTTCAAGTGAACTACTAGGACTATTAGCTTCCCTATTCAAAGGTACATGTGATCCCACAGAAATGTTATTAACTGATAAAGCACTATCTCCAGGGATGCAAATTTCTACACCGTTATGGGGAAACTTAACACACTGGTGATATGTTGATGGGACGGCTTGCATTTCGTGAATCCATGGCCTACCTAGAAAAATGTTGTAGGCTAAGGGTCCAACATCAACAATTTGAAATAAGATATCTTTCTCTACTGGACCAATGCGAATAGGTAAAACGGCCAATCCCTTAGAACTTCTTTCTGCTTCGTCATATGCTTTGATTGTGATCCTTTTTCTTGTGTCAATGACATTCTCAGAATATCCTAGAGCCAGCAACAAACTTAGGGTACAAATATTGAGCCCCGCACCCCCATCTATCAGTACACACCTAACATGAGTTTTATGAATCATGACTTTGATGTGTAAGGCCAAGTTATGTGGGTGGCTGATGGATTTGTCATCTTCTTCTGAGAAGGTGAGGTAATGAGGGCTAGCCAAATGGTTGACCATGTTCTGGAATTGATCAATATCTAAGTTGTTAGGGACGTTGGCTGCTCGCAAAGCATCCTCAAGGACGCGCTTGTGCTTAGGAGACAATTCTAAAAGCTCAAAAATGGAAATCTGTGCGGGTGTTCATTGTAGCTGGTCAATGAGATTATAACTGGAATCAGGACCAACGACAGATTTGGGAGGAGCACCTTTGGACATGGGTGGCTTGGACTTGCTAGTGCTAGGACCTTTAATGATAATGGGCGCTTGGGCCTGACCCCTAGTGACAGCATTGAGGGACTGGGGCATTCTTTGGGAGTAAGGACCTCTTATCACTACAGCGGGTCTTTCATCAGTCATAGGAGTTGAGTCCACATTATGTCCATAAGGATCTTTCTTTCTCACCATGTTGATGTTGTCGTCAGCCACTTCAAGCATGTTAATCACATTGTCAGCATGTGTGTATGTATAGTTAATAGCCGCCTTGCCATTCTTATTGTTAGAATTCTCTCTTTTTTCATATTTAGGCAAGGGCTCTTTAAAGGCTTTATGATCTGCATTAGTGGTTAACCCATCCACTTGTAATTGTCCTTTCTCAATAAGGTCTTGGACAAGATGCTTGAGTTTAAAACAATTTTCTATGTCATGTCCAATCCCATTATGAAAAATGCAGAAGGCCTTCGCATCCCACCAATGAGGTAAAGGATCCGGTATACGATGTTTTGTAGGATCCTGTGGGTGCACCAAATTATGAGCAACTAATGTCTTGAAAACATTTGCATAAGATTCTCCCAATTAAGTAAATTGTCTTTTCTCCGTTTTAGACCTCCTTTGATACTTAGGTTTATCTTGTTGTGTTGAAGATGTTTGCAGCTTCATAGCTTGAACTGCATGAGAGAGGTTAAGAACTCCTTCATTTTTTACTTGAGATGAGTCAACAACTCCGTCATTGACCACTTGCTTGTTTTTGTTCCAATAGGAGTTCTTTTTGTCCTTGTTACCATTAGTATTGTTTTTTTGGCTATTGTTGTTATTTGTTGGTTTAGCCAAAATTCTTTGTTCTTTCAGGACATCCTCAATGCGACATGCCACCTCTACCATAGTATCAAAGGAATTAAATGGGATTTTCTTGACTTCATATCTTAGTTCGGGTATTAGATTGCTCACAATGATATCAATTCTCTCCTCATCAGGAATTGTCCTTGGGTATTTTGAACACAATCACCTCCATCATTGTAAAAATGTGACAAAAGATTCCCCTTGATTTTGCTTGAGTTTGCATAAATCAAGCATTGTGACCGACCTTGATAGGTTGTAAGCAAAATGCTGAACAAACCTTTGGACAAGTTCTTTAAATGTCTTTATTGGAGGGGAAAGATTAGTGAACCACTCCATGGCTTGACCTTTCAAACTCCTTGGGAATAATCTCATCAAGTAGGAGTCTTCATGGTGAAAGGAAAAGCTCATTATGTAGAACTGTCGAACATGGTCATGAGGGTCACCAGTGCCATCATATTTGTCATATGTTGGGAACTCAACTTTCTTAGAGAATTCTACCATCACCACACTTTTGTCAATGGGGTTAGGACATATGGAGTCCAAATGAAATGTGCTCTTGGGAGCCTTCATCCTATCTATATCCTTTTGCATTTGTAAGATCACCTCATCAGTTGAAGGGCTCTGTTTCTTGATCTTTTGGTGAACATCAAAATTATATGGAACTTTAGTGCCTTTGTTGATAAGACTTTCCAAGAATTGGTCTTTATTTTGTTCCACATATTGCTCCACATATGCTTGAAAGGATGGTTCTTGTTGCATAGTCATGAAGTCCATATGATAAAATTTAGCATAACTTCCTCCATGTTGTGAGCCATGATGCGCTCGTTGGGAGGGTTGCTTTGAATGTCTATGAGACGACTATCTCCTATGATGGTCATATCTTGAAGCCCTTCTTCCTCTAGGACTCGGGGATTGTGAGGGTGTCCTTGATCTTCTTCTAGGGCTAGGGGAAGGGGTAGATGGGGGTGAGTTGGTCCCACTATTGGCTCCCCTCCCGTTAAATCGGCTTTGGAGTTTTTGTGCATAGAGTCTATCTTCTTCTTCTTGGGCGACTCTTTTCTGTATATCCAACAATGCACGTTCCTCTTCCTCTAGTTGTCTAAATTTTTCTTTTTTAGCAACCTGTTCATCTAAGTAGGCTTGCTTCTCTCTCTCAATGCTTTTCAATCTTGTATTTGCATATCGAGAGGTGTCTTTAAGTGGAGAGGTTTGTCTCGAATGCCTTATTGCATTGGCTGCGTTGATGTGGTGATCACTAGATTCGTTGTTCTGGTCTTCGTGTTGTGACCCTGAATCTGAGTGAGCTTGCTTATGATGTCTTTCGGCTCGTTGATGAGCATCAAAATACCTCGCATTTTTGGGAGGTGACCTAGGTGGACTAGCATGAGAAGAACCACCATACTCTCTTCTGTGTCATTAGAAGATATCCTCGAGAGTTTGATTCATGGCTTCTCTTTGTTGTCGGGTAAAAGTGTAACTCATGTCCATGCTTGATGAAAGTGGTATGAAAGAGGTGCTCACTTCACTAGGATTAGCTCCCGGATTAAAACAGACCTCAGATTCACTCTTAGGAGATTGATAAAAAAGGGGTCCTTTTCCCTTAGGTTGTCGACGAGTCTTGACAGGTGGTAACTGGCTAAAGGCAACAGGGGGTCGCTTCCCTTGATTGACTTGATACCTTGTCGTAACTGACATGAAAGAGAGATACTCTCAATGAGAAGGTGACTTCTCAAAGTGTCAACGCCAAACTAGGATAATTAAAGTCCTTTATTGTCCAAAGAGAAATGAAAAGAAAAAAAGGGCTTTACCAACACTGTCAAAGAGGTGCTTCAAATCAAAGGGTGACTACCCTTGCACTTTTGAATCAGGAGGTTGGTCTAGGCCAAAAGATAATTGAAATTGAGATTTAAATGAAAGCGATTTGGACAATAAGAGTACTAAAATTTTCCAAGAATGTAGCTAACAATCTTAAAGATGAACCTTGGCACTAAGAATGGCCTTCTAACTTGACGATTATTCCAAAGTGATTTCGTAAATCGAAGGATGCTATCCCGGAGGACTAAAAACCAGAAATTTGGAGTCAAGACAGGTCTCAAATGTCAGGGTGAGAAGCCTACTCTAAGACCTAGCCTGATTGACAGCAACTGAAATTGACCAAAATTTAAGCACGACAGAAATAGACCAGGCGATATACTCCAGGCTCCTAGGGTGATAAACCTATAACCGCGCGATACTTCGCCCAAAGCCAGGCGATACTTCTTAGTACTGACGGGCGATATACTCCAGGCAGGTCGGGTGATAGTCCGTCAGGGGTGAACTATCGCGCGATATTTCTCTTCAAAGCAGGCGATATTTCTAGCAAGCGCGAAGTATCGCGCGATACTTCGCTTTACAATGTGCAATACTGTTGCAGATTTGTTTAACTCTTGATCAGAATTGTGTAAAATTTGCATTTTTTGGGTCTGTTCAGTCAAAATTTCTAGTCTGAGGATTGATGTTTTTGATTTCAGTCACAATGTCAGCAGAATTTTAGCAGGTTTGCAAATAGTAAGGGATCAAAACATGGTCTCAAACACTTGAAACAAGGGCAAAAACAACCTTGCCAAGACAAACACTTGTGATATCATAATTGAAACAACACCCTATGAATGCTATCGATTGTTTGTATGTAAGAACGTTTGCACTGGTATCACACAACCGAAGACAATTCAAGCAAATCTAGCCTAAAAAGGTCAAGGCTCAATACTTACCAACTTAGCCCACAACTTGATGCCCCCTTGCCTCACACCAAGTGGTTACCCACAAGAGATGTTGGCTTTGTCGTGGAAATGTCAAATGACACAACCAAAGGGACACATATGGTGAGTATCTTAAGGTGATCTGGGTAAACCACTTGGATCAATCCTTGCACTAAGAAGATAAGCGGCTAAAATAAGGTGGCTTCTATATAATGGTTCTTAATAAGGATTTCCGTTCACAACACCCCTCTTGCTCCTCATAAAGGACTAGGACCTCGCGGCCTCAAGAGTACCTTAAGCATTCTTGTTTAATGTTTTCCCCATGGTCGCAATCCCATGAGCTACTCACATCAAACGAAGATAAGTGTTATGTCTACCAAGGTTTTTGGTGTCCTTGATAGCCTTGAGATTATAGTGAGTTGGAATTACTTGCCACCAAGGAAAATGATGACAAGGTTGTCCCCACTTGAGTCGTTCCTCTTGATTACTCAAGAGCAGGCCTGCTAAAGGATCCTAAACTAAACAAAGAATAGATCAACTCTTGAGGTTCAAGGTTTTTGGTTCACCACAAGGGTGAAGAGCATACTCCCCTATCTCAAGAATCTCTCCCAAACACACCAAGCAAAGAGATTCAATTACTCCTTTGCTTCCAAAACCTTAAGATGGGTCAAGATTTTCTGGTTCACCTAAAGGTGAAGAGCATACTTCTCCTACCACCTCAAGATCCTTTTCACAAGGTATTAAGATTCCTACTACAATTAGTGAATGCCACACTTGAAAAGAAAGCAAACAAACAAGAAAATTTTTTTTTTTGTTTTTATGCTTGGGAAGCCCTGCAAAAACTATTAGTAGCCCTCTTTGACATGCGTTTTTAGCAATTTTCAAGCAAAGGAGAGCACCTATAAACACAACTTGTTAGACCCACAAGGTTAGCAAAATCCAAATCCAAATGTAAACATGCAATAAACTAATAGATTTAAGCTAAAAGACGCAGGTTAGACCTATCTAAACACAGCAAAATAAAACAACAAGCTAAAATAATCAATATTCAAATGAGAAAACTAGAAATGCAAGTCTCTGTCAGACCAGGTGATATTTCTCAGACTTCACCAGTATCACGCGACACAGTTTCCTACAGTCGCGCGATATTTCTCAGTCTGGGTGATACTTCTCACTATGGGCGGGCGATACTTCACCCGATAACAGGCGATATTTCTCAGTACTGGCGGGCGATTCTTCTTTCACGTGAAGTGTCACACCGCTATACAAAGGTATATCACGCGATATTTCTGAGAAGTATCACGCGATACTCTGAGAAAAAAAACCAGAGACTGAAAACCAAGCTGAGAATTGACAAAAATTTTGACGGAAAATGCAGAATTAAAGGGACAAAGCTAATCTACTCAGCCCCACGGTGGGCGCTAGAAATGTACACACTAAAATGGTGCACTTCTATGAACCATTACATGTAAGGTTGCTCAAGAGTGAGGCCTCACAAAGTGGCTCATAGCTCTCTATGCATGGAGTTGCAAGGTTGAAAATTGCTCTCAGCTAGAGCTACAAACTTGTGACCTTGCTAGTCAACCACACAATGAGAGATTCAACTGAGGACAAGGGCAAGAGTGCCAATATCCTCAAGAATCACTATGAAAATACAATGCAAGCTATATGATGATGCAATCTAAGCTATGAAAGGAAGGTACAATGCAACTAATCTATGAAAGGAAATAGCAATGGATTACAATGCCTCCTATTTAGACTATGTGAGATTATTCTATTGCATAAAAGGAAATCTACACTAAGAATGCCATTATCATGCAACTAAGAAAGGAAATATGCAACTAAAATGAAATGCAACAAGTCTTCAATATCTTCAAACTCCAAATGCTCCTAAAACCTGCAGCATAACATTAGCATAAAACAAGTGGATATGCAAATGAAGGAGAGAGCTCTCCTTTTATAAGAAATGAGGTGAAATGGACCATTGAGATTAAGAGGCAAAAAGTCTTAATCAGTGGTGGAGCTTGAAAGAGGAGCAATCCATGTGCACAAGTATCCTCCAATGAGAGTGAAGTGTTGACTTTTGAGCCTCATGTGAGACAAAAAGTGCCTTTTTTTCTTTTTGTAAAATAGGAATAATGTTTTATTTGTGCAACTTAGGATAAGAGGGAAATGTGGGCTTTTTATTTAATCAAAAGGGGAGGAAATATTCCTTTTAATCAAATAAAGACTTAGGATAAATAATTAGCCCATAGGATAAAAATCCAATATATGATCAAAATTAAGATTTGATCAAGAAATTGATATTGTTGAAAATATTGATTTATTGATAAAAATGATTCAGGATTGATAAATCAAATAAATGGGGCCCAAAGTCTAGGCGACCATTTTTGGGTGCATACAAAAGTTAATTGGAGATTCTTATCCAAATGCATGGAAGGTTTCAATTTTTCTAAGGCATGGATATATCTGATTTTGTATTGCATATCTTCCCCAAAATATTCCATCTTGATAAATGGTTCCCCTCAAGGCTTTTTTGGAGGTTCGAATGGCATTAGACAAGGGGATCCTCTATCCCCCTTTTTGTACATCATAATGGCAGAAGCTCTGGGCTGCAGCATTATCAGTCTTCAAATTCAAGGTGGCATTAGAGGGATTGTAGTCACTTCTTCAGTTTGTCCAATCACCCATCAGAAGCTTGCTGATGACACTCTTCTTTTTGGCTTTGGTTCAGTCACGGAAGCCAGTCAATTTAAGGCAATTTTGCATAAATATGCTCTAGCTTCAGGTCAGGCTGTAAACAAAGACAAGTCAGTCATCTTTTTCTTTCATACAAAGAAGAGAGTGCAACTGAAAATTGAGTCCTTATTGGCA
The DNA here is from genome assembly GCA_027943335.1 of Chamaecyparis obtusa. Lineage (NCBI taxonomy): Eukaryota > Viridiplantae > Streptophyta > Pinopsida > Cupressales > Cupressaceae > Chamaecyparis > Chamaecyparis obtusa. Next base: position 1,048,119 of record BSBK01001448.1, read on the forward strand.
TTCAAAGTAGCATCTCTTCCTTGCACATATCTAGGGATTCCAATTGACAAAAGCATTAGGACAACAGGAGTTTGGAAACCAATCAATGAAAGGATGGATCTAAAAATGGTCAGTTGGAAATCTAAATGGTTATCATGGGCGGGCAGGATTATCATGATCAAAGCTACACTTTCAATGATTCCTATTTACCTTTTGTCTTGCTTATCTTTGTCATCAACTGGTCATATGGATATAGTCAAAAAGCTTAGGGATTTCTTTTGGCAAGGTTGTGATCAGAACAGGAAATTCAAGCTCATCTCTTGGGAAAACATTTGTAAACCTATATCAGCTAGAGGCACGAGGATTAAAAACCAAATGTGGCAGAATTTAGCTTTGGGTGCGAAATTGTATTGGAAATTGATAAAAAATTAGGATTATAAGTGGGTCAAAATTCTCAAAGGCAAATATTTGGGCTCGGAAGTGGGTCATGAGGTTTTCCGCATCAAAAATTTTCCTAGAGGATCCAAGATTTAGAATTTTATATCAAAATCCAAACATATTGTGGACTCGAATCTCTCCTGGAATGTCAGAAATGGTAACTCAACCAGATTTTGGGAGGACTCTTGGGGAGGGTACCCAATCATGCAATCTATTCCAGGCCTTAATTAGATAATGCAGCTTTGCCAATCGGCTTGGGGTCCTCTGCTCAAAGATTACATTCTCCCTTCTACCTCTTCAGTTGTGGATGGCTCGTGGCATTGGAAGGATTTTTCAAGTGTGGGGGCAAATATTCAAGAATCAAATCTTTTAAAAGAAATTCTACAAAATAGATCTTTTCTTCTTAAAAATGGGAGAGATGAGATTATATGGAATGGCTCCAAGAATGGCATCTACAAAGTGAGGAGGGATATAAATTTTTATCCGGGCATCTTCAAGACTCCGTTTCAATTCCGATTCACTTATGTTGGAATAAATTGTGCCTCCCTAAAGCTGGAGTTTTTCTGTGGGTAGCATCTCAAGGGCGTATCTTAACAGCAGACAGATTTTTAAAAATGGGATTCCTAGGCCCATCAAGATGCTCTCTCTATTTAAATCATGAAGAAACATACAATCATTTGTTACTTTCTTGCCCCTTTGCCATGAAATGTTGGGAATGGTAATGTTCTAAATTGAATTAGTATTCTTCCCATTCACAAGACATCCAATCTCATCTTCTTGCCTGGCCTTCACTCTTCAAAGAAAGTCTTTGTGGTAATCTTTGGATCATTTCTCCCTTCATTGTAATATGGGAAATATGGAAAGAGAGAAATAGGAGGCTCTTTCAAGAGAAATCATTGGTAATCAAGAAGGTATTAAATAAAATTGAAGTGGCAATAGTGGAAATCATGAACTCCTGGATCCAGACCCACACTTCTATTCATAAATTTTACACTAGTTGGGATGACAAGATGATCAAAAACTGGCATGGTCTAAAAACACTGATTTCCATTGGCAGGGGATGTAAAGAAAATCTTCATCAAAGATTATCGTACGTTTGGAAAGCCCCTTCCCCAGGTTGGTTCAAACTTAACTTTGATGGTGCCTCGAAAGGCAATCCAGGACCATCAGGTGCAGGCTGCATCATTCATTCCTTAGAGGGACATATTATTGCTCAATTAGCTATCCCTTTGGATCCTGATACCAACAATGTAGCTGAAATTAAAGCTTTGTTTCATGGTTTACTATTAGCCAAGGAATTAAGATTGAATAAAGTGGAAATAGAGGGAGATTCAATGATTGTGATAAATGTAATCAAAGCAAGGTCTATTACCAATTGGAAACTACAAGCTTTCCTAGAAATCATCTTAAATTTGATTTCCAAATTTGAATCTATTATGGCTAACCACATATACTGTGAGGGCAATGGTAAAGCGGATGACTTGGCAAATGCTGCGGTGGGAGGCATCCACTTCAGATCAATCTCTCCTGAAATACGACACAATTTTAATCAAATTTGAATTGCTCATTTTCCAGTGCAATGGTTATCTTTTTGGCATTAGCAGTAATCCCGAGAATGGAAAATTGATTTTTTGATCAGTTTATGCTTCCTAGCTCTTCATCGCAAAGGTGGCAGTCACTTCACCACCTTTTTGGGTATTTTTGAAACAAGCCGTGATATACAAGTCTTATGCATCGGATCTACTATGGCATTTTGAAGGTCAAAGATCTTCAATTTTGCAAGAGGTTCAGACATTTACCCTTTCTAAGTATTGACGGCCGTTCGGAGAAGGCAAAAAATTGTTGGAGATGCTTTCATCTCTGTCTAGGGAGATGGGTTCCAGGTTTTTTCATCTTTTTGAATTTAGGTTCTTATAAATGGTTTTGGCTTTTTAGACTATATCCAATCGTGGGTTATGTCGAATCCGGATGTTATATGGGGCTGAGCTATGTTGCTTCATATTTTCAGCTCCCCTTGTTTAGATCTTTAACTGGTTTCAAACTCTACTTTTCAATATATATTTTAAATATTTTTAGCATATAAATATATATACTACCGGCCTCGGCCTTTACTGATAAAAAAAAAGAAGAAAATGTGTAATGGAGGTGGGTTCGTCTGTAGGGACTTCACCAACTTATTGTTAGGCTGTCACAAGTACGTAGATACGAATCACTTCAACTTTTGAAAACTTGGGTTCAATTCTCTCTACTTTATTTTAAAACAATGCATCTAGCTGTAAGGATGATATAAAAGAACACATTGATAGTGAGGGGAGAAAGCGATAAGCACTTGGAGAACTGGAAATACTATAATCATGAGTGGAGTGAAGGTGGAGGGGTTATTCCAAACTCCTACATTTGGATATTTTAGATTTGTCAAATAATAAGTTCAATCTAGAAATATTCTAATGTCTGAAAAATTGTTTCATATTGTGTGTTTTAAATCTAGAGAAGAATAACTTACAATAGATGATACCAAATATATGTAAGGGAATGGATTCTCTTGAGACATTAAAACTAGGAGACAAAAATAAATTTTCAGGGATCATTCCAAAAGACTTTTTGAAGTTAACCACAATGACAAATCAATCAAAAACAAAAAAATGCTTGTACAAGAAACATCCACTTTTCAAAAATCAAACTATTATATAGATGACATAATAGTTTACAATAAAGAACAAATTATGGAGTTTGTGAAAATTTTGAAATTAGTGAAATGTCTTGATCTTTCTAGTAAGAATTTATCAGGTAACATTCCTTGGGATATTGGATCACTCAAAGGTTTGATTATTCTCAACATTTCAAGAAATCATTTCAGTGGTGAGATTCCTATATCTATTGGAGAGATGACACTACTTCAATCACTTGATCTTTCTCAAAATAATTCTTAGTGAGCTACAATTTATCACATCCTTAAGTTACTTTAATATCTCATACAATAACCTATCAGGGATGATACCACAAGGAGGACAAATCATGACATTTGATTCTGCGTACTTCTCCAACAATCTAGGTCTGTGTGGTCTACAAATATATGTGTCATGTCCAAAGATACATGAGGAGAACAATGAAGATTCGGAAGATGATATATGGTGGTATATGGGAATGGCAACAGGCTTTACAGCTGGCTTTTCAATTGTAATGGGAATGTTGTGGCTCAACAAAACATGGAATATCCCATGCTTTAAATTCACAGATACTGTTATTATCTCTCTATTTAAACATTGAGAGAGCATTTGTATTCTCCAAGATAGAATCAACTTGTTAAAATTTATGGTCCAACAACTTTTTATTTTACAATAAAAATTTTGTTATGATAAAACGAAACATGTATCTCATTTATAAAAACACAGATTTCAATATTAATCATGTTAATTAATTTTGATATGTCAATTGTTCTTAAAAAAATAAAATAAAATAAATATAAATTTTTCATATGATATTTTTTATTCTAAATGTTTATAATCTTATTCTTTTAAAAGTCCATCAATCTCAATATTATTTTTATTATTTATAATGTAACTTTTCTATAATGGTGTTATGAGAAGCTTCAATGAAAATAGATTACCAAGAAATAAAATTAGCAATATATAGTGAACCGTTAATTTTTTTAAAATTTTAAACAGAGTTCATTTATTTAGTTTTTACTTTGAATCATAATATAGTATTATTTTTTAAACAATCCAATCTACCTGGTAAATATGTTAAGATCTACCATTATATTGCAGCATTGGAAATTTTAAAAAAGACATTGAAGTTTGTTGCATTCAGTATTCAAATTTAGTATTCAAACTTTTTTCAAGGCTCTTGAAATATAATATAGCATTCAAATTGATCATTTACTGCATTAAATGTGGGCTATTGAAATTGCAATATTTTTGTTTATTGGTATTGAAATTACACTATTATTATCTGAAAACTTTGCTATTTTATTTTGACACTGGCCTGAATTTGGGGAAGGGTTGGCAAATGGGTTTATTCGAAAAAGGTATGACAAAGAATGGCGTGTCAATCAAGGAAGGTGCATTCAAATGTGAATGTTAAAAAATATCTTGGGTAGTGTTAGTAAACAGATTTATCTTCACTAAAATGCCTTCACAAATGACTCTTAGATGCCCAAATTTAGAAGACAAACTAAACTAACAGATGAAAAGGCTATCATGAGATTGATAGCTTTCCTCTAAATTGTGAGGTGCAACTCGCTCTTCAATGATATTCAATAAATTAAATAACTGGTTATGTCTTTTACTAGAAGACACAAAGGTTTTTCTCCTATCACCAACTTGTAAATCTTATAATCGCATTCATCTCATAGTGATGGGTGAATAACTGGTTATGTCTTTTAGACACAAAGGTTTTCTAACATTCACCCATCATTATGAGATGAATGCGATTATAAGATTTACAAGTTGGTGATGGGAGAAAAACCAGCAAACAACCACAGGACTATCTACCAATTCTTTCACATTATAGAGAAAATTGAGAGAATAACATGACTTGTTCTGCAAATTACAAATCTATTAACCAACTGATTTACAAACATGCACATTCTTGACATAATACCGTAGGACTGTATCCCAAAATCAGAAAGAAACAACTATATAATTGATTTCAATCAGAAAAATAAATGTTCAGACCTCAAGATCTGACATGCAAATATTCCTCTTTATTTTTAGAAAACATAACAAAATAACCGCAGAATCATTTTGTCCTTTCCAAGTACAAATAAGTTGCAAAAAATAAACTAATTCCCCCACTCTCTCTGTTATAATTAGTCCATAAAAATGTATTCTCCTTCCTCCCTTGCAGCCACAAGACTCACAGAAAAGAAGAAAAGAGAACCCTCTTCCTATATTTCCCTATTACAATAATGTTTCCACCCCTCCCTAGCAAGTTGTTACACTTGTATTATTCTTTTCTCTCGCGGCCAATTATTTTATCTAGGTAAAAGTCTTAGTTGAAGTTGAACTTGAACCTTCAAGTTCAAGTTCAACTTCTGTCGGAGGTCGCAAGCAGATTCCAGTCTTTATGTTGTCTGTCTGTCAATTGGCAATATGTCAAAGTTGAACTTGAACCTTGAACCTTCAAGTTCAAGTTCAAGTCGAAGGTCTGATTGATAGAATATTCTGGTCAAATAACTAACTCTTTGCAGGTAAATTCTTTTAAAGATTATCAGACCTAAGCTTTCAAGGAGTTTTTATGTGAAGTCCAAAACTGTCACATATGATGGGGCAGCACATACATTCCATGCCATGATGAAAGACAGATGGCAACTAACAGTGCCTAGCTGGTAGCTCATAGTGCCTAGCTAGCAACTCACAGTGCCTAGCTGGTAGCTCAAAAGGAAATGGATTCCCAATTTACCAATTATATTCATATACAAACATTATCCACATATTATTTTCAGTACAACATTGGAGCCAGAACATTTTACTTCCTTTCCTAGCTATATCAACCAGCTTGTATAAATTAAAATCTGATATGTTCAGAAAATTAGAAGGCTGAAAAATAGGTCTCGGTGCAAGAGCCATAACTTTTGACTCCATTGTTGGATTTGGCCCAGTTTTGGATATGTTGCGGGGAAACAAATGGCTCAGGATTTGACTGGAGTGATTAGCATTATTTGATCGCATTCAAAAGTTACACGTGACTGTGTAAAGGTATATCAAAGAGGTCAGCAGGTTCTTGTTTTAACTATAGAGGTTAAATTTGACAAGGTTTTAAAATTAAATTATACACCATGTGTCTAAAGATATGCATATTATGAATTAGGAAGGTGTATTTATTACTACTCTTGCAAACATAATGTTTAAGAACATTATGCCCAATAAAGTAAAAGAAAGGGGATGAAGAGATTTTTATTGGAAGGAAAGATTCAGTTATTAAAACTAAAAAATATCATCGTAAGGAAAGATTCGGTTATTAAAACTAAAAAATATCATCGGGAGGAAAGGAAGTTAAATATGCATCAGAATGAGAAAGAAAGGGTTCCTCTTTTGGGGGAGTCAGTTGGCTCTCTGAGATCTTTTGAAACTATTTTCAAAAGTCTATGCTTTTAAGCTTTTCTAAAACTGATATCATTGAATATATACAATATCTTATGGTGTTATATATATGTTTGAGTTTCTGAAATGATAAATACTGCTGTTTATCTATATATGGTTTGTTTTCCTATGGAGATGAGTTATATTGAATGAAGCTGAACTATGATATGAGTGGATTTTTGTGCTTAGAGTAACAGAGGGAATCATTATAGTAATTTTAATTTTAAAAGATTTTAAAGTTAGAAGCTCTGCTAGAAGTAAATATTGTTCTTTGAAAATCTGCACATTCTTTTCCATGTTGATGGACTGAGTGTTGACCTTACGTGTTTTCTGATTAAAAAACACATGATTTTGCTTTTATCTATTAAATAAGATTATATTGAAAGTCTTTTTCAGAAGGTAGGTGCACCTTAAAAGTTGTAGAGAGTTTTCTTTCAAAGGAACTCATTTGTTAGTATTGGGGTTTTCTTTTCTATTTATACTTTATTGGGATCTAAAATCTATTTGAAGAAAGGGAAAAACTGTATGCTTATAGTTTTTGGCGACTTTGCTGGGGACTCGGAAGCAAAGATTAGTGGCTGACATTTGGTTCCTCAGTTTTTATTTTATCTCTATGTGCAAGAGACTGGCAACTTTGTGTAATGACCATGCCCAATAGAAAGGTCTCAAGAAGGAGGAGACCCAACCCCACCATTCTTGACATTATCCAAATAAATGACAAAGTGCTGCAAGTTTTTTTGGAGCACAACAAAGAAAGCATTTCACATGATGTGAAAACAAATCTCAGCCTTGAAGATGATCATAGTTCTACCCTGCTATGGAGGAGCTTGTGTCACAAGTTCCACAAACTGAAAGACCTAGAAGAGTATAATAAAAGAGTGCAGTGGCTTGAGAAGGAACTAGAGGTGGATGATGATGAAGTTCCAGTTATTCTATTTCATTCCTCTCATATAATTACCTTGTTATGGGTGAGTAAAAAATTCAGCAAGAAATCTCAGAGTCTCATGAAAAGAATGGATGGGTGAGTCCAAATGAACAAGGTATGGAAAACCCAATTAATCTGGAAGAAAATATAGTGCATGATTCCACTTTTTTGGCTGAATTTGAGGGTTTTAGTTTTGAAAATCTAAAGGATCACCCTACTGCTATGAATATAGAGAATGAGATATTTCAGATTCATATGCAACCTGAATATGAAGTTTTTAATTTCATGCATGAAATTGTTGGTCCTATCCTAGCATCTTTTACTTTCCAAGATGAAGACACTCCATGTTTTTCTAATAAAGCATATGTTGAGGACATAGCATATTCATGTTTAAGGAAGGTGTCCTTTAATTTCACAAACTCACTTGGAGAGGGCGACTATGGAGAAAATGCAGTAGAACAAGATAATGTTGGCTCATCTGAAGCATTGCAGCCTCAAACATTGTCAGGCAGCCAAGAGAATACTTTTCCTTGCACAAGTCAGATTACAAAAGATCTCTCTTTTTCTTCTCAACCATGCATGGTGCAGCCTCATGAATACCAAGCATCAACAAGTTTTCTTATGTTGAAAGTGAGATTAGCTCATGTCTAGCTGAAAGCTTCTTAGATCCTAATAGCTTAAATGGAAGAAAGAAATTTTAAATGTATACAACATTTAAGAATGGTGAATATGTTGAAAACTTGCAGCCACAATCATCATCAACTTGCTCGGGTAGCGATTCTTTGAATGAGGCAGAGATTATTGAAAGGTTCTTATCAGCAATCAAGCTAGAGGATCTTGAAGGTAAAGATTCAAATATTAATTTGATTGATGCATTTAGCTTGGATAGAGTTTTTTTAGAGGTGGTTGCAACAAAATATAATGAAGCTAGTCCAGTCAATGGTGATCCTATGCAAGATGAAATATATTCTTATTATGAATATGTTTTAAATACTAAAAATTCTTTTAAAGATGGGGGTCTCTTGAATGTTGATCATGAGAATGACGTTACCTATTTTGTGCGAATGTATGAGCATTATTTTTTTCAGCTAGAGGTTGGAAATGGTTCAGGAAATTTCATACAAAGAGCTTAGGAAAAATCATAAATCTATAATGATATGTGACTATTTGGGCATGATGCTTGCTTCACAAGGTTCTTCATAAAACCAGTTTGGTTTGCAGCCATGAAGAATTCACCACATTGAGGTTGTATCAGGTTATCTCATTTGCATTTGATCCATTGTTCCAGAGTGGTTCTTTCTTCTCGCAACTAGTTAATGGTTTTCTGTAAGTTTTTCTCAAGCTTGGTTCTTGTAGTGAGATTTTCTCACCTGTGCATATTTGTAAATAGCCTTCAGCTTTGTGAGTTTTGTTGTGCTTAGTTTAGTTGGCTTTGGTTTCTTCTTAGGTTGTTTGTCTAGTTTGGTTAGTTCTTTGTTGTTGTTTAGTTTTAGCTTGTTGGTAGTTTTGGTGTGTTGTCCTCTCTAGAAGAAGTTCCCTAACCTCTATGATGTAATGAATCCATTGCCCAATGGATAGACACTGGCCTCATACCAGAGATTGCTAGATTCTTTCTATCCCTCATAGTCCACATCCCTAGTCAGAGCCATTTGTTACACTTGTATTATTCTTTTCTCTCGCGGCCAATTATTTTGTCCAGGTAAAAGTCTTAGTTGAAGTTGAAGTTGAACCTTCAAGTTCAAGTTCAAGTTCAAGTTCAAATTCTATCAGAGGTCACAAGAAGATTCCAGTCTTTATGTTGTCGGTCTGTCAATTGGCAATATGTCAAAGTTGAACTTGAACCTTGAACCTTCAAGTTCAAGTTCAAGTCAAAGGTCTGATTGATAGAATATTCTTGTCAAATAACTAACTCTCTGCAGGTAAATTCTTTTAAAGATTATCAGACCTAAGGTTTCAAGGAGGTTTTATGTGAAGTCCAAAACCATCACATATGATGGGGCAGCACATACATTCCATGCCATGATGAAAGATAGATGGAAACTCACAGTGCCTAGCTAGCAGGTCAGAGTGCCTAGCTGGCAACTCATACTGCCTAGCTAGCAGCTCAAAATGAAATGGATTCCCAATTTACCAGTTATATTCATATACAAACATTATCCACATATTATTTTTAGTATAAAAATGGAGCCAAAACATTTTATTTCCTTTCCTGGCTGTATCAACCAGATTGCATAAATTAAAATATGATATGTTCAAAAAATTAGCAGGCTGAAAAATAGGTCTCTGTGTGAGAGGCATAACTTTTGACTCCACCATTGGATTTGGCCCATTTTTGGATATGTTGTGGGGAAACAAATGGCTCAAGATCTGACTGGAGCGATTAACATTATTTGATTGTATTCAAAAGTTACATGTGACTGTGTAAAAGTATATCAGAGAGGCCAGCAGCTTCTTGTTTTAACTATAGAGGTTAGATTTGACAAGGTTTTAAAATTAAATCATACACAATGTGTCTAAAGATATGCATATTATGAATTAGGAAGGTATATTTATTACTACTCTTGTAAACATAATGTTTAAGAACACTATGCCCAAAAAAGTAAAAGAAAGGGGATGAAGAGATTTTTATTGGAAGGAAAGATTCAGTTATTAAAACTGAAAAATATCATCGGAAGTAAAGATTTAGTTATTAAAACTGAAAAATATCATCGGGAGGAAAAGAAGTTAAATATACATCAGAATGAGAAAGAAAGGGTTCTTCTTTTGGGGGAGTTAGTTGGCTATTTGAGATCTTTTGAAACTATTTTCAAAAGTCTATGCTTTAAAGCTTTTCTGAAACTGATGTCATTGAATATATACAATATCTTATGGTGTTATATATATGTTTGAGTTTCTGAAATGATAAATACTATTGTTTATCTATATATGGTTTGTTTTCCTATGCAGATGAGTTATATTGAATGAAGCTGAACTTGATATGAGTGGATATTTGTGCTTAGAGTAACAGAGGCAATCATTACAATAATTTTAATTTTAAAAGATTTTAAAGTTAGAAATTGCACTAGAAGTAAATATTGTTCTTTGAAAATCTGCACATTCTTTTCCATGTTGATGGACTGAGTGTTGACCTTACGTGTTTTCTGGTTAAAAACACACATGATTTTGCTTTTATCTATTAAATAAGATTGTATTGAAAATCTTTTTTCAGAAGGTATCTGCACCTTAAAAGTTATAGAGAGTTTTCTTTCAAAAGAACTCATTTGTTAGTATTGGGCTTTTCTTTTCTGTTTATACTTTATTGGGATCTAAAATCTATTTGGAGAAAGGGAAAAACTGTATGATAATAGGTAGGATGCCATATGTCTATTCCATTTTCTGCAACAATCTTTCTTCAAATCAGTTTGTTTTTAATTTTTCTATTTATATTCTTTGTTCTTATTTAAGACTGATGTTGCTATACATTCCTTTCTACCAGCTCAAAAACTAACTGATATTGACACTTTCTTCCATTTTCTGCCATGTCTTTCTTATATTCAAATTCAAGTGATATAACTTTGGTCACTTATTTCTATAAAAAAATAATAATTAAACTCATCTTTTTTTTATTAGAGGAAAACAATTTTTGATTAGAGGAAAACAGGTTTTGAAGGGGCCCCGAAACCCTTTACAAGATGGTCAGAAAAGATATTAAAAAAAGAACTCTAAGATGGTGCACATCAAGACCACAACGAGGGTTTTGCAATAGGCTACCTCAACCTGGACCAAACAAAAAACCAGCAGCCCAGAAGCTTCCAGCTGAGATCAAATATAATTCCTTCCTACATAGGTCCAACTGTCCACATAGAAAAGTCCAAGAAATGTCACTTCTTCCCCTTCTAGGAATGAAGGGACATATCAAAAGAGGGCTGAAGAATAGGTTTTTTCTTTTTGCCTTTCACAAAAGTCCATCCATCTTCCGCTTTCTTAGCCATAACCTGCCAAGAAGGTGAAATAAGAACTGAAGCACTCGCAATCAGAGAGACACGAGAAAGTTCCAAGATTGGGCCTGAAGAATCCAAAGGAGATACATCATTAGCAGCCAATCTGGTGTGATCCAGCAAAGCTAAATCAGAAAGAGGGACAGAGGCCTCACTCCAGACAAAACCCCAGACTATGGAGTCTGAACAATGAGGCAATCCATGGATGGGATTAGCACCCGGAGGAGAGCCAACATCAGCCCCTAGAGGCACAGAGGCCTCCGTAGTCTCCTGCGAAGAAGAAATGACTTGAGAAAAGCTGCTGGTAGCCGAGTCTTTCACAATAGAGAAGTGTTGGGAGGAGGCCCCCTTCTACCAAGAAGCAGGTTTTTTGACCTTTTCGAATCCGCATTGATCCACTAAGTGACTAGATTTAAAACAGTGTCTACATCTGAAGGGGAGTCCTTCATAATCCAAAAATTGGGTCCAGGATCCTTTGGGATGCTTCAACTTAATCTTTTCCAGAAGAACCTTGGAGTAATCCAAATCAACCAATATCCTTGCATAAGTGGAATGAAGAATGTCTTCAGATTCCTCATCAATCATCAGAAAATCCCCCAGAGCTTCACCCACAGAGTAGAGAATCTACCCAAAAATGAAGAGGAAGGTTGGGAAGCCTTACCCAGGTAGGAACCTTGGAGAAAGTCTCAGAAGAGGCGTCAAAGTCAGGACGACATGACTTCATCACGGGCTTCATTATAATGCTAGGGCTTCATCATAATTAAACTCATCTGTTAAATTAATGAATGCTACAAATATTAAAGGGGAAAAGATGGGATAAAGATATGAAGAAGATTTTTGATGGGTGGTTGTCCTTTTCAAGAGAATCATAAATTACAACATTTTTTACATATACTTTATATCATATATTCTAAATATTGTTATTGTTTATGTATATTTTAAAGTAATTTTACTTAAGCACATTTTATTTAAGAAACATTTTCATGAATATCTATATGCCACATCTCATCATACATTTCAGCAAAATATAATTTTGATTTAATTTCTTATTATTGATGATTAATTATTTATTATTTATATGTTCTTCCTATCTTGAACTTGACTGTGTAAGTTCTTTGAATAAATGAGCCAATCCCATTACATCTTGCTTTCTCACCAAAATCAAAATCATAAATATAAATTACAAACTAATTTATATAAAAAATCTTTAATCAAAATCTTTAATACAAACTACAAACCAATCTATATTAGAAAAATAAATAATGATAAAAACATATTATTAGAAAAATTGAATATGAAAAATATACTTGTAATTAATTTACTATTACAAAAGAACATCAAATAAATTATAATTTACATTCATTATAAGGAAAAACTATTTAAGATCTTAAATTCAAACATTCTCAATTTGTACAAAATTCCAACATTCTTATAAAATAGATCTTAAATGGATTTAATTTTCTATTGAATATTGGGCTCCATACTTTTGGTTTACAGATAATATTTCAATTCGTAAAGGTTAAGGCCTTGTTGGTGTTCAGTGATTGGGTCTTCCAACTTAGTGTTGAGTTTGTAGAGGTTAAGGTGAACCTCTGACGGTCTATAGATGTTTGATTTATTGTTGTTCATTGTGACGGTTTGGTATGACCCCCAATCCCTGACTCCGAAATTTGATTGTAAATTATGCTTTTCAGCGCATTCCAGGTTTTAATAAATGAATTATTAAATGATCTCTTTTGGGCCAACATAAGACATGTTTTATTGAATTATTTTATTCTTTTCGAGGTCAACATATCTTTGTAATTAAGTTATAGTTTGGTTGGTTGAGTGTAATGAAGTGATTCGATATGTGTACCAAATACAAAATCAGTCACACAACAGAGTAGAGTAGAATTGATTTGATATAAATCTGAAAATTACATTGACAACATAAGCAAATTAAATCTGTTGTAAGGGAACTACAATTGACCTTGCACACATTTCTTTTGAGCATATATCCCAACAATGTTTAGTAAAGAGGAGTGTTGTGCAGTAGAAAACAGTTCTAGAGTATTCGTGTGCAGTTCCAGATAGTTGTTGATAATTATGGAAGATTTGTTTGTAATAATAGTGTAATCTGATTATGAAATTTTAGCAAATGTCGTATAAATTTGTTGTTTGTCTCCTTTGATCTGCATAATGTCTAATTGTTTGATTAGAATAGCTTCTATGTTTGAGTTTGTTTTCTCTTAATCCATCAAACTCATTTTAGTACTGTGTTCTCTACCTGTTATTTAGATTTTATTCAACATTTAAAACCTCAATTTTTTTACAATCTCATATTAATTAACTAAACATAGACACCATATTATTTGACAATTGTAAATGAAGAAAGGTATTGAGGTATGGATTCATTTGGCACCTTGCCCCAAATTTACGACTTGTTAATTTAAAATAGCAGAGTTTTCAAATAATAATACTATATTTCAATAATCCCCACATGCTTATATTTCAGTATATTGTAACGTAGTAGATGATCAATTTGAATGTCCCATCATAATTCAAGAGCCTTCAAAAAACTATGAATACTGAATACAACGAACTTCAATGGCTTTTCAAGAAATTTCCAATTCAACAGAAGACTCTATCATTCAAATGATGGCAGATTTCAACGTATTTCCTGTAGAGTGGATTGTTATAGTAAAATAATTCTAGACTATGATTTAAAAAAAAAAAAATTCTCTTTAAAATAAAATAAAAATTTAATGGCTCATTTTATTGTTAATTTTTTTGGTAATCTATTTGCATTGAAGGTTCTGATATCACCATTGTGCAAAAGCTACATTAAAATTAATAAAAACAATATTGAGATTGATTAATTTTTTTAAAAAATTTAATAAAGATTCAGAATAAAAATATTATATATAAAAATTCTATACTTAACTTTTTAAATTTTTAGAATAATTGACATATCAACATTAATTAATATTATTAATAGTGGAAAATGTGCTTCATAAATAGGATACATGTCTCATTTTATTAAAACAAAACATATACTATAAAATATAAGTCTATTGGAGCACAGATTTTAGCAATACGTTACAGAATACAAATGCTCTCTCAATGTTTCAAATAGAGAGATAATAATGCCATCCATGATTTTAAAGCATGGGATAATCCATGTTTTGTTGAGCCACAATATTCCCATTACAATTGAAAAGCCAACTGTAAAGCCTGTTGTCATTCCCACATCCCACCATACCTTTGAATCTTCATCAACTTCCTCGCATACCTTTGGAGAATTAAGAAGGGCTTCTTAAACATGATACATTTATTTGTAGGCCACATACACCTGGATTGTTGGAGAAGTATGTAGAATCAAATGTCATCATTTGTTCTCTTTGTGGTATCATCCCTGATAGGTTTTTGTAGGAGACATTAAAGTAACTTAAGGATGTGAGAAGTTGTAGCTCTGTAAGAATTGCCCATGATAGCTGGGTATGTGCAAGATCATGAGGGGCCAAAAAGTGGTGATGTCAGTTCAAAACTTTGACAATGTCACTGACGACTTTTTTTTCACCCAAATTTGATAAAACGAAAAGGGTATCTTAAGGAGATTATCAGCTTTCTATCGATATAATTGCTGTCAAATTTTGAATTCAATAAGTAATTATTAGTTATTTTCTAATTGAGTTACCTTTAAAGTGCTGATTTATATACTGATTGAAAAACAACTATAACTTTCAGAAAGTATAACATTTTTAAAATCCAAAAAATGCATCACATTCTATGCTTCGCCTACTATAAAGAAAAAAAATAAAAAAATTGAATTTTGTAAAGTTTTAAATGAGTTAAGGTGGTCAGACACGAGAGTTTTTTTATTCTGAAAATGTTGTAGCAAAAAATTCATAATTAATTATTTTTTTAGAATAAAATTACAAAAAAATATGCATCACATCCGGGCATGAGTCTACTAATTATGTATAAAATCTTATAATAAAATATTATCATTTGATTATGATTAAGGTGGTCAGACATACACCTACTTATTTTTTTCTTGAAATTTTTGTACTGCTGCATTGAAATCTATACTTTTCACCAATCATACTAACTTTTTCTCAAAAAAGGCCTAGTAGTTTATAAACTACATTCAATTTTCTATAGATTCTCTTCTTACAACTTTTTGATATTAGGTTCATAGCTAGTTAAAATTTTCACGTCAAGTTGACTAACCATGATTTGCTGATTTTTCATTGCCACTTAAGGACATAGTTTTGCCCCTCATGATCTTGCACATACCCAAGTTATTTTGAGAAAGATCGTGTGATTGAAGTAGTGTCATCTCTCCAATAGATTTAGGAATCTCTCCATTGAAATGAGTTCTTGAAATGTTGAGAATAATCAAACCTTTGAGTGATCCAATATCCCAAGGAATGTTCCCTAATAAATTATTGCTAGAAAGATCAAGACATTTCACTAATCTCAATATTTTCACAAACTCCATAATTTGTCCTTTATTGTAAATTGTTATTTCATCTATATAATAGTTTGATGTTTGAAAACTAGGAGCTTCATGTTCAAGCATTTTTTGACACATCCAAAGTTTGAAGATTTTGCAATTTGTTTAATTGTAATGGAATTGGACCCTTAAAATGATTATTTTTTAAAATTAAAATTTGGAGATTGTGCAATGTTTTAACCCAGCTTGAGATGTTACCTTGCAAATTATTTTTTCTCAAATCAAGGATTTGTAAATTTCTACATTTTACCAAGATATGATGGAATATATCCTTCAAGTGCATTATCTCCTAGTTTCAATGTCTCTAAATAATCCATTCCCTTAGATATATATGGTATCATCCCTTGTAAGCTATTCTTTTCTAGATTTAAGACAGACAATATGGAGCAATTATTCAAACATTGGGGTATTTTTCCATTGAACTTATTCTTTGACACATCTAAAATATTTAAATTCATCAATTTAAAAATGCAAGTTCAAATAAAACCATAATGATTATTTCCAGCTGAAAAAAGAAACTGAAGATTTTGTGTATATTTATCTACTGACTTTGGAATTGATCCATCAAATAAGTTATTTGAAAGATCTATGTACTTAATCTATGTGAATCCCCAAAGCCAATTTGGAATAAATCATGTAAGAGAATTGTTTGACAAATCTAAATACCGAATGGAATATTGTGTTGAAATGAATGCAGGGAAGTTTCCTCCAACATTACACTCGCGTAGAGCTAAGAAAACAAGAAAAAATTTGGGAATGATAGAGGCACTGACTTTTATGGTCAATGTATTGCTTCAGAGATCCAAAATATAAAGCTTGGGACAATTATTCAAAATAAAATCTTTTGGGGTTCTGGTACCAATTTGATAGGGAGACTCCTTTAAGAACTATCCCTAGTTCTTCACTTAGTCTATTTTTAGACTTCTTACCTAGGACTTCTTCACTGTTAGAACCCTATTACCTTAGGAGGTTCACATAGCTATCCTCCCACTCTCCTAGAGTTTCCCTACCAATTCAAATGCCCTCTTTTCCAATGAACTCACAATGGTAAGCTCATCCGCTAGCCACTTGTCCCTCTCCCAATTACCTTTCAAGAGTCAAGGGATCTTCTCCATTCTGTTCACTCACTAAACAACTCTTCTAGACTATTCTGTAGTCATTTTCATTGGTTTATCAACAAGAACTCATACAAGTATGTTTTGACACTCTTCCCTAGCTGAACTATAGCCAAGCTCACCTAGGGAAGGATAATTTTGTATACTTGCATCCCTACAAGAAAACTAACAAAAGAGTAAATAATATGCAGTGGCTCCATTTGTTCTATGTACAATGTTGACCAGCAAAGTTCAAATAGAAGCCATTATTTACAGCTTGGTTGTTCCTCAAAATCAAACCAAGTAACGAGATTATATCTACATGAACACAAAAAAAATTGAAAATAGAAAGTGAACACACAAGTAATTGACAAAAGAAATTTGATTAACTACTGATGGAAAATTACACAGCTAAAAAATTAACAATTCTATAAAAAAAAAATTCCAACTCAATCCAATTGGTTCCCAACTAAATCTAGCTAAAATCCAACCTAAATCTTGAAATCCCAAGGTCTTATATCAGCCTCGAATCAGTTACAAAAACAAAGAACCAACTATTTGCCCATTCTGCATATATTTGACAAAACTAACTCATCAACGTAACCTATCTCACTGATATGATTGGGGATTCATCTAACTGATTCCTGGTTTCACCACTAAGCCAAGTCTTCTCGATGATTGGTCTAACATAACCCCATGACTTAAGTCTAGTTGGTCATCCATCGGCCTAGCTTATTTCGATGTCTTCATCGAGGGTCGATCTAACTCAAAACCCATTGTGCTGATAGACCAAGTTATCCCATGGACTATTGTTAGCAAAACTCCACCCAATGTTCACTTCAACAAGACTTAACCTGACATTCCCATCAGAGATCAGTCTAACTCAAAATGTGCTTTGCCACTAGTGTAAGCTAACTCGATAAGTGTTATTGGCATTATTGCACTGATTCCTTTTTCGGCTTGACCTGGCCCAATGCTCCTTAGAGACTCTCTTCTACACTCATTCTAATGACCGCTGAGAAAAATCCTATGTACATTCTGGACAACAAATCAAAATTTGGGGGCTAATAGATAACCCTTAGGTGCTCCTACACCAATACCCCTAGAAATAGGCTTTGATTTAATATAACCACCAATCTTAGTAAAAATGATGTCTTCAATGCTCTAAGGTTACATAAAATAGACAAAGAGGATGAATATACTAATAAAATTGGCTAGCCAGGCATAGATCTCAAAAGAACATGAATTGGTAGAGGAATTGACATCAAATGATGATATGGGGATGATTGAAAAGCTAGGAGGCAATGATGTGTCCTAGCCCATTTAAATTTATTTCTTGTTTTATTTGCTCATTCTTAAAAACTATTAGCTTTGGAGTGCTATTTAATTTGGGGTGTTTTAAAAGACTTGTGTTTTCAATTGGTTGTCTTCAAGAAGCCATCATCTTTTAAAAATTTAAATGTTTTAGTTAGCTATATATATTTAGAGAAACTAATAGAAAATAAATCTTTTTTTTCTTCGATGCAAATGATGTGTTGTTAAGAGTAGAAAACACATTAAGTGTTTTATGTTCTGATTAGTTACTTTGAGATTTTAAAATGGAAATTTTTGAAGCAGTGTTCTTGAAATTATAGACGGTGTGCTATTGTGGAAAGGATTTTAGTCTTCATATGTTGAATGGTTTCTATTTCAGGTCTAGATATACGAATTCAACTTTCTATCTCTTCAAAAATCTCAGATCTAATCAACTTTCAACTCGGTCTCTATAGCGTATACCAATAACATAAAACTTGCAGTCCACTATCCTAAAGTAAGTAACTTGCAGAATATAAAACTTTCACCATCATCTGTGCATCAAAATAACATTCACACAAGTATAACACTAGGATTTATAGTGGAAACTCAATTTGGGAAAAACCACTTGTAACATGCTACTGATTTTCACTCTTCTGAAGTGAGCTCTATGAAAAGCCAACCCGGTTAAAGGTTTACAATACACACTATTAAATGTGACCTGGTTAAAGGATTTAATCACCTTTTTAAGAGTGGTCTTGTTAGAGGACTTAAGAACATTTCATTAGAATGTCACCTTGATTAAAGTATTTATAAAAAATGACTGTTAGGTCAACCTTGATTAAAGGACTTAGACTGATACAATGGTTAGAAAGTAACAGTAGGTTCTGATCTAAAAATATACAACTCACTTTGAAAATACAGATTTGTTTTGCACATATCTTGATTTACTAACCGACATTTATGTCCATCTCCATCTTTGATCTACTCAGTATTCACTTCAAGCAATCACAATTCTATCTAGCTCCTTCACAACTTCACCTTCAGCCTTTTACGTAGACTTCTCAATCAATAACATCAACCTCTTCTCTCTTGTCTGTAATCTCACAATTAGGTTAATCTTATACCTCCTTGATCAGGTAGATTAATCTTTTTCCACTTAATCTATTTCGTAGATCTTAGGTTTAGGTCAAATTCATCGAATCTTTCCATAATTATGTTCTTCATCTTTTCCTTCTAGATACATCTCCAAACTTCTCTTTGAATCCATAAGAAAACAATTTACCATGCATTAAATGCTCCATATAATTCATTAATAATGTCAACATGTTTTACATAGATCCCAAGAATTCAACTATGTTGGCTGGTGTATGCACCCTAAAATGGTCGCCTAGACTTTGGGCCCCATTTATTCAATTTGTCAAATATCAATTTCCTGAATCAATGCTTTGCAATTTTCAAATCAATTCCTTGATCAAATCGCAATTAAATCAATAATTCAAATATTTTTAAGGTTTGATCATTTCATCAATAATTTTATTTAATTAAAAGAAATATTCTCTTTTAAATAAATAAAATAGGCTTATTTAATTAAAAGAAATATCTTAAATAAAATAATCTTATTTAATTAAAACCCCTTTTAATTAAATGATTTTATCTTATTTAATTAAATATTCCTCTTTTTATTAAATAAACTTATCTTATTTATTTAAAAGATAATTCCTCTTTTAAATAAATAAAATCCCCACTTAAAGCAAAATCTGTGATGGAAAAGGAAATAAATCAAATAAAAACAAAACAAAAATCCTTTTCCTGATTCTTTCAATAATTTTATTTAATTGAAAGAAATATTCCCTCTTAAATAAATAAAATAACTTTATTTAATTGAAAGAAATATCTTTTAAAATGAAATAAATTTATTTAATTAAAATCTTTTTTAATTAAATGATTTTATCTTATGATATCTCTTTTAATTAAATAATGTTATCTTATTTAATTAATAGAGAATCATTCTTTTAAATAAATAAAAAATCCTCTTAAAGCTCTTTGTGATGAAAAAAGGAAAACAAATAATTAAAAATAAATAAAATCCCTTTTCTCTCCACACTTTCTAAAAAATGAGCTTTATTTCCTCTTTTTGGATTTATCCCACGTTGCTTTTGAGGATGCATTCTCTTCCACATTTTCCTATATAAGGAGCCCTCTCCTTCTCATTTCGGATCCGAGAATTTTCATGTTATTGTTATACTGCAGGTTTGGAGAGCAATCTTGGAAGAAGCTTGTTGAGCACATTTGGAGCTTGGATATTTGAGACTTCTTTCTTCTTGTCTTCTTCTCTCATGCCTTATGGCAATCCATAGTTTAGATTAATATTGCATTCACATAATAGTTTAAATTCATGTTTCCTTTCATAGGTTAACATTGTATAAGCATTCATTTCAATATAATAGTTTATTTCTTGCATTGTTATCATCTAGACTAGTTTCATTTGCATGCAATAACTTGATGATCATGGAGATTAGCATGCTTGTTATTCATCTTTGAATCTCTCATTTCTTGGTGTACTTGCATGGGCATAACTAGGTCAATCTGAGGGCCTCATATACAAACCCCTGCACTCCACAAATAGAGACCTGTGAATCATTGTTTGAGACCTCATTCTTGAGTGTTCTTGAATGTAGTGATTCATAGAAGTGTGACTACTTTCTATCACACATTTTTGGCGCCCACCGTGGGGCAGAAAAGATTAATTTCTAGCCTCATTCTTGATTGATTTTTCAGTTTTAGTGTTGGTTCCAGGCCTTGTACGGCCATGTACAGACTGGAAACCCTATAATATAGTAATTGATGGATATAATGATGAATCATATTTCTCATAATTTTGGTTTGGTTTATTTTTATAAAGAAATGAATAAGTTATGATCATTTTGGTGAAAGTGGGTATTTGCAGATTTGAGATTCTGTGAATACATTCAGATTGAAACGTCTAGTACAGACAAAGTATGAAGAATCAGGACCTATAATAATATTAATTGGAAAGATACATGAATTATCTTTCATTTCCTTTTTGTTTGAGTCATTTTTATTCAGATTTGTGAAAGTTACGGGCATTTGAGTGAAAACTAGTTTTTAACAATCTGCATTGGAGTTGCAGGCAATGATTTTCTCTTAGAAAATAATTTATGAATGGAAAAAATAATGCCTTACATATTTGGAAACTAGATTCAATAATAGTTGTTTTTAAATTAGTTTGGTTTCATTTAGATTCTTTTTGAGAAAGATATGTGATTCTCTAGACAGGGTTTGGTGTTTAAATCTGATTTATGACAAAAAAATTGCAGTCTGAAAAGGTTATTGGTTGAGGAACCAAATGGAATCATAAGACTTTATAATTTTGAGAAATGGTAGTTCTTGATGTTGGATAAAAACTTCATTCTTTCCAAAAATTTTAATATTGTGATTTTATGGGTCAAATAAATCAATCTTTAAAGACTGTCTTGAAGACAACAATGTTAAATGAAACTCCTAACAATTGATTTTCATATCTAACCATCTTAGGGTTTTTTTTCCGGATGTGTGCTAAATGCTGGAGTGTAGATCTTTGAACCTAAGGTGAGTTCTTAAAATCTCTATAACACTTGGTTTGGGCATAAAATCAATCTCTCATGTGTTTGGCTTGAGTGTTACATGCTTTCATAGAACACATTTTTTATGCTCTTACTAGAAAATGAATGAACATAGATTTGCTTTTATACAAGTTTGTGTTTAAGTGAATGCTTGTGTTTAAACATTAAGTAATTCTTGGTTTCAAATATCAAAACATCTCATTGAGTAATCTAAGGCATGGATTCATTCCTAGTTTACATGAGGAGTTAAATGCACCACTTTGTGGACTCACTTCATGTTTATTTGGAAAGTTAAATATTCCATGATTCAAACCCTCTTGCACTTATGAGTAGTATTGATTAGTAGTATTAGATTACTTGTGATTGATCTAGATTGGTATCTTGGGTTATTGGACTTGCTAATCCATCGGCCCCTCGTTTCCGCCCTGTGGTTACAATCTCAGTGCCACATTAAAGGGGAGGGGTCTATAGGAAAGAAGCGTTAATTGTTCCACTAGGCAACCCTTTTGTGCTTTTTGGAACTCACTTGTTTTCTAGGTTGTGGACTCATTTGTAGCTTATGTGGGGTGTTAAGTGTTCCACCTTGTGGACTCACCTCATATTTTCTTTAAGTGTTAAGTGTTCCACCTTTAGTGCTTTTCAATACTTTTTGATAGAGAATTACTTACTTTTCATTTTTTTAGAAGGCCTGCTTGGGGATTTCATCACCTCAAGGGATGACCTTAACTCCCGTGTTCTGGCAGAGTATAAATATCAGGAAGTGAATCCAAAGACACCTCTCTTGGGAATGAGTTAGATTTCACTCTTGGCTAAGCCTCAAAGAACTTTATACCTTTGAGAAGTGAAGGAGGAGATTTGGGTTACCATCTCCCCCCGGCTGTGTGATTTCTGATTCTTCTCATCTATGAATTTGGGCCTCACGTACCTTGCGTATATCGAGGAAACCCTTTAGAAAAGCCATGTATATCCTTGTAGATAGCTTGCTAGGATGTTGTTGTGTTCTGAGTGCCTGCTAAAACATATCCAAGAACATACACAAGTAGAATCTTTAAGGAGTAGCATACTAAGTCACTATTCTTGTTCATGTGCAAAGTTTCTTTGCCCCTTGCTCATTGTTTGAAGACAATTGCTTGCTTGAACTCTCTGATTGCCGTCTTATGTGCTTGATACAAATCCATTGATGTACTTGCTTGGTCTTTGAAAATGAACAACAAATTGAAATACTGAGTTCTTCGATTAGGTGACTTGTCCCAGTTCTAGAGACCTGTTCTATATTTAGGGTTCTTGTGTCCTTGACCTTTTGAGTTAGTGATCCTTGATCTCATAAGTGATTTTTCTTGAGATTGGAAAATCAGGAACTGTTCCTGTCAAATAGATAAATTTTCAGACTCTTTGATAACACACTTGGAGAGTGCTAGTAATCTCTTCGTCCACCCATTTTCATACAATTCAAACTCAGTATACTTTGTGTAAGTCATCCTCTTGATCCATACGTGCTCGGGTATTCACCCAAGAATTGAGCACCTTTGTGGCAGTGTTGGTTTGCACCTATTTGCAACAGTTCTATTTCACCATTTCTCTCGGACAAGAGAAAACTTTTACTATCCTAGTCTAGTATTGACGTTTCCTAGAATTGTCTATTTTCTTGAACTCTCCCTTTCATGTCAGTAACAACAAGATATCAAGTGAACCAAGGAAAGCGACCTCAGATAGTCTTCAACCAACTACCCCCAGTTCATACTCATCAAAAGAGAAAGCAAAAGGAACCAATATTTGACTAGTCGCCTAGGAGTAAGTCTGAAACCTGGTTTGACCCAAAGAGCCATTTTAACGATTTGAGTACCCCCTCAACACCTTCCCACTCAGGTATGGATATGAGTTATACTATCACTAGGTGGGAGAGGGAAGCCATGGATCAAAATCTTGATGACATCTATGAAAGACACAGAGACTAGATTTTGTTTGGTAATTCCTCTCATGATGCTCAACCTAGTTCACCCCCCATCAGCACTAGGTACCTAGATGCACATCAAAGAGCCAAAAGGCATGAGAGATGAGATCACCAAGAATAATGGTCACAACATGAAGACCAAGACAATGAACCTGGTGATGCTCATGTTAATGCAACGTATACCAATGATTTGTACAAACATTCAAGACCAAACTCTCCACTTCAAACAACCTCAAGGCAGACAAGTGAAAGGCTTAAAAGGATTGAGCACAAGAAGAAAGCCTTTTTAGATGAGCAAGCTGCATAGCAAGAAAAATTTAGATAGCTTGAGGCAGAGAGCCAAGCTTTATTGGAAGTACAAAGGAAACTTGCTCAAGAAGATAAAGATAGGATTTTAGCCCAACAAATTAATACCCAATTGAACAATAGGGGTGCCAATAGTGGAAATAATTCTTCTCCCTCCACCCCTTCCAGAACACCAAGAAGTAGAAGGCGGTCAAGAACCCCTTCTAGATCTCCTAGTCCTAGAGGAAGAAGGGCCTCTCAGTATGCTCACTATAGGAGGTAGACCCCTCCCAGAAATTCAAGATCACACTCCCAACATGTACATCATGGTTCCCAACATGGAGGTGGTAGCTCACATTACGACCTTGATACTCAAGACTTCATGCGAATGCAACAAGAGCCTATCTTCCAACAGTATGTGGAGAGGTATTTGGAACAAAACAAAGATAAATTCTTGGAAAGTCTAATCAACAAGGGTGCCAGAGTCCCTTATAATTTTGATGTGGACAACAAAATACAAAAGAAAAATCCCTCTCAAGGGGAAGAAATTTGCCAAATGAAGCAAATGATGGAGAAAATGATGCAACCTAAGAGCTCATTCTCACTAGACTCGATTTGTCCTAATCCATTTGACAAGAGTGTGAGTATGAAGGATTTTCCAAAGAGGGTGGAATTCCCTCAATACGATAAATATGATGGCAGTGGTGATCCACATGACCATGTGTGCCAGTTCTATACTATGAGCTTTGAATTCCATCAGGATGACTCCTATTTGATGAGGTTATTCCCTAGAAGTCTTAAAGGACAAGCAATGGAATGGTTTACCAATATCACTCCCCCTATCAAGACTTTTAGAGAACTTGTTCATAGATTCGTTCAACACTTTGCATATAATCTGTCAAGATCTGTTACTATGTTGGACCTATGCAACTTGAAAAAAAATCAGGGGGAACCCTTTGTTACCTTCTTGCAAAGGTGGAGGAGACAGTGCTCTTGGTATCCTAGGACGATCCATGAGGATGAAAAGATTGACATACTTGTCAGTAACTTGGTGCCTAAAATGAGATATGAGATCAAAAAGATAGTCTTCAATTCCTTTGATACCATGATTGAAACTGCATGCCGCATTGATGATGTTCTAAAAGAACAAGGCATTTTGACCAAACATAGCAACAATGGAACCATATGGTCAACAAAAAAACAAGGATAAAGGGAAGAACAACAATTGGAACAAGAACAAACAAGTTGTCAATGATGGAGTTGTAGACTCTCCCCAACCTAAAGATCAAGGTGTCCTTCACTTGTCCAGTGCAGTTCAAGCTATGAAGCTCAATGCACCTCCTCAGCAAGAAAGTAAACCAAGATATTAGGAGAGGCCCAAAAAGGAGAAGCGACAATTTACCAAATTGGGTGACTCATATGAGGATGTTCTCAAAACTCTCATTGCAACTTGGCATATCCTCAGGATCCTACAAAACATTACATCCCTGACATTAAGCCACATTGGTGGGATGAGAAGACTTTCTATACGTTTCATAATGGCATTGGGCATACCATTGAGGATTGCTGGAAACTCAAGCACATTATCCAAGATCTCATTGAGAATGGAAAGCTTAAGGTGGATGGAATGAACACCAATGCTGATCACAAAGCATTTAAAGAGCCATTACCTAAGTATGACAAGGGGGAAACCTCTAAACCAAAGGATGGCAAGGCTGCAATCAACTACACTTACACAGTGGCAGAAAATGTGGTAAACATGCTTGAAGTTGTGGAGCCAAGTGTTAATATGATGAGGAGTAAGGATCCGCATGGTTATGACTCTCCCCCTGTCTTTGACAAAGAACCTGTTGTGGTGCTGAGAGGTCCTCATTCTAGGTTATCTTCTCAAGCCCTTAATGCTGTTACCAGGAGTCAAAGCCCTATTGTTCTTAGAGGTCCTAGTTTAGGTCCATCCAAAAAACCCAAGCAAGTGGCATCCAAGAATGTCACCAAGTCCACCACTGCTCCCAAACCAAACTACAATCTTGTAGATCAGTTACAGAAAATTCCAGCACAAATATCAATCTTGGAGCTTCTAGAGTTGTCCCCTAGACATAAATAGATCCTTGAGGATGCTTTGTGCACAACAAATGTCCCCAACAACATTGATATAGACCAATTCCAAGGCATGGTGAATCACATTACTAGCCCACATTACCTCTCTTTCTCGGAAGATGATGACAAATCCCCAATCCATCCACACAATCTTGCCCTTCACATTGAAGTAATGATTCATAAAACCCGTGTCAGGCGCATGTCGATAGATGGGGGTGCTGGGCTAAATATTTGTACTTTAAGTTTGTTAAAAACTTTGGTCTATTCAGAGGAAGTGATCGACACTAAAAAGAAGATCACTATAAAGGCCTATGATGAGGCAGAACGAAGTTCTAAGGGGTTGGCTATCCTTCCTGTCAGGATTGGCTCAGTTGAAAAAGATATCTTGTTCCAAATTGTTGATACTGGACCCCTTGGATACAACATCTTATTGGGTAGACCATGGATTCATGACATGTAGGTAGTGCCATCTACCTACCACCAGTGTGTTAAGTTCCCCTACAATGGAGTAGAAATTTGCATACCAGGGGATAGCACTTTATCAGTTAATTCAATCTCAACTAATGTTCATGTCCCTCTTAATCAAGAAGCAGAGGATTATCAAGAAACTTTAGCAGACTGTCAAGACAAGTTTAAATCAATAGACCTTGGCATGGGGGGGTATCAACTTGACTCTTTTGCAAAGATGCTTGTTTCCCCTAGGTCCTATGGAAAACCTTCACAGGAGATGAAACCGTCTTCTTCGGCAATGACACTATTTGACAAGTTTGTGGAATCCTCAATACCAATACAAGATGAAAAAGAGGAAGTAGCTATTTGAGATTGGATATACAAAGAGGAGAAGTACCAGCACAATGAAAATTTCTCCCCCTCTCCTAAGTCCTATGGGAGAGGATATACTTTTGTCAAGAAGATGGGTTATCCAAGATATGGCCCTCTTAGTCATAGGTTAGATGCTAGCGCCGAACCACTTAATCATGATCTTTTTGGACGTAAATCTAAGAAACCGGTTGGCCTAGGCTTTATGAAGAATAACAAGTGCACTGTCCCCATTCTTAATAGGCGGGATAGTGAAGATGACATAGAATATGTACCAAATTTGACAAATCAACAAGACATGACAGATGATTGGGTACCTTCAACAAATCTCCTTTGGGGAGATTCCATAGATTTAACAATTGACAGTCCTCCTATCCTAGCTGCGATAGATAGTGACTATATGAATGCAAGATTGACTATGGATAGTGTCTCCATCCCAGCTGCAACAGATGGTGATAATTCAAATAATTTTGTGATTGAGAAAATTGCTAGAGGAGAGGAAACTCTTCCAAATCTTGAGGCTTCTACATCACGAGGCCCCAACAATAATTCAGAAATAGACTCTCATGAGTTTGAATGGGATTCACTCTCAAACGCAACAGTTGACTTGGATATGGATGTTGTCCATGCTTATAGTTCTCAACCGGACATAGCTGATGAGTCATGTGTCAGATTAGAAGATTGGAACCCACGTGTCACATTAGTAGATGATTCTTTGATCGATAGGGTAAATTCTAATTTAGACACCTTAGAGGGATACTTGACAGACTCCAATTCTGCGGTCACCGGTGATGACATCACCTATATCCTTAATCTTGAACCAGTCATTAACCTACCGCTTATTGAGCCCAACCTTATTGATTGGTCTCAATGTTATCAAGAGCCTCAACTCTTGACATTTCACACTGACTATGAGATCACCTGCTATCTAAATGCCATTGAACCTGTAGTCTCTTCCACCAGTGAACCAGCTACCAGTATGACAAAACCCGACATCAAGTACGTTAGTCACAAGATAAAAAGAAAAGAAAAAAAGAATAAGAGTTCTGATGGCAAAAACCACTATGTGGCGGTGTCAGAACCAAAAAAAGTAAAAATAAAAGATGTATCCAAGGGTGAAAACCTCTCTGAGGCACCTACGGATGAGGTACTTGATAGTCTCCCAAGCTATTTTTAGGACAGATCATCAGTATTGGTTGAACCTATAGAAGCTATTAATTTGGGCACAGAAGAGGCTCCAAAAATTGTACACTTGGCTAAATCTTTATCACCTCAAGAAAAGAAAGCCTACACTGAGTTCCTCCAAAAGAAGAAAATTAATTTTGCATGGACATATTCAGACATGCCAGGGTTGGACACTAATCTCATTATGCATCATTTGTCCATAGCTCTAGGTGTCAAACCAGTCAAACAAAAGTTGAGAAAAATGCACCCTCATATAGCTCTTCTAGTGAAAGCTGAATTAGAAAAGCTCCTTGGTGTAGGATTCATTAGAGCTATAGACTATGCCGACTGGATTTCCAACATTGTACCTATTTCCAAACATGATAAATCCATCCGAATCTACATAGATTTTAGAGATCTTAACAGAGCATGCCCAAAGGATGATTTTCCACTTCCTAACATAGACATGATAGTGGACATGACGGCGGGCTATGAGATCTATTCCTTGATGGATGGTTTTTCTAGGTATAATTAGATCAAGATTGCTCCTGAGGATCAGGAAAAGACTGCATTCACATGCGCATGGGGTACTTATTGTTGGAACGTCATGCCCTTTGGATTGAAAAATGTAGGAGCTACTTATCAAAGAGCTATGACAACCATCTTCCATGACATGATGCATAAGAATATGGAAGATTATGTGGATGACACCCTCGCTAAGTCTAAGAAAAGAGGAACACATCTGGCTGATTTAGAAGTAATTCTGGATCGTATGGAACAATTTCAACTAAGATTAAACCCAAAAAAGTGTGCATTCGGTGTTACTTCTGGAAAATTATTGGGATTCATCATTTCAGCCAAAGGGATAGAAGTGGACCCTGAAAAGGTCCAAGCCATTATAGACATGCCACCTCCCAAAAATATCAGTCAAATGAGGAGTCTTCAAGGACGCCTTCAATCCATAAGGAGGTTTATTTCACAATTGGCAGATAGAGCATGACCCTTTAACAAAAACTTGCATAAAGGTGTTCCACGTGTCTGGAATGAGGATTGCCAGAAGAGCATGGATCAAATTAAGGAATACTTGGCAAGTCCTCCCATTTTAATGCCTCCCATTCCAGGAAAACCCCTCATTTTGTATGTCTCAGCTACTGAATCTTCATTGGGGGCATTGTTGGCTCAATTACATGAACAAGGGAAAGAAAGGGCCATATATTATATTAGCCTCACTCTTGTTGCTTATGAGGTTAATTATACTAGTATTGAAAAAGCTTGCCTTGCAGTAGTGTTTGCTTCTCAAAAATTGTGACACTATATGCTTGCGCACACCATACACCTCATAGCAAAAATTGATCCTCTCAAATACTTACTCGGTAAAGCTACTCTCATGGGTAGACTTGCTAAATGGATGATGATTCTTTCTGAATTTGACATAGAGTATATTGAGCGCAAGGCAATCAAAGGCCAGGCTATTGCAGATCAACTGGCTAATTTCCCAATTCAAGATAATATTCCCATTCAAGTCAATTTCCCAGATGAACATCTTATGTACATGACTGAGAGATCCTGGAAACTGTTCTTTGATGGTTCCTACATGCAAAATGGTTCTGGAGCTGGTGTGTTGTTTGTCTCTCCACATGGGTACACTATTCCCAAATCTTACAAGTTACTCTTCCCATGCACAAACAACATAGCTGAATATGAGGCTTTAACAAATGGATTAAAAATGGCTATAGAGTGGAATATCACAAAACTACATATCTATGGGGATTCTCAGTTGATCATTAATCAAATCAATGAGCAATACCAAACAAAAGATGACAAGTTGATACCTTACAAAAAAATGGTTGATTCATTAAGATGGTATTTTACTTTTGTCACTTTTCAGCAAATCCCTAGGGCTGAGAACAAAGAGCTGATGCTATGGCCACCCTTGCTTCACTTCTTTAGTTAGAGGAAGATGAGTCCAGATATGAATTCCTGGTGGAAGAGCTACGTTATTCCATTTATGACTCTCAAGAAAGCCACGTCATTTGTACCCTTGTCAATCATGAATCCTCTCGCTATGGTGCTATTTACTCATATCTCCATGATGGCATCATTCCAGATACATTTAACCAATCTGAAAGAAGAAACCTTGTCCGTAACACCTCTCACCATTCCCTCATCTTTGGTGATTTGTATAGGAGGGGTCTAGATGGGACACTTCTTAGGTGCTTAGAAAAGGTGGAATCCGATCAAGCGCTAGTTGACATCCACGAGGGCATATGTGGGGGACATTCTAATGGTCTTTCCATGGCTTGAAGGTTGCTTAGGGTGGGGTACTATTGGCCTATGATGCAGATAGATGTGGTAGCTTTTGCCAAGTCTTGTGAAAAATGTCAGAAACATGGACACCTGATACATGCTCCAGGGAGGGAGCTAATTCCTTCTATATCTCACTGGCCATTTCAGTGATGGGCCTTTGACCTTGTTGGGTAGATTCATCCCAACTCATCAGGTGGACATAAGTTCATTATCACTGCTACTGACTACTTCACAAAATGGGAAGAGGCTGTTCCACTTTCTGTTGCCTTAGGCAAGACCGTGTCTTTATTCATTTTAAACCATATCATCTGTCGATATGGAGTACCATCTGAGATCATCACTGACAATGGGGGTTAGTTCAAAAACAAGGACCTTACACAACTCTGCCAAAGATTTAAGATAAAGCAACATTGGTCCTCCATTTACTTCCCGCAAGGAAATGGTCAGGCAGAGGCTTCAAATAAAACCATTCTCAAGATTTTACACAGAACAGTTCATAAGAATGGTAGAGACTGGCACCTACAGATAAACCTGGCCTTGTGGGCCTATAGAATGAGTATTCATACTCCAACTGGGGCTACTCCTTTTTCCCTCACATATGGCGCTGAAGCAGTGTTACCTGTAGAGGTTGAGATTCCGTCACTTAGAGTCTCTCTCAAAGGTCTAGTTACAGATGAAGACTATCGCGCCATGAGATTACAAGAATTAGAACTTCTGGATAAAAAGTGTAAAGTATCATTTGACCATATGAGGGTCTACCAAAAGCGGATGTCCAAGGCATTCAACAAAAAGGTTCGCCCTAGAGAATTCCAAGTAGGAGATCTTGTCCTGCAAGAGAATCCTAAAAACCAACAAAATAGAGAACAAAAGGGAAAATTCGAACCTAATTGGCTTGGACCCTACATTATCATAGTAGCTTTTGGTACAAGTGCTTATTTACTATCTACTGAAGAGGGGGAGCAGCTCCCTGAGCCTATCAATGTTTTGCACCTGAAGAAGTTCTATCCTTGATGCTCGTTCTGTCTGGGGGCATCTTTTGTACATACTTATTGATCCTGAAAAAATTCCAAAAAAATTCATAGATGATGCTAAAAAAACTCTAAAAATCAGAAAATGTCCTGAAAAAATTATCATCTTAGTGAAAACCTAGCAATAGGCGCTTTGATGTATCTCAAAAAAATTATATATTCCAAAAATACCAAAAAAATAAAAAATTCAAAAAATTCAAAAAAAAAAAGAAAAAGTGCCTTGGTGAAAACTTGGAAACAGGCGCCTTGGTAGAAAAAATACAAAAAAATTATAAAAAGTCTTGAAAAAATTCTTCCAAGTGGTGAAAACTTGGAAACGGGTGCTACTTGAGGCCTTTGCACCCCTATTTCTTAGCATGCGTCCTCGACACTTAGCCTTTCTCCATCATACCTTGTCCTTGTTGCCTTGGTTTGGAATTGGTCTTTGTCTTTGTCTAGGGGGCATCACTGTGTTAGCTTTGGTCTCTTGGATATGCTTGTCTTTAGGACACCTCGCAAATGGTGTTTTTCAACACCAACCCAACTGTGTTTTTCAACACAACCCCCGACATCGAGTGTTTTTCAACACTTATCAGTTTGGTCTTATCTAGTTTGGTCATGTGATCTTACCTGCTAGCAAGCATTCGATCCTTATCCTCAGAACTCAGAATCAGTTTACACACTTAAAATTTTTAAATGCAACACTTAATGCTTGAGATATGTCATGATTTTTTTTGTGTGCTGACTGTTATTGATTTTCGTTGAATGTCCTTGTCTAATAAGTCTCTCCATGATGCATCACTAGAAGACTTGGGGCATGGGGCATGTTTTTATCTGCTTTCTGCTTGTGGGTGTTGTCTTGAACCTCTTCAGTGTCTCTTGTTGTCTCCTTGACACACTTAGGAGATTTAAGGCATCATCCTTGACTATTTTTGCACAACCGTTCTCATGGTCATCTTGTCATTTATGCCTTGATGCAAGCGTGGTTTTGCTACATTAAATTGGGTAAGCTAACATTGTAGTCATCTTGACCTTTATGTCTTTGATGCTTATGTTAGAATCTTTCCACATTCCAATCCGATATAAATCACATTCATATCTTCATAGTTGTGTTTTTCACTAGTGATGATTGTGTGATCGTCCGATGTCCGGTAATAATGGCCTTATGATGAAAATAAGTTCTTTTACATTCTCTAATGAATGATGAACACAAAAATCCTATGTTACCCTATTGCAAGTACACCTTTGCATTTTCATGTAGCTTGCATTATTTAGACTTCATGTTAAATTTGCACTTTTAGGCTGCATTATGAGTTTGAGAGGGTTTCCTTCATCTTTCTTGTGGACTTTTAGTCAACTGTGGTCACATTTTGATCTTCATTTCCTTACCTTCTTTTGTGATCTCAATCGAAATTCCCTATCTTAAACAGTTGATTGATTTTGGGGCATCTTCTTTCTGGAGGCAAATTCTCTTTCTTCTCTCCATTTCTTTCCATTTCTTCCAAACTTCTATCTTCCATTCACTTTCACCCCACTTCTTTTCTTCTAATTCAACCTTGGGGCATAATCTTTCTTGCTGATCTACCTTGATTCTGTGATTTTTTATTTTTTTTACCTTTCATCTTATGTCAAGAACCTTATGTTTAGTTTGATTTGATCAAATTTATCAATTTACTATTTCTCCTCTATCTCATTTTGATTTCGATCACGAGGGGGCAGTACCTACCAAACTTCAATGCTTGATTCAGCTTTATCAAATTTATCAATTGCTTCTTTTGGGGCAACCTTGCTTGAGATTCTTATCTCTTAATTGAGACTTGACAATTACCTATTCACAGGTGTTGGCCTTGTCTTTTTCAGTCTGCTTATCTATGTCCTGATGTGTTCCCATCTGTCGAACACACATCTGGGTTGTTTTGTGATCCCAAATTGATCTCACACTTCAATTCCATTCTTTGACTGCATGTGATCCCGAGTTGACCTCACATTAGTCAAAGAGGGGCAAATGTATGCACCCTAAAATGGTCACCTAGACTTTGGGCCCCATTTATTCAATTTGTCAAATATCAATTTCTTGAATCAATGCTTTGTAATTTTCAAATCAATTCCTTGATCAAATCACAATTAAATCAATAATTCAAATATTTCTAAGGTTTGATCATTTCATCAATAATTTTATTTAATTAAAAGAAATATTCTCTTTTAAATAAATAAAATAGGCTTATTTAATTAAAAGAAATATCTTAAATAAAATAATCTTATTTAACTAAAACCCCTTTTAATTGAATGATTTTATCTTATTTAATTAAATATTCCTCTTTTTATTAAATAAACTTATATTATTTATTTAAAAGATAATTCCTCTTTTAAATAAATAAAATCCCCACTTAAAGCAAAATCTGTGATGGAAAAGGAAATAAATCAAATAAAAATAAAACAAAAATCCTTTTCCTGATTCTTTCAATAATTTTATTTAATTGAAAGAAATATTCCCTCTTAAATAAATAAAATAACTTTATTTAATTGAAAGAAATATCTTTTAAAATGAAATAAATTTATTTAATTAAAATCTTTTTTAATTAAATGATTTTATCTTATGATATCTCTCTTTTAATTAAATAATGTTATCTTATTTAATTAATAGAGAATCATTTTTTTAAATAAATAAAAAATCCTCTTAAAGCTCTTTGTGATGAAAAAAGGGAAACAAATAATTAAAAATAAATAAAATCCCTTTTCTCTCCACACTTTCTAAAAAATGAGCTTTATTTCCTCTTTTTGGATTTATCCCACATTGCTCTTGAGGATGCATTCTCTTCCACATTTTCCTATATAAGGAGCCCTCTCCTTCTCATTTCGGATCCAAAAATTTTCATGTTATTGTTATACTGCAGGTTTGGAGAGCAATCTTGGAAGAAGCTTGTTGAGCACATTTGGAGCTTGGATATTTGAGACTTCTTTCTTCTTGTCTTCTTCTCTCATGCCTTATGGTAATCCAAAGTTTAGATTAATATTGCATTCACATAATAGTTTAAATTCATGTTTCCTTTCATAAGTTAACATTGTATAAGCATTCATTTCAATAGAATAGTTTATTTCTTGCATTGTTATCATCTAGACTAGTTTCATTTGCATGCAATAACTTGATGATCATGGAGATTAGCATGCTTGTTATTCATCTTTGAATCTCTCATTTCTTGGTGTACTTGCATGGGCATAACTAGGTCAATCTTAGGGCCTCATATACAAACCCCTGCACTCCACGAATAGAGAGCTGTGAATCGCTGTTTGAGACCTCATTCTTGAGTGTTCTTGAATGTAATGATTCACATAAGTGTGACTACTTTCTAGCACACAGCTGGGATTCTTAATTCTTTCTCAAAATATAAATTACTCATAAATGGTCAATACTGTGTTCATCTCCTCAGTCATTACTGTGTATCTCAATCATTACTAAATATTTTCTTCTGGGCAATTATTTGTCACTCAGAAATTACAGATGTTTGATCAACATTAGATTTACTCGACATATACTAGGACTCGGTCGACACTAACATCACTCGGCTTAAACTAGATTTCTTCACTTTTTCTCGCTTAAGCCTATTTTTCCAGTCTTTCTTCTTCACCATGTTTTCTCAAAATATAAATTATTGACACTTGGTCAATATTGTGTTCATCTCCTCGGTCATTACAGTGTATCTCAGTCATTACTAAACATTTTATTCTTGCCAATTATTTGTCACTCGACAATTAATGATGTTTGATCAACATTAGATTTACTCGACATATACTGGCGCTTGGTCGACACTAACATCACTCGGCTTAAACTAGATTTCTTCACTTTTGCTCGCTTAAGCCTATGTTTCTAGTCTTTCTTCTTCACTATGTAAACAACACATTACCTTGTCAATATGCCAACTAATTAAGTACCCACTGAAGTCTCACATAACTCAACCTTTCCTTAGGTCCTTTTGTTATCTCCTCATCCTCTTCATCAATAGATATGGTACTCTCCTAGATAGCAACTGTCTTACCAGTTAAGGTTTGACATCAAGGATAATATAACAATTATTTCAATTATCATTCCCAACACCATCAAACTTTGGATTCTCTTTTCTCATGCTTTCTATGATAGATCTCCTTGAAGCAGTCAAGCTTCTTCTTTAAAGGACTTAGTTCTCATACCAATTTTTAGGCCCAAAAGGAGGCAAGATGATCTAGAGTGACTAGGGACATAGAACAAAAAAAATAAAAAATTTAAAAAACTTTCATATTTTTATTTAGTTTTTTCTAGGTTCTAGTAAATTACATTTTTGGAGGTCTTCTAGTCAAAATTTGAAGTTGATACTTTCATCAATCCCTAAAATTGGGTTGCCGAAGGTACACTATTTAGGGACTAAAACTATATTTTTTAGGTTTTCTTTCCAATGACGCAAACGGTTCTGAATTTTGAGCACCGAGTCAAAAGTTTTGACTCCATGAAGTTGGGATAAATAAATTCCTAGTTTTTAAAAAAATTTTGCCATTTTATTATAGAAAAATATTCAATTCAAATTCTTATGGTCTGGTGACTCTTTCAACATTCTATAACTGTATATATTCTTACAATTTCAAATAAGAAGATGGCTTTTGGATTGCATATAGGTCTTTTGAGTTTGCAAGATTTTCTAAATGGAATGTACAATATCACAGGTTTCTAATTCACACCAAATATTATTATTTCACCCCATTGCTTTATTCAGATCACAAGCACAACTGAGAGGGGGGAATCATATGTTTTAACCTAATTACTTTAATTCCAATTTAGCCACTTATATGTGAAAGATAAACAGTAATGCAAGATCCAAAAAATATAACACAAAACACCAAGATTTGTTCTTGAGGAAACCTAGTTAAGGGAAAACCCCAGTGGCAGTCAAACCCACTAGATCAGTGTAATCTATTAAAAGTACTACTTGGTTAAGAGAAAAATAGAGAGCAAAGAATGTACTTGCAACCATAGTCTTACAACCCAATCTACAAGCTCACTGCCTAGAGATCACTTCTCATAATACAATATCATATCTAGCCCTCAGTCAGGTTCACCAATCTATCTTCAATTACAACAGGGTGGACATATAGTCCTATGTAACCAAACTGACAAATAGCATCTCCTATGCCAAAACAATTTCAATAAAGTATAAATCTTATCTTAAGTGTAGAACACACATATACACAACCCTCTCTCTCTCTCTCTCTCTCTCTCTCTCTCTCTCTCTCTCTCTCTCTCTCTCTCTCTCTCTCGTATATCTACTCTCAATTACAAAATGATCTTTCATTTATACTGATTATAGAATAATCATCTATTAGGTTGGCTAAGACCTATTACAATAAAACATATAAACATTATACTCAATCACCAATATGATCCAGATCAAGTTGGCTAAGACTTAGATAGGATCCAAATCTTCAACCTTGAGATCACCAATGCAATACTAATAATCACAACATGTCACTCCATCAAGTTAGCTATAAATCAAATGAAGAAACACCAATACACTACCAAAACAAAAAATATGATCACCTCAATCGATGCGGGCCAACAACATGACCATTGAACATGATCCAAGACACCCAACACCTCCAAAAACCTTCACATCATTTTCCATATGAGATCCAAACTCATCTTTATCTCTGATCAAAGGAACACTAAAATACCAAACCCTGACATAAAAAAAGATAGCATGTTATACTCCGAATCATGAACAACAATAGTTGTGGACACAATGATAATGCACCATGAAATCACCAGCTTTTCAACCTCTAAAAAATCAAATCTTAGTCATACTGAACCAAATACTTATCCACTATTCACAAGAACACTATGACATCAGCAACCAACAAATCGATCATTCCTCATTCAAACCATCATACCAACCTCAATGAACCTTTGTAGATGATCTACAAATACCTCTGAACACTACCTCATGATTGAAACTCAAGATCTCCAGAATAGAGCCTAATGAACTGAAATCCTTCATATCGAATGCACTAAACACATTTTCTAAAATAGTAACTAGCACATTAACATCAATGACAAAATATTAATGTTAGCACACCCAAAATTCAAAACTATGACATGCTCAACAGTCTTCCAACTGGAGACATGTTCCTGGATGTTTATAGTCTGAGAAGTTTATAGGATGTGATGGGAGTTGAGGCACTCAAAGTGATAATAATATTTGGTTGGAGAGAATCAATTTGTATTATAAAAAGGCTAGTTGTGGGCCTTTTGTTCACTAGGATGTGTTCACTTATTTAGAGCTTGATGTCATGGATAGTGCATTCTTTTATCATATGGGTAGATCTTTAGGCCTGATAAATTTAGTTTTGGTTATGTAGGGATTGTTAATAGAAGTGGTTCATATTTGCAAGAAAATAAAATAGACATTATTGGGTCAGTTGAGAGTTAGGTATAAACTTGTGAAGTTTTACTTAGAGCTTGGGGAGCTTGAGTTGTTAGACTTCATGAGCATTAATGAGGAGACCACTAGAGAAGATTACAATGTGGATCGAGGTAATTGTAAGAGGTTGTGCACAAATAATAAGGGATTTCATGATGGGTTAAGGGACTTGAGAAAATTTGAGAAAAGAATTTCCAGAGCTTTTCGAAAAGATTTAGATCTTGAACAAGTTTATCATGATCTAAAGTAAGTTCCTCAACTGCAGAGTTATTTATCAAGAATATTCGTGAAGCCCTAAATTTGAGAAACTATGGCATCCTCATCCAAGGTCATGAAATCAAAGTATGGGAGTGACAAGAAGGTCATGTTGATTAAGTCTGCAACTTGTGATGACCCAAAATACAAATTGCACCCTGAGATTATATCAGAGATTGATCAAACTGGTGCATTTTCAAGTATTTTGCCTAGGTTTTTGTTGGTTCAAGACATTCACGCTTACATCCACTACAAGATCAGTGAAATCAGATATTTCAAGCTTTAATCTACTTACCAGGAGCTGAGTGTGAACGGAAAGCTCAAGGATGAGCACAAACACCTGGAGGTGAAGGGATTAATGAATGCCCTATATTTCCCAAGAGAGTTTAAGACATAATGGATTAGGGTTGTTTTGATTCGAATGCATGAAGGGAAGCTATGGCTAGATGAACCAGTCAAAATAATAAAGGACATTATACATGCGGTCACCGATTACCCTATTACCAATAAAGTGAAAGCCATAATTAGTGCACTAAGAACCAAGACTGATAAGCTTACCAGAGCAAAATGGGATGGCAGAGGTGTGAGATTCAACACAATCATTGATCCCAAGATAAGGTTCAGAGCTTATATTGTCGGTTATAAGATATTTCAATCAAGCAGGCTAAACAATGTACCTTGTGGAGCCATAGACATCACCTACAAGATTGTTAAGAAATGTTTCCAATTTGACCTAGCTGAGCTTCTACTGAAAAAATTGGATGAGAACATGAGAACCATCAGGACAGAAAAGACAAACACTTATAAGTTTGGTTCCCTACTAGTTTGTGTATTTTTCTATATGCAAAACATCTTTCCCTCAGTTGGCAATGTTGACTAGGATGTCAACTAACCAGTCATTATACAAATCAATGAATTCATACAAAGTCTAGGTTAGAATTTTGTTAGTGTTATGGATGTTTATTTTGAACAATTCAAGGAGAGAATGCATCAAAGGAGCATGATACCTAGTCAACTGGTAGATAAACATAAAGATGATATATGTATCCTAGTGGACATCCACACCATATCAATCAAGACAGTTGAATCGAGGACTACTTGGTTACCCCCAATGGGATATGAACTAGATATTGACCGAGCTTCTAATTCATATAGGCAATGTTGTTCGAGCCCAAAGATCCAAAGGCTGCTAGGTTTGGAACCTATGAAGAGGCCAAATTAAGAATAAACATAGATCTACTTGGAGTAAAAGTTAGTAGAAAATCTAAGAAGATGATAGATACTTTGGTAAAACAATTTGGAGATGACGCAGAAGAACAAGAAGAATCAATAGCTATTCTAATTGAAGAGGCAACTAAGGAACAACTATTAATTGGCAATAATGATCATGAGGAAGAGATCGAGTTTGATAAGAATATTCAAGCTACACCGGTCAAGGCCACAAGAAAGAGAAAATATGAAGAACATATAAGAGAAAGGACAAGATCCTCAACAACTGATTCTCCAACCCTGAAGAAAGGAATTGTAAAAATATCAAGGCCAACTCCCACCAAAACATATTAGAAGAAAAAGAGAGGTGCCTAAGTCACCTCTAAGCTACCTAAGAAGAGGAGAAGATTGATAAGAGAAAAAAATGATATTGATGAAGATGATGAAGAAGAGGATCAAGGTAAATTCAAAGTTGTAAATAAAAGTCACTCGATAGATGAATTAGTTAAAAATATAAAGGCAACGGGTGGACATGCTCACCCTAAAAGGGGTCGGTATGTATATATGACTACCGAGGATCAAGAGAAAATTGAAGAAGCTATTATTCAAATGATGATCAAGTTTAAGAAAGTAACTATTGAATTTTCTAAGTATGTTCCTAAGGAGCTATATGAGAAAGTGTTAGCTAGGTGGACATATGCCCTACACACTGAGAAGAAAATGAGCGAACACTCATTGATTTTGGCCATGCCTACTCTAAATGTTATCGAGATAAATGAACTAATGAAGCAATATTCTAAATGCTTCCTGATGAAGAGTATATCCCTTGATATATTGGTAGGACACCTTGATGCAGTTGATGATAATAGAAAGCTTCTATGCACAAAATTTTGAAAGCTAGAGCAGAAGTTGATCAACTTGCACTGGCTATCATTCCCGAGAAGAAGAACAAGATGAAAGGAAAAGGAGTTCACTCGGATGATGCAGATCTAGCCACCAAGGATCCAATCCACATATTTGATACCGAGGTAGGAGATGACACTCTTGATATGGACTTTTACCTAGCTGGATATAGTGAAGAATATAGACAACATGCTCCCGAACAGCTAGTAACCCCTAGGACAGATGATGTTTTGATTGAGGACATCACAAACAGAGATCTTGATGATGTAAATAATGATGACTCAAACATCAACATTGATGTAGACACCACTGAGGAGAGTGCACCTAGTGAGGTAGAAATAGGTGATATATCAGGTGACTTATCCATATTGGTTCAAGTAATTGAAATTGTTACACAAAAGGAACCCAAAGGCTCTACATCCAAGAAAAAAAAGAAGATACCTGAGTGACAGGGTACAATAGAGAAGAAAGCTTCAAGTAAGCCTAATAATAAAGAGGCCAAAACCAAAGAACCAAAAGAGAATACACCTATAGAATTAGCTACAATAGAAACCACACAAGATGCCCAAGGCCAAGCCACCAAGACACCAGTGACCAAGCAAGAAAAGGGAGAGAGTGTGTCTATCGAGTCAAAAAAACCAAATCCAGAGACCAAAGCTCTAGTGCCTTACACCAAATCTCCTACACCAGAGAAGAAGAAGAAGAAGAAACATGGTAAGGGTCCTATCACACTTGATGGAGTTATTGAAATTCTTGAATATGACCCTAGGACCTTAGACCCTGAAGCGTTGAGAAGGTATGGAGAATAGTGCACAAGGAAGGCTGCACAGGAGAAAATGAGAAAAAAGAGTAAGAGAAAACAAGTCTTAGAGGAAGTTAGAGATATATTGGTGCAAGTAGTCCTCGACATCAATGTTGATGAGGCAACTCCCATCATTGATAAAAATGCAACTCTAACCAGACACATCAATGCCCTTGATGTAGATGTAGAGAAAAGAATGAAAGAATGGGCAAAAGTAAAAATACAAATAAAATTAGTAGAGAAAATAAGCATAGAAGTGGCAATCAATAAGGTCAAGCTCTCAGAGGTTGTTTCCAAGCTTGAAACCATCATACAACAAGTAACTCAAATTTTTTCTAAATTTTGCACTATAGACCACTTCACTACCAAGCTTAGTGAAAAGATCGAAAAACTTGATGAAGAAATGCAGGTTAGTCCAAATGATTCTTTAACTGAGCCAAATGCATTTCATAAGCATATTTCAAAAGTTCAAGAACTTCAGTGGTTAGAAATTGATTTGAGGAAGCAAGAGAATACAATCAATCATCAAATCACTAAGCTTTAGGCTGAGTTGCTTCCCCATCTTAAGATCATGGAGAGACATGTAAATAAGGAAAAAGATTTAGTTGCCACCCTGGAAATATCAGTGTTAGAAATTTTTTTTGACATGCATGCACAAGTTGGTTTAGAGCACATTGCTCTTGAGAATTTGAAAGAGGAATGGGAAAACCTCTTAGATTCCCTAAAGAAAACCCATGAAAATATTTTTGATAAGTTGTAAGTACATTATCTTATGGCATTAATGTTTAAAAAGGGTAAATTCTATGTATTTATATGCTAGTATGTACTTCACACCGAGAGCATGTACAAAAGGGGAGTTAGTATATTTTTGGAATTTGTATATTTTTTTTGGCAGTTGGTACATATACTTAAAGTTTTGATACTAATGCCAAAGGGGGAGAATGTTACTCCTATTTAAGTGTTAATGGTTGTCATTAGTATAATCCAGTTATTCAGTCGGTGAAGGAGATACACATGACACTTGGCTAAAATACATAAAGCTTGTACATCGAGAAGGATAAAAGGTAGATCTCTAAGCTAACCGAACATGACTTTGACTGAGTACTCTCACCGATCCAGATGATTATCGAGTACTGAGCATAGTGATCACTAAGCACTCATATGAATTGGGCACCAGTTAATTACCGAATGGAGAATGCAGTGAACACTGAGAAAAACATGAAATTACATAGTAATTTGAAATGGCATAAACAACAATGCAAAGGGTTCACACTGATCAGAAGGTTTACCAAGATCAAGACAAAATTAAATATGGATGTAATTATTAATTT
Organism: Chamaecyparis obtusa; assembly: GCA_027943335.1. Taxonomy (NCBI): domain Eukaryota; kingdom Viridiplantae; phylum Streptophyta; class Pinopsida; order Cupressales; family Cupressaceae; genus Chamaecyparis; species Chamaecyparis obtusa. The sequence continues at coordinate 1,090,605 of BSBK01001448.1, forward strand.
GTTGATGATTCCTTTGTAATGTAAGATCTAGGTTATTTTGTTTCACCATTGATCTTAGTTTTTCTAAGATATTGTAAAACCCTAATTAGGTCAATTTTGTTTGATATAAAGTTTGGAAAGATGTCATTATGAGATATATCATGAAGGAGTAGCCGCACTAAGGACATCAAAAGATCAGACAGGGTTTTTGAGAGAAAGGTTTAAAAGAAGCATTCAATTTTTAGAACATATACAAGGCTACCGAGAAGATCAAAAGGACACATACATCACTTCAAGGTGATATCTTTATGGTATATTATAGATCTACATCAGGAAAGTTTTAGTTGCTAATCATAGATACATTTTACTATTACCATTTAACCATTGTAGAAGATTCAAAATCTCCTAACAGAGTGAACTTAACCATTCTTAGCTAAATCTCTTAATCGAGTACACACATGTATTGTGTTGTTAAAATCCTCTAACCAGGTAGATCTAGTCAATCTAATTGTTACTCCTAACTAGGTAAGATTGTCAGAAGTGATCACAATTTGTAGCCTTAACCAGCATACTTTGTTATTGTAGTAGTGAAGCTTTGCGGGTGTCATCCCCACCACAGTTTTTACCTTCTTACAAGGGTTTCTGTGATACCAAAATATTTTTGTTATGTGTATGAAGTTTTATTAATGGTTTATTGATTAGATTACATGCAAATTACATTTTTAGCTATATATGAATGTATGTTTCATACAATGGATTTAGTCGGTTAAATGCTATCTCTACCTACAAAGTGTTAGTCTTGAAAAGTTTTGAAGGTACTGATTCACCCCTCCCCTCTTAGTACTTATCTTTCCATAATCCCAACATAAATAACTACAGAGCTTCAAATAAAACTTTTCATTTGTATCTTTTTCTCTAAACAACTTATTGAGTTCATCTTAAGTTTATTTAGATGAGTTTTCTAAACATGATGTTGTTCTCAATTTGAAAGATCAAGGCCAATAGTAAACTTGGTTTTTTCATCTCTATTGTTCCAATCAATCTTCTTTTTAGCATATATAGGTACTAATTCTATGCCATTCACAAGTATTTCATAGGATTTTTTTTTATCGATAAAAGGCCAAGAGAAAGACTTATATTACTAAACAATTTCAAAAAATTTATAGAAAAAGTACATAAGACCCCTACCATATTTAATGTCCAAACCAAAATAAATTTAAAAAAACCTTTAAATGGTCTATACCATCATAAAATATTTCCTTCTGAGAAAAATTAAAAAAACTAAAAGTTCTATAGAGAATTCACCATAGCCTACTCCTCTAACATAGGGGAATCACTAGTATGACAATCTGAGCAAATATGTCCCCTGGCCAATGTCTATATCAAAATGAGCTAGAATTTTATAAAACTATCCATGAATTCCTACCACATTTAGCTCCTAAAATAGGGGAAAACCCAAATAACCAAAATTCGCTTACCTAGATTGAATATCACACAAAGTTCTAGCACCTTGAAGAAGGCTCTGCTTCATCCTTCTAGTTCATTAAAGGATTCTGAGAGCTACTGCCACCTCTATTTGTCATTCTATTTGCTTCAAATAGACTGCTATCAACAAAAAGACAATGCTCACACTGGGAAGGGGGACCATATATATCTCCTATATAATTTGAAATACTCATTCGTTGATTCCTTTGCCTCTTTCATAATTCAACACCCTTTCCCTTTTCCTTTTCTTCTCCTCATTTATCTCTAGCCTATCCTGGTTTTATCTTCTTGAATTTCCTCTTCAAAATGAGCATACCCTTATTCTATTTGGTAATTCTTCCACCAATCTATGTATGCAGATTCCTTTTTCCTTGACCATTTTTAAAGAAAATCAATGTTTCTTTTTTATAGCTGGTTTGCATTATCCAAAAGCCTTCTAATCCCTCATTGTTAGAATCTATCTTTTGTAATTTATTCTTTCGGGGGTGGACCAGAGTCATCACCCTTATAAAAATTCATTGGATATAAAATCATCAAATTATAGTCTATATTTTCTATGACTTTGTCCATGTCTCTTAACACAATCTTCTTAAATACTTCTCTACACAATTTCATAGCATTTGGCTTGGATATCTGCATAACTAATAAGATGGATATGAAGATGACTAGCATATCATTGTAAACCTTGAAGGAATGATCAGTCTCCATGAACTCCTCCCCTAAAATTGTTTTAACTTCCCTCAATGTTAATTCATCAATGTCATTTACAATCCCACTTCATCTTTCATTCGTGAATTCACCTAGAAAAACCATTTTCATGACTTTTCAGTGGTTTGAAACAAATAGTTGACTCCATTTCTCAAACCAACCACTCTCTACATAAGTCTTTCAGAAATTTTTTTTACCCTACAATAGGTTTCTGGATAAGAATTTAAACTCAATATAAAGGATGAAGTGTCATTATGAAAATAGCTTCTTGCAATGTGACATGTGTGAGATATCAAAAGCTTAATCTTGCCAATTAAAAATTGACTTGGTATTGATTACTTTGATCAAAGATACTCAAATTCTAGACTATTCTATGAGAATAATAATTATTACTTAGTCCTAGTCATCAAGAAATGACACACCTGCTAGCCTCAATTCCATTAGGATTGTCTAATCAACAATAAATGTCCCAAATTGCCAAGAAACAACAAACCATCTTTAATCTTCTATTCAAAACCATCACATTCTATAAACCATTTAATCTTTTTGAAAACCATTGTGCTCTTTAAACCATTGAAGAAATGGTCAACTATGATTTGAATTTGAAAATTGAAATATAACCATACCGCTCTTAAGAGCCTTCATCCACATTAAAAAAGGAATGAGAGGAAAAACCAAAGAATGAAGTCCAAAAATGGGAAAAAATTGCCAATCTCAAGACATTTAAATTTGAAGATATGAACACTTTTAGCTTTCAAGTACTTTGATCTAGAATTGATTTAGCTTGTCCTTCCTTCCACACTAAATTTTTAGACTTTTTTAAGGATAAAATCCTAACCAATGCAATTAAATCAGGCTTATCTACATTAACCCAAACTAACCAATAAATCTTCAAGGTTTTTCAAAGATTCATCATCTTACTATTGTTCCAAAAGGAAGTGATTTCCATTTGATTAGGATCCTCTCTATCCAATTTGATGAGTTGAGAAGAAGACTTTGTTCCCCTTTTTTATCTGAAGTTGAACCATAGTTTGGCTTCAACATTCTTACTTTCAATTGCCAAATCCCCAAGGGATGATTTTGTTTTTTAGAATCTCTCAATTTCTCCTTGTTTAAATATGTAATCAGAATAGATTCATCCAATTCAATAGCATCTAGTTCCAACATCCTTTATATGAAAGACCGCTTTGTATATGTCTCTTCCTTTCCCTCTAGTTTATCAGGGTTTGTGAGTCCAAATATGTCATATACGGCCTCAAGATCCATAGGTAATCTATCCACCTCTTCCATGTTGCTTAACCCAAAATCAAGCCCCTTTGTTATAATATATCCTTCTTCTCCTAGCCTCTGTTCTTCAACTATAATGCCTTTCTTTTTCTTCCTAGGATTTTTATTCCTTTTCAAGATCAAAAGGAGTCCACCTAAAGCTTGAAGCTCACTGTCTAGTTTTTCCATATTCAATAACTTAACCCTATCATGTTTATTAGATAAAGAAGAAGCCTTTACCTCTTCACTAGATAAAGATGAAGAGATTAATTCCAAATTGATATTTGAAAATTGATGAAGAACATCTCTTTTTAAGTATTCTTTTATAAATTTCTCTATTTTGTATTTTCTAGAATCCTCATATACAAAGTATTTAAATTTATTTGATGGAGGTAAGGATTTGGAGCCTTCCTGATTTCCTTTTCCATCAATCTTTTTGATTTCGTAGTATGTCATAATCTTCTAAGAGAACTTGGTCCGCTATTTCTTCAATAAATAATACATTTTTTAACAAAATCTTCCATTTCTTAAGTAAGAAATGATTCCTTGAAATAGATAGAACTCCCTTCTCTTCTCTTTTTTTCTTCTATGCCCTCCACTTGCCAAGTCCATTTGAGCCTCCCCTACTTTTGAGTTCATACCTTTGAAGGCTTTCCAAGCATTTTTGTTATGTGTGAATTTTTTGAAACCACTATTCCCATTTGATTATAGATAACTAGCTGCAACTTTTCAACCTCTTTTCGTGGTCAAATAAATAGTTCTTTCTTTTGATATTCTAAAAAGCCCAAGCCGTTCACCAAACTATCCCCTGTTTCTTGCCATTTGTGAGAAAATAACCAATCTTAAGCTCATAATATTTATGAATCCTCCAGGAAAAGATTTCATATTAAAACATAATGTTTAAAATTGAAGAAGTTGGCAACATAAAAGCTTATGTCAGTTGGGACTCATCTTGACTTCTACCTTCTACAACTTCTGGGAATAAATGGGACAAACTCTATCTTCCTAGATCCAGGGCTAAAACTTATTAGAATGTGTAAAAGTTTCAGACAATATCATTTCTTTTGCTAAATCGACAATTTTATTGTCTCCATAGAGGATGCTTTGAATCCATTCCCTATTTTTTTTTGTTATGATTTTAAGTGAACATAATAAATAAACATAACCTGGAGGGAGGTAGAATTCTTTCAAAAGGATAGGATCAATCTTCAATAAAATATCTTGGAAATTAAATATATATGTTGTTTCCAATGATTCTTATTGTAATAATTTTGTACTTCAAAAAAAACTCTTCTGTGAAGGCCCTGAATAATTTGTTATTGGGGAAAGTCAGGAGTTCCAAACATGGCTACTTATCTTATTGGGTAACTATTTTGAAAATGAAACTCCTCTCCCACTCTTTCTCTTCGATTTCTCTATTAAAATCATCTCTAACAGATCATAACCGAGAGAGAATTCTTGATTTTGTTCTAAAATTAGAGACCTCACATTGACTGCTAAAATGAAATCTGTCAGTACCGAATTGTCTAAAAAATTGACTATGTCTCTCATATCAATTACATTTGATATTCTAGTTTCCACATGCAAAACTTACGCCATTATATTTTTCTAAGGATGATACTATTTTCAGATACTTTTGTGGTGAAGAAAATATAAAAATACCTTTGTGAAATTATCACAACAAAATAATTTGCAGCAACAGGGGCCTTCAAGCTCTTGCACTTTTATTAGCTGGCTTGGTGGCTTTCTTCACAATCTCATATTTGAACTCTATTTCACAATCTTCACAATTATTCACACCTTGTTAAAATAAAATAGCAAAGTTTTCAGATAATAATACTATATTTCAATAGTCCACACATGCTTATATTTCAGTATATTTTTATGCAGTAGATGATAAATCTGAATGCCCCATCATAATTCAACAGCCTTAAAACAACTACGAATACTGAATACAACAAACTTCAATGACTTTTAAAGAAATTTCCAATGCCACAGAAGACTCTGTCATTCAAATGATGGCAGATATCAATGTATTTTGCAAAGGTAGAGTGGATTGTTATAGAAAAATAATTCTAGACTGTGATTGAAAAAAAAAAGAATTTTCTTTAAAATAAAATAAAAATTAATGGCTCATTATATTGTTATTTTTTGGTAATTCATTTTCATTGAAGGTTTTGATATCACCTTTGTGCAAAAGCTACATTTCAATTAATAAAAGTAATATTGAGATTTATTTACTTCAACGTATTTTTTATAAAGACTCAGAATAAAAATATTATATGAAAATTCTATATTTAATTTTTCAAAATAATTGACATATCAATATTAATTAACATTATTAATGCTGGAAAATGTGTTTCATAAATGAAATACATGTCTCATTTTATCATAACTAAACTTATACTATAAAATATAAGCTATTGCACCACAAATTTTAACAATACTTTGCACAGTACAATTGTTCTCTCAATATTTAAAATAGAGAGATAATAATGTCATCCATGATTTTAAAGCATGGGATACTCCATGTTTTGTTCAGCCATAACATTCCCATTACAATTGAAAAACCAATTGCAAATCCTGTTGCCATTCCTATATCCCACCATATATCATCCTCTGAATCTTCATCATCTTCCTTGCGTACCTTTGGAGAATCAAAAGGGCTACTTGAACATGACACATATATTTGTAGACCACATAGACCTGGATTGTTGGAGAAGTATGCAGAATCAAATGTCATCATCTGTCCTCCTTGTGGTATCATCCCTGATAAGTTATTGTAGGAGACATTAAAGTAACTTAAGGATGTGAGAAGTTGTAGCTCAGTAAGAATTGCCCCTGATAGGTTATTTTGAGAAAGATCAAGTGATTGAAGTAGTGTCATCTCTCCAATAGATTTAGGAATCTCTCCACTGAAATGATTTCTTGAAATGTTGAGAATAATCAAACCTTTGAGTGATCCAATATCCCAAGGAATGTTACCCGATAAATTATTGCTAGAAAGATCAAGACATTTCACTAATCTCAGAATTCTCACAAACTCCATAATTTGTCCTTTATTGTAAATTGTCATTTCATCTATATAATAGTTTAATGTTCCAAAATTCAGAGTTTCATGTTCAAGCATTTTTGGATTTTCTGATTGATTTGCCATTGTGGTTAATTTCATAAAGTCTTTTGGAATGATCCCTGAAAAATTATTTTTTGACATATCCAAAATTTGAAGATTTTGCAATTTGGTTAATTGTAATGGGATTGGACCCTTAAAATTATTATTTTTTAAAATCAAAATTTGAAGATTGTGCAAGGTTTTAATCCAGCTTGAGATGTTACCTTGCAAATTATTGTTTCTCACATCAAGGATTTGTAAATTTCTACATTTTCTAAGAGATGATGGTATATACCCTTCAAGTGCATTGTCTCCTAGTTTCAATGTTTCTAAATAATCCATTCCCTTACATATATTTGGTATCATCCCTTGTAAGTTATTCTTCTCTAGATTTAAGACGAACAAGGTGGAGTAATTCTTCAAACATTGGGGTATTTTTCCATTGAGCTTATTACTCGACAAATCTAAAATATTCAAATTCTTCAATTTAAAAATAGAAGTTGGAATATAACCATGAAGATTATTTCCAGCTAAAAAAAGAAACTGAAGATTTTGTAGATATTTATCTATTGACTTTGGAATTGATCCATCAAATAAATTATCTGAAAGATCTATGTACCCAATATCTGTGAATCCCCAAAGCCAATTTGGAATAAAGCCTCTAAGAAAATTGTTTGACAAATCTAAATAATAAATGAAATATTGCGTTGAAATAAATGCGGGGAAATTTCCTCCAACATTACACTCACGTAAAGCTAAGTATTGAAGCTGAAAATTGGGAATGATAGAGTCACTGACTTTTACGGTCAACATATTACTTGAGAGATCCAAAGAATAAAGTTTGGGACAATTGTTCAAAATAAAAAATGAGAAAGTTCCATTTAATCTATTATTAGCTAAATTAAGAAACGCTAGTTTGGTTAAATTAGAAAAGGAAGTTGGGATTGGACCACTTAAGGAGTTATTCTGCAATTCAAGTTCATTCAGGGCTGAGAGATTCCCCAGGGTAGGCGGAATGCTGCCATTTAATTTGTTTGAACTGAGATCAAGGTACTCCAGATTGGAGAGACTGCCTAGAGTAGGTGGAATGCTGCCATTTAATTTGTTAAAACTGAGATAAAGGTACTCCAGATTGGAGAGGCCACTTAAAGAGGAGGGAATAAAACCTTCCAAATTGTTTTCAGAAAGATCAAGATGTGACAGAGGGAGAGCTCCAAGAAAGGCAGGAATCTTACCTCTGAATGAATTTCCTGCAAGTTCCAACTGTTGAAGGCGTGAGAGATTTGCAAAGAAGGGAGGAATTTCTCCCGAAAGCCCACAATCATTCATGTAAAGTGCAGTGAGATTGGCGAGAGAGACCAAGTATCCTCCCAACCAAGTGTCTTCTGCCATGGTGAGACTCATGTTGCTCAGTCCAAGAAGCTCCAACCCTCTCAAATGTGAAAATTATTGTTGCTCTGCAAACCAGCATTCCAGGAGAGGAAAAGGAATTTCAAGGTAGACATGTTACCCATCTCCCTCGGAATGGCGCCTTGGAGATGATTGGCACGGAGGTCCAAGTGCTCCAATTGCTGCAGCTTAGTCAACTCTCTTGGAATTTGACCACTAAATCCACACCCATGTAAGCTGAGAGACTTCAATCTCCTGAGCTCTCCAACTTGGGGAGGGATGGAAAGAGAGGTGAAGGAATTCCAAGAGAGGTCCAAGTGCTCCAAATGTAGGAGTTGGAATAGCCCACCTCGAACTTCACTCCACAGAATGCCAGAGTCACCGAGATCTAGGGTGATGACGTGGGCAGTGTGGGGGTGGCAGGCCACTCCTTCCCAAGTGCAGCAGTTCAACCCTCTCCACGACTCCAGTGTATGTAACTGGTATTCTCGAGAAAAAGTGAAGTTAATGCCTTGTTTGAAATCCAAGAGAGAATTTCGTTCATCTTGGAAACAGGCAGAGCAGCAAATAAGAGATGGGAGCAGTAAGAACACTACCCAAATCCCCAAACCCATTTTTATTGCCTTCCAAAAGTAGAGAATTCTCCCAATGTATGACACAGCAGAATGAGTAGCTTTACTTTGCAAATCTCAGAGGCTTCTCTTCTCTTATCTGCAGATGAAATGGGATGGCAAGGTGAGGCAGATTTATAGATCATTCAGAGAAAAAGCTGGGTTGTTGCATGGAAAGGGGTGGTTAACAAAATTTCCAAGTCCGTCTCGTTTTTAAAGAAAATGGAAGAAAATTTGAAGGAAAAGTTACAATTTCAATGGGCTGCCAAAAGTCGTGTTTTCTTATCTGAATTTTCGTCCACAAATATTTTGTGGTGATTTGGAAAATGTTTCGGTCAACACGGCATTTGGAAAATATCTCGGTGAATAATAAAAAGTGATTAATGTTCGATGACTTTCTAACATTTGAGAAGGGTTTGAGTGTGATTTTACTTCATCCAATAATATTTATTTATTAATTATAATTTCTTTACATTAATCAATAATACATATTTAATGCTGTATTTTAAATATAATAAATGTTAAAAGTGTAGAAATAAATATAGAAAATAAATTATTTAATTATAAATAAAATTAAATATAATATTGAAATTTGAATATTGAAGAGATCATAACAATATATAATTTTTTAATTTTGAAGATTTTATTTATATATTATATTGTTGTATTTGCAAATATAGAAATCATTAGACACTAAATATTTATAAATCTATTTTATATCTTTTTAATTGGTCTTTGTTCCTTTTTTAATTTCTAGATCCTCATAGTATACTTAAAAATATTTCATAATTCAACCCTTAAAAAAAACTTATGTAATAAAAAATCTAAGAACAATGTTAAAACAGACATCTTATAATTTTCAAATTGTTTGGTTGCTATGAAATTTCTTAGCTACATTTTCCTTCACAAATATTTTGTGGGAACTAAGAAAATGTTTGGTCAAAGCACCACATTGGAATATTGGCCCCAAATATTAGCCACCCTTTCCAAAGTAAAATATGTTTTGATTTTCCACCACAAATGTCTTTTTAGCTGACAAAATCTTTGTGAGAAGTATAATTTTGTGGTGTTTAATAAATTAAAATTTAATTCTCATGAAATTTCATAAAGAAATTACATTTCGGCGGTGTATTTTTCCAATCATCTCAATCAAGGGAATTAAAGCTCCAAATATCACCAAAATCGTGGAAACCTTTTTTGAACAAATAATGGGCTTGTTTAAAAAGGATAACAACTAATGGTTGCCCATAATATTGCACAAGTCTATCCCACTAGATGGAATAAGTTCCAAATATGAAACCATGCTGTATAGAGGCTAAAAAATTTATTGTCAACCACTTGTATTTTCCCGCAAATGATAGAAACTTATTTTCCTTATTAAAGAATTTATTTTTAGCTAGTTAAAAACCAATTCCACATCTCATAGAAGTTGACTCCTAGACCAAAATGAATGCCAAGATACCATATGATTTACCCATGTTTACTTTGTTTCCATTCCTTACGAATCCATTGAGGAAATGAATCAGATTGATCATAAAGAATTTGGTCTTATTGTGTGCTAATTTTGATTCCGAGAAGGAGCAATATGAATTAAAAGACCTCCAAAACATTGTTGATTTCATATTCAAATTTTTGAATGAAATGCATGCTATCATCAACAAAGTGAAAGTTAAAAATAATCGAATGCTTTGGAGTGGATATTCATTTTATCAAGTTCATCTGGTTATACGTTTGCAACATATATCCCAATGCATCAACAACTAAAACATACACAAATGATGAAAGAAGACATCCTTGTCTGATTGAGGATTGCAGCAAAAAAGGTTCACTCAAAGAGTTGTTGATCATCATTGTGCATTAACATCCTTAAATAGCATCACTTTTCAAGAATTGAGATTGATTTTAAGTGTGATTTTATTTAATCTAATAATTTTTATAAATAGTAAATATAATTATTTTACATTAATTAATAATATTTTTTGTAAAATTGAGAATGTTTTTAATAAAATAAATATTTTAAGTATAAATAAAATATAGAAAATAAGTATTTACTTTTGTAGTTAAAGAATAAAAAGTAATTTCATATAACATTGAAACTTCAATATATGGAGACAATACATAACTTGTCTTAAAATCAAAATCCTTGTTTGCACATTACAAGATTGTGGATGGAAAAAAGTCTTGCCTCATTTTATATAGTCCTACTTTATACTTCACTTAATTTATTTTTCCTTCTTTTACTAAATTCTAATATCTAAGGACTCATAGTACATTTCAAAATATATCTAGAGTATTTGTTTTGTCACAATAGTACACATTCTCATAGATAAATGAAAGTTAAAATAAACATCATACAACTTTTCAAGTTATTTCGTTTATATTTCTATTTCTATTTTCAATTTCAACAAGCATTTGAAGTTTCTATTTTTAATAATCATACAACTAAAACATAGTATTTTCTATCTCTAGCGCACACACATAGAAAATGCTATCTCTAGCACACACACATTTTGCATACTTTATTATCCTATATGTTTACATGCTCATTTCATGATGTATTTGTTAATGCTTATACTTTGCATGGGAAAGTGCTCATAATATTTATCTAGATATTGCTAATCTTTTAAAGGTTTGAATATTTCTATATGTACATGATATTTTATGAGCACAAACACATCATTGATCTTTAAACTTGATTCAATACTATACTGAATTATATTCATTCTATAATTACAAATTTGAAGATATTTATTTTTAATTTTTAATATTTGTTTATTTAAAATATATATTTATTTTTAAATATTTACCACGAATTAATAAAAACATTTACTCTCAGCATTCATTTATTTAAAATAGTTATAATGTTTTATCTACGTATTAGATTAAGATAAAGTGCAAAGTTTTATTCATATGCAAATTCTTAGACTAAAATACATCATACTAGTTTTCTTTACAATTTGTAGGACGTGATTAATTTTCCTGCACTTAAAAAAAGTCATCGAACTTCAGACCCGAGAAAGTCGCAGGAAATATTTTCTTCCACCGCCGTGTTTGACAAGCCACTTTCGGAGGCTCTCAATTTTCTCATCATTTTCTTTAAAAAGGAGAGTAACTTGGAAATTTTGTTAACCTCTCCTTTCGATGTAAGAGCCCAGCTTTTTCTCTGAATCTTCCATCCCCTGGATGGATTTTTCCACATATTTGCACTTTGAATGGGGCTATAAATCTGCATCGCATAGGGATACTCTAATAGAGTATTCTTTTTCTCTATTTTTGGAAATTGGAAGGCAATAAAAATGGGTTTGGAGATTTGGGTAGTCTTATTACTGCTGCCATCTATTATTTGCTAATTCAGACTAAACTGTCACTCTTCAATCAACAAAATTATTACATTAAAAATATAATTTTCTAAATGACTTACATTAAAATAAAATTACAATAATTATTTTAATTGACCTTTTACATCTTTTTTTAGCACACCCATTGCACACTATGATAAGATTGGTAGTAATAATACTAGTAATTGCACTTTGGTATGCAAGAGATACTCCAAATATAATTTTAATAAGATAAATAATTATAAATTAAATGTATTAATTTTAATAAGATAAATAATTATAAATTAAATTTATTACAATAAATTTTTAATTATTATTTAAAAATCAACTACAAATAAAATATAAATATAATTTTTAAAAATTATTAGAAATATTTAACATATTACTAATGCATTAGCAATTATATATACTAATTGTATAATTATAGATTTAAATTATCATGTGTTAAGGAATTGTGGAAAACTAATGCAGGTCATATATAATTATAAAATATAAATATATGAAGTTAGTTTAAAATCAAGTATCTTTATATTAATATAATTACTTGTATTACATGCGTTTAAATATATTATATTATTATAACTATAATTTTAAGCAATATTTAAATGAATTCTAATATTAAATCTATTATATATACTAAATTAAATATATGTTAAACTACAAATAAAGGACGTTCTTTGAATGCAATATATTATTAACTCTAATCATTATGTAAACCCTATTAATATATACTACTTTCTATTATAGAATCTAATAGACTAATTTCTATAATAGAATCTAATATACTAATTGTATACAAATGAATGTATCTTCATAGGATTAGGGTTAATCATCAACAAATAAATGAAATAAGAACTAAATACAACCACTAGAGAAACTATTTCACAATATCAAAGATTAATTGAGCATCATATGACTCTCTAATTATAATGAAAAATGAGGAAGCTCTCAGCAAGCTCTCACTAATGACAGTTCTAATATGAGAATGACAATGATAAGACTATGCTAATGCTAAACAATTATCAATATGAAATACTGAAATTGCTCTCAAAATGCTTTCTAAATTCAAATTGCAAGAGGTTTGATGCAATTCTCAGATAGGTGGTTGATGAATTATAAAGGATTTTAGCCTCCCTTTTATAGATTTTCCCAATGTGAGGGGGTGTGGTTGCATTTGATCATGATTGAGTTGGGGTTAAGGTTTTGGTTCCACCCTTTGAAGACAAAGCAAAGTTTGTGTCCTCAAAGCTTGGGACAAGTAGACAAGATGGATGGCTGAGATTCTCTTTCACTTTGAGTGAATGAGATTCAATTTTGGTTTGATCCATGTGAATGCCTTTCCTTCAATTTCATTGGTTGCTTGATTTTCCTCTCCTTTTGGTTTGTTGAGAGTAATTGATTTTAATTAATTGATTTAATTGATTTTCTTTAGCCATGCACCCCTTGAATGGGTTGAATTAATTTAATCCAAGACTATACAATTAATTAAATTAATTATATTTTGATTTGATTGCATTTGATTGAAATGCTCTCAATTTTGATTTATCTTGAATTAGAACTTGATTTTCATTTTGATTGGCTAATTAGGCATTGTGATTCAATTGATTCAATTATATCCTTGATTTGCTTTGAATTATCATCAAATTGTCTTTGTTCATTTTTAGGTGATTACAAATGCCCCTCTTTGAGTTGACGTGCGAAGCATGTCGATTCAAAGAATACTTTGATCTTGCTTTGATTGATAAGTCTTGATTCAACAATGGTCGATCCTTTAATTCTTGGCATGAAATTTGATGCAGACAATGATTGATATGAAACTCTCCTCATTGATATGGTTCTTGATGATCGTTCTTGTTATGATGACTGATTTAATGATTGATATGAAACTCTCATGATGTCCAACCTGATTTGATGATCGTATTTGATATGATGCCTCTTTTGTTTTGATTACAAAAAAATTTCTGATTTAAAGATTTCCCTTTGATTCATTGGTCGGTCTCTGATTTTCGATGATGTTGCTGATGTTGATATGATTATCTGATGATATGATTGCATGCCCCCTCAGAAAGGAAACATATTGTTGTTTTCGATAGATAGACTTAAATGATTGATTGATATGTTTTCATTTCTAAAAACCCTTTATGATATGCCACCCTTGATAATTTTCCCCAGGTAATGATATAGATGTAGATAGGTCCAAGTAATTTTTCTTATCAAAATTAGGTCATTTTTAGCTTAAATAGATTGAAAAACCTAAATTGGCTATTCATTTTCACTTTCCTCCTTAGTAATTTTGCTCTGATCCCCTGTTACTTTCTACGATGGTTGTGCCTATTCAGGAGCATCGATTTGAGTAGTGTTGGAGATATGCCCGACCACCTAACTATGGAGCTCCGGTAAGTGGTTTTTACCTTTCAATAATGCATTTATTACTCATTAGGTAGCATTTATTGCATTTCTAAATTTTTGTTCTACTTCTAAACATTGTTCTACTTCTAAAATGATTTTCGCATAGGGTTAGGTTTGGAAAACCAGTTTCCTTCAATTTTTATGTTTTGGAAACCCTAGGTATTTTTCTGTCACTTGTGAAGGTTTTATTGTTGCTTAAGCTATTTCAGTGTTGCCTATGAAACTGTTGTCGCTTAACATAAAAGTAATGTCGCCTGTCAAGATTTTGATGTCGCCTGCGATGATTAAAATCACGCCTGCGACATTTTTCTCAAAATTTTCAGTATGTACTTGACTATTTTAGTGAAAAATTTAGGACGACAAAATGATTGATTTGTATAATTTGAGTAGGTCAGCTCTGTTTGAAAGAAAATAATTAATTAGGATACCAGTATAGGAATATCAATGAATTGTATTTGTCGATATGTTATGATAGGATGATGATTGGTTAGTTTACCCTCAAGATCTAGAGATGTAAACTAGTGATTTTCCTTCCTCAAGATATAGAGTTAGGAGTTATGATATGCTCGTGTTGAGCAAGTGAATTTTTTAAAATAACTGTGATCGACTTAAGATGTTTCTTGATATATTATGCTGATATGATTCTCTTATTTTTGTGCCAAACAGGCGCGCCTTGATGTTTTATATATCCGATCAGTACCATCCTAGGTTATTGACCTCGGGCAGACATTAAGTGATGTAGAGTTACATGTCATAGAGCTTTGTGGTCTTAGCTTTCTACTTGATATTGCCTAGTTCCAGCTGAACCGTGGGTTATTGACAGCTATGGCGGAGCGATGGCACTCTGACCATAATACTTTCCATCTCCCTCATGGTGAGATGATGATTACTCCAGGGGACATTTATCATTTGTTACAGATTCCATGCCGGGCAGAGCTTGTTTATTATGATTCTGTTTATGATTTGATTGTCTGCCGATGAGTGTTCGGAGACAATTATATTGATGAGGACATGATCACTTGGCCACAATTTGTGTCATTCCCTGTATTGCCAGCAATTCTTGGTGCCTTGATTGGTGGACTACTTCTTCTAGATTGACGAGGTTGTGGATTCTCTATGGGTTGGGGTAGGATTTTGGAGGATTTGCTAGAGCGGTCATGACAGTTTGATTGGGGTTCTTGTGTACTAGCCTAGCTATATCATGAGCTCCATGAGGTTGTGTACAGAGGGAGTTCTTCTTTATCTGCCAACGCTATTCTGTTACAGTTATGGATTTGGGAGCATCTCCCTATTACCATGCCTATTTCAGATAGGAGACGTCCTCACATATTTCCATATGCTTATTTATATACCGAGATGGTGATTCAGCACCATTTAGGTCACTTGGATTATTGGAGATGACAGATTGATGATATGGATATTGTTATATGGTGGCCCTATCTTGGTTGTGAGGGTTGGTGGGAGGATGACGATGAGTTACCATATATGTTTTGTCCATGTTGGATGATAGGTAGGTCAGATACTATTATTGAGTGATTCTATTTTGGTCATGTCTCTAGGCAGTATGGTAGGACACAGGAGATGCCTTTGGGTAATGCCTTATATGCTCAAGTGTAGGCCAAGAGATTCTTATGGGGCCCAGCTATCGATTATTAGTTCGCAGTGAGTCAGATTACTGGTATGCCTTTCTACAGATGGGAGATGTTGACAGGTGTGGCTGATGCTGGGATGTCTCATGAGTATGCTGATTGGTGGGCTTGGAACAGGTTTATGTGATTTACAGATCCAGCTGAGCTGATTCCGAGATGACATGACGGTGGTGATCGAGGTAGACATAGGAGAGGATGAGGACGAGGATAGGGGCGAGGTGGAGCTAGAGATAGATAGGTTGATGCAGTCCTGATGGTTCCTCCTAGAGCAACAATGAGACAAGATCGAATGGAGAGACAACAAAGATGACAAAGACAGGCTCATGTCGATGCTGCTAGGCAGATTCCTGGTGGATTGGATCCTTTAGTGCAGTTATAGAGGGTTTCTTTGGCACAACAGGATCAGGTTCTGGCATAGCAGGTGCCTCCATAGGTTCATCAGCCACAGGATCAGAGACAGGGTCCATAGGATGCAATAGTATGGGAGGTACAGTCTATGAGAGAAAATATATCCACTGTTGTTGGACGTTTAGATCAAGTTTCCACTTTAATGCAACAGTTCATGTCAGCTATGATTTAGAGACAGGATGGAGTGAGCACTTTGCAAGCTCCTCCCTCACAGGGTGGTAGAGGTTTAGATGGTTCTGGTGCTACAGGATCATGATCTATTATTGCCAGATTTATTTTAGCATTGATGTTCTCTTGTTATACATTTCATGTTATTTTTTATCGTCAGAACTTGTGATGTACCATTTTCATGAGATTATATCTTGATATACTTGATGTACTAGATCCATTGATGAACACATTTTTTATGATATATGATGATCTATTCCTTCGGTCTCATTGATGAATTATTGCTATGAGATTATCTTTATATGAAGCTATATGATGTTTAGGATGCACTTACTTTTGATGATGCGATGAATGAAACGTATCTTATTTTTATGATATAGATATATGAATGCAATGATGTATGGATGCTTATGAGATGTTTTCTATTGTTGTTCATGTATGGATGCAAAAATGTTTTGATGGCCAAATGGATGATTCTATGTTTTCTTTATTTTTTTCAAATGTATGCAATGTCTATCTTTAATTACATGTATTCAAATGATGTATGAAGAATGATTTCTTTTTCTGCTTTTCTGCATTTGGATGAATAATGATTGATGCTTAATGCTATGCATGAATGAAAAAGATAATCTCATTTTCATTGTTTGGAATGACAGATCATGATGTTTGATTCAAACCCCCTCTATTGTATTGTTCCCCTTGCAATTTAAACTAAGAAAAGCTAACAAAACACAATGCACTTAATCTAACATGGATGCAGCTAACTGTCATTATTCAAGATTTGGAGCTTATTTTCATCATTGAGCATTTTTGGAATCCCATTGCTAGTACAATCATCACTAGTTCAACTATGATGATATGAATACTTTTTGTTTCTTTTTTTGCTTTCCCATTGGTCTCTTCGGTATGCCTATCACTGATTGAAGCCAATCATGAGAGGGCATTATGATAGTTTCTATGTTGCAAGTGGATGTTGGTATTATGATATGGAAGATCAAAATAGCCAAGAGATCTATTTGCGTAAACAAGAAGAAATCTCCATTTTATCCTATGTACAAGTCCTCGATGATTCTTTGATGATCATGTCCTTAGACAATTTACATGGTTTAAAACATTGATTTTAAGATAGTCATTCAGAAATCAAGAAAATATCATCCTCTCATCATAGCTCATCTAGTCTAAAACTTTCATCGATTTGCTAGAAAAAGATAATTTCATCAATTGTTTCAACACTTAGAAAAAAAAATTTCCATGTTTTTCAAATCCATAGTTCAAGTGTAGTTTCATCCATTTCATTTTTTTTTAATCCTGATAAAGATAAGGCCATTTAATTCTTGGATCAATTTTCTTCATTTTAGGCTCAAATTGGATTAGGATGTAGATTTGATTAAGTGTTCCTCTTTCGAGTGTGATGAATTGATTCTTTGATTGAATAAAGCTTGTTGATGAATCCTTGGTCCTTTAGAGTATATTGCCCCCAATTTGATATTGATTTCATTTGTGGGACTTAGGACAATTTTTCGATTAGATGACCAAAATCTTAAGGTACTCACAAATGCAACTGTGGGGTTTTATTATGCAATATATACAAATGCTGGTGAATGCAATATTTACAAGGTGACCTTCTAAGCATGCAACTGACTTGGACGTTCGAAGGTGCCTATTTATCAGGTTTTCACTGATTGACTGGATCAAGCTTTTTTTTTTTTTTTTAAGATTTTTCTCTTTTTTTTGCTACCAAGGTGCCTATTTGCTAGGTTTTCACCAAGGCACTTTTCTTCTTTTTCAATTTTTTTGTATTTTTCAAATTTTTAGTTTTTTTTGTTTTTCACATCATCAAGGTGCCTATTTGCTAGGTTTTCACCAAGACAACATCTTTTTGAATGTTTTTTCTTTCTTCATGCTCAATTTTCTTTTTCTTTTTTTTGATCTTTTGTGCTTTTCAAATGTTTTTGAGATTTTCCACTTTTCCAATATTTTTGGGATTTTCAAGATCTCTATTGAACTATATACAATAAATATGATGCTCTCCATCTCATACTCTTTATACCCTTTTGTCTACCTCATGCATAGAACCTTTTAAGATCTATGCTATTTATAGGTTCTTGTAGTTCTTCACCTTCACAATCTGATAACTTGTATGTGCCAGTTCCAAAATCTTCTACAATAAGAAATGGTCCTAACCAGTTGGCTTCCCACTTTCCTTTCTTCTCCCTTTCTGCTTGGTTCTTGGGATTTTCTCTTAACACTAGATCACCTATTTGGAATGTCCTTGGCTTGACATGTTTATTGTAAGATCTTGACATTCTATTCTGGTACACCTTTAAGTAATCAAAGGCTTCTTTCTATTTTTCAACCAATAGTTCTAGTTCTTGTAGTCTAGCAACCCTATAGTCCTCTTCATTGATCAAACCATGCATAGATATCCTTAATGATGGAAGTTCTACCTCCAAAGGCAACACTGCTTTTGTTCCAAAAACTAAGGAGAAGGATGTAGCCCCTGTTGGAGTCCTTATGCGTGTTCTATAAGCCCACAAGGTTGGGTTTATCTTGATATGAAAATCCCTACCAGAATTATCCACCGTTCTCTTCAAGATTTTCAATATGTTTTTGTTTGTTGCTTCAGCTTGTCCATTACCTTGAGGGTAATAGATTGAAGATGAATGATCTATCATGTGGAATTTGGTACACAATTCCATTATATTTTTGTTCTTGAAATGCCTTGTATTATCTATTATGATGGCATGAGGTACACCATATCTAAAAATTATATGATTTAGGATAAACAAGGATATCTGTTTGCCTGTTGAACTTGATAAGGGTACAGCTTCCACCCACTTAGTAAAATATTCTGTGGCCGTTATGATGAATTTATGCCCATTTGAAGATGGTGGATAAATCATTCCTATTAAATCTAGACCCCACTGATAAAATGGCCAAGGTGTGGTCATCAGATGTAGCTCTTGTGCCAGTGCATGTATCAAATTTCCATGAAATTGACATTTCTTACAAGTTTTTGCAAAGTTACAAGAATCTTTTTCCATGGTCGGCCAAAAATATCCTATCCCAAGAAGTTTCTTAGCTAAAGACAATCCATTTGAATGTGATCCACAAATTCCTTCATGAATTTCTCATAAGGCTAAGTTTAATTCTTCCTCTTCTAAACACCTAAGGAGAATTCCGTCAAGACTTTTTCGATACAATGTTTCAGAAATTATAGTGTACTTGGAGGCTTGTCTAATGAAAATCTTCTTTTGGTTTCATGTTTGGTTTATAGGAAGGGTTTGGTCTTTCAAATAGGTGTAAATTGGTCCATACCAAGGTGATTTGGCTATAGTAAGTAGGAAAATGGTATAAGGATGGGATGGATCATACAATGGTTGAGTTTCTTCTTCTACCAAGAACTCATATCAATCACTCTGATCAGGCATCTATAAAAGTGAGGCCAAAGTTGCCATAGCATCCACTACTTTGTTCCTTTCTCTTGGCACTTGTTCAAATGTGATGATAATGAAATATTTCTTGAGATTATCCACCATAGTTTTGTAAGGTACCAATTTGTCATCTTTAGTCTGATATTCTTCATTGACTTGATTTATGACTAATCGTGAATCTCCATATACCTTTAATTCTGTTACTTTCCACTCTAAGGCCATCTTGATTCCAATAACCAAGGCTTCATATTCTGCTATATTATTTGTACATGGAAATAGCAATTTGTATGACTTAGGTATAGTATATCCTTGAGGAATGATTAGAAGTATGCCTGCTCTTGATCCATGGTGAGTGTAAGAACCATCAAAGTAAAGCTGCCATGTTTTTGCCTCAACATTCGCAATCTCTAAATCTGGGAATTCAACTTGTATAGGATGATCATCATGAAGTGGTGCCTCTGCTAATTGGTCTTCTATGACTTTCCCTTTAATTTCTTTTCTGTCAACATATTCTATATCAAATTTGCTTAGGATCATCGCCCACTTTGCTAACCTTCCATTTAATGTTGTTTTGCTTAGTAGATATTTCAAAGGGTCAATTTTAGCAATGAGCCTTATTTTATGGGCTAACATATAATGGTGTAATTTTTGTGAAGCAAAAACTACAGCTAAGCATGCTTTTTCCATGAAGGTATAATTCATCTCATAATTGACTAAGATTCTACTAATGTAGTAGATTGCCTTTTCTTTTCCATTCTCATCCTCTTGTGCTAGGAGTGCCCCCAATGAATTCTCTATTGCGGAAATATACAAGATTAAAGGTTTTCCTCTGATAGGCGACATCAATATTGGTGGCTTCATAAGGTACTTCTTTAGTATATTGAATTCGTCTTCACACTTGGTATCCCATTTGAATACAATGTCTTTATGCAAAAGTTGATTAAAATTGTGGCACTTTTCTGCCAATTGAGAGATGAATCTCTTGATGGATTGTATTCTTCCTTGTAGGGATCTCATTTGACTAACTACTTTGGGTGCTTCCATTTCCATTATGGCCTTCACTTTAGTGGGATCAACCTCTATTCCTTTAGCAGATACAATGTAACCTAGAAGTTTTCCGGATTGGACTCCAAAAGCACACTTATTTGGGTTAAGTCTTACTTTGAATTCCTCTAATCTTTCAAAAATCTTTGCCAAGATGGGAAGATGTTCTTTCCTTGAATGTGACTTAACTAGAATGTCATCAACATAATCTTCCATGAATTTATGCATCATGTCATGGAATATAGTAGTCATTTCTCTTTGATAGGTTGCTCAGGCATTTTTCAAGCCAAAAGGCATGACATTCCAACAAAATGTACCCCATGCACATGTAAAATCAATTTTATCTTGATCTTTGGGGGCTATCTTGATCTAATTATAGCCACTAAATCCATCCATGAGTGAAAACATGGAGTGTACCATTGTTAAGTCTACAATAGCATCAATGCTTGGTAATGGGAAGTCATCTTTAGGACATGCCAAGTTTAAGTCCCTAAAATCCGTCTAGATTCTGATAGACTTATCCGCTTTTGATACAGGCACTATGTTGGATATCCATTGTGCATAATCAATGGCTCTTATGAATCCAACCTTCAATAGCTTCTCTAATTCTACTTTGACAAGTAGGGCTATATGTGGGTGCATTTTCCTTAGTTTCTGTTTGACTAGTTTAGCTCCTTCCTTTATATTGAGATGATGCATTATCAAGTTTGGGTCCAAACCCGGCATATCATCATAAGACAAAGAAAAGTTGACTTGATTTTCTTTGAAAAACTCAATGAATTATGTTCTTTCTTCACTTGATAGGGATGATTCTAAGTGAATAATCTTTGGCTCTATATCTGATCCAATGTTTATCTTTTCTGTTGGCTCAATTAGAATTGGAGACCTTTCTTCATAGTGGTCTGGTAGAACATCCAAACTCCCTTCTAAAGGTGCCTCAGTTGGGTTTTCACCTTTAGAAACATCCTTTATTTCTTTGTTTCTTTGTTTTGGATCTAATGTTGCCACAAAGTGGTTTTCAACACTCGATTCTTTTCCTTTTCTATTTTTTTTATTTTTTTCATTTTTTCTTGGATTAAGAGTTTGGATGCTCCCTTTGATCATTTCTTCTTGATAGTCCTTGGTAGAAGAAGGTTCAACCACATTGAGGTATTGGGATAGCGTGTTGTTATTCAAGAAAGTTGGCAAGGTATCAGGTTCAATGGCATCCCATTCAATTAAGTCCGGCCGAATGAGAATTAATGAGTCAACACCTGGATTTGTCTCAACGGGGCTTAAAGTGTTTATCACATTATTGGAAGGTTCATACATTGTATCATCAAAATATCGGACATGGGCTTCCTTTAAGTGTTCTAAAGAAGAAGGATCAAACTCCTCCTCACTGGACTCCACTATGGTTTCCATTGGATAAAAATCATGCGGATTAAATCTAGTGTTTGATTCCTCCATAATAGGTCTCCATGATGGAACATGTGGCTCACCTACCCATTGATTTATTTCAATTTCTATACTTGGTACATCATTTTGAATCTCTTGCCTAGAACTAGATGCTTGATTTGAAGTGGATTCAACCATTAGTCCTTTGTTTTTGGTAGATGTATATGTATGAATAACATCAATGCCTTTTTCATGGCATGATTCATCTGATAGAGTCTCCCATTCCCATTCATTAGAATCCTCATCACTATGAGATTCTAATTGGAGCATTTGATCATATACTTTGGGATAATGCTTTTATGTATCTCCTTCTTCAAGATATCCTAAACTTCTCTTTTTCTTGGAATCTTGCCATGTGGACTCTAGGGGTTCAATTAGCCCTTCATTCCTTGTACCTAAAGGTCCTTGACCTTTATAACCCATTTTTTGCATGATTGCAAACCCTTTTCCATATTGATGTGTAGGGATGGTTGGATCTTGAATGTTTTTAACATGGGCACTTGATTCTTCATCTTTATATAGCCAATTCAGAATTTCATTGTCTTCTTCATCCATGGCGGATGATGTGCTTGCTCTCACAAAGTTATCATTATACCTATGAGGTAGTTTCAAAGGTTTTCCAAAGGATTTCAGTGATAAGGGTAGATCCATCATCGATAAGGAGTATTCTCCTACTCCTTGCTGTTTGATTTTGCATTGTTTATCAAAGTTTTTCATCATTTTATCCATCTTTTGGTAGTGTGCTTCTTTGGTGGACACTTGGACAACATCTTTTGATAAGGAATCTTCTTTTGCATCTTGGATTTCTTTAAGGTATCTTGTGACAGCCTTGGTAGATTCTTCTTTTTCTTCTTCACTAAAATTGTTACTCTCATTAACCTTCTCTTTTCCTTTAGTCAATGTAAATTGGTTAATGAGTTTTGGGGTATTTTTAACAACAATTTCTTCTTCCATCTTTTCTTTTCCTTTCAATAAAGGAATATCCTTGGAAATTTGACCTTGTTTCATTTGATTTGGTGTAGACCCTTCAGCATTATGTGGAACCAAAGAGTCGTTGATAGGTTTGACATTATTACAATATTGGAAGGGATTGAGGTCTCCACTTACCATTATCTCTTGCCCTTGATATGGAAATTTAAGGTATTGGTGATATGTTGAAGGAGCGGCCTGCATTTCATGGATCCATGGCCTTCCTAACAAAATATTATAAGTCAATTTTAGGTCCAAAATTTGACATATGGTCTCCTTTTGCATGGGACCAACTCTTATGGGCATAACTATGACTCCTCTTGACACTCTTTCTTCATCATCGTAGGCTTTTATGGTTATTTTTTTCTTTGGGTCAATAGCCTCCTCAGAAAATCCTAATGCTTTCACCAAGCTAAGGGTACAAATATTTAGGCCGGCACCTCCATCTATAAGGACTCTTTTCACCCTATGTTTATGGATCAACACCTCTATGTGTAAGGGAAGATTTTGAGGATGGTTAAGAGACATATCATCTTGCTCAGAGAATAATAAGAAATGAGGTGCAATTAGGTTTCCCACCATGTCTTGGAATTTTTCTACCTCCAAATTTAGAGGCACATTTGTTTCCAATAAGGCTTTTTCCAAAATATCCTTATGGATTGGTGATAGTTTGAGCAGCTCAAGAATAGATATTTGAGCGGGAATTCTTTGTAATTGGTCAACCAAGTTGTATTTTTTGGATGATGATGTGGAAGCTTGGTTTGATATCACCACTCTCAGAGCATTATTAGTTATGACAATTTTTTATGCTTGCCCCCTAGTGACAACATTGGCTGATTCTTCTCTTGACTTGCCTTTTATTATGATAGTATTTATGCTTTGATCTTCCTCTCTTAGAGTATTTATGGTATTATCATAAGTATGGGAAAATTTTACTTTCTCATTACCCTTCTTTTGACTTTGATTCGTATTGGATGACTCACCCTTTTCATGATTCAAAAAGGGGTTTTTGTAGGCCATGTGGTCCCCATTGTTTTGAGGTCCTTCAATTTTGATGGTGTTATTATCAATTAGACCTTGCACTAAGTGTTTCAATTTCATGCATTCATTGGTTGGATGACCCCTTTTTCAATGGTATTTACAATGATGAGAGTCATTCCACCAATATGGCTTGACTTTAGGTTCATAATTTGATATCTTAGGTAAGGTAATGACTTGACCATCCAAGAAGGTTCTTAGTACATTCTCCAAAGGTTCACCTAAGTAGATGAATTTTGTTTTGTTATACTTGGAGTTTGATTGTGACTTATCCCAAGTCTTATTGTTGGAAGTATTGGTTCATTGTTTTTATTAGAATTGTTGGAATTATATGGAGCTTTGCTTGCTTGATTAACATTGTTTGAAGGATTCACTCCATAGGGTATAATAAAAGGGGTAGACTTCAAGTTGTGTGACTCCACAACCCCATCATTCACAAGATTTTTATTGTTATTTTTATTCCATGATTTTGACTTATCATTGTGATTGTTAGACCCTTGATTATTGAAATATTTAGGAACATAATTATTGTTATTGATGTTGTTGTTATTATTATTGGATTTATTGTCTTTAAATAATTTAATCTCACCTCTTTTGACCAAAACATCTTCAATCTTAACTCCATTTTCAATAAATTTTTCAAATGTTGGAGTACATTGAAGTTGTAATCGATAGTTCATTTCCCCGGTCAAGTTATTGGTGAAGATATCCATTTTCTCTTTCTCAAGAATAGTTCATGGATACCTTGTGAAAATGGTCCTCCACCTTTGTAAGAATCCTAAGAAGGAATCTCCCTCTTTTTTCTTGGTGTCACATAACTTGATCATTGTGATCTCATGCTCAATGTTGTAAGAGTAATGGGTTATAAACTTTGAGGCCAACTCCTCAAAAGTCTTGATTCCTTGGGGTAGTTTTGAAAACCACTCCATTGCGGGTCCTCCTAAGCTTCTAGGAAAGAGTCTCATTAGGTACGTATCGTTATGCATGAACTCTATACTTAGGGCACAAAATTCCTTAAGTGATCCTATGGGTCTATTTTACCCATGTACTTATCATATTTAGGAAAAATGGTGTTGATCAGAAATGGCACCATAACTAAGCTTTTATCGAAAGGGAAAGGACACAAAGCTTCAATTGAGAAGGCCTTAGGTTCAGCTGCCTTCTTTAGGGTATCAATTTGTTCTTGAAAGGCCTTTATTTTCCTAGTCATAACACTCATTGGATCATCTTGCTGCTGGTTTTTCTTAAGTTGATCTATGTCAAAGTCATGAGGAAGCTTTACTCCCTTTTGTGCTAGGTTTAGGAAAAGGGTCTCCCTATCCCTATCTATTAACTTCTCCATAACCTCTAAGAAATCTAGGTCTTGGGAAGCCTTGTCAACTCTTTCTTCCAATGGATCCATTGGACCTTGGTTGGCATTATTGATATGAAGGTTACTTCCTTGTTGAAAAGTATGAGATGCTGAATTCCTATCCAAGTTGTCTAGTGGTTGTTCGAATAAGTTGGGAAAAAGGTCTTCTTGGTTGTGACCTTGAAATACACTTTGTACTCAATTTCATGTTCTTTTCTTTCCACAAGAATTCTATTTCCTTGTAATGATACTCTATATGCTTGAGATCACGTGGAAACCGGCATCCAACAATGGTTCATTTTTGGAATGATCCTTGATATTTAGAGTTGTTGATTTTATTATTGAAGAGATTTAAAAGATAAGATGATTTTAGATGGATATCTCTCACTTGCTTATGTCTTTCAAACACAGCAACCACACATTCAATTGTCTCTTTTACCCTTTTAAACACAAATGTTTGATGTATAGAACGTTGTCATGGGTTTTTCATAAGAAAGCACTTCAAGCACCTACCTTAGCACAATTTGGTTCGTAAACATGGCTCTACAAGGTGGTCTTTGCTACTTTATCAAGGTTTTAGTTTGGATTCCGTTGAAAATGGATTTTTAATCTTTCATCCCCCAAGTATGTTAACGGGCTTCCCACATGCACCGAGGTATGATTTTACGCAATCTGTGAGGACTACTAGAGGAAGTTCAAGAAATTAAATTCCTTTTGTCATGCACCCCATTAAGGATACATGCATTTCATTTTATAGTGGGTTGGATCCCCATGGCAAAAGTGAGAATATCCCACTTTGGGTTGTCCCTCTCACTAGCCTTGCTAAGGCAAATTCGGGAGGCAAGCCCACTAAATTTCTAGCATGTTCATGTAAAGCAAGAAATGAACTTAGTAGGACAAGTTTGGGAGTTTGGTTCACTCAAAGAGTGAAGAGCATATCCCTATTGCCTTCCTTTGTTCCACACAATCAAATACACAATGTTCTTTTTCAATCTCTTGACAAGGAGATTCTTATAATTGAAGTGTGAAATTCATTTCCTACTTTAACCTCAGCTTATATCAAATTGAATGCCACAATCTAAGAAAATGCAAGCTTGTTATATAAAAATACCTTATTCATAGCTAGCATAGGCTAGGGGAATTTTTGAGAAGATATTTGTAATTTTTTCACTCACCTTAATCATAGATCCATCCAATGAGCTTAAACTCCATCAAGTTAGTCAACACCACCAAACAAAGTGAGGGGAAACCACAATCCAATTGACAAAATAGAGATTTATGCAAAGAAACTTTGATTATTTTTTAATTGCAAATCTTTCAAAAAAGAATTTAAGGATCAAAGATCCAATTGAGAGACAAAAATTTTATTTTATAAGCATCCACTAAATCAAGGTATCTCTGATATACTTGACTATCCTCATCTTGTGTTTACTCAAGGACAGCTTTGAGATGTGCTTGATTCTCCTTTTTAATCCTCTTTGCAAGTATCTTTTCCTTTTGATTGTATCTGGATTCTGGCTTCTGTACCTTCAAATGTTTATTCATTAACTATCAAAACACAACATCAAAGAGTTAGATGACCGAATTTAATAATCTGAAATCAAATTATGACAGAAAACTATAGGCGACATTGTCCAACAAATACGCGATAGTAAATTTCTTGTAAGTGTGACTTTATTGTTAGAATGTGACACTTAACCGTATACCAAGCAACACAGAAACTTTATTAGGTGTAAGAAAATTACTTCAAAGCATGATTAATAATAGTCAAAGCAATAATGAATTAACTCAAAGTGAGAACAAATTAATGCAAAGCGTGAGATAAAAGGTAAGAGGCATGAGAAATTTATCCAATTATGGATCAAAGCTTCAGCATAAGCAATGACAAATTTTTGACCAACAACACTTTTTTTCTCATAGGCGTGACTCTTTCTATCAATTGCGTAGCAAATCTTTGACACAAGCGACAATGAATTGTCAATTCGCGACACTCCTTGGCTTGTAAGTGTGACTTTTTCTGGCAAAGGCAGGAACACTTTGTCACAAAGGCATGAATTATTTTTTGACATGTGACAATAGAATATCTGAGACAACAACAGAAAGATCAACTAGGTGTGAATAGTTAGCAAATAAGCATTGATACAAAGGTTTTAGGCATCATCAGATTACTTGCAGGCATGACTGAATGTGTTGTAGGCGACATTTGACCTGTTTCTTGCAAAAGTTCCATGGAAAATAGCAGATACAAGCATACAAAAATTGATCTAAATGATAAGATTGATAAATTGAGGCTCAAAGCCCCATGGTGGGTGCCATTTTGTATACAAATGAATGTATCTTCATAGGATTAGGGTTAATCATCAACAAATAAATGAAATAAGAACTAAATACAACCACTAGAGCAACTATTTCACAATATCAAAGATTAATTGAGCATCCTATGGCTCTCTAATTAGAATGAAAAATGAGGAAGCTCTCAGCAAGCTCTCACTAATGATAGTTCTAATATGAGAATGACAATGATAAGACTATGCTAATGCTAAACAATTATCAATATGAAATACTAAAATTGCTCTCAAAATGCTTTCTAAATTCAAATTGCAAGAGGTTTGATGCAATTCTCAGATAGGTGGTTGATGAATTATAAAGGATTTTAGCCTCCCTTTTATAGATTTTCCCAGTGTGAGGGGGTGTGGTTGCATTTGATCATGATTGAGTTGGGGTTAAGGTTTTGGTTCCACCCTTTGAAGACAAAGCAAAGTTTGTGTCCTTAAAGCTTGGGACAAGTAGACAAGATGGATGGCTAAGATTCTCTTTCACTTTGAGTGAATAAGATTCAATTTTGGCTTGATCCATGTGAATGCCTTTCCTTCAATTTCATTGGTTGCTTGATTTTCCTCTCCTTTTGGTTTGTTGAGAGTAATTGATTTTAATTAATTGATTTAATTGATTTTCTTTAGCCATGCACCCCTTGAATGGGTTGAATTAATTTAATCCAAGACTATACAATTAATTAAATTAATTGTATTTTGATTTGATTGCATTTGATTAAAATGCTCTCAATTTTGATTTATCTTGAATTAGAACTTGATTTTCATCTTGATTGACTAATTAGGTATTGTGACTCAATTGATTCAATTGTATCCTTGATTTGCTTTGAATTATTGCGAAATTGTCTTTGTTCATTTTTAGGTGATTACACTAATTTCTATTATAGATATATAATATATAGTAATGATACAATTTATATTATCACTCCACAAGAAGAACAACTTAGTTTGGATGGAAGGCCCTCTTGGGTGGACATCTTGGGCTCCGGTGTTTGAAGATGTTCTTCACTAGCTATCTATCTTTGTTATTTTTGAACTCGTTATACTATACTATGGTTAACTTTTGGTGTCGAGGCTTGACCTCATCCCTTTGTTTGTACTCGGTGATACTTTGTTTTTGGTTTTGATCCCTCTATCTTTAATATAAAAATTTATATTATCACAAATATTATATCTATATTATATTAACTTTAATGTGTACTAATTACATGTTGTACTTTTTATTAGTACTCTTCGCTTGTGATTATTTTTATCATCAATTAGGGTTTGATAATTGTGTTCATGATAAGGTATTGCAAAAATATCATTTCCCTTTGAGAAAAATTGGTTATCTAAATCCTATTATGGCCTTTCATTTAGCTAATTTGCATATTTTTATGGTTTTATCAATTGTAATAGAAAGTAAAATGTAATGCTTTTATGAATAATAATCCTAATCATCTTGAGAGGATTATAATGTTACATAGAAAGAATTACATATAATGACAATCAATTTTCAACTAACTTTCTAATAAAACGTTTCCTACACAATTGGTTAATAGTCTTTACACCGTCATATATTTTTTAAATTCTTGGAAATATAATCAATCCCTCAAATTATTTACATAATTCATCCTCCCTACACACATACTTACCATATCAAATATTCTATTAAAATAAATTAAACTGTAATTTTAATATTCAAATTAAAAGTATTTAAAATAATAAAAAAAGCATAGATCTCCTTACAAAACTATTCCAATCAATTGAAATATGAAATTTATCCTAAAATAGAAATTGCTTAACGCTAACCATGATCCTACTATAATAGTAAGATCATAAACCATAAAACATAATTTTAACCCTATCAAAACCCTAATTCTAACCATGATACTAACTATCATGTAAACCCTAACTATTATATGTTATTTATTATTTAATAAATTCACTTAAATATCTAATAATAACATATAAAATTAAATAGGTAGAGTTTGTGATTGTGTTAGTTATCATTATTTATGCAATATATTCAAATTGTATTTAGTATATTCAATGCAATTAATTAAAACTTAAAATTCAATACAATTGAAATTATAAAAAATTGATTAAAAACAATCAAAATCTAGAAAAATAATTAATTGAAATTGAAAACTAATAATATTTTTATATAAATATCTAGTAAACTAATATGATGTCAGGAAATAAATATATACAATACTAATATCTTATTTATTATTAAAATAAATAAATATATAATTAAGCATTGAAATATATTATATTTATTATTATTTTAATAATGTGAACTTTTGTAGACAAGAATAAGTAAAAAAATTCAAAGTAAGAGAATTAAATATATATTCTACAACTCAAAAAAAAATCTTACAAAATATTTTCATTATGTTTCCATATTTGCTAAGTACAACAAATAGCATTAAAAACTTCACATGTGAAATAAAAAAGTGAAGTGAAATCTCCCTCGAAAATGGGCAAAAGAGTGGTGGTAATAAAGAAACCTGCAAAAGGAGGAAGACATATATTGGCAAATGGGGAGGACAGGAAGTTGGAACGATGAACCGTGGGCAAGATGAAAATGACATCGAAATTAAATGCAA
The DNA here is from genome assembly GCA_027943335.1 of Chamaecyparis obtusa. Taxonomy (NCBI): domain Eukaryota; kingdom Viridiplantae; phylum Streptophyta; class Pinopsida; order Cupressales; family Cupressaceae; genus Chamaecyparis; species Chamaecyparis obtusa. The sequence goes on from BSBK01001448.1 coordinate 1,121,321, forward strand.
AATAAACAATTGAGATTAATTCAATCATCTTGCATGTGTACGGATGCAAAATAGACCTCAAATTTATTTTTTGCTCCTCTCTTTCATATAAGAAACCCCTTCGGGGTAACAAGTTGAGAGGATGGACAAAATAATATTTACTTGACATTTAGCACGAGTGTAAGAAAATGTGTAATGGAGGTGGGTCTGTGTGCAAGGACTTTACTAACTTATTGTTAGGCTGTCACAAGTAGGTAGATACAAATCAGTTCAACATTTGAAAAATTGGGTTCAATTCTCTCTCCTTTTTTTTAAAACAGTGGATCCAAATGTAAGGATGATATAAAAGAACACATTGACATTTAGGGGAAAGAAGAAAAATCATGAGTTAACCAAACACTTATATGCTCTCACTTCTTTCATCCAACGCCTTCTGTCAACTAGTAAATAACCTCATAAGGGTACCTCTAATGCACTGCCAATAGGAGGAATTAATGCTAAACAACTAGAATAGGTCAAGAGGTTTTGAGTGATAAAATTAGCTATCAATGTTTGGGTGATCCATGCTAGAATTCAATGTTCCATATTTATTGAATAAGGTCTATGAGCATATGCTAATTTAGAAAATAAACAATGTACCCTTTGTATCATTTTTTTTTTTAAAAAGGAATGGGTAAATTAGAACTCATTTCTTAGTGATTAGGTGATATTTTGAAAATCTAGCTTTCTCTGTTGGTGAAAGGAGTTATCAAAAACCATATAGAAAATCAGGTAGTTGATTGGAAGGAAATGGTCAATTGGAAATTGTTTATACTATAAGAATCAAGCAAAAAGATAAGAAAAACCATCACAAAAAATTCGGTTACCCCTAGATCTCTCTATATTGATTTCAACACCTGAGGACTTAATATTTACAAAGAAGAGGGGTGCAATGTTAGAAAGTAAAGTCCACCAAGATAACTGAGAGGGGGGTGAATCAATTATTAGATAAAAACAACTTGTATTAACTTTATTATATCTAAAACATGTAATCAACATAAACAACCATAGAAAGATTTAACCATATACAATGACACCAAATTTGTTAACTAAGGAACCTCTTGATCAGAGAGTAAACCCCAGTGGGGATGGTACCCACAAAATATGTACCACTCTCTATGATCCAATCAGTTTTCTTTTCAATTTGTGACACTAAAGCTTTTTCTTCTTTAACTTCACTTTCATAATTTTCTTCTTTTATTGCAACAAATCCTATATCATCACTCTCATTATCACTCCCACTTAAGAATTTCTCAATATTGGCTTCAAATTATTCATCATTAGAATAATAATATTCTTTAGGTATTATAGGATTATAATTATTCTTATATTTCTTCACTCTCTTAGGACATTTAGATGCAAAATGACCATATTCATGACATGTCCAACATTTAAAGATTTTCTTACCTTTTGGTTCTCTTTTCACGAGCAAGGCAATTCCTTCTTTGATCTTTCTATCTTCTTCAGTCTTAGATCTATTGTTGGTGGCATAATCTCCATTAACACTCACACTTCTTGACAAGGTATTGTCAAGGGCGAACACTAAGTGCCCTAAAGACTATTTCAATCCTAGGTAAATCTCCAAATTGTTTCAAACTTATCTTTGATGCTTCTAGTCTTCCAAGAACAGTCTCTCTAGTAAACTTCTAAGCACAAGGTATGACCTGTTCAATCATCTACGTTATCTACTTAAATGTTGGAGTCAAGGTTTTCAAGATCTTCCATATAATTTCATCTTCATCTTTATTCCCTTCACATGTATTTATACCTCCAACATTCTCTGATATTATACTAGGATAGATTCTAACAGATTCATCTTCCATCATTTTAGCTTCTTGAAATAAACATATCAAATTTTGTAATCTAATTCTTTTAGCATGTTTATCACCTTCAAAAGTATATTCCAAAGCTAACCAAATTTCCTGAGATGTCTTTAAATTTTTTACCTGACTATATTCATTCTTAGGAATAACTAACAAAAGTTGTTCTTAGCAAGTATGTTACACCTGAATAGATCTCTTTCTTTTTTAGTGTAATCTTCAATTTGTCTTCTTCAATGATAGTTTTTTCATTCTTTGTAATCAACCAATATCTTGGCCCTAAACATAGAAGATGTGTCTTCATCTTCTCTTTCTAGTTTTCATAGTTAACTCCATCAAACTTAAGACTTTCTTTTCTGAAATAACTCACCGTGGATCTCCTTAAGGTTTTAAAATTTTCTTTCAAGGACCTATCACTCTAATACCAATTGTTATAAAGTAAAGTCCACCAAGATAATTGAGAGGGGGGGTGAATTAGTTATTAACTTTATTAGATCTGAAACATGTAATCAACATAAACAACAACCATAGAAAGATAACCATACACAATGACAAAAAATTTATTAACTAGGAAACCTCTTGATCAGAGAGTAAGCCTTGGTGGGGATGGTACCCACCAAAGATGTACTAATATGAAAATTTCTTGTGAGAGGATGGACCCTGTTAGGAGTCTTATTAAATACATTCAGTACATATAGTCCATGTTAGGAGACTTTGAATCCCTATGTGAAGATTCTAACCCTGTTAGGAGTTAAGGAAGACATAAGGACCCACTGTCCAAATAGCTTCAGGGGCAAGATCACTGAACACACTGTCCAACTAATCTTTGTATTATTTGAATAAAATAATACCAAGAATTACTAATCTCAACAACTTCTCTTCTCCTCTTTGACTGTGCCAAAACCACACCAAATGCTTCACCAGATCTCAGTACCAGATCTTCTCACTTCATATCACACATCAATCCCTTAGACCACTAATTTGTATTATACAACTCTCACTTTTCAATCAAAGAAAACAATCCTTCCTTTATACCATGCACAATATTTCATAATTGAGTTGGCCAATTAAGCTTAACCAATTACAAAATATAAAACATCACATGTTACATAATATCTCCATAATCACATAAAAGTGTCGACTCACATACTCAATAAATCATCACACATGAAACCTCTAACTATGATGACTCATCCCTGGGTCACTTCCGTAATATATTCAAGCTCTTTATAACTTCACTTGACCAAATTATATCCATGTAAGGAGATATAACCAGATTATCACAAACCGCTTCTCAAGAACATTGTCAAAATATAGTTTCCATTAGATTACTCATAACTAACACAAATACTTAAATTTTTGTATGCACTCTTAACCATGATATTAGGACACCATACAAAAAAATTACTCAACTCCTCATAACCTCATCTAAAATTTTCCATGTGTACTAATCCAAACTATGTATATGCTACTTTGCTAATCTCTAGTATAATCAATGTGTTGACATCAATGACAAACATAGTCATGAATGAAACATGTGAATGCTCCAGAAATGGTAGAATAATCCCCCATAGGACATATTCAATATTCATTCTAGCATGAAAATTTTTTACAAAAAATGTAGTTCTAATGAAGAAATGAAAGATGAATTCTTATTGGCCAGTGTAGGGACACTGTCTCTAGGAAAGATAAAATATATTTTAGTTATTATTACTAGTATGCAACATAATATGAATCATGTAACACAAGTAGTGGTAGAGGTGGGTCAGGATATTCACAAACATAGGATTTGAGTTAACATAACCACATATATGTCTTCAATGCTCCAAGCTTACATAAAATAGATAAAGAGGATGAAGATACTATTAGAATAACTAAGAGGGGGGGTGAATCAATTAGATTAGTTATCCTATAGTCCCAAATAAAAAGATGTACCTTATCGAACAATTCCAATAAATTATGTAGCTTAGTAACATAAAATATCAATTTGTCTGTTCTTTTACCGATTACCAGTTAATAACTAACTGTGACTACTAACCAAATCAAGTATGCAGTATGTAAAGTATGATAACAAAAAAATCATTACAAATAACACATAACATAATGATTTAACATGGAAACCCAATTAAGGGAAAAACTACCTGGGACCAGTAACCCAAAATAATTCACTCTTCTGAAGTGAGCTCGGTGAAGAGCCAACCTTGTTAAAGGTTACAAACACACTATTAAGTGTGACTTTGTTAGAGGATTTAACACTAACAATTAAATTTTGACTAGCATTCACTATGGGGTCAAAAAGATAACAATGTACATTCTCTGAATGACATAGGGAAAAATATAAGACTGTTAAGTCCACTCGGTTAAGAGATTTTCTAAATCAATGGTTAAACTGATATAGTATGATCTGATTCAAATACAACTCAATTATAGATATTCAGGTCTATGCTAAGCCCATAAAAATCCTCTGATCAATAATCAAATTCACTTCTTCAATATTCTTCAACTTACTGTCACTTGGTAAATAGTTCTCTGACACTCAGTTGTCTCTGTAGTTTGGATCTTTCAATAACTAATCTAATTAGGCATGCATCAATAGTCTTCACATGATATCTCTGTAGTCTTCTTCCTCCAGCATAGTTTCAATAATGAAACTCATGTCTCTTAAATAGACAAGTGAACCATTTTCATTTCAGCCATTAGATTTTTCTTCTTAATCTCCTTCATCCATTTTGCCTCTTAGACCTCCATCGAAAGATGTGTCATTAACATGTTTTAATCTCAACCTTTAGATCTTCTCCAAATTTTGTCAAGCGTGCATCTCATAAAAAACTTAATCCTTAACCTCAAAATCATAATAGTATCCAACTCATCATAATCTGTCGGTTGTTCTTAGCATTTAATGTTTTCATCCACATTTAGTTAATACAAAAATGAGTCAGTGATAACTAGTTAAACTAGCTTGATTAATATTGTCAGTCAGTATACACTGCACTGGCTCGGTGTATACAGAAAAATTCAATTACCGACCACATTGTCTTGTTCAATTTCAATTCTTTTCTTCATAACATATTAATGCAACATAATCAAATCAACAGTATGGAGACATAGACTCATCAATAAGTTACCTAATGTTTTCCTTATCCTTATCTATCATATCCATCTTTTTCTTCATGTAGATATCTCAATTCTTCATCTTTTCTTCCTTCATAGATGTTCAGATGTTTGTAACTAACATGATAAGTACTGTCAAGATTAGTTGACTTCAATGACAACATATTGACTGATTTAATCATCTTACATATCATTATAGTGCTTGGTGATATCTAATCATTGATTCTTTAGTTCATTCAGATATTCAATCATTTGTATTTCATCAATCTCTCCCTTTGGCATTGATGGAAACACAAGCAATATGAAAATATGTCATGCACATACCAAACATGTATTCTACAACTATGTAAGAAAAATGTTGTATCTCAGTAAGAATTTGATATGTTTAATTACTACAAAACATAACAACATTACAAGTGCAAACTCTCCGTGTGGATTTGATATTTTTAGCTCTCTGATTCCTTTTGTTCTTAGCAACAAATATTCAAGTCTCTCTCTTTTTGTGTGTTCCTTTCTGTGTGTTCTCAGTAACTGATTTATTATGTAACTCTCTCTAGTTTCATATTCATTCTCTCCCTTTGACAACAATGCCAAAGAAAACATACAAACAGCTTTGCAACAACCAAATATTCTCTATTGTTTAGTTCATATCATGTACCTTCAATGAATATATAAGAAAATTTATGTTCTAGCTTCTCTAATCTTTGATGACCTTAGACATAATCCAAAGTGTGAGCTATGTACATCAACATGAATGATCTTCTGATAAGTGTAGGTTGATGCAACCTCCCGATCACCTTAGTGACTGATAGATAGGGGATGGACCCCAAGTCTAGTTCACAAATATTCAAATGTGTCCTTTAGTAATGGTTTAGTAAAGATGTCAGCAAGTTGTTCCTTAGATGTTACAAATTCCAATTGTACTTTCTTCTCTTGAACTTGTTCCCTCAAATAGTGATACTTAATAGATATATTCTTTGTCTTCGAATGCATCACAAGATTCTTAGAAATATTAATAGCACTAGTGTTGTCATAATATATAATCACTGGGTCAGTGATTACCTCATTCATTCCTTTCAACACTTGTCTAATCTAGGCTATATTTGAACAATTTGCAGTAGCACAAACATACTCTGCTTCAGCCGTGGACTTAGAAATGCATGCTTGTTTCTTGCTAATCCAAGTTACAAGCCTTTCCCCTAAAAATAATGCTCCATCATTTGTGCTCTTCCAGTCATCTATGTTTCCAGCCTAATCTGCATCAGTGTAAAATTTCTATTCAAATTTCTCTTCTAATGCATACCATAATCCATACTCCTCTATTTTCTTCAAGTATCTTAAGATTCTCTTTACAACAACCATATGTGAATCTTTAGGATTGGCAGAAAATCTTGCCATAGTCCCCACTGCATGTGCTATATCAGGCCTACTATGTACTACATACATCAGTTTACCAATCATAGATCAATACAAAGTTTGATTTACCTTGGTAGATTCATCATCTTGTCAATTTACAACCAGTCACCATCAGCGTTCCCACAGGTTTAGCATCTTCCATGCCAAAAATTTTCAATACTTCTTTAATGTATTTTGATTGTGTAACATAGGCAAGCAATATTCAAACTCCTTCCAATATAGCAATAGGTGAAAAGGTTTCACCATAATCAATACCTTCTTCTTGTGCATATCCCTTGCAAACAAGTCTTGCCTTATTCCTTGTAACTTCTCCATTCTCATTCAGCTTATTTTTGAAAATCTACTTATTACCAATAACATTCTTATCTTTCGGTCTAGGCACTAAAGTCCATGTCTTATTCTTTTCAATTTGTTCAATCTCCTCATTCATAGCATTTATCCATTCCTCATTTTCAAGTGCATCCCTAACATTCTTTGGTTCAAACTCACAAACTAAGCATGTGTTTTGTCTCAACTTAGTTTAGGCCATCATGCCAACTTGCTTATCTCCAATGATTTGGTTCTCAAGATGGTGTCTTCTAACAAATCTTGTCAGCACTTGATCTCTCCTCTGCTGATCATTTTATTTAGATACAGTTTCTTGCTCAGTAGCTTCTTCCTAATTCTCAGTTTCCATTTGTTGATGCTCAATTTCATTTTCCTGATGCTCGGTAGACTCAACCTGCAACTTTGGTAGATACTCTAGATCTTCAACATAAGTGAACCTATCATAGTCTTTCGGCCCCTTCATGCTTTCCACATCATTCTTATCAGCAAACTCATCAACTTTAACATTATTACTTTATGTCATCTTATTAGTAACCTTATTCAGACATTTGTAAGCTTTACTTTTAGTAGAATATCCTACGAATATTCATTCATCACCTTTAGAGTCAAATTTTCCATTCCTTTCATCTTTCAGAATATAACACTTGCTACCAAAAAATCTGAAATAACTTACACTCGGTTTGTATCCAAACCATAACTCATAAGGTGTCTTGTTTGTATCCTTCTTTAGTTGTACTTAGTTTAGGACATATATAGTTGTGCTAACTTCATTTTCCTGATGCGTGGTAGACTCAACCTACAACTTCATTTTCCTGATGCTCGGTAGACTCAACTTGCAACTTTGGTAGATACTCTAGATCTTCAACATAAGTGAACCTATCATAGTCTTTCGGCCCCTTCATGCTTTCCACATCATTCTTATCAGAAAACTCATCAACTTTAACATTAGTACTTTATGTCATCTTATTAGTAACCTTATTCAGACATTTTTAAGCTTTAATTTTAGTAGAATATCCTATGAATATTCATTCATCACCTTTAGAGTCAAATTTTCCATTCCTTTCATCTTTCAGAATATAACACTTGCTACCAAAAAATCTAAAATAACTTATACTCGGTTTGTATCCAAACCATAACTCATAAGGTGTGTTGTTTGTATCCTTCTTTAGTTGTACTTAGTTTAGGACATATACAGCTGTGCTAACTTCCTCTCTCAAGTATCTTGTGCAACATTCTTTTCTATCATCAATGTTCTAGCACAATAAACAATAGATTTATTTCTCCTTTCAGCAATTCCATTTTGTTGTGGTGTTCTAGGTGCAGAAACCTATCTTTTTATACCATGCTCATTATAGAAGTTAGTGAATTCATCAGAAATAAACTCACCTCCTCTATCAGACCTTAACCATTTCAATACCTTCCCAGTTTCTTTTTCTATGTTAGCCTTATACCATTTAAATATTTTGAATGCCTTATACAATCTAGTATAGTCATCAACAAACAAAATAACGTATCTATTTCCATAGTATCTTTGAGTTCTCATGGGACCACATAATTCGGTGTGAACCAAATCCAAAATTCCTTTAGATGAGTAGTCCTTACTTTTAAAACTAGATTTTGTCATCTTTCCTTTCTAATATTGTTGACACATAATATGATCATGTTTGGTTAGGCTAGGAAATCCTCTAACTTTTCTCCTTTTACTGATTTTAATCATGTTATCAAAATTTACATGACATAACCTCTTATGCCATAACCATGCATCTTCATTTCTCACTAGTAAACAAGAAGTATTAGCATAGTCAAGATAAAATAAGTTACCTTTTGATTGTCCTTCCTATTCCAACAATATTTCCATTTTCATCATATATATTTACCTTCTTGCTTTCAAATTCCACTTGGTGACTTGAGTTATTAAGCTATACCACACTCAACAAATTGTAATTCATTCATTTTACCCAATATGCATTATCAAATATAATTTTATCATTCAGTAGAATAGATACTTTTCCTTTAACCATACAAGGTGTGTCATTACTCATTTTCATTGAACCTCCATTATAATGCTCAAGATGATCAAACATATCTTCATCACTAGTCATGTGATGTGTAAAGCCACTATCAATGATCCAAATATCATTTTTACTAACTTTAGAAATAAGTGTTGTTTCTACATACTTTTCATCCTCTTCAGAATCATCTTTCATTGCAACAAACACTACCTCAATGTCATTATCAGTGTTGGTGTCAGTGTCCTTATCTACAACCAAATAACATTCCTTTTTTCCCTTATCTTTTTTATCTTGGATGTCTCTCTTGTAGTATCGATAACCTCTATTATTTCATCTTCCATAGCTTCCATCACCAGATCAGTCTCTATCATTTTCTTCCTCTTTCCTGTTAGGACATCTAGTAGCAATATGGCCAGATTCTTTACAATTTAAAAAAGCTAAAGGTAACTTTCCCTTATATCTAGATTTACCTTTCAGCAGTCTCTGGGCCATAAGAGCTTCAAGTTCATCAAGATCATCATCAGTATTACTATCACTTTCATTCCTTATATTATGTTTACTACTAGATTTACCAATCTTCATAGAAGACATAAAAGAAGACTCAACACTCAGTACCACAGTATTATCAAAATATTTTAGCTCAAAATTTGTTAACTTTCCAATCAGACTATCAAGAATAAGAGTGCTACCAGCTGCAGTGATAGGGAGAGGGGATGAACTAATCACTAGTTCATGCTACTAGTCTTCCACTGAGACTGAAGGTGTCCTCCCAAATCACCTACTAGACCTATAGGATCATCACTCTTCTTGTGATCCCCTAATCCAAACCTCACTCTTCTATCTTGTGCAAACTCCAATCTTTTCCAACTCCTAGTTCCTCATCCTTGGTGAGGAACACACTAGGATCCTTAACTTTCTCTAAGGTCTAACTACTCAAAACTCTCCAAGATTCTTTCATGGTCATGGAGATGTTTTAAAACCTCCCAATGCACTATTTCCAATGCTTAAGACAAGCCTATGCATTGATCTTCCTTACCTATTTCAAGATTTGGCACCAAAATAGGGCTACAAGGAAAGTGCCCCAATTAGCCCTCCTACTCCAAGAAATCAGTGAATAACTCAAAACCCCTCCATTAACCACTCCAAAATTTATTCAAAGACTCCTATTCATTCATCTAGGTCTCAAATATTTTTGAGGTCTTAGGCCTCCAAACGATTGTATAGTACCCTAACTCAAAATGAGGGTTTTCAAGGGTTTTTAGGCCTTTCCTAAGTCTATTAGGTTCTCAGCTTAGTTTGATGCCTTCCACGATTGATATGAACTCTTCCTTCTTACCAAGGGACCTTAAATCATCCCTCTATCCACTCCATGCCTACATTCATCCTCATCTTCACAACCCTACAGTCTTGAAGCTCTCTAACTTCACTCTTCCCTAAGCAGGCAACAACTGGCTCACCTAGGGCAAGAGGTTAGAAATAGCTCTAGTGATTTTTAGGGCCCTTCCACCTTCATGTGACAAGTACATGATGTACACTCACTATCCCCAAATTTTTTTATTGATTCTACAATGGGATAGTGAGCTACATGCTTCACAATGCCAACTTCCTAAAATAGGATAGAGAACTGGCAAAACAAAGAGTATTTACAAACTTGAAATAAAAACTCACACACACCTAATCTAATGAATCCAATATACTTTACAAAAACAAAAATACAATTCCAAATGATTATAGTAATAAAATTAACACAAAGATGCTTTCATTAGCTCTCTGTCAAGCTTTACACACACAAATTTCCTTCTCCAACACACTGTCCATACAAAAAAACACACACTTATGGCAATATTAGGGTTTTTTAGACTTATATATGATCTCCTAGGTCTGTGGGATTCATCATTAGGTTTTCTATCAGACCATGAGTCAAATCCACCATTTCAAGAAGTGGTTGCAGAATGTTGTTGAGCAACATTTACAAAAATGTAAAGTTGCACTTTGCAATTTTTACAACTTTTGCCAAATAAGCTATTTCTTAGCTCCTTAAGGCTAAAGAATCTTCCTAGGTGACTCCTAGGTATTGAATTCTTGAGTTGAACTCCAAATAACTTAAAAAGTCCTAAATTGACCTCTATCATCATAGTATGACTTCATTCCAAGGAGTATTAAACTAGCCTTGAGGCCTATCCAAAAGAACTTCTAGGACCTCTAACCTCATAGCTAACATTTCCAATCACTTAAACTAGTCCTCAGACCCTTATTTCATTTACAAAGTTCACTAAGAGAATGACACAACAAAATTTCAAATGGTGAGTGCCCTTTTCTGTTTGGGTGCCCCTGCACCATACTCCCCACCTGAAAAGCTAAGTCCCCTCGAGAGACAAGAGGTGGAGATCCACTCACTTGAACTTGAACTGGTTCTCAGGGATCTGAATGGCCTCTGATTCTAGTTGTTCTTTCCACTTTATTAGGTTTTCTTTATAAGTACCATGCCAGGTCTTTGCTTGAACCTAGGAGTCTAGTATCTTCTCTACTTGTAGTTTGGGTTTAGGAGGTAGAGCTTCTACTTGTGCTTATTCCTTATCCTCCCACACATTTTGATCCATCTTAGTGAGGGGTCCCCTATACTTGACTTGGTTTGCAACATTGAAGATAGGAGAGATAGCTAGGTCATTAGGAAGCTCAACTTTGTAAGCATTTTGCCCATACTTGGCCAGTATAGGTCATGGACCAATTCTCCTCATTTGAAGATTTGTGGGAACTCCTTTTTCCATTCTTACCTTATTTAGGTGGACCATGACCAAGTCCCCTACACCAACTGTACCTCTCTTCTCTTGAGATCAACTTTATCCTTTAATTTCTTGGTGTTTTCAGTGAGGGCCTATTTTACTTGATCATGTACTTCTTTCATTGACTAACTGAAATCTTCAGCATAACCACTATTAGGAACTTGATTTCCCAAATTTCTCATTTCACATACACCCCTAGGATGTATCCTATATACAATTTCAAAGGGACTTTTTCCAGTAGTTCTATTAATGCTGCCATTGTATGCAAATTCTGCTTGGTAAATAACTAAGTCCCAAGTCAAACCATATTCTTTGGTTAAGCACCTTAGTAAATTACCAAGTGTCCTATTGACCACCTCTATTTGGCCATTAGTCTAAGGGTGGTAAGCTAAACTAAATGCTAGATTGGTTCCTAGCCTTTTCCATAAGGACCTCCATAAGTGTCCCATAAATTTTCTATCCCTGTTAGAAGCAATGCTACTTGGCAAGCCATCCTCTTTGAAAAACAAATAAGCAATATGGCTTGCATCATGAGTGACCTTACATGGGATAAAATGACTCATTTTACTTAATCTATCTACTACCACATAGATGCTATCAAATCCACTCTTTTTCCTAGGCAAACCAAACATAAAATCCATACTTGCACATTCCCATGGTCTACTTGGTATTGGAAGAGGCTGATAAATTCTTGCATTGGTAGAAGTTCCCTTTTCTCTTTGACATATGATGCATTGTTCTACATAGGTTCTGACATCTCTCTGCATTTTAGGCCAATAATAGTACCTTTGAACCAACTTTAAGGTCTTGTTCAAGCCAAAATGGCCACTCAAACTTCCATTATGTTTTTCTTGAATGAGGTTCTCCCTCATGGACCCTCTAGTAACACACAACTATCCTCCTTTAAAGAGAAATCCATTCTATAATGTAGTTTCTGAAAACTCACCATGAAAGTGATTAAGATGATCTTGGCACACCTTGTATGCCTCTGCAAAATCTTCATCTGTCTGATACAACCCCTTGAAATTATCCACTCCTATGCTTTGTAGTTGGATTTCTTGAATAGTGAGTAGCCTTCTACTCAAAGAATCTACTAATTTATTGAGCTGCCCCTTCTTGTGTTTTATGGTGAAAGTGTATGACTACAATTAGTCCACCCACTTTACATGCCTATGACTCAACTTGTCTTGGGAGTTGAGAAAGCTTAAAGCTTGGTTATCAGTGAACACTACAAATTCCTTGGGCAAAAGATAATGTCTCCACTTCCTAAGGGATTGAACAAAGGCATATAATTCTAAGCCATAGGAAGAGTATTTTTATTTTTTGCATTTAGCTTCTCACTAAAGAAATCCACTAGTCTATTACTTTGACTTATCACCCCTCCTACTGCTATATTACTAGCACCACACTCTATGGTAAAGAGTTCATCAAAAGTTGGCAACCTTAGAATAGGCTTAGTAGCTACCTCCTTTTTCAATGTTTCAAATCCCTTATCTACTGCTGGTGTCCACACAAATTTGGTTTTCAATCCACCTTTGATAGTATCCATCATGGGAGCACATATCCAACTAAAGTTCCTGATGAACTTTCTATAGTATTGGGTTAGGCCATGGAAAATCCTCACTTCACTTGCATTCTTGGGAGTTGGCCAACTTATTATGGCTGCAACCTTAGATTCATTCATCTTGAGATCTCCTTGAGATAGAACAAAGCCTACACAGACTAGCTCCTACTTCATAAAATCACACTTATCTAGATTGATGGTTAGGTATTCCTCTTTCAACTTGGATAACACAATATTGATATGCATTAAGTGTTCCTCTTTAGTCATACTAAAAATTAAAATATCATCCAAATAGACTTCCACAATCTTAGTTGTGAAGTCTTTCAACACCTCATTCATGAGCCTCATGAATGTACTTGGAGCATTGGAGAGGCCAAATGGCATAACTAGCCATTCATAGAGTCCTTCAATGGTTTTGAAAGCTATTTTCCACTCATCTCCCTCCTTTATTCTGATTTGGTGATAGCCACTTTTATGGTCTATCTTGGTGTAGTACTTAGCCCCTCCTAGGAAGTCCAGTAAGTCTTCAGTCCTAGGTATTGGAAACCTATACCAGATTGTAATCTTGTTGATGTCTCTAGAGTCTGTACACAACCTCCATGTTCCTCCTTTCTTGGGTGCAAAAATAGTAGGCACAACACATGGGTTGATGCTCTTCCTTATCAACCCTTGATCCATCAACTCTTGCACTTGACTTGCAACTTCTCTATTATGTTTAGAAGTCATCTTGTAAGGTGCTTTGTTTGGAAATGATGCCCCTAAAATCAGGTCTATTTGGTGACTAATTGCTCTCTTGGGTGGTAGGGTTGCAGGTGTACCATCTGACACAATCTCCTTGAACTCCTTAAAAATCTTCTACACTTCATGAGGTATGTCTGCCTTCTTGTTCTCTGCTTCCTCCTTGGGTTTTACCACAATGGCATATCCCACTCCTTCTGCTTTCTCAAGGGTTCTCATGAACTCCTTCCCTTTCAACATCAGCACATTGCACCCACTTCCTTAACTATCTGGTTCAAGAAGTGACTAAATTTTGTGACTCACTCCATCCTTTAGAAAGGTGTATGAGTTTTGTTCACCATTTTTCATGGCCTTCCTATCAAGTTTCCATGGCCTACCTAGTAATAGGTGATAGACATCCATTGAAAAAACATCACACAAAAGCTTGTCTTTGTAGCCTCCTATGGTGAACTCAATCCATGCTTGTTCATTAACCAAGACATGTTGCCTCTTATTTAACCAAGTGAATTTTTAGGGAGTGCTATGAGGTATCTTGGGGATCTTGAGTTTAGTTATGGCTTCTTCTTATATGATGTTATCAGTAGACCCTGAGTCTATGATAACCTTGCAAAATTTCCCCATAATCTTACACCTTACCTTGAAGAGTGACTTCCTTTGCTTGGGCTCCTCCTTGACTAGTTCTCTATTCAGTATCCTCTTCACCATCAAATTCTCACCACTCTCTGAATCCAATTGGATATTAGGAGACGTCACACTTGAAGTATCTTCATGCACATATGCCACCTTCTTCTCCCCTTGTGAAGTTGATCCTTTCTCAGGACATCTATAGGTCAGATGCCCTAATTGCTGACAGTGATAACACTTCATGGTAGCAAAATAGGATGGTCCCCTTCTTCCTAGTGATCTACCTCTTCCTCAAAATCCTCTAACTCTACTTGAAACACCTCTTTGATTGGTTTCTCCACTTTGTTCAGTCAGTTTGGACTCACCTTGGGGTCTTCTATCAGTAATTCTACCTCCATAGCTTCCCCTATGTCCTCTGCCATCTCTACCTCTTCCTCTATTCTTTGAGGTCTGGTCCTGCTTCCTCTTTACTTTCTCTTCCACCTTTAGAGCTATTTGGTAGCATTGATGGATTGGTTTAGGAGTGACAAGACTCATGTCTTCCTGAATGGACCACTTAAGACCATTCAAATATCTTACCAATCTTATGCTTTCATCTTCCACCACCTTGGACCTTAGGCATAGTTTTTGAAATTCTTCAGTGTAGGAGTGTACATCCATCTCCTTCTACCTAAGATTTTTCCTTCTCCTATGAATTTTTATTTCATAGTCATCAGGGACATAAGATTTCTTGATTTTAGCCAGCATCCCTTTCCAAGTAACTATGGGGCTTCTTCCTTCCTTCTCTCTTTCAGTTTGGACAAACTTCCACCAAGTTAAGGCTGAGCCTCTCAACCTTGAATTTTCCACCTTCACTTTTTGAGCATTAGAGACACTATCACATTCAAAATGGTTCTCCATACCTTCTATCCAATCCATGATGAGATCTAGATCCATCTTTCCACTAAACAGAGGAATGCCTTCTAAAGCCTTGCTATTGATTGCCTTTAGTGCCTTCAAAAAAGGTTCCTCCAGTATGATAGGGTCTAGTGTTGGAGATTCTTCCTCCAACTCAATCTCATTTTCTTTGGCTTCTTGCTCTTCTTTTTCTTCCATTTTGTCCTTGACTCTATCTACCTTGTCTTGGACATCATTCAATATCTGTTCTAGTTGTGCTAATCTTTCCCTCAACAATTTGTTATCCTCCTCTTGCTCTTCAACTTTCTTCGCCAATTCTGCATTGGTCACCATTTTTCTTGATCCACTAGATTTAGTTGGTGAAATCATTCACCTTTCTATTCCCAAACCTTTAATAGGCTTTGATACCACTTGATAGGGAGATGGGATGAACTAATCACTAATTCATCCTACTAGTCTTCCACTGAGACCTAAGGTGTCCTCCTAGATAACCTACTAGACCTATAGGATCATCACTCTACTTGTGATCCCCTAATCCAAACCCCACTCTTCTATCTTGTGCAAACTCCAATCTTTTCCAACTTCTAGGTCCTCATCCTTGGTGAGGAACACACTAGGCTCCTTAGCTTTCTCTAAGGTCTAACTACTCAAAACTCTCCAAGCTTCTTTCAAGGTCATGGAGATGTTGTAAAACATCCCAATGCACTATTTTCAATGCTTAAGATAAGCCTATGTATTGATCTTCCTTACCAATTTCAAGATTTGGCACCAAAATAGGGCTCCAAGGAAAGTGCCCCAATTAGCCCTCCTGCTTTGAGAAATCAGGGAATAACTCAAAACCCCTCCATTAACCACTCCAAAATTTCTTTAGAGACTCCTATTCATTCATCTAGGTCTCAAATATTTTTGAGGTCTTAGGCCTCCAAATGGTTGTACAATATGCTAAATCAAAATGAGGATTTTCAAGGGTTTCTAGGCCTTTCCTAAGTCTATCTGGTTCTCAGCTTAGTTTGATGCCTTCCAAGATTGGTATGAACTCCTCCTTACCCAAGGACCTTAACTCATCCCTCTATCTACTCCATGCCTACATTTATCCTCATCTTCACAACCCTATGGTCTTGAAGCTCTGCAACTTCACTCTTCCCTAACTAGGCAACCATTGGCTCACCTAGGGAAATCCCTCTTATACATCTTGTAATCTTTATGTTGAAGTCCTTAAAACTCTATTCCAAGAAACCAATGTGCTCTGATACCAATTGTTAGAATAAATGAGAGGGGGGTGAATTAGTTAGATCAGTTACCCTATGGGCCCAAATACAAAGATGTACCTTATCAAACAATTCCAACTAATTATGCATCTCGATTTAACATAAAATATCAATTTGTATGTTCTTTTAATGATTACCAATTAATAACTAACTATGATTACCGACAAATCAAGTATGGAGTATGTAAAGTACGATAACAAAATAATCATCACAAATAAAACATAACACAATGAGTTAATGTGGAAACCCTGTTAAGGTAAAAACCACCTAGGACCGGTAACCCAAAATAATTCACTCTTCTAAAGTGAGCTCAATGAAGAACCAACCCTATTAAAGGTTACAAACACATTGTTAAGTCTTACCTTGTTAGAGGATTTAACACTAATAGTTAAATTTTGACCAGGGTTCACTATGGGGTCAACAAGATAACAATGTACATTCTTTGAAGAACATAGGGCAGAATATAAGACTGTTAAGTCCACTCGGTTAAGAGACTTTCTAAATCAATGGTTAAACTGATATAGTATGATTTGATTCAAATACAACTCAATTGTAGATATTTAGATCTATGCTAAGCCCATAAAAATCCTCTAATCAATAATCAAATTCACTTCAACATTATTCTTTAACTTACTTTCACTCGGTAAATATCTCTCTAATGCTTAGTTGTCTCTATAGTTTGGTTCTTTCAATAACCAGTCTGATCAGGCATGCATGAATAATCTTCACATGATATCTTTGCAGTCTTCTTCCTTCAGCATAGTTTCAATAATGAAACTCATGTCTCTTAAATAGACAAGTAAACTATTTTCATTTCATCCATTAGATTTTTTCGCTTAATCTCCTTCATCCATTTTGCCTCTTAAACCTCCATTAGTAGATGTGTCAATAACACGTTTTAATCTCATCCTTTAGATCTTCTCCGAATTTTATCAATTGTGGATCTCATAACAAACTTAATCCTTAACCTCGAAATCATAATAGTATCCAGCTCATCATACTCTGTCATCTGTTCTTAGCATTTAATGTTTTCATCCATATTTGTTTAATACAGAAATGCATTAGTGATAACTAGTTAAACTAGCTCAGTTAATACTATCAGTCGGTATACACTGCACTGGCTCGATGTATACATAAAACTTCAATTACCCACCACATTGTCTTGTTCAATTTTAGTTCTCTTCTTCATAATAGATTAATGCAACATAATCAAATCAATAGTATGAAGCCATAGACTCATTAATAAGTTACCCAATGTTTTTTGTATCCTTAAAGTTAGGAGGCAATGATGTGTCCTTTCCCATTTAATTTTTTTTATTTTTAAATTTTCTCATGGTTTAAAACTTTTGGATTTGGAGAGCTATTTAATTTGGGGCATTTTAAAAGACTTGTATTTTCAATCAGTTGTCTTCAAGAAGCCATCATATTTTAAAAATTGAAACATTTTAGTTAGCTATATATATTTAGAGAAACTAATATAAAAAGGATCTATTTTGGCTCTAATGCAAATGATGTGTTGTTAAGAGTAGAAAAGACATTAAGTGTTTTATGTTCTGATTAGTTACTATGATATTTTAAAATGAAGATTTTTGAAGCAGTGTTCTTGAAATTATAGATGGTGTGCTATTGTGGAAATTATTTCATTATTCATATGTTGAATGGTTTCTATTTCAATCTTCCATAAAGAAATTTAAAGTAATTGATTCATTTCAAATTATTTACTATCAAGAAATGTTTATCAGTGTGTAAATGTAAAATGAAAGATGTTGTTTCAATACTTAGAATTTATTTTTCTCTTCTAATCCTCATCATACTGTGATATGCGAGTGATAATCAATTACATTATTATTTGTTTAGTTTTCTTTGAAGTTTTAATTAAGTTTATGCCTTTTAAATCTTTATAGTTAAAAGCTTCACCTTTCATTGTTCTCTAGTTAAAAGAATATGTATTTTTAATTCATTACAAATAAGTTTAGAATGTATTTGCATCTTGTAAAATAAGTAGAGAGTGGGTGTAGGAAGACATCAGACCTATCTCAACTATTGGAACAATTTTTTTCTTGTCTGGACATAGCTATATAGAGTTAGGTGACAAAATCTACAAACCAATACAATGATAAACTACAAATATTTTTCAAAGGTAATGAGGCTCTGATCAAGATGCATGAGGGATATGAAAGGGCTCAGTGGAAACCACCTTTGCACTAAGTTTTTCTCATGCTTATGAAGTAATTTATGCTTAAAGGGAAATTTTAGGCATTTTATTAATACCACATGCCTCCATGCTGCAAGAGCATCCTAGCTGTACTTGGGCAATCTTGCATCACCCAAAAATATTTCTGGTTTCTTTTCAATAAGGGTTATCTTGTGCAGAGCTTCTATTTTCAGGAATTTACTATTTTTAGTAAGTTTTTTGTTTGAACTCAGAATGCTCTATTTTCTTCCTTAGAGGTTCACTTTAGTCATAATAGCCTACCAGTAAATTTTCATTGCAAGATCAAGTCTAGTTTTGAAGATATTGAAATTTTTTGGTAATGGTAGCAAGGTACAAAAACTTTGAACTCAGTTTTGAGGCTTTAGAGGCTCTGAAAGGGGGTCAAAACATCAGTTGACTAGATTTTTCACAAGTCAACTTTCATAGAGCACTTCACGCCATTGCCAAAATGGGGTCATAATAACCGATCGAATCAACAAGCAATGACTTATGGTCTTGAGAAGTTGCACTACCTAAAATGGATGAAAATGAGTTTCCTTCAAAATTTCTTTTGAGTTCCAATTTTTTTTTTTGAGATGACTCTAATGTAATAAAAATAAAAATAAAATAATTCTAGGGTTGGTTGGCCTTAATGGCTAAAATTCTGGAACCTTCCCAAGTGGTGAAAAATTGCCTATATAAGGAAGGCCCATAGTGTTGTCTAGGGCAGTTATGGGTAGTTATTTGAGGCTTTGTCTTACATAATATTGTAAGGAAAGTGTTCATGTGGCTTTGCATATTGTAATTCTAAAATTCATAATTCCATACTTGTGGAGATAATAAGAAGCCCATTTTATGTTCTTGCAAATTGTTTTTGTGTCTATGTTTTTGTTACATGTTTATGGTATTAAGGGTCCAACACTCTTCATCACTCCACTTAACCATTTTGGGAACCATGAAATTATCCCCTTTTCGATATTCTTGCTTAATTCTCTAGAAATTTCTTTTTTTGATGCAAAAGAGAGTATCCATACCTAGAGTAAGAAACTTATTCCCTTGTGTTAGGGTCTCATTTTTAGGCTTTTCCATTTTTATTTTCCACTCTGCCCCCCTAAGCCTATTATGGTCTATGAGGCCCCTATTTATCTTCACTTGCTAGCATCATTGACATGTCAGGGCCTGGTAAAAAGAAAGGCAGTCATCATATAGGTGCCCTTAGGATTGCCTCCCAACCTTGGACCCCATATTTTTTGAATTTTAACACCCCTATGCATGATACCCATGGCTTGAAAGGCGAAGGGCCCTAGCTAGAGACTTTCAAAAGGAAAGGGAAGAATCCCTCTCCCTACCAATAAAACCAAACTTTTCATCCAAGAGGTGAATATTTATGAGGCAAATGATGTGGAAGAGGAGCACACTACTCCATGTAGATCTAATAGGTTGGCCATTAGGTCTACAAAGAAAGGGAAAAAATATTGGTTGACTATGATTTAGAGGAG
This sequence comes from Chamaecyparis obtusa, assembly GCA_027943335.1. Classification (NCBI taxonomy): domain Eukaryota; kingdom Viridiplantae; phylum Streptophyta; class Pinopsida; order Cupressales; family Cupressaceae; genus Chamaecyparis; species Chamaecyparis obtusa. The sequence continues at coordinate 1,141,592 of BSBK01001448.1, forward strand.
AATAATGAATAGAAGAATGAAAATAATGAGAATGATGATGGGGAAAATAAGGATATGGATTGTGAGGACAATGATTTTGATGCTATTGGTAGCTCAATCAAGTCAAATACTAATATTTCTACTCACATATCTGATAGCATGAAAGAGGATCCCATCGAGCTCACAAGGGACATGATGTCTAAAGAGGTTAACACTATCCATGCCAACCCTAATTTGGTTTCTACAAGTTAGAGTTGGCCAATTTGAAATATGAGGTATAGGGAATTTAAAAAATAAATTGACTAAGATGGAATGAAAGATGAGAAGCATTCAAGGTTTAGTCTTCGGCTTATGTACAACTTTGCAACTTCCATATAGCTACTACAACAAAAGATTCTTGGTGAAGATGAAGAGGATGAAGGCAATTGCAAGGGTTTGTTTAAGTCTCTTATAGATGAGTGGGGTCATCTTCTATACTAGAGATGGGATGCAACATCAAATCCCTTCATAATGCTTAATTTCTAAATGAATATGGTTATTATCCCCCACTCCTATGGGTGTTTAAAAACATTTTTCTCTGTGTTCTTGTTTTTCACCTAGACTCTAGCTCTAGTAAGAAAAAATTGTTCAGTTATTTATTTTTCGATGCTTTCAATTTTAGGAGTAGGGTTTTTTTAAATTCTATTATTACATGTACTTCTTTGTATACTAATGGTAATCTTGAGGTTTTTAGGCTAACTAACTACTATCCGTGGTTCTTCTCCTAGCTACTTTTGATGTTATTAAACTGTTAACTTTATGTCCTCAAGTTGTGGTTTTGTAATGGTCAATAGCCTTGTTTTGCTACTGATTAATTTCAAAAATAATATCAACAATAAATTTAGCAAGTTTATAAAATTAAACACATAAAGTTAAATGTCCATAGATAAATCCTTTTGAAAAACATCCCCCATTAAGGAGTAGATACTTCTCTATTAAGAATAATACAAGAGTTAAATCAATACAGTTCCAACTCTCCAATCTAAAAATATTCAAGAAATATAGTAGTGCTTACTTGTAAAAGTTATACAATACAACTATTCAAGACATCCCATTATAGAGAATCAAAGAGATGTAAAAACACTTGTAGATTCACAAAAAGAAAGTAGAATAAAATTGTGTTATGGAAAAATGTAATACCCTAATGACTAAATCCATCAAACTCACAAGAATAGTATTAATTAATTATAACATGTTTATCCATTAATTCTCATGTTATACATCCCAAAAAGGACTATATTTTTAAAGTGTTATAATATGTGGGTTGCAAGTTCATCTATCAAGTATGCTCCACTCTCTCACCTAGCACCTAAGAATGAGAAAGTGGCATATAAGTATAGTCAAACCACTCATTAACTTAAACTATCATTAGTAGCACACAAAATAAGTGTATCCTCCCTTATTCATTTCCACTATACCCAATATTCCTGATGAACTACAACTGATTTGAATAAATTGTATGACTTGAAGATCTGTGATTTGAGATCACTAAGTTGCTGATTAAATCAGTAATATGTTTTCATTGATGTCAACTAATTTTTGACAGTATTTATTGTTGTCAAGTTGACTATACTAAAGTATATGACTTGATATAGTGTTGTTGTTATGGTAAAAAAGTCATATAGCAATTTGGAGTCAGTGCACTTGGTGTAAAGATCAGAATTCAATTAAGTGTTGAAGACTAGAGAGTGTATAGAGTTCTTGTAGTTCAGAGCATCAGCACACGTGTACAGAAAAATTATGGTATGCAACCTTGAAGTTAAGTTGGTTATAATATACTCATGCTTATTCTATGAGCACATAAGTAGATGTGCAAGGATGTGAAAGATACAGTCAATTGAAGTTGCACAGCCAGTACCAGAAGAGAATAGAGCATGGAGCCGACAGTAATATTTTGGTTTGTGGTTATAATGTAATGTTGTAAAGGCTATGTGACCATTTTATTTAGGTTTCTAACATGTATATATGTTTTTTTGTAAGCACGCTTAATCCAATTCATTTGGAAGCATTGTTTGTAACAAGTCTAAGGGCCGACCTAGTTGTTTATTTTGTATGAGTGTATAAATATAAGGTGCGCCCATTGTATTTAGAATGGAAACAAAGATTGAGTTATAAGAAGCAAAGAAGAAATGTGTGAAGACACTATGAGATGTATTAATGCTTTGTAAAAGGTCAAAGCATCATCACATCAAAGGAATTGATCTGACAAGCAGTGTCACAGTGACAGTTCACCCAACAGATATAGTGTGTATTTGATAACTGAAGGTTATAGCCTTCATCATTTGAGCAATGAGCTCTAGGACAGTGAGTCCACTCCCCTAATAGGGATCATTGTAAAAGAATCCTAATAGGGCCCAACCCTTAACAAGGTCTATTTTACTTAAAGCATTGTAAAGCTACTCCTAACAGGGTAAAGGATCTTCTAACAAGGATCACAAAACACTAGTGTAGAATATTAGTGGGTGTCAATTCCCACTGGGGTTTTTACCTATTTTGGTTTCCCCATAATCATATTGGTGTCATGTGTTGATTTTATATTTCATGTTTATGTAAATTTTTAATTCAGTACTTAATCATTTAAGATTAGTATAAAAGATTAAAGTGAAAAGTTAAAATACAGTGAACACTGATTCACCCCCCCCCCCCCCTCTCTATGTTCCCATTCCTAACAATTGGCATCAGAGCTCTGATCCTTAGCAAAGAAGTTTAACCACTTGAGGAGATCATGGAAAAGGTAGAAATGAAACATCTAAAAATAAATCTTGATGTTGCTCTTGAAGACCTAGACAATTCAGAAAGAGAAATTGAAGAGCTAAAGGAAAAGGTTAGTGATGCTCAATTAGTTATCAAAAAATTAAGAAAGGATTTGAGAGAACGCTCTAACAGTGATCTTGAAGAAAAGTTCAAGAAGTTGAATGAATAAAATGCATCCTTATTAAGTAAGCTAGAAGAGTTTGATGATAAGCTGATCAATAATTAGGAAGTCTACAATGAACAAGTCAAGGAGAACCTTCAACTCAATGAGGAATTAAGGGAAGCCAACTTGGAAATCTTGGATCTAAGGAATTTCAAAGAAAGATTGGAGTCTGAATTAAAAGAAGCAAAGAATCACATTGACAAATTGCACACTAGTTCTTATTTGATAGAATCTCGGTTGTATGAAAGAAGAGCCAAATGAGACACTAGTTGTATTGGATACAATGAAGCACAAAGCCAGATTGACAACATGTGAGCAAGAAAGGATACACAAAATAATTCTACTAATACTGAGAAGACTGAAGATCAAACCAAAGACAATGGTGGACCTCCTAAGAATGATCACAAGCCTATATAATGCACCTATTTTGCATGTAACAAGCATGGTCACATTGAAAGCAACTGTACAGAGGTAAGACCTTTTAATGGTTACTATTACACATGCAATATATTTGGTCACAAAGCTATGAATCACAAGACTAGTAAGAAGAATAGGATTTAGTATGATCAAAGAAATCTGAATCAAATAAATGTAAGAAGCTCTCAGAATGTTACATGTTAGATATGTAACTATAATGGTCACTCAGAAAAATAATGCAAAATGATGACTAATGTCAATGCACAGAGGAATATAAGACCTCCAATCATTTGTCACTCTTGTAACAAGGCTGGACATATCTCAAAGTTTTGCAGATCAAGGATGCAAGGTCAGGAAAGCCCCAAAAAGGTCGAAGAACCAGTATTGAATCCCGAAGGAGAAGTCAATTTTGTGAAAGCCTCAGAGGATGCGAGCTTGACTTGGATAGAAGGAAAGAAGGACATAGTTGATGATAATGTATTGGATGCATCCACAGTGGACACACCCTCTACATCTCGATGAATGGCCCTTAAGGTCATAGGGGGAGCTAATGCAACTCTAGACCCCTGTGTGGCTCATATACTCATTCTCAGAGTATGAACCCTTTGGAATTAAGCTTTTGGACTATGAAGGAACCTTTGTGCAAGAGAGAACATGTTGATTGTTAACAGAACTCAAGATGGAAATTTTGGAGTGATAGCCTAGTTTATGCGACTAGCATTAATGGCAGAATTCTCACTTTAAGTATAGAAAAAGTTGTTTCATCACTCATTACATTTGGATTCATATAAATTGAAGAGAAGATTGAGCCTTGGAAGTTGTTGTGGAGTCTTGGAGATTGAACTATCAGTGTTTACAATGCATTTGATCAGTTGTAGAAACCCTAGCTCATTGCACTGATTTAGAAGTCATCAAATTATCTTAGAGATCTGTTGGAAAGTGATTAACAAGTAAGTAATGGCCACTCCCATTGTTTATGATGTCACTACAAAGAAAAGATATGTTTTTAAGAGGCACCCATTTAAATCAACCCTAGATGATTTAGAGGGAGCATTCTCCCACACACCTATGGGCGCCATGCATGTGGAAGACAAGGGCTTACATCTACTATAAGAAAGAACCTGTTGGACTAGATAGGCTAAGGGTACACATGGATACAATGTTAAAACCAGATAAAACATTCATGGATGAATATGTCAGATGGAATGATCACCCTATTGTTGAGTATTCTATGGCATATGAATTCTATGAGATTGAATGGTTAAAGATCTTATTGAGCAGAATTTATGATGATTTGTTTTGGATTGGTGATGTATCGGTTAGAATCACATGTGAGATGATACATGAGATGATAGGCCTTTCTAGAATAGGTGTCATCCTTCCTATGGGAAAGGATGTCAGGAAGATGGTTGAGAAAACATGTAAGTCTAGAAGTGATAGGTGCGACATGAATATTGAGCCTATAGAGCAAGAAGACATCAAATTGATGTCAATGATACTAGGATACAAGTTTCATCACACCATCAGGGTGAATTGTGTGTCTATAGGAACTATTCTAGCAGCCATTAGACTTGTGAAGGAAGATGGAGAGTTCAAATTGTGTGAGATCTTGCACGCACAGTTGATTGATAATATCAAGGCTATCAAACATGACAAGACAAAGATATTCAAGTTTGGGTCATTAATCATCTATATGTACCTTCATATAGTTGGAAAAGTATCAGATGTGTATTTGGCTAAGTCCATTCCAACCATTCCATAGATATCCCTCAAAGCATCCACTGAGAGTACTTTGAGGGATTATGTAACTTTGGAATTGAAGACCTTCACGGCAAAGATGCAAATGAGGTACAGGATTCTAGAAAGAATTATAGAGAAATATAAGGATACAATATTCTTTATGGTTGAAACTGATACTACTTGCATGGAAGTTGTTGAACCAAGGACTAAGTGGATTCATCCACTTGGTTATGAAGTAGAGGAACAAGTCCTTGAAGCATATGCACAGGTACTAATGTCAGCCCCCAAAGATCCTAATGAACCTAGGTGGGGAACCTATGAGGAGAAAACAAAAGAAGTTGATGCTAAGCTAAATATCATAGCAACAAAAAGAAAGGTTGCCAAGGTCACATCTGAGATCTTGAGAGTACATGGTGTGTCTCAAGTAGACCTTGATAAAGCAAGGGATGAAAGGATTTCCTTAGAATTGAAAAGCATAGCAACAGAGGAAGAACAAGAAGATCCTAAGTTGAAGAAGATGAAAACTGAAAAAGATGATAGTCAGAAGGGTAAAGAAGATAATACTCCTTCTATGCCCAAAGATACTATTGACCCTACCACTCCTCCAGAGTATAGCCAATAGTCAAGAGGAAGAAAGAAGCTAGCACTAGTCATCCATCCTCACAAGCAACAAGAAGTAAGAAAAACATTCAAGCACCTCCCAAGGTAGGATTTAGACCGAGCCTAAAAGTTTTGAATGCGAGAATTATTGATGAGGGAAGAATTGATCAAGTAGGGAAGTATTATGATACATACAGTGAGATTGACAAATCAGAAATACATGGTATGATTGTCAAACATATGATCAAGTTTAAGAAGATAGTTCTTGAATTGAAGACCACTATTCCAGATAGAGTATGGGATATTTTAGAATTCCAAAAGAGACAAGCAAATGAAGAGGATCTAAGGGTCAAAGAAAAGATCTTAGAAGATAGTCTCTAATGAAGAAAAGACACTAATATTGAATTTAGTGAAGCTACACCTAAGGACAAAGATGAGGACTCTACACATTATGAACAAAGACTATGAGTTGATAACGAAGGAAATAGAGAAGGCCTTTGAGAAGGTGTTCTTAGAACAACACATGAAACCTCCTTTTGCGCCCATCACTCATGCACCTAGTAAGCAAGAAAAAGCACCAGAGACCTCCAATATACTAGTGACAGGTCCACAGGACTTAGTGCCCATAGATGGAACTCAATTAGAGGTAGATAAGTCTGAGCCCATGTTAGAATCACTCAAGGAAAACACTATTGTCATTGACAATGTAGAGATAGCCATGGTGGCCACTGACATAGAATTGGATAAATTTGAGGAAGCTTTTGTGAGCACACAAGAAGCTAAAATCTTATGCAGCATCTCACCTCCCACTCATCAAGAAGAAGTGCTTATTGAAGACATATTTGATGAAAAAGAAGAAGAAAACAAAGAAGGAGAAGAGGAAAAAAAAAGTAAACATAAAGATGAAACTTCTATTGAACTGGTCACAGTGAAACAACAAGTGATGGATAGCATTCCCATCACTCCCTCCTTAGGATTGTTGTCAAGTTTGACACCTGACACAAGCAGTTTGGACTCATGGAGAGAAGAAGACTTGGTTAAGTTTAGCGTCTTGGCTATGGAGAAGGCAAAAGAAAAATAAGTTATGAGGAATCCTCTCTTGGTATAATTAGTAAATATTTTGAACAGTTTGCTGCCAGAAGATAAGAAAATGAAAAAAGTACATTCGGTTGATGATGTGAGTACAGTCATCTCACAGTTCAAAAGCAATTTTTCTAGCTTAGAAGAATCTGTATCCATAGTGGCAAAAGAGAAGTACTTAAAGAAGAGCCTAAATGAACCAATGAGAAACTTTGCACTAGACTTGAATTCTCTTAAGTCTGGTCAAGCATCCCTGAAAGAATTTATAGATGAGGGAAGAAGAATCATTGCAGCATGCATGGATCAAGTCAAACTCACCGATGCTCACTTCAAGAAAATAAAAGAGGTAGAAACAATGATTGATCAAGTGAATAATTCAGTGAAATACACATCCACTGATGTAAACATGTGCAACAATGTCTACCAAGGTCAGATAGACAAGATTGAGAAGGAAGAAAAAGAGATATCAAGGATAAGGTCCAGACAGACTCAGTTGAGGAATGGTCTTGTGCCCTCTTTAGAAATCCTCAATCAGAACATTAAGGAGATTGATGCCACCATGGTAACTTATGATCATGGTCCCAGCAGTGACTTAGAGAAAATGGAGAAGCTTCAATATGCATTATGCACCCATCTCCAAATAGTTAACTCTCTGATAATGTTTTCGAAGAAGGAGATCCAAAAACTCAAGACAACATATCCAAATGTTTTCCCCTAGTAAGTGTATGTAGATAAAGTTTTTTTTTACACCTTTTTCATTAATGTCAAATGGGGAGTTTTGTATAGAATATGGAATATAATAAGTATAAGGAGATATAACATTATGTATAAAAATGTATAAAAGACAAAAGTTTTTTATAGTAAGGACAGTTAGCAACTTGGCCATATTCCTTTGTTTCCATCAATGACAAAGGGGGAGATTGTTGGAAAGTTGACTATACTAAATTATATGACTTGACATAGTGTTTTCATTATGGAAACAAAGTCATATAGCAGTTTGGAGTCAGTGCACTTGGTGTAAAGATCATAATTCAGTTAAGTGTTGAAGACTAGACAGTGTATAGAGTTCCTACAGCTCAGAGCATTAGTGCACATGTGTACGGATGAATTATGGTATGCACCCTTGAAGTTAATTTTTTTAGACTATACTCATGCTTAGTCTATGAGCACATAAGTAGATGTGCAAGGATGTGAAAGATACAGTCAGTTGAAGTTGCACAACCAGTGTGTGCTAGCAGAGAACAGAGCATGGAGCCAATAGTTAATATTTTGGTTTCAGTTATAATGTAAAGTTTTAAAGGCTATGTGCCCATTGTATTTAGGTTTCCAACATGTATATATGTTTGTTTGTAAGAACTCTTAAGCCAATTCATTTGGAAGCATTGTTTGTAATAGGTCTAAGGGTCGACCTAGTTGTTTATTTTGTATGAGCGTATAAATATAAGGTGCGCCCAATGTATTTGAAATGGAAGCAGAGATTGAGTTATAAGAAGCATAGTAGAAGTCTGTAAAGACACTATGAGATGTATTAAGGCTTTGTTAAAGGTCAAAGCATCATCACATCAAAGGAACTGATCTAACAAGCAGTGTCATAGTGACAGTTCACTCGACAGATATAGTGTGTATCTGATAACTGAAGGTTGTAGCCTTCATCATTTGAGCAGTGAGCTCTAGGACAGTGAGTCCAATCCCCTAATAGGGATCATTGTAAAAGACTCCTAACAAGGTCCAACCCTTAACAAGGTCTACTGTACTTAAAGCATTGTAAAGCTACTCCTAACAGGGTAAAGGATCTTCTAACAAGGATCACAAAACACTAGTGCAGAATATTAGTGGGTGTCAATTCCCACTAGGGTTTTTACCTATTTAAGTTTTCCCGTAATCATATTGGTGTCATGTGTTGATTTCATGTTCCATGTTTATGTGAATGTTTAATTTAGTACTTAAGAATTTAAGATCACTATAAAATATTAAAGTGAAAAGTTAAAATACAGTGAACACTGATTCACCCCCCCTCTCTCAGTGTTCCCATTCCTAACAATCTTGTAAGTTACTATACCCAAACATCTATAGAAAGAAGAAGAAAAAGAGATGAAGAACATATATATCTACATGAGGAAGATGGAGATAATAGATAAGGATAAGGAATACATTGGGTAACTTATGGATGAGTCTATGACCTTATGTTATTGACTTGATTATGTTGCATTCATCTATGATGAAGAAAAGAGAAAAAATGCACAAGGCAATGTGGTCAGTTAAAGAAGCATTTTAGTATACACTGAGTAGTGTAGTGTTTATCGAGCATAGTATAAACTGAGCTTGTGTTCACTGACGCATTTCTTTGTTAACCGAGCATGAAGAAAGGAATCAAATGATCAGTTTAGCTAATAAGGATTGATGAGATGGAAAGTGTATGATTATGAGATGATAGATAAAGTTTTTTGTAGAGATCTATGACTAACATAATTCAAAGAAGATCTAAAGGATTGAAATAAAATGTGTTACTAACATATCAGCCAAGGAAGGTTTAAGCGGAAAAATCAACGAAGGAGATTAAGCAGCAAAATCTGATGGATGAAATTAAAATGGTTTACTTGTTTATTTAAGAGACTAGAGTTTCATAATAAAACTTATGCCAAAAGAAGGACAACTATAGAGATATCACATGAACAAGCTTCATGCATGCATGATCAGACTGGTTAAGGAGAACCGAACTGCAGAGATTATCAAGCATCAGAAAGCTATAACTGAGAGACAATAAGTTACTGAATATTGTTGAAATAGAATTGATATATTGATCAAAGGATTTGAATGAGCATGATATAGATCTGAACATCTACAATTGAACTTGTGTTGTAATCAGATCACCTGTTGTTACATTTTAACCATTGTAAATAGATAAATCTCTTAATAGAGTGGACTAGAAAGTCTTATAATGTCAGTCATAGAATGTACATTTGTTATCCTATCAACCCCATAGTGAATGTTGGTTGGACAATAACAGTTGGTCTTAAATCCTCTAACAAGGTCACACCTTAAAGTGTGTTTTGTAACCTTTAACAGGGTTGTGTCTTCATTGACCTCACTTTAGAAGAGTGAACAATTTTTGGGTTGTCAGTCCCAGGTGGTTTTTCCCTTTTCAGGGTTTCCACATTAAATATTTTGTGTTATGTGTTTACTGTGATGATTGTTTGTTATCATACTTTACATGTTGCATATTTGATTTGATCGGTGAATATACTAAGTTGTTAACATGTAATCGGTGAAAGCACAGACAGATGAATATTTTACGTTACCAAGTTGCAGAAGTTTAAGTAATCTGTTTTTGGATATACATTTTATATTGGGACTATGGATAAATAATTCACCCCCCTCTCAGTTATTCTAACAATTAGTATCAGACCATTGTTTGCTTGATACAAGTTGCTTGGTTTCTTGGAATAGAGTTTTAAGGACTTCAACACAAAGATCACAAAATGTATAAGAGGGAAGTGTAAAAGCTAAACAAGGATAACTTCACAATATGGCAAAGCCAAATGAAGCTGCATGTATCTAGAATTGGAAATTCTTCCCTCACACTAATGGAGAATGGATACCTTGCACCGCCCACTGGTCCCTTGACCATTGATCAACTAAGAGATAGGCATGAGCATAATGTTTCTATGATGGAGATTGTTGTTGCCTTGAAAGATGCCAAATCTGAAGATATCAAGGACTGTACTACTTCTAAAGAAATGTGGGATAAACTTGCTCAAGTTTATAGTGGCAATGATAATGTCAAAAGAGCTAGAGCTAAAAGCTTAAGAGGAAGATTCGATGACATGAAAATGAAAGAAGGTGAAAACATAGTGCAATATACAAACACAATAAAAGAAGTTGTTAATGCTATAAGAGGATCTGATGGTGTTATTGAAGAAGATACTATGGTAAGAAAAATTCTTAGAACCTTATTACCAGTTTATGCAATCAGAATATCTGCAATCCATGAAATGAGATCTTCACCTAGTAATACTCTCACACTTGACAATCTAATTGGTAAGCTAACTACATTTGAGCTTAATAACTATGATAATACTATTGTACCGACTATTGAGTCTGCTTTCATGACTTCTCTGAAGGTTGGTAAGTCTAGTAGTAGACATGATGATAATGATAGCAATACTGATAATGAGCTTGATGAACTTGAATCTCTTATGGCCAAAAGATTACCTAAAGGAAAATCTAGATATAAGGGAAAATTACCTTTAGCATGCTTTAACTATAAAGAAGTTGGTCATATTGCTACTAGATGTCCAAATAGGAAGCAAGGTGATAGAAACAAAGATCAATCTGGTGAAGGAAGCTATGTGAGAAGAGGCAACATAAGTTACCAGCACTACAACACAGACAACTGAGATAACAATGACAAAGGTAAAAAGGTTTTTTACATTGCTGAGGAAGATGGTACTGACATTGATTCAGATGATGATGTAGATGTTGTATTTGTTGCAATGAAGGATGATTCAGAGGAAGAAAAGAGGTATGTAGAAACAACACTAATTTCAAAAGTAAATAAAAATGATACATGGATCATAGATAGTGGTTGTACACATCACATGAATGGTGATGATGAAAAATTTGATCATCTTGAGAAATACAATGGAGGATCTGTAAAGATGGGTAATGATACACCTTGTATGGTTAGAGGAAAAAGATCCCTGATGATAAATGATAGAATAAAATGTGATAATGCTTATTGGGTAGAAGGACTAAACTATAATTTGCTAAGTGTGGTACAACTGAACAATTTTGGTCACCAAGTTGCTTTTGAGAGAAATAAAGTAAATATTTATGATGATAGTGGAAAACTAGTTGGAACATGAGCATAATGAAAAAGTAACTTGTTTTATCTTGATAATGATGAGTCTTCTTATTTAATGATGAAAAATGAAGATGCATGGTTGTGGCATAAAAGGTTATGTCATGTGAATTTTGATAACATGATAAAGATCAGTAAAAAGAAAAAGGTTAGAGGTCTTTCTAAATTAACAAAGCCTGATCATGTTATGTGCCATGAATGTCAAAAAGGTAAAATGACAAAATCTAGTTTCAAAAGAAAAGATTATTCAACAAAGAATATACTCAAGTTAGTTCACACCAACCTATGTGGTCATATGAGAACTTAGAATTACTATGGAGATAGTACCTCATTATTTTTGTTGATGATTACACTAGATTAATGAAAATCATGTTCTTGAAAGAAAAATCAAAGGAATTTAAGATGTTCAAGTGGTATAAAGCAAAAGTTGAGAAAGAGACTGGTAAAGAATTAAAATGTTTGAGATCTGACAGAGGTGGTGAATTTATTTCTGATGAATTTACTAATTTTTGTAATGAGCATGGTATAAAAAGATAGGTCTCTACACCAAGGACACCTCAACAAAATGGAATTGCTGAAAGGAGGAATAGGTCAATTGTTGACTACGCAAGGACTGTTAGAAATAGGGAATATTGAGAGGGGGGGTGAATCAGTATTCTACAAACTTTAATTTTTTCCTAATTATGGATATAATAGATTATCTTAGTGCATGCATAACATAGAAAACTAAATAACATGCATAGCAATAAAAAAAAGGAACTCATAACACATTATTTGTTCTCGAGGAAACCCTGGCCAAGGGAAAACCCCGGTGGGGATGGTACCCACAAAGATCCACTAATCAAAAGTATCATGTTAAGGATGTTGACCCTGTTAGGAGCCTATTACATTCATATAGTGTCTCAGTCTTGATTAAGGGACTATAGGTCTTGTTAGAAGCCTCAACCCTACTAGGAGTTGGTAGAACAAAATATGATTACCAAATGAGCCCGCTGCCCAAACAAGTAATATAAAATATTTACTAATTACAAAATAGGTCAAGGTACATAACCTTATACTTCTTGCAACTTCACATCAATATCTCTTGGCTGCCTTTTTCACTATTGCTATTACATTCATATCATATTGTCTCTTTTCATACATTACATCATTACATCTTTATACAAGTTATTAAGATTAATAACTCTTAGAGTCAGCTTGTCATAAGCATTATACAAAATATATCTTTACCCAAGGGTTAACATCTAGGATGTCATCCCTCTATATTGTTAATTCATTATTTTTATAAACAAAATAATCCCTTAACTCTTTACCAATTCCGTCTTCATATTCTATCCTATCGGCTTAACACTATCTTTAGTAAAACTATCATAACTTCTTCCGTACATGTCGTACTGACTTGCACTCTCAGGTGAGTCTTCTATAGTCACCATAGTATCTATGTTCAAGTGCACAAGCATTGAACTTAGTCTAATCAACATCGCTAATCAAAACTATCTTCGAGTATACTGCCAAAAACATTGTCTCATACTTAGACAATTTTGCATTGCACTCTGTCATACTTGCTCTCTATTCTGTGCAATCTTCATGTAGGTCATATGTTTCCATAATGAAAACATCTATGTATCTAACTCAGCCAAATTTCCAACAATCTCCCCCTTTTTCATTGGTGGCAACATATGAGAAAATTGGCTAAGTCTTAGACTTCAAAATTTCAAAATTGTGGCCATAATACAAAAATATGTATATACTATCCTTATGACTCCATAAATCTTATAAACATACTATACTCCCCCTAAGAGTATACATACTTATCAATTTTCTACTGTATATCTCTCCCCCTTTGACAACAATGACAAAAAAAGGTAAGGAGGGTGACAAAACTGTGTTCAAAAATTTTTTATACCTTGATTCAATATTGCAAAGCTGGTAGGCTTGCAACACAACTTGCAAAGTTAATCTTCATGTTCTCTAACCCTTTTTCCCATGACTTCTTAATCAAATCTGCAACACTAATTAGTGTGCACAATCCATAAGATGCAATTTCACATGCTTGGAGATTCGCAAAACTAAACTTTTGAAAAGATGTCTTGGATGAAAGACATTCTTCTAGTTGTCCTTCAACAATGCTCAATTTGATAGAAACATGCTCTCTTAAAAGAGTGAATCTTTTCAGCTTCTTGTCCTTGTCATCTTGTAAAATTCTTATTTCATCATAAAGCTTGCAGATTTTCTTCTCAACATCAAGTACCTTCACATTAGGGCTTGAAAGAAGGTTTATCTCAGTTTGAATTTCTATTTCTTTGATCTTAATCTTCTGAACTTCCTCTGCTATTAGGTTTTTTTATTTTGGACACCGAATGTACAAAGATTTTCCTCTGTCTAAATTCTTTCTTAAGTCTTTTATGTAGATATCAAGACTGTTGATATCATTCCTGATGTTCTGACTTATGTCAAAAAGTATTTTGGCCTCATAGGCTACTTGAGCCTTCACCTTAGCTATATCAGATAAGTTGGTAAACTCATTATCAAATTTGTTCATCACTTTCCTTAATTTTTCTAGTGGGTCAGCCTCTACCATTTTTGTGGTTACAATGCCTTGTAGCTTCTCAGTTATCTCCTTTAGGAATCCTTCAAGGCTCTTCACTTTCTTATTCTTTCCAATAATTTTATTCAAAGATGTGATCAATTCCATCTAATCAACATCATCTACTTCTTTTCCAAAACTCTCAAATATAGAACCAATCTAAGTTTTCTTACCAGTCTCAGGTGTAAGACTGATTTCTTCTTGGGTGGGAATAGATACTTTTTTCTCCATCTCTTTAGATTCTTCAATTCTAGTTTCTGTCTTCTCTTCTCCTTTGGCACTATCCTTCTCTTCAAAAGCCAAATTGTCAACAATTTTTTCAAGGTTTTTAAATAGATTATCATCATTGTCCAAAGTGATCTTTGTTCCTTCAACATTCATAGTTTCATCTTCTATGTTAATGGCTGGTGGAGAGGGAATGTCTTGTTGTTATGCTTCTGCTGCTTGCTCTTCAGGTTCTACTACAACTGATGGTTTTCTAGCATTCTCTGTCATTACCTTAACAATTGCTTATTCTATTTCCTTGTTGAATTCTTCATAATTGCCTCCCATAATCTGTATTGTCCTCTTCTTTGTCCTAAGATGGGTGTTCAGATCTTTCATAATCTATTTGAAATGTTCTTCATCCTTAAAAATACATAACTTTCTAACAAGATTTTCTCTTATTGTTATATCTTCCTCTAATGCTCTTTTCTTCCTATTTACAAGCTTCTTATACAAGTCATCAGGTATCTTACCCTGAATTGTATCAAACTTTTTCTCAGTCAATATCATGTGCTTTACCACTACATTTTCTAGGTTCCATCTCTCTACATAATCATAGAGATCATAGTATTTGTTCATCTTTGAAAAGTCTCCATTTTATATGATTTGTTCATTTACTTTTTCAATTCTAGGTTTCCAAGTTTTATTCTTAACAAGGGTCTCTTCATCATCTTTAATTTATGCAATCTTTCTTTGAACTAGTGGCACTAAAGTCTTTTGCCTTTTACTGGGTCCAGTAGAAATTTCTTTCATTCTTTTACTAGGTGTGGAGGAGGTTGATCTAGTGGATTTTCTTACTTCTTGATCTTTCTCTATTTCTTCCACTTTCACCTTGACTTGTGTCTCATCTTGCTGTACTATGACTGATGATAAAGGAGGAATAGACAAAACTTCTTTTTGTCCAATTTCTCTAACTGCTTTTGCTGTCTGCTTTACTATTAAGAACTCATGTTCAGTCATCCCTATGTATTTTAGTATTTTCTTGATTGTACTTTCAACTCTTTTCTTTGATTGTTTCTCTTCTAGGATAGACTTTGCAGAGTTGAAGTTCTCCTCAAAGGTTCCAAACCTGTTTCTGTGAATGTCCAACTTGCTCTTAAGTAGTCTACTCACATATTCTTCTGTCTCAATCTCAGAGATTTCATAGCCAAGAGGGTCTATGAATTCTACTCTAGGTTCTACTACTTCAATGAATGTGAAGTTAGTATCAACCATGAAACATATCTCATTCTTATACTTTTCTACTAGGGACTAAGGGATCCTTGATTTGCTTGACATCAAATTCTGAAATGTTTTAATCACCAACACTGCACTCCCATTGACTTTGTCAATAAGATGCCTCATGTACAATTTGTTAATCCTTTCCATTGCAGTTTGACCATCATTCCAAACATTACCAATGGTGTGAGGATATCTTCTTAACAAATGGAAAAAACATATAAGAGATGATGAGAATCTAAACTGAGAGTACTTAGTCTTCTTTATCTTTCTAAATTCTCAAACAACTAAATTCTCAAAATCTCACACATGTCAACTTGTACTTTATCAACACACATCAAATAGGCTACATGTATCATTCCTGTTGCCATGTCATCTTCTCTAGAGTTAGCACAAAACTTAGTTGTAAGGATCTTGCACAAATATCTCACATCATCTTGTTGTATCTTGCTAATTACTATTCCCCTACCATTGTAAGATGAATTTGTGTTGTCTATAACTATTTAACTCATGTTCTTTTCATTCAACGGAATGGATCCTATTTTAGATAGTCCAGTTACCTCATGAATTAGGTCATCTATGATATCCATCACTCTGTCATCTAACCAAAAATTTTCATTGTGAATTCTGCTTAAAATTATCTTCGTACATTCTTCATTGTCAAACTCATATCGTAGAGAATAATTAATAATCTCATTATCTTTCAAATGCTCAAACCCTACTTTTAATGACATGTCCTGATTGTAATTTTTTTCATATTCTTTATTAAAATCACTATCATTGAGAGTCTCAAGCTTACATCCCAAATAGCTTCTAACGTTTTCTACATGTAAAAATCCATCTGGTACGGATGATAAAGATAACTGAGGATCTTCTTCCAAGGGTTCTACTATTTCCCTTTTCATTTTAGGTCTATTCTTATCCCTTACATTGTGAATCAATGAAACATCCATGACTTCTGCTAATTCTTTAATTGATTTAGAGATCTGCCAAGTAAAATACCTCAATTCCGTGATTTAGGGCTTGTGTAGATTCGACACAAAAATCCTTCACCAAATCCTTGCAAAATGCTTTCAATCACTGCTCTTTGATCTCCTTAGCACTTGTATTCACTTGATGATTAAATAATACCGATCATAACCTTTTATCATTTCAATCTCATATAGATCTGACATCATATTAAATTCTTTTGCCACTTCTTTCCAAAAAATTGTTTTTGCTTACCTGCAAAACTTAAAAATTCTTGCGATCTTGAAAAACACAATATTTTTCTTTGCGCTCTTAACCATAGCATCAATATATCATATACTACCTTCCATTAACTACGCAAGACTCAATTCATCATTTATCAACTTCTACACTAATCTAAGTTCCTATTCTACTATAATTTTCATGAATTAAGTACTTTGAGATGTGTTAGGTAGAGATTCATTCTTACCACTTGATACTTCACCTTTCTAATTACCTTTAGTGCTGAATGTGTGTCCTTGATCTGTGCTTTTAAAAAACTTCACTTCTTTTGAATTACTACAGCATCTTGTCTGACTATTACTTGCATCTTCATTTCTCCTTGCATGACTTCTAGGGTTAGGATTAGGATAAAAAACTCTATTGTTCATTCTTCAAAACCTTTCTGTAGGTCCAATCTTGTTACATATCTAACAAACTATTCCATTGTTTCCATATCTTGGTCTAGGCTGATTGATCTGTGATCTATAGTTTCTAGCAATGTGTCCAACTTTGTTGCATCTATAACATACTACTCCATTTCTCCTGTTCATATCTTCAATAGGTTTCTTATCTACATGGTTAGTATTCCTAAACATTCTACTACTATTATTATTCTCAATAAATTTAAGTTTTCTACATTCAATAGCTCTATGTCCAAAGCCATGACAATTATAACAATAACCATTAAGAGGTTTAAATTGCTTACCTATGCAATCTTTCATCATATGACCAAAATTATTACAAGTAAAGCATCTACCTTTAAATTCTCTTTGCATACCTTTAGGTGACTCCTCTTTCTTAGGTGGTTCTTCTTCTTTAGGTGTATCTTCAGATTTGTTAATTTCATTAGATTTCTTTTCATCTATGCTTTTAGACATTTTCAGATCTCATTCCTTTCTTTCTTCACTTGCTTTAGATGAGTTGAATCCAAGACCAATTTTATCATAGAATGGTTTTTGATAAGACATTTGTTCATCAATCTTCTCACTGGTTGAATATAGTCTCTCAAGTTGCTACATAGATTGAGTCAGTTCACCTTTCACAATTGTATTATATTTCTCAAGTTCAGCATATTGCAAATTGATTTTCTCAAGTTTAGATGTTACTTTACCAAGTTTAGATTTTAGCCCTTCATTTTCAAGTTTCAGATTTTCATTCTCAGATTTCAAATTTGTTTCATTCTTGCCATTTCCATCTTTCATATTTGCTATCTTCAATTCATGTTTAAGGATTTTTTCTAATTTGTCATCACAATCTTCAATTTGAATTTCAAATTCCTTTTCTGATTCCAGATCTTCCAACTTGTTTTTCATTTTCTCAATGAGGTTCTTTGCATCATCATATTTTCCTTTCAGAGTGTCTCTTTCTTTAGTAAGCATATCAATTTGTTGAAGAGCTTCTTCAAGATTTTTTTGTAGCTGATCCATATCCATAAAGATCTTACTCAAACTACTAGGCTTTCCTTGAATGATTCTTTTTTGAGTAACTATGCTCTGATACCAATTGTTAGAAATAGGGAATACTGAGAGGGGGGGGTAAATCAGTATTCTACAAAATTTTACTTTTGCCCAATTGTGGATATAACAGATTATCTTAGTGCATGCATAACATAGAAAACTAAATAACATGCATAGCAATAAAACAAATGAAGTCATAACACATTATTTGTTCTCGAGGAAACCTTAGCCAAGGGAAAACCCCAGTGGGGATGGTACCCACAAAAATCCACTAATCAAAAGTATCCTATTAAGGATGTTGACCCTGTTAGGAGCCTATTACATGCATATAGTGTCTCAGTCCTGATTAAGGGACTATAGGCCTTGTTAGAAGCCTCAACCCTGCTAGGAGTTGGTAGAACAAAATATGATTACCAGATGAGCCCACTACCCAAACAAGTAATATACAATATTTACTAATTAAAAAATAGGTCAAGGTACATAACCTTATACTTCCTACAACTTTGCATCAATATCTCTTCACTGCCTTTTTCACTATTGCTATTACATTCATATCATATCATCTCTTTTCATACATTACATCATTACATCTTTATATAAGTTATTAAGATTAATAACTCTTACAGTTGACTTTTCATAAGCATTATAAAAAATATATGTTTATCCAAGGGTTAACATCTAGGATTTCATCCCTCTATATTTTTAAGTTATTATTTTGATAAAAAAAATAATTCCTTAACTCTTTACCAATTC
Organism: Chamaecyparis obtusa; assembly: GCA_027943335.1. NCBI lineage: Eukaryota > Viridiplantae > Streptophyta > Pinopsida > Cupressales > Cupressaceae > Chamaecyparis > Chamaecyparis obtusa. The sequence goes on from BSBK01001448.1 coordinate 1,160,734, forward strand.
TATCTTCATATTCTGTCATGTTAGCTTAACACTATCTTCAGTAAAACTATCATAACTTCTTCCGTACAAGCCGTACTGACTTGTGCTCTTAGGTGATTCTTCTATAGTCACCATAGTATCTATGTTCAATTGAATAAGCACTAAACTTACTCCAATAAACATCGCTAATCAAAATAGTCTTCGAGTATACTGCTAAAAACATTGTCTCATACTTAGACAATTTTGCATTGCGCTCTATCATACTTGCTCTCTGTTCTGTGCAATCTTCATGTAGGTCATATGTTTCCATAATGACAACATCTATGTATCTAACTCAGCCAAATTTCCAACAAGAACATTGATGTTAGAAAATAATGTTTCTCAGACATATTGCATAGAAGCAGTTAGCACAGCTGTTTATGTTCTGAACCGAGTACAACTTAAGAAGGACACTAATAAAACACCCTATGAGTTATGGTTTGGAAACAAACCCATTGTAAGTTATTTCAAAATTTTTGGAAGTAAATGCTTTATTCTGAAAGATGAAAGAAATGGAAAATTTGAGTCAAAAGGTGATGAAGGGATATTTCTAGGATATTCCACTAAAAGTAAAGCATACAAGTGTCTTAAAAAGTAACTAATAAAATGATTGACAGTGCTAATGTTCAGGTTGATGAGTTTGATAATAAGAATGTAGAAGAAATCACAAAGGAACCAAAAGAGATTCACTTACATTGAACAACTAGAGTACCTACCGAAGCTGCAGACAGTGACAACCAATCAACATGAAAACAATACTGAAGAATAGGAAAGAGAAGCCGATGAGCAGGAAGGACCTACCGAACAAGAAAATGAACCTGCACAAGATGAAAAACAAAGAAGAGATCAAGTACTGGCAAGATTTATCAGGAGACATCATCTTGAGACACAAATCATTGGAGATAGACAAGCTAGCATGATGACAAGGAGTAAAATGAGACAGGGTACATGTTTAGTTTGTGAATATGAACCGAAGAATGTAAAAGTTGCATTAGAAAATGATGAATGGGTAGATGCAATGAAAGAGGAAATATAAAAAATAGAGAAGAACAAGACCTAGACATTAGTACCCAGACCTAAGGACAAGAATGTAATTAGTACTAAGTGGATATTCAGAAATAAGCTTAATGAGAATGGAGAGGTAACAAGGAACAAAGCGAGATTAGTATGCAAGGGATATGCACAGGAGGAAGGAATAGATTATGGTGAGACCTTTGCACTTGTTGCTAGATTAGGAGTTAGAATGTTACTTGCATATGTTGCAAACAAAAAGTTCAAAGTTTATCAAATGGATGTTAAATCTTCTTTTTTGAATGGGATACTTGAAGAAGAAGTCTACATAGAACAGCCTGAAAGGTTCGTGGATCTAGACAACAAAGATATGGTATGTAGATTACAAAGATCTTTACATGGTTTAAATCAAGCACCGAGTGCTTGGTATGAAAGGTTGCATAACTATTTTTTGAATATTGGTTTTGTTAGAACTAGTGAGAATAGAAAATCTTACATGAAAGGAAATTCTGATGATACTATCTTGATTGCTGAGATATTTGTGGATGACATAATATTTGGAGGAAAAGACCACATCTGTAAATCATTTTCTAATGAAATGAGAAGTGAATTTTAAATGTCTATGTTTGGAGAGATTAAGTTCTTTCTAGGCTTATAAGTGATTCAACGGAATGATGGAATATTCATTACACAATCTAAGTACATAAAGGAAGTATTGAAGACATTTGGCATGGAAGATGCTAAACCTATTGGAACATCAGTGGCTACTAGATGTAAATTGACTAAAGAAGATGGAACTACCAAAGTAAACTAGACATTGTACTGATCCATGATTGTTAAGTTAATATATGTAGTTCACAGTAGACCTAATATAGCACATGTTGTTGGGATAGTTGATAGATTTTTTGCAAATCCTAGGGAGTCACACATGGTTGCTACAAAGAGAATCCTAAGATACCTAAAGAAAACATAAAATTATGGATTATGGTATCCTAAGGAAGGAAATTTTGAACTTAAAGTCTACACCGATGTTGATTGGGCTAGAAATGTGGATGATAGAAAGAGTACCACCAGAGGAGCATTTTTCTTTGGTGAAAGACTTGTTACATGGACAAGTAAGAAATAGTCTTACATTTACCAGTCTACAACCGAAGCAGAGTATGTTTCTACTGCTACAAATTGTTCAAATATTGCATATATCAAGCAAGTGTTGGAAGGTATGAATGAGGTAATCACTGACCCGGTGATTATATATTGTGACAACACTAGTGCCATTAATATTTCAAAGAATCCAGTGATGCACTCAATTGCTAAGCACATATCTATTAAGTATCACTACTTAAGAGAACAAGTATAGGAGAAGAAAGTTAAATTGGAGTTTTTTACATCAAAAGAACAACTTTCTAATATTTTCACAAAGCCTCTACCAAAGGAAACATTTGAATATTTGAGGACTAGACTTGGGGTTCATCCCCTGTCTACCAATCACTAATGTGATCTAGAGGTTGAATTAGCCTAATCTTATTAGAAGATCATTCATGTTGATGCAACATAGTTCGCACTTTTGACTCTATCTAAGGTTGTGAAAGGTTGAAGAACTGGAACAAATTTGCACATCAGTATACAGAGATATAGTGAATGCACCAGACAACAAAGAGTTAAATGGCTACTGAAGAGTTGTATGTATATATTGTTCTTTGGCATTATTGTCAAAGGGAGAGAATATTCAATGAAATACATGTCACAGGGAGAGAAATCTTATGGACCGAGATCATGAACTGAAATAGAGAGCATTGAAAATTTATTGCTGAGAACATAAAGAACAAAAAGAGCTGAAAAGATCATATCTACATAAGATAGTCTACACTTGAAAATGCTATTATGTAACATAGTGATTAAACATATTAAGTTAGGGAGATCATTTTTTTACAGAGGTGTAGAATATATGTTTAGTATGTGTATGGTATATTTCATATTACTTGTGTTGCCATCAATGCCAAAGGGAGAGATTGATGAACTACAACTGATTTGAATAAATTGTCTGACTTGAAGATCTGTGATTTGAGATCACCAAGTTGTTGATTAGATATATAAGATGATTAAATCAATAATACATTGTCATTGATGTCAACTGAGTTTAGATAGTATTTATCTTGTAAGTTACTATACCCAAACATATGTAGAAAGAAGAAGAAAAAGAGATGAAGAACAAATATATCTATATGAGGAAGATGGAGATAACAGATAAGGATAAGGAATACATTGGGTAACTTATGGATGAGTCTATGACCTTATTTTATTTACTTGATTATGTTGCATTCATCTATGATGAAGAAAAGACCAAAAATGCACAAGGCAATGTGGTCAGTTAAAGAAGCATTTCAATATACACCGAGTAGTGTAGTGTATACCAATAAGGATTGATGAGTCGTAAAGTGTATGATTATGAGGTGATAGATAAAGTTTTTTACAGAGATCTACAACTAACATAATTTGAAGAAGATCTAAAGGATTGAAATAAAATGTGTTACTAACATATTAGCCGAGGAAGGTTTAAGCGACAAAATCAATGAAGGAGATTAAGAGGCAAAATTTGATGGATGGAATTAAAACGGTTTACTTGTCTATTTAAGAGACTAGAGTTTCACAATGAAAATTATGCTAGAAGAAGGAAAACTACATAAATATCATGTGAACAAGCTTCATGCATCCTTGATCAGTCTAGTTAAGGAGACCTAAACTGCAGAGATTACCAAGCATCAGAAAGTTATAACCAAGAGGCAGTAAGTTACTGAATATTGTTGAAATAGAATTGATATATTGATCAGAGAATTTGAATGAGCATAATATAGATCTGAACATCTGCAATTGAAGTTGTATTGTAATTAGATCACCTACTATTATATTTTAACCATTTTAAATAGATAAATATCTTAACAGAGTGGACTAGAAAGTCTTGTAATGTCATTCATAGAATGTACATTTGTTATCCTGTCAACCCCATAGTGAATGTTGGTTGGACGATAATGGTTGGTCTTAAATCCTCTAACAAGGTCACACCTTATAGTGTGTTTTGTAACCTTTAATAGGGTTGGGTCTTCACCGACCTCACTTCAGAAGAGTGAACAATTTTTGGGTTGCCGGTCCCAGGTGGTTTTTCCCTTTACAGGGTTTCCAGGTTAAATCTTTTGTGTTATGTATTTACTCTGATGATTGTTTGTTATCATACTTTACATGTTTCATATTTGATTTCATTGGTGAATACACTAAGTTGTTAACTGGTAATCGATGAAAGCATAGACAGATTAATATTTTATGTTACCGAGTTGCAGAAGTTTAAGTAATTTGTTTTTGGATATACATTTTGTACTGGGACTATGGATAACTGATTCACCCCCATCTTAGTTATTCTAACATATTCCAAGTCAATAGAGAGAATGATAATTAAATAACTCACTTATCTCCCTTGGTTGTCAATATAATTGTTCCCAATGTGTTGCAGATATTAGGATTGCAAGGTCAATATCACTTTATCACAACGTAAACATCTTACATTATTCCACTAATGTGATTCATTCATGTCCAAAGAAGTTACTTTAATACCACATTGGGGAGTATCCAGAGTTATACCTTGACATTTTATAGTATTGTACCTAAGTAATTCATTCACATCCTAAGTTTTGCATTCCTACATGTAAAACATGCACCGCGTGTCTAAAGTTACGCCTTCCCCTCTTGGATATTATATTGGGGCATATGTTTCTCTAATGTATTACCATACTTAAATAGGCATTTATGGAGATTGAAGGCTACCTCACCTATTTATTTTATCCATTTTGGTGGCATTTGAGGGTATTTTTAAATGCTATCTCTAGCACACACCATTTTGCATACTTTATTATCCTATATGTTTACATGCTCATTTCATGATGTATTTATTAATACTTATGCTTTACATGAGAACGTGCTCATAATATTTATCTGGATATTGATAATCTTCTAAAGATTTGAATATTTCCATATATAAATGATATTTTGAGAGCACAAACACATCATTGATCTTTGAACTTGATTCAATACTATACTGAATTATATTCATTCTATAATTACAAATTTGAAAATATTTACCATGAATTTTTATAAAAACATTTACTCTCAGCATTCATTTATTTAAAATAGTTATAATGTTTTATCTACATATTATTAGTACTTGCTGATATGATGTAGGGGCATCCTAGGATTCTTGGCAATCCTGTATCAACCAAAAATATGTTGGGCTTTGGAGGTAGATTGTTGGTTTTGATCTTAGTTGTGGAGAATTTTGCTCTATTTGGAGACTGGTTGCTTGGTTTTTGTGGATACTGGGGTGCTCAGTCTCTGAAGAATGCTCGGTAATTGAAGGTGTCAGTTCACCAACGCTTGATAATAACTATGTTGCTCGGTCATGCTTGGCATGGTCGGTTGACTAGCACTCAGTTATTTCCTCTGTTGCTCAGTGTTCCTTCTTACCGACTAGAGTTGTTTGGATGAATCGGCTTGGCCGAATGGTACATTTAATTTGGGTCATGCTCCTCAAGTTATGGATTGACAATTGGGCATGTGAGGACCTAGATCTAGTGTGTTGCACTTTTCTATGTAGATTTGATGACCGTTTGGGCCATCTTGGAGAGTTTATTTATTTGTAAGGTTATTTGAGAGCCGACTGATGTTTTGGAATTTAATATTTGTTTGTATGGGTTAATTATTTCATCAGCCAGCTTGTGGCTAGGAATCAGTATTTATAGGATGCTTGGGTAGTTTTTTAGGGGAGAAGTGACAGGAAAAAGCTTAGTAACCTGCAAGCTTAGGATAGGAAGATTACTTGGAAGTTTGAGTACAAGTTCAGATCTTTCCTGGTGCCTACCAGTGTGCTATGAGTTACAGACCTGGGCTAGTTGAATGCTGATCTTGTGGAAAAGATAAAGATCCCATGAGATCTTATAGACTGTTTCTTTCTTTTTAATTGGTGGTAACTGGGAAGGCCTTACAACCCAGCACATTGCATGTAATCAGTGGTTTGATGAATACAATATCTATTTTACTTCAGATCTGGTGTTGTGATTGTGTAATTCCACTGTGCTAAGTGTTGGCTACAAGTTTGGACAGTCCTTCATTGGATTCTCTGACCTTGACTGCGTCAAGTGGTATTAGAGTAGAATAGATCTTGTAGAAACAAGTGCAAGGCATACAAGATGCATTGAAAAAGTAGAAGACTACACCGAAGAAAGGTAGTGATGATGAATGTGATGAAGAAGATCATTTTGAAGAAGCTGTAGAAGAAGCTAGAGATCCAGAAGAGGATAGAATCCTGAAAGCTATGTCTAAGATTGGGAAGAGACCTAAGATTGAAGTTTCTACATTTTCTGGAAGCCTTAGGCCTGAAGAATTGATTGACTAGATCAATGAGATTGATGAATACTTTGAGTATGAAGAAATAGAAGATCCTGAGAGGGTTAGATTTGCAAAGACTAAATTAAAGGGTCATGCAAATATTTGATGGAGAGAAGTTCAGTTGGAAAGGGTTAGAAGGGGAAAAGAAAAGATATCTAAGTGGAACCGAATGGTTGACAAGTTGAAGAAGCAATTCATTCTGGTGGATTATGAATTGGAAATGTTTAAGAAGATGCAAGCTTTGAAGTAGACTAAAAAATTGGTGCAAGAGTATACCAAGGAGTTATATAGAATCCTGATTAGGACCGGTCATTCTGAAGTTGATAAAGAGAAGGTTGCTAGGTATATCTATGGTTTGAGACCTAGTATACAAGAAGAGTTACTTACTGTGTGAATGATAATGATTGGTGATGCTTATCAGATGGCATTAAAGATTGAAGAGAAGTTGAATAAGAAGTTTGAAGGTAGACATAACAATAGGAACCAAGGTGGTAAAATTGGTGAGGCAGTTACTGAAAGTAATGTGACAGAGAATCCTAAGCCTGATGTGGGATCTAGCAGTGGTCAAGTTACTAAAAATGTGGGGTAGAGAGGAAGGTGGAAGAATGAGTTCACCGGTACTTGTTATAACTATGGTGAACTTGGTCATAGAAGTTGGCAGTGTTCTAAGAAGAGAGTTGCATTAGCTGTTGAAGAAGGCATTGACAATGTTTCTGAGAAAGGTGAGACCCTTATCATGAGAAGGTTAGTGACATGTGTATCTGAACTAGTACAAAGAAGAAATTTGTTCAGGACTATATGTAAGTGCAAAGATAAGGTATGCAATGTCATAGTTGATGGTGGAAACTCTGAGAACTTTGTTTCAGAAGAGATGGTCAGTAAATTGAATTTGGAAAGAAGGAAGCATCCTAATCCTTATCAGATTAGTTGGGTATAAGATATTTCTAAGGTGAAAGTGGAAGAGAAATGCTTGGTTAATTTCTAGATTGGATCTTACTAGGATGAGATATTGTGTGATGTGTTGCCTATGGATGTCTATCATCTATTGGTCGGTAGACCTTGGTAGTTTGATAGAAGTGTGTTGTTTGATGGTCATGCTAACATGTATGTGGTTAGGCATGAAGGAGTTCGGCATAAGCTGATACCTTTATAGGAAACATGGGTCAAAGGATGTGGAGTTATCAGGTGTTGTCCTTATGAAAAACCTCAGGAGCACAAGGTTGATGAACCTTTTCCTATTAAGTCTAGTTTGAAGGAGAATGAGGATGATATCTCTAAAGAGTTTGTTGTGATTAAGAAGTAGATGGTTTTTCTGGTAGAGATGGTTCAACAGATGGTGACATTTATGACATGGAGAGATGTAGATAATACTTAGTGGGTTGAGGAGTCTGGAGAGGATGTACCTTACCGAGGCACTGAGGTGATCGATGGTGGCTAGTGTTAGTTGCTATCAATTACTGACAGTAGGGATGAAAAAAGTGGAAAGAAGAAGACCTTTATGCATGAGACAATAAATGAAGTGAAGACTACTTGGGATGAAGGACATGAAGAGATGTGGGTAAAGAACAAATTTGGCATACCTGTTCTGATTCCCTCGAGACATTCCTAATTTCCTTATGAGAAAATCTTTCTTACCTAGGGTGTCTGATGTAGGAGCATCTTAGGATTCTTGGCAATCCTGTATCAACCAAAAATATGTTGGGCTATGAAGGTAGAATGTTGGTTTTGATCTTAGTTGTGGAGAATTTGGCTCAGTTTGGAGACTGGGTGCTTGGTTTCTGTGGTTACCGGGGTGCTCGGTCTCTAAAGAATGCTTGGTAACTAAAGGTGTTGGTTCACTGGCACTTGGTAATAACTATATTTCTCGGTCATGCTTGGTGTGGTCGGTCGACTAGCACTCAATTATTTCCTCTATTGCTTGGTGTTCCTTCTTACTGACTGAAGTTGTTTGGATGAATCAGCTTGGCCGTATGGTGCATTTAATTTGGGTCAGGCTCCTCAAGTTATGGATTGATCATTGGACGTGTGAGGACCTAGATCTAGCATGTTGCACTCTTCTATGCGGATCTAATGACCGTTTGGGCCATCTTGGAGAATTTATTTGTTTGTAAGGCTATTTGAGAGCCAACTAATGTTTTGGCATTTAATATTTGTTTGTATGAGTTAATTATTTCATCAGCCAACTTGTGGATGGGAATCAGTATTTATAGGATGCTTGGGTAGTTGTTTAGGGGAGGAGTGATGGGAAAAAGGTTAGTAGCTTGCGAGCTTAGGACAGGAAGATTGCTTAGAAGTTTGAGTACAAGTTCAAATCTTTCCTGGTGCCTACCAGTGTGCTGTGAGTTACAGACCTGGGCTAGTTGAATGCTGATGTTGTGGAAAAGATAAAGATCCTGTGAGATCTTGCAGATTGTTTCTTTCTTTGTAATTGGCCATAACTGGGAATGCCTTACAGCCCAACACATGCATGTATACAGTGGTTTGATGAATACAATATCTATTTTACTTCAGATCTGGTGATGTGATTGTGTAATTCCGCTATGCTAAGTGTTGGCTGTAAGTTTGGACAGTCCTTCATTGGATTCTCTAACCTTGACTACGTCATGATAGGCTAAGCAAGTACTATTGCAACGATTTTTAGATTTCTTGCTTTAACTAGTGATTAAAACATGTTGTATGAACCAATCATAATTCAACATATTTTTTATTTATTTTTATATTTCATGTTTTCTATAGTAAACATGTAATATTGTTAAGTTTATAAATTATAAAAAATATTTTTTTAGCATGTGATTGGTTGAATTGATTTGAGTCTTATACACAAGATTTTTGGAATTAAAAACTTGAACAATTTCATTAACAACAATGCATAATTATAGCCAACATTCTACAATTCACATATTTTTTCATTAACAACAATTCATAATTAGAGTAATATATAATCATAATTTAGAATTTAATGCATGAATATATGCATTAAATATATAACATATTTAAAATAAAAATATTTTTATAATATAATAATGTTTCTAAAATATACACCAATTTATATTATATAAAATTAAAATAAAATTTATGTAACAATGAAATAATATATTTAGTATAAATATATAATTTACAATATAAAATATTCATTTTGTACAATTTACTTTTTTATTTTTTTTCAAAATTATTTTACATGATATTATATACATTTTTAAATTTAAATATTAAAAAACTAAATATATAATTTACAATAAAAATTATTCATTTTGTACAATTTACTTTTTAAAAAATAAAATTCTATAATTATTTTACATAATATTATATTAAATATAAATTTTATTCATGTTTTATTATATATTATATAAAATTTTACATTTAAATATTAAAAAAATAATAAATATGTATTTTAAATATTTAATATAATAAAAAAATTTATATAATTTTAAAATCTATTTTGATGACAAATGTGACATGTATATAATATTCTACATATATTATTTAGTTTTTGAATATAAAATTTATGCTTCACATTGTTTAAAAAATAATATTTTCATTTATACTACTAATTTATAATTATATTCTCAAATATTATTATTTTTGTATTATATATAGGTAGATCAAAAAACAAGATACAACAGTATCAACTGAGAGTATCAAAAAAGAGGTCCAGCCTCACCATGAACTCAGAGTATTAGGTATACATACATAAAATAGAGAAAGGAAAAAACAAATTTAAAACATCATAATGGGTATCAACCCAAGTAGTCCAACCCAGAGGGCCCTCCATCCAAACGATGCTCTTTCGCTCTTGGATTTGCGTAAGCATGAAGATCTCATCCTTCTTGGAGTTAATGTTCTTTCTGATTTCTTGGTTTAGTCTTTTGCAAGTTCGTTCAAACATTTGGAGGTCATCAAAAATCCTCCTCCATTCGTAACCATGTTTCAGCTCATAAACGAAGAAGGTGGCATGCCCATCCTTCAAGAATCTCCTCAGCTTGTCTTTCTCCATCATCATAGTAGTGTGGACCTGAAGAAAAATTTTAAAATATGTGAGTTTTCAAAAAAAAAACTTAGTAAGAATTCTAGGGTTGCTTTGATACCTTCCCTCATTCTTGCACTTCCAAATCTGCCAAAGGATGTTAGAAGACATCATATTCCAAAATAAATTTGCATCCTTTTTAAGCCAGACAATATGACCAGTAATAATTTCTAGAATATTCACATTTAAAGGATAAAAAATGCCAAACATGTTCCAAATCTCTTTGGCAAAGATGCAATAAAAAAAAATATGTCTACCAGTTTCAGGAAGCCTACAAAGGCTGAAAATATCATTCATGTGACCATCTTTTCTAATAGGGAGTCTGTCAAGCAGAGCCAGCCACTTAAAACATCTGAATTTAGGTTCAACAAAACCTTTCCAAAGAATATCAAAATACTTCCTCCAAGACACAGAATCAAGAGAGGAATACCGGATAATATTGATATGAGTAATAATATTTTTATTATGATCAATGATTTTATAGATATTCTTGGCTTTGAGATTAGCCATAATGACCCCATCTGACCATTTGCATTTTAAGTATCTATGAGAGTCCACATGACAGTCAGTAGGTAGATCCTTGGTAGCCTTGACAACCATGTTATAAGTCTTCTTTTGGGAATCTGAAATATTGAATTTGTTCTTAATCTCATCCCAATTAATGAGTTTATCATTTTCAAAAAGATCAACAAGCTAGGAAATCCCCATTTTAGACCACAACCTAGCAGAACATCCTTGGGAGAGGGCTAGGGGTTTACTAGCCAGGTGCAAGTTCCACCAAATGGATCTTTCACCATATAGATGCTTATCATCATGGAAATTCTTGTTGGTCACAAAATTCCTAACATGGTCCTAGGCTCTCCATATGGATCTGAAAATAGCAAAGCCTTGAATGTTGACCGAGAAATTACCAACAATTAAATCACAAAAAGGGAGGTTTCTCCAAGTTTTAGCATTTTTTGGAAAGCCTCTTTCAATATTATGCCTAACCAACACTTTCCAAGGATCGTTCCCATCCATAGAATGAAAGATCCATTTGGCGGATGAAGCAATACCTTGAGTTTTAAGGTCTTTAAGCCCCAGCCCCCCAAGGAGTTTATCAGTATGACACGAGTCCCATTTGACCGCATGCATTTTTCTATTGCCTTTACCATCAGACTAGAGAAATTTCCTAATGGCCTTTTGGATTTCCAAAATTTGGTAATTACTGAACATCCACATAGATGAGTAATATATGCTGTATGAAGACAAAATCTTATGATAGACTTGTATTCTACCTGCCAGAGATAAAGATCTATTATGTCATTTATTCAACTTCTTATTAATTTTATCCTTAATCTAGGACCACATGTCTTTGAGGGAAGGCTCAACAGAAAAGGGGATGCCTAAATACTTAACAATTTTATGAGGTCCACCCCATTGGAAGTTATACTGAGTGAACCAATCAAGAGGTTGCTCATCCCACCCAAGACACAAAGATTTAGATTGGGAAATACGAGCACCAGATATAGAACAAAATAGATTAAGTTTGGTTTGTAAGGCTTCAAAGTTATTGTCACTAAGCTCAAAAAATATGGCAGTATCATCAGCAAACTAACAATTAATAAGCTCGTCATTGTTAGGGAGATAAAGGCCTCTAACATTAGGGGAAAGAGTATTGTCTCTGAGGATGTAGTAAAGGGCTTCTGAAGCTATAACAAATAGAGCAGGGGCTAAGGGACAACCTTGTCTGATGGATCGACCAAGGGGGAAGGAATTGGAGAGGGATCCATTGACCACCTAGGTAGAGACATCCTTAAGAAGAACATGGACCAAGTTACAGAAAAAGGTCAGGAAACCAAAGGCCTCAAGTAGATCATGAGGATAAAATTCCATTCAACCCTATCATAGGCTTTTTCAAAGTCAAGGAGCAACATCGCCGAGTTCTGGTGAGAGCACTTCGCCCAATCCATGGCTTGCCAACTAGTAATTAAATTTTCCAAAATATATCTACCTTTGATGAAGCCAATCTAGGTAGCAGTGATAAACTTAGAAAGGATATTCACAAGTCTGAGGGTCAGGATCTTGGCCAAAATATTATAAGAAACATTGAGGAGGGTGATGGGTCTCCAAATTTTTATAAGAGCTTTGTCCCCATCCTTGGGAAGGATTTTAATGATGCCACTGTTAATCTCGGGGCCACGGGAACCATTAGCCATAGCTTCCATGTAGATGTCTTGTAAATCCTTACATATCCAACTAATGTTGGCTTTATAAAATTCAACAGGGAGCCCATCAGGGCTAGGGGCCTTATTATTGAGAGAATTGATAGCTTTTTCCACTTTATCCAAAGAGATATCCTTAGATAAGGCAGCAATATTGCCATTGTCCAATTTATTGGGGATAAGAAGCTTACACTTATTCCTAAGATCAGTAGCCTCAGTGGAGTCCTCAGAAGAGAAGAGACTCCTGTAATAGTCAGAAAAAGCTTGGTTAATGATAATAGGGTCTGAAGTATCTTGGTTGTCAATTAAGAGTCTGTCGATAAACTCCTTGGATTGCTTCTGCTTTAAAAGGTTAAAGAAGAACTTGGAACCCCGGTTCCCATTTTGGATCCAATGAGCATGAGATCTGATCTTAGCACCATGGATCCTAAATTGTTGATGTTTCCTCAGGGCATCCTTAGCAGAAATCAAATGGGAGACAAGGTTAATATTGGAGGAATCATTCTAAACATTACTCTCAGCCTCTTGGAGATCAGAGGAAAGACATTTTTCAATGAGCCTATAATCCTTGGCATTCTTTTGACCAATAGTCTTAAGGAGGCATTGCCAAGCTGGGAGATTCACCATCCATTTGTCAATCATGGAACAGTTAGGGAAATTGAATTTATTAATATTGCAAATAATTTGAATGGTAGCAAGGACATCTTCATCATGAAGGAGGCTAGTATTCAATATGAACTTGGGGCTAATCGTTCTAGGGTGAACAAGGGTGAAGTTGATGTTGAAATGGGTAGAGATGGGATGGTGATCAGATAGGGTAGTGGCCGTAACAAGGATGATGTTATTCTGAATATCAGGGAGGAAGGAGAAGAAATTTTTATTACCATAAAAATGATCAAGTCTGGAGTAGATCCAAGAGGGGCCCTGCTAAAAATTGCACCAGGTGTGCCATATCCCAGGGTTAGAGGCTTTACTACTAGCTAAGGGGTCAAAAAGGTCTTAGAGTTAATCAACTTGTTCCAGCAAACCCTTTCATTATCTTTCCAAATGAAAGGTTTACCTCCGGATTTGTCTTCTTGGGATTCCACCATATTAAAATGCCCTCCATCAAGCCAAGGGATATCGGGGAGGGTAGTTAACCATTCCCAAAGGTTAGCTCTCTCCTTAGAGTCATTGGGGGCATAAACAAAGAAAATGCCAAAAATGCTATTATTATGCTTAATAGTGATCCAGACAGCTCTCTGGCAGGGCAAGGTACCATTGGCAATGATATAATTCCCCCATTTGGGATTGATGAGTAGATCAATTCCACCTCTGCCTCTATTATGCTTAGTGTAAAATTTGATCACATTATACCAGATAAAGTTAAGGTTGGTTTCAAGCATGAACCAATGGCTTTGACTTCTTGCAACATGAGAAAATCTAGAGAGCTAAAGGAATTAAGAAAACACTTAATAACAAATTTCCTATCCAGGGATTCAAGACCCCTCACATTCCAGGATATGCAATTCATGAGAAAACATTAGAGGGATTAGGGCACGTAGCACCAGTTTCATCAGTTGAGGGTAAAGACTTATTAGGACTATCCCCATTTTTCTTACCAGAGGTTTTATTCTTAGATCCAAGAGGCCTTCCCCTCCATTTTGAAGCAAGGGTATCAGTTTTAAGATCATCTTCATTTTCAAATTGGGAGTCCACTTCCATGGAGGGCATAGCAGGGATGATTTCTAAAGAACAATCATCACTTAGTTCTTTAAAAACTTTTTGCGGGAGCTTCCGAGATGATCCTAAGGAAATATTCAAGCTGGAGTTATTAGAACACACAGCAGGGGAGTAAGGAGGGATAACATTGATAAGTTCTACCACAGGAGAGACAGCAGGAGGACTTTGGGGAAAGGGAATATTCAAACAAGTGGGATTCAAGGGTCTAGGAGGGTCAATGGTATTACCCTTCCACCTCCTTTTCTTGTGGATAGTCCAGAAACCATCGTTCGCATTCACAACATCAATAGCCATGTCCGAAAAGGGGAAAGAGGTATGAGTGGAAGGGGAAGCAGGAGTGGCCGAGTTCAGATTAGGAGGAGTTATGGAGGTTTTATCCTCTTGTGAGTCTTTGCTAATGGAAGGAGCCAGAGCAGGGTTGGGCAAATTAGAAGGTAGAGGGTTTTTAGCAGGATTCTGGTTCTTTTTAATAATAGGGAAATCCTTTCTAAGATGCCCCTCTTTTCTGCATAAAAAATAAGCATTAAGACCTCCCAAAATATCAATAGGGCACACAAAAGATTCTTCCATGATGTTGATAGTGATATCAGTAGGGATTTCCTTCCCTGGTTGTAGATGGTATAGGACTCTGGCATCCATATGCGGAACCAGCCTAACAGTGTCATCCATTCGGATGGTTTTGCCCAACGGTTCAAGCAACTGAGGTAAAAACCTGCATAAAAAATGGGGTACATTTTTAACCAGTATCCATCTAAGAGCCGAGAGGGAAAGAACCTCTTTGTGCACAGCCTTAGGAGACCAAGCCAAAGCATGGAAAGAAGTGGAACCAACAGTGCAATACTACTTTTTTAGGACTTCAACTTGAGATTTACTATTAACTAAGAAAATCACAAATAAACCCTTCTGGATTTTCTGGCAAAAAGATATATGAAAACTCATTTTAAGATTCCAAAAATTATGAAACCAGTCATCAAGAAATTTTTGAGGAGGAAATTTATCCAGTTCAACAACTAAAAAGAAAATAGCAGTGTTCTTTAATATATTCTTCTCTTTAACAATTTCAGCAAGCATTTCAGGATTAGGAGCAATAGAGAAAGGGGTCGAAGGAACCCTAGAAATCTTACCGGGAATGACGACATTGGTGGAAACAACAAAGCTAAACTTAGCCTTCGCATCCACAATACCAGCAGCATAAGCGACCACCTCAAAGAAGGTTTTAGGTTTAACGGCAGGGTTAGGTTTGAAAGTAGATCCGCCATTAAGACTGGCATCTGATGGCTTGACAGTAGAGGGAGAGGGAGGTACGGCCTCTGCTGATCGGCAGAGAGCGGGAGAACCAAAACCACGCATTTCAAAAGCATTAAAGAGGGGGTTAGAACTAACTACACCTAGATCGCCATGGTGACCGAAGATGCCCAGCTGTCGCTCGTCGTCCCGGTCGTTTCTGCCGGCAGAAACCACCGTCACGGTGAAGGAAACCCTAGAGAAGAGCAGCTGTCAATTTTCTCAATTTTCGCTTCCTTCAAATTTTGTTTTCAATCTTCTCAAATATTTATTGTATCGTTATTATAATTTAAATATAATATAATATTATGATATTATATATACAATAATATTAATCATATATAATTAAAAATATATATTAAGATATTATTCTTATATTTTACAAAATAATTACAAATAAAATTAAGATTAAGATTTGAATTAATTATAATTTACAATCAATAATTGTTTAAATAATTATAATTAAAAAATTGCTTATTACTACAATTACGATTATATAAAAAAATATATTTATATAATTTTATAATTAATCAAAGTATAATAATTATAATAAATTTATTCAAATTAAAACTACATTTATATTTAAGATTAAGATTATAATTATTTATAAAATTAAAAACAAGTTAATGTAACATAGAGCGTAAAGTTTTATTTATATGCAAATTCTTAGACTAAAATACATCATACTATTTTTCCTTACAATTTTTAGGACATGATTAATTTTCCTACACTAAAAAAAGTCATCAAACTTTAGACCCGATAAAGTCGCAAGGTATATTTTCTTGTAGCTCTCAATTTTCTCTTCATTTTCTTTAAAAAGGAGACTACCTAACTTGGAAATTTTGTTAACCTCTCCTTTCAATGTAAGAGCCCAGCTTTTTCTCTGAATCTTCCATCTCCTGGATGGATGTTTCCACATATTTGCACTTTTAATGGGGCTATAAATCTGCTATAGTATTGCTTTTCTCTATTTTTGGAAGGCAATAAATTTGGGTACTATTATTACTGCTGCATAGTGCCATCTATTATTTGCTAATTCAGAGGAAACTGTCACTTCTTCAATCAATCAATTATTACATAAAATAAACTTTTTCTAAATGATTTAGACTAAAACAAAATTATTCTAATTGACCCTCCACATCTTTTTTAGCCCACCCATTGCACAGTAAGGTAAGATTGGTAGTAAATAATATAAAACAAGTTGAGAGGATGGACAAAATAATATTTACTTGAGTGTAAGAAAATGTTTAATGGAGGTGGGTCCTTCTGCAGGGACTTCACCGACTTATTGTTAGGCTGTCACAAGTTGGTAGATACGAATCACTTCAGCTTTTGAAAAATTGGGTTCAATTCTCTCTACTTTATTTTAAAATAGTGCATCCAGCTGTAAGGATGATATAAAAGAACACATTGATAGTGAGGGGAGAAAGCAATAAGCACTTGGAGAACTGGCAATACTATAATCATGAGTGGAGTGAAGGTGGAGGGGTTATTTCAAACTCCTACATTTGGATATTTTAGATTTGTCAAATAATAAGTTCAATCTAAAAATATTCTAATGTCTGAAAAATTGTTTCATATTGTGTGTTTTAAATCTAGAGAAGAATAACTTACAATAGATGATACCAAATATATGTAAGGGAATGGATTCTCTTGACACATTAAAACTAGGAGACAATGCACTTGAAGGGTATATTCTATCATCTCTTGGAAAATGTAAAATTTTTCAAATCCTTGATTTGAAAAACAATAATTTGCAAGACAGCATCTTAAGCTGGGTTAAAACCTTACACAATCTCCAAATTTTTATTTAAAAAAATAATAATTTGAAGGCTCCAATCCCATTAAAATTAACCAAATTGTAAAATCTTCAAATTTTAGAAATGTCAAAAAATAAATTTTCAGGGATCATTCCAAAAGACTTTTTGAAGTTAACCACAATGGAAAATCAATCAGAAAACACAAAAATGCTTGTACAAGAAACATCCACTTTTCAAAAATCAAACTATTATATAGATGAAATAATAGTTTACAATAAAGGATAAATTATGGAGTTTGTAAAATTTTTGAAATTAGTGAAATGTCTTGATCTTTCTAGTAATAATTTATCGGGTAACATTCCTTGGGATATTGGTCACTCAAAGGTTTGATTATTCTCAACATTTCAAGAAATCATTTCAGTGGTGAGATTCCTATATCTATTGGAGAGATGACACTACTTCAATCACTTGATCTTTCTCAAAATAATTCTTAGTGAGCTACAACTTCTCACATCTTTAAGTTACTTTAATATCTCCTACAATAACCTATCAGGGATGATACGACAAGGAGGACAAGTCATGACATTTGATTCTGCGTACTTCTCCAATAATCTAGGTCTATGTGGTCTACAAATATATGTGTCATGTCCAAAGATACATGAGGAGAACAATGAAGATTCAGAAGATAATATATTGTGGTATATGGGAATGGCAACAGGCTTTACAGCTGGCTTTTCAATTGTAATGGGAATGTTGTGGCTCAACAAAACATGGAATATCCCATGCTTCAAATTTACGAATACCGTTATTATCTCTCTATTTAAACATTGAGAGAGCATTTGTATTCTCCAAGATAGAATTAACTTGTTAAAATTTGTGGTCCAACAACTTTTTATTTTACAGTACAAATTTTGTTATGATAAAACAACACATGTATCTCATTTATAAAAACATAGATTTTAATATTAATCATGTTAATTAATTTTGATATGTCAATTGTTCTTAAAAAAATAAAATAAATAAAATATAAATTTTGATGGAATATGGATGAAGTGACTGAGAGGGGGGGTGAATCAGTCAACCATAAAAACACTTCCCAATTAATTCTTTCCAGATCCCTTAGGATATCTTAACAATGTTATCTGTTTTAGCACTCGGTAAATAGATTGCAGTAACTTTGAGGATGCAGAAAGCATTAGCAATATTATCTTTAGATATTCATCAGCACATGTATATGATTGAGAAAGCAATTAAGAACACAAGAGACACAAGATTTAACGTGGAAACCCAATATGGGAAAAACCACCAATGTATCTAGATACTGATTTTCACTTTTCTGAAGTGATGCCCGGTTAGAAGCCAACCCGGTAAAAAGTTACAAAACACACTGTTAGGTGTGACCTTGTTAGAGGATTTAAAACACCCTGCTAGGAGTGGCCTGGTAAGAGGTCTTGAAAACAATTCAATGGAATTGTCACCTTGTTAGAGGATTTACAATATGGTTGTTAAACCAACTCGGTTAAGAGATTTAGAATTCACTGTTACAATGATAAGAAGGTAACAATGAAAAATGACCTGTATAATAATGCAACTGTCTTGCTGATTACAGATCTCTATTCTGCATAAGTCTGATCCTTTCTAATTGAATAAATCTCTGCTGCACCTTAAGGATATCTGAACATCCTTCACAAATTCGCATACACCTTTCCTGCTTTTCTTCTATAAATCTTCTACTGTATTCCTTTTTTCATTCACATTTGACCTTTTATTTATATGATTTTAGATTTGTCAAATCGACATTATTTAGTATAACAGTCGGCTGAATTAAGCAAACTCTATTTGCAAAAATCCTTCAAGGGCCGACAGTGCTCGGTGACCATAACTTTCTATAACCTTTCGGAGACCGAGGCAACTCGGTAAACACCGACAATCCTTTACCTTCGATAACCAACTGAACTCGGTAAACACTATCTTTTCTTCGATGACCGACTGAACTCGGTAAACACTAACTTTTCTTCAATGACCGACTAAACTCGGTAAATACTAAAATTTCCTTTGGTAACTGAGTGAACTCGGTAGACACTGATTTTCTTTGATAACCGAGTGGACTCGGTAAGCACTAATATTCCTGTCTGGCAGACCGACTGAGCTTGGTAGTAACTGATTGCTGCGGACTATGACATTGTGTGACATCAAAGACAATACATAATTTGAGTAGCAATTTCCTTCAGACAATTGTTTCCAACAATCTCCCTCTTTGGCATTGATGGCAACACAATATGTCATAGCATAAGAAATTTGAAAGAGTTAGCTCGGTTCAGATTCAAATCTCCCTCTGTCAGCAAACTTCCTGTATCCTGAAAATTCTTCCTTCTGACTATTGAAAATTTCTTGAAATAATAGCAAAGACATAGCAAACACTCCCTCTTTGACAACACATGCCAAAGACAATTCACATATTATCGGTGAAAATTAATGTACCTCAAGTACTGATTCATATGCAATGATTCCTTTAATATGCTGCATCAACAAGTTGATTTTCAATCATGTTCTGGTTGATGCATCACTAAAACTGTATTTAGTGAGCCTCGGATAGGGGAATGACCCCTAACTTACCTCTTAGATACACAAATGCATCCTTAGGTAATGGTTTGGTAAAAATGTCTGCAATCTGTTCTTTTGTATGAATATATTCTAATCTGATTTCCTTGTCCTGCACCAATTCTCTGACAAAGTGATATTTAATAGCAATAAGCTTGGTTTTGGAATGCATCACTGGATTCTTCGAAATGTTTATTGCACTGGTATTGTCACAAAATATAACAACTGGTTCTTTGATTTCAACCTTCATACCTCCTAATAGCTGTTTAAACCAAACAATATTTGAACAGTTTACTGCAGCAGCAACATATTCTGCTTCAGCTGTGGATTGAGATGTGCAATTCTGCTTTTTACTAGTCCAGGATACCAGTCTTTTTCCAAGAAAAAATGCTCCACCACTTGTGCTTTTTTTGTCATCAATGTTTCCTGCCCAATCAGCATCAGTAAACACTTTCAAGTCTAGATTGCCTCCAAATTTATACCACAAACCATATTCTTCAGTTCCTCTTAAGTATCTTAAGATTCTTTTGATTGCCATCATGTGATTTTCCTTAGGTTTTGCTGAGAATCTAGCTACTATACTGACTGCTAAGGCAATATCAGGTCTTGTATGTACTACATAATACAATTTTCCAATCATAGATCGGTATAGGGTCTGATCAACTTCTTTTGAATCATCATTTTTGGTAAGTTTCAGTCCAGTACACATGGGTGTACCAACTGGTTTTGAATCTTCCATACCAAACTTCTTAAGTATCTCCTTAATGTATTTAGATTGAGTAATGTATATGCCATTCTTGCTTTGCTGAATTTGAAGACCAACAAAGAATTTTATTAAACCAAACATAGACATTTCAAATTCTCTGTTCATTTGCTCTGAAAATTCTTTGCACTGATCCTCATTCCCTGTAAATATAGTATCATCCACAAATATTTCTACCAATACAATTTTGTCATCCGGTCCTTCTTTAATATACAGATTGCTGTTATCATTAGCTCTTTTGAAATTAATCTGAATCAAATAGTTATGGAGTCTTTCATACCATGCTCTAGGAGCTTGTTTTAAACCATACAATGCTTTGTGTAACTTGCAGACCATGTTCCTTTTATCTGGATCAACAAAACCTTTAGGCTGTTCAATGTAGACTTCTTCATCAAGAATTCCATTGAGAAATGTAGATTTTATATCCATCTGATATACCTTAAATCCTTTGTGTGCTGCATAAGCAAGTAGAGTTCTTACACCTTCTAATCTTGCAACAGGAGCAAAAGTTTCTCCATAATCTATACCTTCTTCTTGAGAATAACCTTTACATACTAGTCTAGCTTTGTTTCTAGATACTTGACCATCTTCATTCAGCTTATTCCTGAATACCCATTTTGTTCCAATTACATTCTTATCTTTAGGTCTAGGTACAAGAGTCCAAGTTTTGTTCTTTTGTATTTGTTCTAATTCTTCATTCATTGCTTCAATCCAACTTTCATTTTCCAATGCATCTTTGATATTTCTAGGTTCAAAATCAGTAAGCAGACATGTACCTTTTAGCTTGCTTCTTGTCATAGTACCATCTGATTTGTTTCCAATGATTTGATCTGGTGTATGATGTCTTCTGACATATTTGGCTAGTATAGGTTCCTTGCCTTTTGAATGATTCATGCTGTTGTCTTCTAGGATCTCTTCTTCAGGTTGCTCGGGCTCGGTAGATATTTGCTCGGTAACTTCAATCTGAGACTCGGTCTGAATTTCTTCCTGTGACTCAGTTTGAACTTCTTCCTGTGACTCAGTTTGTGACTCGGTAACTATGCTCGGCTTGGTAGATATAGTTTCCTTACTGATAGTTGTGTCTGCCAATGTTTCAGGTTCAATGTAAACGAATCTTCTATAGTTCTCAGGTTCCCTTTTGCTTTCTTCCTCAGTCTTTTCTGCAAACTCATCAAATTTTACATGTATACTTTCTATGACTTTGTGAGTAGATAAGTTCAGACATTTGTATGCCTTGCTTTTGCTAGAATATCCTAGGAATATTCCTTCATCACTTTTCACATCAAATTTATTTCTTCTGGATTCTTTTAAGATATAACACTTGCTACCAAATATTTTCATGTAACTTACATTGGGTTTATAGCCATACCATAATTCATAAGGAGTTTTGAATGTGTCTTTCTTCAATTGTACTTGGTTCAAGGTATGAACTGCAGTGCTGATAGCTTCCTTCCAGTACTTTATAGCGATGTTCTTTTCTATCATTAGAGTCCTTGCACAATCCATAATAGATCTGTTTCTTCTTTCTGCTATTCCATTCTGCTCAGGAGTTCTAGGAGCTGATACCTGTCTTTTGATTCCTCTTTCAATGCAGAAGTTGTTAAAATCATGGGAGATGAATTCACCACCTCTGTCTGATCTTAAGCATTTCAATCTTTTCCCTGTTTCCTTTTCTACTCTTGCTAAGTACCATTTGAACTTTTCAAATGCTTCTGATTTTTCTCTTAAATACATAACAGTCATCATTCTAGAATAATCATCAACAAAAATAATAAAGAATTTATCTCCAGTATAGCTTTGTATTCCAATAGGTCCACATAAATCAGTATGCACAATTTCCAAAATTTCTTTAGACTGATAGTTCTTACTCTTGAAACTAGTTTTACTCATTTTGCCAATCTGACAATTCTTACATAGACCAGTGTCAGGTTTCTTCAAAGTAGGAATGCCTCTAACCTTCTTGAATTTGCTTATTTTTATCATGTTATCAAAATTCACATGACATAACCTTTTGTGCCATAGCCAACTTTCTTCTATTTGAGCAATAAAGCATGAATATTCACTGAGATCAAGATAAAATAAGTTACCTTTTGTTTGTTTGCCTAATCCAATGAGTTTCCCTTTTCCATCCAGCAGTTTTGCTTGACCATTCATGAATTCAACCTTGAAACCAGTGTTGATTAGCTGTGCTACACTTAGAAGATTATGTTTTAGTCCTTCAACCCAATAAGCATTATCACATATGAGTTCTTTGGTTAAAGAGATTCTTCCTTATCCTTTTATACAACAAGGTTCATTATTTCCAAATCTTACATTACCACTATCACAGTCTTCTAGATATTCAAATTTTGTCTTGTCACCAGTCATGTGGTGTGAACATCCGCTATCTATTATCCATATATCATCTTTTCTTATATGAGAAATAAGTGCCATCTTATCTTCATCATCATCAGATTCATCTTTTATAGCAATAAAAACAATTTCTTCTTCACTATCATCAGAATCTTTAGCCATAAAACATGATTTCTTACCTTTATCCTTGTATGATTTGAAATTCTTTTTGCCATAGTACTTGTGACTTCTCTTTTCTTCTTTGACTTGCTTGTTTGGGCACCTAGCTGCAATATGTCCAATTTCTTCACATGAAAAATAGATTAAAGGAGTTTTACCTTTATACTTACCTTTCCCTCTAGAGTACTTCTTTGCAAGTAATGCTTCTACAATTTCAAGATCACTATCAGAACTTTCTTCTGATTCTTCTTCACTTTCTGACTGAACTTCTTTAATTTTCTTGTTCTTCTTTAGTGAAACCTTGGCCTCAAATGCTGATTCAAAATTTTTGGAACTAGGAACATAGTTATCATAGTTGTCTAATTCAAAAGCTGTCAATCTTCCAACTAAAGCATCCAAAGTTATATTGTGGTTTGTTTCACATCTTCTTTCTTGAATAGCTGATACTCTTATTGCATAGATAGGGAGTAGTGTTCTGAGTACCTTACTTATAACAGTCTCATCTGAGATTGTTCCTCCAGAAGCTCTAATTGCACTTACACTTGCTTTGATTCTTTCAACATATTTTGCAATGTTTTCATCTTCCTTCATATTCATCTTGTCAAACTGTCCTCTTAGGCTTTCTGCTTTGGCTCTTTTCACATTTGCATCACCACCATATATTTTCTTTAGTGCCATCCACATTTCATATGCAGTAGTGCAGTCTTTAATATCATCAAATTCTTCATAGCTGAGAGCAGATGCAATGTCTATCATCATGGTGTTGTGAGTCTTTTTATCTGCAATGTCTTCAACAGTTAATGCACCATTAGGAATTGTGTATTCTTCATCAATGTATTTGCATCCTGAATCACCAATGGAAGCCAGATGAAGTCGCATGAGACCTTGCCATGCTGAAAAGTTATCTTTGTTGAGCTTTGGAATTTCCCTCTTGTAAGACATCCTGATCTTTAGCTTAGGTCCTTGAAACCCTTCCTGCAAGCACCAAAAGCTCTGATACCAATTGATGGAATATGGATGAAGTGACTGAGAGGGGGGGTGAATCAGTCAACCATAAAAACACTTCCCAATTAATTCTTTCCAGATCCCTTAGGATATCTTAACAATGTTATCTATTTTAGCACTCGGTAAATAGATTGCAGTAACTTTGAGGATGTAGAAAGTATTAGCAATATTATCTTTAGATATTCATCAGCACATGTATATGATTGAGAAAGTAATTAAGAACACAAGAGACACAAGATTTAACGTGGAAACCCAATATGGGAAAAACCACCAATGTATCTAGATACTGATTTTCACTTTTCTGAAGTGATGCCCGGTTAGAAGCCAACCCGGTAAAAGGTTACAAAACACACTGTTAGGTGTGACCTTGTTAGAGGATTTAAAACACCCTGCTAGAAGTGGCCTGGTAAGAGGTCTTGAAAACAATTCAATGGAATTGTCACCTTGTTAGAGGATTTACAATATGGTTGTTAAACCAACTCAGTTAAGAGATTTAGAATTCACTGTTACAATGATAAGAAGGTAACAATGAAAAATGACCTGTATAATAATGCAACTGTCTTGCTGATTACAGATCTCTATTCTGCATAAGTCTGATCCTTTCTGATCAAATAAATCTCTGCTGCACCTTAAGGATATCTGAACATCCTTCACAAATTCACATACACCTTTCCTACTTTTCTTCTGTAAATCTTCTGCTGTATTCCTTTTTTCATTCACATTTGACCTTTTATTTATATGATTTTAGATTTGTCAAATCGACATTATTTAGTATAACAGTCGGTTGAATTAAGCAAACTCTATTTGCAAAAATCCTTCAAGGGCCGACAGTGCTCGGTGACCATAACTTTCTATAATCTTTCGGAGACCGAGGCAACTCGGTAAACACCGACAATCCTTTACCTTCGATAACCGGCTGAACTCGGTAAACACTATCTTTTCTTCGATGACCGACTGAACTCGGTAAACACTAACTTTTCTTCGATGACTGACTAAACTCGGTAAATACTAAAATTTCCTTTGGTAACCGAGTGAACTCGGTAGACACTGATTTTCTTTGATAACCGAGTGGACTCGGTAAGCACTAATATTCTTGTCTGGCAGACCGACTGAGCTCGGTAGTAACTGATTGCTGTGGACTATGACATTGTGTGACATCAAAGACAATACATAATTTGAGTAGCAATTTCCTTCAGACAATTGTTTCCAACAAATTTTTCATATGATATTTTTTATTCTAAATGTTTATAATTTTATTCGTTTAAAACTCCATCAATCTCAATATTATTTTTATTATTTATAATATAACTTTTGTGTAATGGTGTTATGAGAAGCTTCAATGAAAATAGATTACCAAGAAATAAAATTAGCAATATATAGTGAACCTTTAATTTTTTTTTAATTTTAAACAGAGTTCATTTATTTAGTTTTTACTTTGAATCATAATATAGTATTATTTTTTAAACAATCCAATCTACCTGGTAAATGTGTTAAGATCTACCATTATACTGTAGCATTGGAAATTTTAAAAAAGACATTGAAGTTTGTTGTATTCAGTATTCAAATTTAGTATTCAAACTTTTTTCAAGGATCTTGAAATATAATATAGCATTCAAATTGATCATTTACTACATTAAATGTGGACTATTGAAATTGTAATATTTTTGTTTATTGGTATTGAAATTACACTATTATTATCTAAAAACTCTGCTATTTTATTTTGACACCAGCCTGGAAGGGTTGGCAAATGGGTTTATTCAAAAAAGGTATGACAAAGATTGGCGTGTCAATCAAGGAAGGTGCATTCAAATGTGAATGTTAAAAAATATCTTGGGTAGGATGCCATATGTCTATTCCATTTTCTATAGTAGTCTTTCTTCAAATCGGTTTGTTTTTAAATTTTTTATTTATATTCTTTGTTCTTATTTAAGACTGATGTTGTTGTACATTCCTTTCTACCAGCTCAAAAATTAACTGATATTGACACTTTCTTCCATTTGCTGCCGTGTTTTTCTTATATTCAAATTCAAGTAATATAACTTTGGTCTCTTATTTCTATAAAAAAATAATAATTAAACTCATCTATTTTTTTATTAGAGGAAAATAGGTTTTGAAAGGGCCCCAAAACCCTTTACAAGATGGTCAAAAAAGATATTAAAAAAAGAACTCTAAGATGGTGCAGATCAAGACCACAACGAGGGTTTTGCAATAGTTTCCCTCAACCTAAACCAAACAAAAAACTAGCAGTCCAGAAGCTTCCAGGGGAGATCAAATATAATTCCTTCCCACATAGGTCCAGCGGTCTACATAGAAAAGTCCAAGAAATGTCACTTCTTCCCCTTCTGAGAACGAAGGGACATATCAAAAGAGGGCTGAGGAATAGGTTTTTTCATTTTGCCTTTCACAAAAGTCCGCCCATCTTCTACTTTCTTAGCCATATCCTACCAAGAAGGCAAAATAAGAATCGAAGCACCTGCAATCAGAGAGACATGAGAAAGTTCCAAGATTGGGCCTGAAGAATCCAAAGGAGATACATCATTAGCAACTAATCTGGTGTGATTCAACTGAGCTAAATCAAAAAGAGGGACAGAGGCCTCACTCCTGACAAAACCCCGGACTACGGAGTCCGAATAGTGAGGCAATCCATGGATGGGATCAGCACCCAGGGGAGAGTCAACATTAGCCCCTGGAGGCACAGAGGCCTCTGTAGTCTCTTGTGAAGAAGAAATGACCTGAGAAAAGATTCTGGTAGCCGAGTCGTTCACAATAGAGAAGTGTTGGGAGGAGGCCCCCTTCCACCAAGAAGCAAGTTTTTTGACCTTTTCTAATCCACATTGATCCACTAAGTGACCAGTTTTAAAACAATGTCTACATCTGAAGGGGAGTCCTTCATAATCCAAAGATTGGGTCTAGGATCCTTTGGGATGCTTCAACTTAATCTTTTCCAGAAGACCCTTGGAGTAATCCAAATCAACCAGTATCCTTGCATAAGTGGAATGAAGAATGTCTTTAGATTCTTCATCAATCATCAAAAAATCCCCCAGAGCTTCACCCACAGAGCAGAGAATTTACCCAAAAATGAAGAGGAAGGTTGGGAAGCCTTACCTAGGTAGGAACCTTGGAGAAAGTCTCAAAAGAGGCATCAAAGTCAGGATGCCATGGCTTCATCATGGGCTTCATCATAATTAAACTCATCTGTTAAATTAATGAATGCTACAAATATTAAAGGGGAAAAGATGGGATAAAGATATGAAGATTTTTGAAGATAATATATTGTGGTAATAGGGAATGGCAATAGGCTTTACAGCTGGCTTTTCAATTGTAATGGGAATGTTTTGGCTCCACAAAACATGGAATATCCCATGCTTTTATTATCTCTCTATTTAAACATTGAGAGAGCATTTGTATTCTCCAAGATAGAATTAACTTGTTAAAATTTGTGGTCCAACAACTTTTTATTTTACAGTACAAATTTTGTTATGATAAAATGACACATGTATCTTATTTATAAAAACACAAATTTTAATATTAATCATGTTAATTAATTTTGATATGTCAATTGTTCTTAAAAGAATAAAATAAATTAAATATAAATTTTTCATATGATATTTTTTATTCTAAATGTTTATAATTTTATTCGTTTAAAAGTCCATCAATCTAATATTATTTTTATTATTTATAATGTAACTTTTGTGTAATGGTGTTATGAGAAGATTCAATGAAAATAGATTACCAAGAAATAAAATTAGCAATATATAGTGAACCTTTAATTTTTTTTTAATTTTAAACAGAGTTCATTTATTTAGTTTTTACTTTGAATCATAATATAGTATTATTTTTTAAACAATCCAATCTACCTGGTAAATGTGTTAAGATCTACCATTATACTGCAGCATTGGAAATTTTAAAAAAGACATTGAAGTTTGTTGTATTCAGTATTCAAATTTAGTATTCAAACTTTTTTCAAGGATCTTGAAATATAATATAGCATTCAAATTGATCATTTACTACATTAAATGTGGACTATTGAAATTGCAATATTTTTGTTTATTGGTATTGAAATTACACTATTATTATCTGAAAACTCTGCTATTTTATTTTGACACCGGCATGAATTTGGGGAAGGGTTGGCAAATGGGTTTATTCGAAAAAGGTATGACAAAGAATGGCATGTCAATCAAGGAAGGTGCATTCAAATGTGAATGTTAAAAAATATCTTGGGTAGGATGCCATATCTCTATTCCATTTTTTGCAGCAGTCTTTCTTCAAATCGGTTTGTTTTTAAATTTTTTATTTATATTCTTTGTTCTTATTTAAGACTGATGTTGCTGTACATTCCTTTCTACCAGCTCAAAACTTAACTGATATTGACACTTTCTTCCATTTGCTGCCGTGTTTTTCTTATATTCAAATTCAAGTAATATAACTTTGGTCGCTTATTTCTATAAAAAGAATAATAATTAAACTCATCTATTTTTTGATTAGAGGAAAACAAGTTTTGAAAGGGCCCCGAAACCCTTTACAAGATGGTCAAAAAAGATATTAAAAAAAGAACTCCAAGATGGTGCAGATCAAGACCACAACGAGGGTTTTGCAATAGTTTCCCTCAACCTAAACCAAACAAAAAACCAGTAGTCCAGAAGCTTCCAGGGGAGATCAAATATAATTCCTTCCCACATAGGTCCAGCTGTCTGCATAGAAAAGCCCAAGAAATGTCACTTCTTCCCCTTCTGAGAACAAAGGGACATATC
Source organism: Chamaecyparis obtusa (assembly GCA_027943335.1). NCBI lineage: Eukaryota > Viridiplantae > Streptophyta > Pinopsida > Cupressales > Cupressaceae > Chamaecyparis > Chamaecyparis obtusa. Next base: position 1,189,818 of record BSBK01001448.1, read on the forward strand.
AAAAGAGGGCTGAGGAATAGGTTTTTTCTTTTTTCCTTTCACAAAAGTCCACCCATCTTCTACTTTCTTAGCCATATCCTGCCAAGAAGGCAAAACAAGAACCGAAGCACCTGCAATCAGAGAGACACGAGAAAGTTCCAAGATTGGGCCTAAAGAATCCAAAGGAGATACATCATTAGTAGCCAATGTGGTGTGATCCAGCGGAGCTAAATTAGAAAGAGGGATAGAGGCCTCACTCCTGAAAGAACCCCGGACTACGGAGTCCGAACAGTGGGGCAATCCATGGATGGGATCAGCACCCAGGGGAGAGCCAGCATTAGCCCCTGGAGGCATAGAGGCCTCTGTAGTCTCTTGCGAAGAAGAAACAACCTGAGAAAAGCTTCTGGTAGCCGAGTCTTTCACAATAGAGAAGTGTTGGGAGGAGGCCCCCTTCCACCAAGAAGCAAGTTTTTTGACCTTTTCCAATCCACATTGATCCACTAAGTGACCAGTTTTAAAACAACGTCTACATCTGAAGGGGAGTCCTTCATAATCCAAAGATTGGGTCCAGGATCCTTTGGGATGCTTCAACTTAATCTTTTCCAGAAGACCCTTGGACTAATCCAAATCAACCAGTATCCTTGCATAAGTGGAATGAAGAATGTCTTGAGATTCCTCATCAACCATCAAAAAATCCCCTAGAGCTTCACCCACAGAGCATAGAATTTACCCAAAAATGAAGAGGAAGGTTGGGAAGCCTTACCCAAGTAGGAACCTTGGAGAAAGTCTTAGAAGAGGCGTCAAAGTCAGGATGCCATGGCTTCATCATGGGCTTCTCATCTGTTAAATTAATGAATGCTACAAATATTAAAGGGGAAAAGATGGGATAAAGATATGAAGATTTTTGATGGGTGGTTGTCCTTTTCAAGAGAATCATAAATTCCAACATTTTTTACATATACTTTATATCATATATTCTAAATATTGTTATTGTTTATGTATATTTTAAATTAATTTTAGTTAAGCACATTTTATTTAAGAAACATTTACATGAATATCTATATGCCACATCTCATCATACATTTCAGCAAAATACAATTTTGATTTAATTTCTTTTTTTTTTTTTTGATCGATGAAGGGCCAAAGCCGAGAATTTTATATATATAAATACAAACATAAATTAACAAAGTATCTATCATCAGTTCAAGCCCACTGTTGCAGGGCCTAATGTTCAGAATGAAATCATTTCAACTTTCAGCAATAGTAATCGGTTGATACCAATATTTACTTCTAAAACCCTCAATTTTGGTACTTCCTATCGCAAAAACCATCTGCAAATTTAGAATTGAAAAACAACGGTCATATCTTGGCACTTCTCCTCTGCAAATTTGGACTTGAAATGCAACGGTCATCCTCAGGGTGCCAACAGTCTATCAATGGACATCATCTAAACTGAAATCTACTTTATATCCCCACTGTTAGATCATCATGTTTCGCGGGCTTGGAAACTTTAACTCTGCAACACCGACATTCCCTTAATGGTTGTCACATGATCGCATAGTTTGAAAATGGCTTATGCAAACATGCAACACCCCATAAACCTTCACCACCATTACCTGCCCTTGGCTATGGGACCCACGATGCATATCCATCTTAGCGCTTGCTTGTCAATTAGAAAGGGACATGTCAGCAAGACCCGACACATGGACCCACCTTTAATTCCGCAACAACATCTTTCAACAGTTGTCACATGATTGCATAGCCAAGAAAAGGGCTATGCGAACATGCGACACACCGTAGCCCTTTACCACCATTAACCGCCGCTGCATAAAGTTACCACAAAGGGCTTGTCGCATCATCGCATAACTCAAAACTGGCTCATGAGAACATGTGACAAGCCTCCATCCCTCACCACAAAGCTTAGTGCCCACTTTATTCATGAACTAGTGAGAACTTTGACTGGGCCCGCATCCAGACAATCGATAGTCATCGCATCTTCACGTATACCTCCAAGAATCTACCAGAACATGCACCCACCGTCAGATCTTCCATGCTGTGACCCCACTGAAAATTCTGGGCCCCCCGATGTGTCAACATTCCCTTACCAGCTCAACCAATCCCAATCTAACACCTCGATGGTGAATCATCACGTGGTCACACTGCAAACAAACTAGCGGCATCTAATCAGATGGTGGGTGCATGATCGCATGGGGAGAGAATATTCCATGTGATCACACACTAACCGTTGATCAAAATCTCTAACCCCAACCCCGCTGACAACACTCCACCTCATATTTTCCTTATTGGACGGTGGGCACGACATTCCCTTACCAGCTTAGCCAATCCCGACCTGACACCTCGATGGTGAATCATCACGTGGTCCCACTGTAGACAAACCAACGACATCTAATCAGACGGTGGGTGCATGATCGCATGGGGAGAGAATATTCCATGTGATCACATGCCAACCATCAATCAAAATCTCTAACACAAGCCCTGCTAACAACACTCCACCTCTTTATTTCCTTCGACCAATAGGGGGGCACCATTTATGCATACATGTCACCATGGACCCACAGTTTGAAACCCTACACCGCAAAGAAGAATAAACGGCATGACATTCCCTTACCAGCTTAGCCAATCCCAACCTGACACCTCGATGGTGAATCATCACGTGGTCCCACTATAGACAAACCAGCGGCATCTAATCGAATGGTGGGTGCATGATCGCATGGGGAGAGAATATTCCATGTGATCACACACCTACCGTCGATCAAAATCTCTAACCCCAACCCCGCTAACAACACTCCACCTCATATTTTCCTTATCAGATGGTGGGCACGACATTCCCTTACTAGCTCAGCCAATCCCAACCTGACACCTCGACGATGAATCATCACGTGGTCCCACTGTAGACAAACCAACAGCATCTAATCAGACGGTGGGCACATGATCGCATGGGGAGAGAATATTCCATGTGATCACACACCAATTGTCGATCAAAATCTCTAACACAAGCCCCGCTGACAACACTCCACCTCTTTATTTCCTTCGACCAATAGGGGGGCGCCATTTATGCATACATGTCACCATGGACCCATAGTTTGAAACCCTACACCGCAAAGAAGAATCAATGACCGGCATGATTTTTCATAGCTCTAACAAATCCCTTGCACTTTAGCAACCATTGTTGATGCTTTGACATGTGAAGACCATCTAACTTATCTGAAAACTAGGTCCCACCCTTGAGCTTTAGCAATAAAGGCAAACTCCCATTTGCTGGATAGACATTCTTCATTCCCTAACCTAGCGATGACTAACATGATAAAGAATTGGGCCCCACACAATCGCAGCAGCACACATAGGAAATGCTGAAGTCAGAGATTTAACTGCGCAGAGGCAAACGATTGAAAACTCCCAAGGTTTTCGACGCTAGAAGATAACTCATGTCTAGACGCCGTCACTCTTTAATGTACAATAGGTATCCGCTCCTCTTGTCCTAATCCAACTCCTCATTTAATGTTCTAGACTCGTACACATGCTATGTGCTATGAGAGAAGATGTCTGTCTTATCACCACAAGGAGCCGTTGTGTCAACTTCTGAGGCAAAAATATATTAGGACCTGATTTGACCATTTTGATTTAGTGGTTAGATTCAATGAGCTCAATTGAAACTCTGTTGACATTGGATAGAATTTTCAAATTTGTTCCTCTAGCTGCTAGGTCAGCCAGCTCATCCGCTTCAGTGTTTCCTTCTCTGAAAGTATGGTTAATGGTTTTCAATTCAAAATTATCCATTAACTGTAAGATTACCTCTAAAACTGCCATAAGATGCCAATTTGGGGTTGATCTGACTTTGATTGCATTGATGGTAATCAACGAGTCTCCCTCAATTTCAAGCTTTGAGATCCCTACTTCCTAAGCTAGTATCAGTCCAGACAATAGTGCTTTAAATTCTGTCATATTGTTGGTATCTTTGGGTAATGGTATAGCTTGTTTGGCAATCACATTCCCAGTTGTAGAGCGGATGATGCATCCCACTCCTGAGGGGCCTGGGTTACCTTTAGAAGCTCCATCAAAATTTAATTTGTACCATCCAATTGGAGGGGGTTTCTAGACACATGCCTTCCTTAGTTCTTGATTTCTTCTATATCCTCTGCCTATGGTGATTGGAGTTTTTAACCCAAACCAATTTTTTGTCATCTGATCATCCCAACTGGTAAAGAATTTGTGTTGTGCTGATTGAGTTTGGATCCGAGAATTCATTACCTTAACTATGGTTGCCTCCAATTTGTTAATTATAGTTTCAAATTTCCAAAATTTATCTTGGAATAATCTTCTATTCCTTTCTTTCCAGATCTCCCAAATCAGAATTGATGGAGAGATCATCCATAGATTACTGAATAAACTTTCTCCCATGATTTGTGGCCATGATATCAAAAGCTAGAGTAAATTATTTGGGGGGGCTGATGACCATCCTAATCTTGAATAAAGCCAGTACCAACAATCTTTAGCAAAGGGACAGGATAATAATAGATGATTTACGTCCTCTTCATTCTTAAAACACATAATGCATCTAGATGGACCCTGATATCCCATCTTAATAAATTTATCTGCAGTTAAAATTTTACCCTAGGATGCCACCCACATAAATAATCCATCTTTTGAGATTCCAACTTGTTCCAACATAATTGTGTTGGGATCTCTTCTATTTTGGATGTGGATGATTTGGCTATAAGATTGTAACCCTCTTTGACACTGTAGGATCCTGATTTTGCACCATTCCAAATGATTTCATCTTTTCCTTGTTTGAGAAGAAAGGGCCTATCTTTGATCAATGTTTTGAGCTTATCTACCTCTCTTGTATCTAATTGAAGTGGTGAGAAGTCTTTCCACTCCCAAGAACCATCTATAGTAGTAGAGGACGAAGGGATGATATAGTCACTGAGATATGGTCCCCAGGATGAAGTACAAATATGACTGATCTGATTGGGGCCTAACTGTGAATTGATGGTTGGATGTCCATCCCAAGAGTCTTCCTAGAATCTCGCTTCCTTTCCATCTTTGATATTCCAAGATATGTTATTGTCAATAATATGTCTTGACTTAGCTATGAAGTTCCATATTCTCGAGCCTTTTGGGACTCTTTAATTCTGACTATATCTTCCTTATTAAAGTTGCATAAATATTTAGCTCTGAGAATTCTAATCCATTTGAAATCTTGATTATTCACTATTTTCCAATAAAGCTTTGCACCTAGAGCTTGGTTTTGCCATAATTGATTTTTAATGCCAGTGCCACCAGAAGATTTCAGTTTACATATTTTATCCCATGAGATTAATGCAAATTTCCTCTTAGTATCTGTACCCTGCCAAAAGAATTTCCTAAGTTTCTTCACCATATCATATATCCCTCTGTGGTAAGTGAAAGGCAAGACATTAGGTAAATAATTATTTATTATTTATATGTTCTTCCTATCTTGAACTTGACTGTGTAAGTTCTTTGAATAAATGAACCAATCCCATTACATCTTGCTTTCTCACCAAAATCAAAATCATAAATATAAATTACAAACTAATTTATATAAAAAATCTTTAATCAAAATCTTTAATACAAACTACAAACCAATCTATATTAGAAAAATAAATAATGATAAAAACATATTATTAGAGAAATTGAATATGAAAAATATACTTGTAATTAATTTACTATTACAAAAGAACATCAAATAAATTATAATTGACATTCATTATAAAAAAAACTATTTAAGATCTCAAATTCAAACATTCTTTACAAAATAAATAGATTCAATTTGTACAAAATTCCAAAATTCTTATAAAATAGATCTTAAATGGATTTAATTTTCTATTGAATATTGGGCTCCATACTTTTGATTTACAGATAATATTTCAATTCGTAAAGGTTAAGGCCTTCTTGTGCTCAGTGATTGGGTCTTCCAACTTAGTGTTGGGTTTGTAGAGGTTAAGGTGAAAGGTGAACCTCCAATCCCCGACTGCTGAAATTCTCTGACGGTCTATAGATGTTTGATGTATTGTTGTTCATTGTGACGGTTTGGTATGCGGTAAGGTGAAGGGCCAACCCCCAATCCCTGACTCCAAAATTTGATTGTAAATTATGCTATTCAGCGCATTCCAGGTTTTAACAAGAGACGCAAAGCGTCATAGTTCCTGCCAATAGTATAATACTTCTAGATCTATGATAAAATGAAACAATAAAAAACTTGCAAGAGTAAAAAAGAGAAAATAATTGTACATTACAATATTTTTAGCCTAGGAAACTTGAGTAAGCAAATATGGAAATTAGCAAAAAGATAGATTTCCTCGTGACTATTATTTCTTTGACATGTGAATTGAATGATCCTTTAAATTATTAGAATAAAATCTACTAAGGTTTGGTGGGAACGGCTGACACATGAGAGTGAAATGAATAGAGTGAAAATGTGCAAGCTGTGCAAGTTGGAAGTTACATTAAAAAATAGATTTGATTTATTTTATAGAAATATAGAAGCCTATAATTGATATGTTGATATTGAGTATTATAGTGTGTAGAGTCTTGAATAATATAAATAAACTGTACAACAATAGAAATCATTAACTTATAATTCAAAAACTGATAATCCAACATGCAATCAACCTTAGGCAAATACCCTCCCATTGTATAAAATGGAAGCAATAGTAGGACATATTGAAACCAATAAAAATAATAATAATTATATAAGAATCACTATGTAGTTTATTGCCTTCAAGCCAGATTGATTAGAAATTTCTTTAGCATCTCCTATGTTACAATTTTCCAGCCAACCTCTGCCAGGAGCTTTAAATAATTAATTATCCTATGGCATTAATAGTGCCAAAGAGCAAAAAATTGACCTTTAGATCTCCTATAATCATAGCAATTAATGATTAAAGTTGAAGGTGTATGCCAAAGTCAGGAAAATAGAGTCTTGTTTGTAGAGGTTTGTAGCAAGGTGGCAATGGTAATTGTAGAGAATGGTTAAAGGACTCATCAAGACAGCTGTTTACATCATTGAAAATGACTTGGGAGTAATGGAAGCTCAGTAATAGTAGTACAGGAAGAACCATTCCAAAAATTTCATACTTACTTTCTGATTTGTTCCAAGAGAATTAACTTGAGGATCACCACTAACTAAAGCATCCTCAGAGAGCTTTATAACCTTGTGTAATTCTTAAGGTGTCCCTACTTCAATTGTCAAAGAAGGCCTGCAAAGTAAGGAAATAAACAATAGTTCACATGTTCTGATTCGTGAAGAATTTATAGCATTTTCGAAATAGAATAAAAATACCAAGTTAAAAACATAGGTAGAGGATATAGAAGAAATCAAGAACTAAGGAAGACATGTGTTTGGAAACCCCCTCCAATTGGATGGTACAAATTAAATTTTGATGGAGCTTCTAAAGGTAACCCAGGCCCCTCAGGAGTGAGATGCATCATACGCTCTACAACTGGGACTGTGATTGCCAAACAAGCCATACCATTACCCAAAGATACCAACAATATGGCATAATTTAAAGCACTATTGTTTGGACTGATACTAGCTCGGGAAGTAGGGATCTCAAAGCTTGAAATTGAGGGAGACTCACTGATTACCATCAATGCAATCAAAGTCAGATCAACCCCAAATTGGCGTCTTATGGCAGTTTTAGAGGTAATCTTACAATTAATGGATAATTTTGAATCGAAAACCTTTAACCATACTTTCAGAGAAGGAAACACTAAAGCGGATGAGCTGGCTGACCTGGTAGCTAGAGGAACAAATTTGAAAATTCTATCCGATGTCAGTGGATTTTCAACAGAGCTCATTGAATCTAACCACTAAATCAAAATGGTCAAATCAGGTCCTGATATATTTTTGCCTCAGAAGTTGATAGAATGGCTCCTTGTGGTGATAAGATGGGCATCTTCTCTCATAGCACACAGCGCATGTAGGAGTTTAGAACATTAAATGAGGAGTTGGTTTAGGACAAGAGGAGAAGATACCTATTGTACATCGAAGAGTGATGGCATCCAGACATGAGTTATCTTCTGGCTTCAAAAACCTTGGTTGTTTTCAGTCTTTCACCTCTGTGCAGTTAAATCTCTGACACCAGCATTTCCTATGTGCACTGCTGCGATTGTGTGGGGCCCAATTCCTTATCATGTTAGTTGTTGCTAGGTCAAAGAATGAAGAAAGTCTATCTAGCGAATGGGAGTTTGCCTTTATTGCTAAATCTCAATGGTGGGACCTAGTTTCCAGATGAGTCAGACAGTCTTGAGATGTCAGAGCATCAACGGTGGTTGCTAAAGTGCAAGGGATTTGTCAGAGCTATGCAAAATCACACCGGCCATTGATTCTTCTTTACGGTGTAGGGTTTCAAACTGTGGGTCCATGGTGACATGTATGCACAAATGGCGCTCCCCTATTGGCCGAAGGAAATAAAGAGGTGGAGTGTTGTCAGTGGGGCTTGTGTTAGAGATTTTGATCGACGGTTGGCATGTGATGGCATGAAATTCTCAACCCATGCGATCATGTGCCCACCGTCCGATAAGGAAAATATGAGGTGGAGTGTTGTTAGCAGGGCTTAGGTTAGAGATTTTGATCGATGGTCGGCATATGATCTCATGGAATATTCTCTCCCCATGCGATCATGCACCCACCATCTGATTAGATGCCGTTGGTTTGTCTACAGTGGGACCACGTGATGATTCATCATTGAGGTGTCAGGTTGTGATTGGCTGAGCTAGTAAGGGAATGTTGATACATCGGCGGGCCCAGACTTTTCAATGGGGTCACAGCATGGATGATCTGACGGTGGGTGCATGTTCTGGTAGAGTCTTGGAGGTCTACGTGAAGATGCGACGACCGTCGATCTTCCAGATGCGGGCCTAGTCAAAGTTCTCACCAGTTTGTGGATAAAGTGGGAACTAAGGTTTGTGGTGAGTGTTGGAGGCCTGTCGCATGTTCGCATGAGCCAGTTTTGAGTTATGTGATGATGCGACAAGCCCTTTGTGGTAACTTTATGTGGCGGCAGTTAATGGTGGTAAAGGGCTACGGTGTGTCGCATGTTCGCATAGCCCTTTTCCTGGTTATGCGATCATGCGACAACTGTTGAAAGACACTGTTGCAGAATTAAAGGTGGGTCCATGTGTCGGGTATTGCCGATGTGTCCCTTTCTAATTGACCAGAAAGCGCTGAGATGGATATGCATCGTGGGTCCCATAGCCAAGGGTAGGTAATGGTGGTGAAGGTTTATGGGGTGTCGCATGTTCGCATAAGCCATTTTCAAACTATGCAATCATGTGACAACCATTAAGGGAATGTCGGCATTACAGAGTTAAAGTTGCCAAGCCCGCAAAACATGATGATCTAACGGTGGTGATATAAAGTAGATCTCAATTTAGATGTTGACCATTAATAGACTGTTGGTGCCATAAGGATGACCATTGCATTTCAAGTTCAAATTTGTAGAGGATTTTCATGTCAGGAAGTACCAAAATTGATGGCTTTAGCAGCGGTTTTCAACTGGTTTGGTAGCGCAGTTATTGCCGACTGATCTAAAAGGCTTAATGACCATTCACAGTGATGTTTTGTACCTGGTGGAGTAGGTTTTTGAGCTTGAGAATATTTTTGCAGGCGGTGATTTGTACTGGCTTTCATGGCTATCCCTGTCTGCTCTATTTGTTGGCATTCCCTAACTGCGCAAGTCTGACCAGTTGGTGGGCCCGGGTCTTCAAGGGCTTTAAAATGATTAGTTGTCGCATGATCGCATGTCAAAAATTTTTGACATGCAACCATGAGACTAGTTACTTCTTATGCTGGGCCCGTTGGAGGGGAGGGCAGTGGTCGCACTGGCGGTTATGTGGCATCCTATGGTTGGCTGTCGCATGATTGCATGTCAGAGTTTTCTGACATGCGATCATGTGACTTGTTGACACCTGTTCCTCAACTCGGTGGTAGGTGGTGATGTGGCATTTTTTGATTGGTCGATGTGGTAGTGACATGGAAGTTATCAATGGGGCCGTTGTCAGAGGGGTTTGCATGTTGGCCAGCGTGTATCAAGATTTACGGCTGGTGTATGATCTCAGGGAATATTCTCTCCCCTTGAGATCATATGTCAATCATCCGATTAAAGGGGCTTGTTTTTAGTGGGTCCAACGTGCTATGGAGATGTTGTTGTGCATATTTTCATTGGTCAGGGAGCGGTAATGTGGAAAGTTGTCAGTAGAGCTGAGGTTGTAATGTGTTTGATGTGGCGCCAGCTGTTCGATCTCGCTGACATGGTGGTTCCTGGTTGGAAGTTGACGGTGGCAAGTGCTGACGGTTTGTCGCATGTTCGCATGAGCCAGTTTCATGCTATGCGATCATGTGACAAACCCTATGTGTTAGCAGTGGTGGTTATGCGGCAAGGTAGAAGGGTGAGGTGGAGGTGTGTCGCATGTTCACATAGCCCATTTCCTGGCTATGCGATCATGTGACAATTGTTGAATGTCACCGTTGTGGAGTTAAGGTGTGTCCACAATGCTAGTGTTGCTGTGTTGCTCGATTCTAGTTGGTTGCTGACTGGTGATGTGGCTGGAGACTTCTGAGTGGGTTTGTGATCGCAGTTGCGCGACTAAAGATAAAGGTTAAGTCGCGAAGCCCAGGAAAAATAAGAGGGTCTACGGTCGGGATTTAAAGCTAGTCTCAGTTTGAATATGGGTCGTCGATTCCCTACAAGCACCAAGATATGACCTTTTTTTTTCAATTTTAAATTTGCAGATGGTTTTTGCGACAGGAAGTACCAAAATTGATGGTTTTAGAAGTAAATATCGGTATCAACCGATTACTGTTGCTAAAGTTGAAATGATTTCATTCTGAACATTAGGCCTTGCAACAATGGGCTTGAACTGATGATAGATACTTTGTTAATTTATGTTTGTATTTATATATATAAAAATCTCAGCTTTGGCCCTTCATCGATCAAAAAAAAAAAAAAAACATTTTTTATGCTTAAAATCTTTCTGATTTCTCACCTCTGCAAGAAGCTTGAAAGGATGTGCACATGTGATCTTCATTAGCAAAATATACTTCATAGTTTACAATGAAGAGTTAGATCCAATATAAGGAAAATTACAATATGTATCTATACCAAAGTCCATAAGCTAAAGACCACTACATTGCAGAGTAGATTACATGTTGAGATTTTGTATGAACAAAACTAAAGTATATTTGCACAGAAAGTCTAAGGCGGAGAGTTTAGAGAAATCAGATAAGTTTAAAACATATTCTAAAAAATTGGAAAGATAATAGATTGACAACACATACTCCTAAGTTTTTGGGTGTTCTAACACTAGCGTGACCAGGCAAAGGATGAAAATAAAGAGCAGCCCAAGAAATGCTTATTGGTATAATTAATTTAGGGATTTATCCTCAACATACAAGCAAAATTTTTCCTCACTATGGGCTTGTTCTCAGTTACACAAGAAACCCTTAACATCAATTTCTCTTTAGAGAAGAGCAAGCATACCCCATAAAGATGATTGATAATATAGAAAAAACATTTAAATTTAAATGAACACCACAGTATACCCCTGCCACAAGGGAACATATAATAAAGTGAATCAGATAGTGAACCAACTTCTAATACAAAATCCTACAATATTAGGACTTTCTATTATAGAGTGCAACATGAAAACAACATCCTTGTTAGCTATACTTAAATAGATAAAGGACAGCATAGGAAACAATGCACTGCAACATGAAACAACATAACAGATTCAACATACCTCTAGACTGCAACAAATAAAGTTTAAAGCTTTACTTTCACAAGAAAAAGCTCATAAAAGTATATTATCTAATATTAGATAAGATGCTCTGAATCTAAAAAAAAATTATAGGCCTTCAACACTAGTTTCGTCATCCTAGAAACCCTCTAAAATACCTGCAATTTGGAAGACAAGATTTCCCAAGACATTTCCATAAATATAAAATATTTACAGCGAAATATTTAGAGTGAAAATAAAAAAACGTTTTCTATAACAACCTTCTTTTCCTTGTCCCAAAGCTTCACTGAAGCTTTGAGTTCTTGACAGTCTTGGGTTTTGGGACTCAAAATTTTAATACTTCGGTGAAGCATCTAAGATGTAAAGAAGAAAAATACATATTAAAAAACTACAGTTTCGAGAAGATTAGAGGAGATATTTTATCATTTTTTTTTCTTCATCCTAGAGCTCCAGAAAGCTGTAACCTCTAGCAAGCTGAAAATTATTAACATTTGTGAACTAAAACAATGGGTCACTGGCAAAAAAAAACCGTCAAACTTCATAAAAAAGAAAGGTCAGTAAGAGTTTTACCAATAGATCACATAATCGTCATTTTATGCCCTCCACAAGCAGCTCTTGAGTTAGGAAGACCGTGCTTAATTACCAACAAACTACAAAAGACATGCCAAAAAATCACAGAAAACTTAGTGGGATGCACAAAAAGACCCACAAAAAAATGCAGAAAAAAAGCAGCTCATGCCCAAAACACAGAAAATTTGGGCTTGCGGAAGGTGAAGGTCTCCTTAAGTTCAATTCCTACGATGGTCTATTATTGTTGAGATTTCCAAATGTCTGCATGCAACATAGATCTTTTTAACATCCTCTCAAGATTCTACAACCCTTAATTTTGCAAATGAAAAATACACCCATAAATCACAGTTTATTTGAGATAAAAAGTACACAGATCTAATAATTTAAAGGCCCATAAAATATTTAGGGCATAATTTTAAAAAAATAAACAAATTCAAGGCAAACAAAAGAAATTCTATACTGCCACTGTTCAACACAGATTATACACATTGTAGTTGAAGTGATGCAAATCTGAAACAAATGTTTTCATTAATAGTGTAAAGAAGGTGAAGGCAAACTTTTAGCAGCCCGTGCTAGGATAAATGCACAGAAGTAGATATGCATTACCAGCAAGATGTATTAATGCAGGATTAATGATATTCATGCCAAAAGGCATTTGCCAGCCTTTCCGTCAAAGATATTTGTGCCAAAAGGCATTTGCCAGCCTTTTTTCTCAACGATATTCGTGCCAATAGGCATTCGCTTATAGTATGGGCAACATTTTTTTTGATAATTTATGTTTGGAAAAATGATTTTTCTCCTTGCCTTTTTCCTAATGACCAATTGGAATTGAAAGAAATAGCTTTTTATAAATTTTATAAATACAAAATAAATCACAAACTATATAATACACTTTACAAATTAAAAATTCTAAAACTCTATTGGTCAGATTAATTGCATTTCAAACTGAATGAATGCTGTAGTTTACTGCCTATGGCAGGAACTAATAAATGAGTTATTAAATGATCTCTATTGGGCCAACATAAGACCTGTTTTATGAATTATTTTAATCTTTTTAAGGTCAACATCTCTTTGTAATTAAGTTATAGTCTAGTTGGTTGAGTGTAATGAAGTGATTCGATATGTGTACCAAATACAAAATCAATCACACAACAGAGCAGAGTAGAATTGATTTGATATAAATCTAAAAATTACATTGACAACATAAGCAAATTAAATCTGTTGTAAGGGAACTACAATTGACCTTGCACACATTTCTTTTGAGCATATATTCTAACAATGTTTAGTAAAGAGGAGTGTCGTGCAGTAGAAAATAGTTCCAAAGTATTCGTGTGCAGTTCTAGATAGTTGTTGATAATTATGGAAGATTTGTTTGTAATAATAGTGTAATCTGATTATGAAATTTTAGCAAATGTCGTATAAATTTGTTGTTTGTCTCCTTTGATCTCCATAATGTCTAATTGTTTGATTAGAATAGCTTCTATGTTTGAGTTTGTTTTCTCTTAATCCATCAAACTCATTTTAGTACTGTGTTCTCTACTTGTTATTTAGATTTTATTCAACATTTAAAACCTCAATTTTTTTACAATCTCGTATTAATTAACTAAACATAGACACCATATTATTTGACAATTGTAAATGAAGAAAGGTATTGAGGTATGGAGTCATTTGGCACCTTGCCCCAAATTTATGACTTGTTAATTTAAAAAAGCAGAGTTTCCAGATAATAATACTATATTTCAATAATCCCCACATGCTTATATTTCAGTATATTGTAACGCAGTAGATGATCAATTTGAATGTCCCATCATAATTCAAGAGCCTTCAAAAAACTATGAATACTGAATACAACGAACTTCAATGGCTTTTCAAGAAATTTCCAATTCAACAGAAGACTCTATCATTCAAATGATGGCAGATTTCAACGTATTTCCTATAGAGTGGATTGTTATAGTAAAATAATTCTAGACTATGATTTAAAAAAAACATGAATTCTCTTTAAAATAAAATAAAAATTTAATAGCTCATTTTATTGTTAATTTTTTTGGTAATCTATTTGCATTGAAGGTTCTGATATCACCATTGTGCAAAAGCTACATTAAAATTAATAAAAACAATATTGAGATTGATTAATTTTTAAAAAAAATTTAATAAAGATTCAGAATAAAAATATTATATATAAAAATTCTATACTTAACTTTTTAAATTTTTAGAATAATTGACATATCAACATTAATTAATATTATTAATAGTGGAAAATGTGCTTCATAAATAGGATACATGTCTCATTTTATTAAAACAAAACATATACTATAAAATATAAGTCTATTGGAGCACAAATTTTAGCAATATGTTGCAGAATACAAATACTCTCTCAATGTTTCAAATAGAGAGATAATAATGCCATCCATGATTTTAAAGCATGGGATAATCCATGTTTTGTTGAGCCACAATATTCCCATTACAATTGAAAAGCCAACTATAAAGCCTGTTGCCATTCCCACATCCCACCATACCTCTGAATCTTCATCAACTTCCTCGCATACCTTTGGAGAATTAAGAAGGGCTTCTTAAACATGATACATTTATTTGTAGGCCACATACACCTAGATTGTTGGAGAAGTATGTAGAATCAAATGTCATCATTTGTCCTCCTTGTGGTATCATCCCTGATAGGTTTTTGTAGGAGACATTAAAGTAACTTAAGGATGTGAGAAGTTGTAGCTCTGTAAGAATTGCCCATGATAGGTGGGTATGTGCAAGATCATGAGGGGCCAAAAAGTGGTGATGTCAGTTCAAAACTTTGACAATGTAGTTGATGACTTTTTTTTCACCCAAATTTGATAAAATGAAAAGGGTATCTTAAGGAGATTATCAGTTTTCTATCGATATAATTGCTGTCAAATTTTGAATTCGGTAAGTAATTATTAGTTATTTTCTAATTGAGTTACCTCTAAAGTGTTGATTTATATACTGATTGAAAAACAACTATAACTTTCAGAAAGTATAACATTTTTGAAATCTAAAAAATGCGTCACATTCTATGCTTCACCTACTATAAAGAAAAAAAAATTAAAAAAATTGAATTTTGTAAAGTTTTAAATGAGTTAAGGTGGTCAGACATGAGAGTTTTTTTATTCTAAAAATGTTGTAGCAAAAAATTCATAATTAATTATTTTTTTGGAATAAAATTACAAAAAAATATGCATCACATCCAGGGATGAGTCTACTAATTATATTTAAAATCTTATAATAAAATATTATCATTTGATTATGATTAAAGTGGTCAGACATACACCTACTTAATTTTTTTCCTGAAATTTTTGTACTGCTGCATTGAAATCTATACTTTTCACCAATCATACTAACTTTTTCTCAAAAAAGGCCTAGTAGTTTAGAAACTACATTCAATTTTCTATAGATTCTATTATTACAACTTTTTGATATTAGGTTCATAGCTAGTTGAAATTTTCATGTCAAGTTGACTAACCCTGATTTGCTGATTTTTCATTGCCACTTAAGGGCATAGTTTTGCCCCTCATGATCTTGCACATACCCAGGTTATTTTGAGAAAGATCATGTGATTGAAGTAGTGTCATCTCTCCAATAGATTTAGGAATCTCTCCATTGAAATGAGTTCTTGAAACGTTGAGAATAATCAAACCTTTGAGTGATCCAATATCCCAAGGAATGTTCCCTAATAAATTATTGCTAGAAAGATCAAGACATTTCACTAATCTCAATATTTTCACAAACTCCATAATTTGTCCTTTATTGTAAATTGTTATTTCATCTATATAATAGTTTGATGTTTGAAAACTAGGAGCTTCATGTTCAAGCATTTTTTGACACATCCAAAGTTTGAAGATTTTGCAATTTGTTTAATTGTAATGGAATTGGACCCTTAAAATTATTATTTTTTAAAATTAAAATTTGGAGATTGTGGAATGTTTTAACCCAGCTTGAGATGTTACCTTGCAAATTATTGTTTCTCAAATCAAGGATTTGTAAATTTCTACATTTTCCAAGATATGATGGAATATATCCTTCAAGTGCATTATCTCCTAGTTTCAATGTCTCTAAATAATCCATTCCCTTAGATATATTTGGTATCATCCCTTGTAAGCTATTCTTTTCTAGATTTAAGACGGACAATATGGAGCAATTCTTCAAACATTGGGGTATTTTTCCATTGAAGTTATTCTTTGACACATCTAAAATATTTAAATTCATCAATTTAAAAATGCAAGTTCAAATAAAACCATAAAGATTATTTCCAGCTAAAAAAAGAAACTGAAGATTTTGTGTATATTTATCTACTGACTTTGGAATTGATTTATCAAATAAGTTATTTGAAAGATCTATGTACTTAATCTATGTGAATCCCCAAAGCCAATTTGGAATAAATCCTGTAAGAGAATTGTTTGACAAATCTAAATACCGAATGGAATATTGTGTTGAAATGAATGCAGGGAAGTTTCCTCCAACATTACACTCGCGTAGAGCTAAGAAAACAAGCAAAAATTTGGGAATGATAGAGGCACTAACTTTTATGGTCAATGTATTGCTTCAGAGATCCAAAATATAAAGCTTGGGATAATTATTCAAAATAAAATCTTTTGGGGTTCTGGTACCAATTTGATAGGGAGACTCCTTTAAGAACTATCCCTAGTTCTTCACTTAGTCTATTTTTAGACTTCTTACCTAGGGCTTCTTCACTCTTAGAACCCTATTACCTTAGGAGGTTCACATAGCTATCCTCCCACTCTCCTAGAGTTTCCCTACCAATTCAAATGCCCTCTTTTCCAATGAACTCACAATGGTAAGTTCATCCGCTAGCCACTTGTCCCTCTCCCAATTACCTTGCAAGAGTCAAGGGATCTTCTCCATTCTGTTCACTCACTAAACAACTCTTCTAGACTATTCTGTAGTCATTTTCATTGGTTTATCAACAAGAACTCCTACAAGTATGTTTTGACACTCTTCCCTAGCCGAACTATAGCCAAGCTCACCTAGGGAAGGATAATTTTGTATACTTGCATCCCTACAAGAAAACTAATAAAAGAGTAAATAATATGCAATGGCTCCATTTGTTCTATGTACAATGTTGACCAACAGAGTTCAAATAGAAGCCATTATTTACAGCTTGGTTGTTCCTCAAAATCAAACCAAGTAACGAGATTATATCTACATGAACACAAACAAAATTGCAAATAGAAAGTGAACACACAAGTAATTGACAAAAGAAATTTGATTAACTACTGATGGAAAATTACACAGCTAAAAAAATTAACAATTCTATAAAAAAAAAATTCCAACTCAATCCAATTGGTTCCCAACTAAATCTAGCTAAAATCCAACCTAAATCTTGAAATCCCAAGGTCTTATATTAGCCTCAAATCGGTTACAAAAACAAAGAACCAACTATTTGCCCATTCTGCGTATATTTGACAAAACTAACTCATCAACGTAACCTATCTCACTGATATGATTGGGGATTCGTCTAACCGATTCCTGGTTTCACCACTAAGCCAAGTCTTCTTGATGATTGGTCTAACATAACCCCATGACTTAAGTCTAGTTGGTCATCCATCGGCCTAGCTTATTTCGATGTCTTCATCAAGGGTCGATCTAACTCAAAACCCATTGTGCTGATAGACCAAGTTATCCCATGGACTATTGTTAGCAAAACTCCACCCAATGTTCACTTCAGCAAGACTTAACTTGACGTTCGCATCGGAGATCAGTCTAACTCAAAATGTGCTTCACCACTAGTGTAAGCTAACTCAATAAGTTTTATTGGCATTATTGCACTAATTCCTTTTTTGTCTTGACTTGGCCCAATGCTCCGTAGAGACTCTCTTCTACACTCATTCTAATGACCGCTAAGAAAAATCCTATGGACATTCTGGACAACAAATCAAAATTTGGGGGCTAATAGATAACCCCTAGGTGCTCCTACACCAATACCCCTAGAAATAGGCTTTGATTTAATATAACCACCAATCTTAGTAAAAATGATGTCTTCAATGGTCTAAGGTTACATAAAATAGACAAAGAGGATGAATATACTAATAAAATTGGCTAGCCAGGCATAGATCTCAAAAGAACATGAATTGGTAGAGGAATTGACATCAAATGATGATATGGGGATGACTGAAAAGCTAGGAGGCAATGATGTGTCCTAGCCCATTTAAATTTATTTCTTGCTTTATTTTCTCATTCTTAAAAACTATTAGCTTTGGAATGCTATTTAATTTGGGGTGTTTTAAAAGACTTGTGTTTTCAATTGGTTCTCTTCAAGAAGCCATCATCTTTTAAAAATTTAAATGTTTTAGTTAGCTATATATATTTAGAGAAACTAATAGAAAATAAATCTTTTTTTTCTCCGATGCAAATGATGTGTTGTTAAGAGTAGAAAACACATTAAGTGTTTTATGTTCTGATTAGTTACTTTGAGATTTTAAAATGGAAATTTTTGAAGCAGTGTTCTTGAAATTATAGATGGTGTGCTATTGTGGAAAGGATTTTAGTCTTCATCTATTGAATGGTTTCTATTTCAGGTCTAGATGTATGAATTCAACTTTCTATCTCTTCAAAAATCTCAGATCTAATCAACTTTCAACTTGGTCTCTATAGCATATACCAATAACATAAAACTTGCAGTCCACTGTCCTAAAGTAAGTAACTTGTAGAATATAAAACTTTCACCATCATTTGTGCATCAAAATAACATTCACACAAGTATAACACTATGATTTATAGTGGAAACCCAATTTGGGAAAAACCACTTGTAACATGCTACTGATTTTCACTCTTCTGAAGTGATCTCTGTGAAAAGCCAACCCGGTTAAAGGTTTACAATACACACTGTTAAATGTGACCTGGTTAAAGGATTTAATCACCTTGTTAAGAGTGGTCTTGTTAGAGGACTTAAGAACATTTCATTAGAATGTCACCTTGATTAAAGTATTTATAAAAAATGACTGTTAGGTCAACCTTGATTAAAGGATTTAGACTGATACAATGGTTAGAAAGTAACAGTAGGTTCTGATCTAAAAATATACAACTCACTTTGAAAATACAAATTTGTTTTGCACATATGTTGATTTACTAACTAACATTTATGTCCATCTCCATCTTTGATCTGCTCAGTATTCACTTCAAGAAATCACAATTCTATCTAGTTCCTTCACAACTTCACCTTCAGCCTTTTTCATAGACTTCTCAATCAATAACATCAACCTCTTCTCTCTTGTTTGTAATCTCATAATTAGGTTAATCTTATACCTCCTTGATCAGGTAGATTAATCTTTTGCCACTTAATCTAGGTGCGTGTCGATAGATGGGGGTGCTGGGCTAAATATTTGTACTTTAAGTTTGTTAAAAACTTTGGGCTATTCAGATGAAGTGATCGACACTAAAAAGAAGATCACTATAAAGGCCTATGATGAGGCAGAACGAAGTTCTAAGGGGTTGGTTGTCCTTCCTATCAGGATTGGCCCAGTTGAAAAAGATATCTTGTTCCAAATTGTTGATACTGGACCCCTTGCATACAACATCTTATTGGGTAGACCATGGATTCATGACATGTAGGCAGTGCCATCTACCTACCACCAGTGTGTTAAGTTCCCCTACAATGGAGTAGAAATTTTCATACCAGGGGATAGCACTTTATCAGTTAATTCAATCTCAGCTCATGTTCATGTCCCTCTTAATCGAGAAGCAGAGGATTATCAAGCAACTTTAGTAGACTGTCAAGAAAAGTTTAAATCAATAGACCTTGGCATGGGGGGGTATCAACTTGACTCTTTTGCAAATATGCCTATTTCCCCTAGGTCCTATGGAAAACCTTCAGAGGAGATGAAACCATCTTCTTTGGCAATGACACTATTTGACAAGTTTGTGGAATCCTCAATACCAATACAAGATGAAAAAGAGGAAGTAGCTATTCGAGATTGGATATACAAAGAGGAGAAGTACCAGCACAATAAAAATTTCTCCCCCTCTCCTAAGTCCTATGGGAGAGGATATACTTTTGTCAAGAAGATGGGTTATCCAGGATATGGCCCTCTCAGTCACAGGTTAGAGGCTAGCGCTGAACCACTTAATCATGATCTTTTTGGATGTAAATCTAAGAAACCGATTGGCCTAGGCTTTATGAAGAATAACAAGTGCACTGTCCCTATTCCTGATAGGTGGGATAGTGAAGATGACATAGACTATGTACCAAATTTGACAAATCAACAAGACATGACAGATGATTGGGTATCTTCAACAAATCTCCTTTGGGGAGATTCTAGAGATTTAACAATTAACAGTCCTCCTATCCTAGCTACGATAGATAGTGACTATATGAATGCAAGATTGACTATGGATAGTGTCTCCATCCCAGCTACAACAGATGGTGATAATTCAAATAATTTTGCGATTGAGAAAATTGCTAGAGGAGAGGAAACTCTTCCAAATCTTGAGGCTTCTACATCATGAGGCCCCAATAATAATTCAGAAATAGACTCTCATGAGTTTGAATGGGATTCACTCTCAGACGCAATAGTTGACTTGGATATGGATGTTGTCCACGCTTATAGTTCTCAACCGGACGTAGCTGATGAGTCATGTGTCAGATTAGAAGATTGGAACCCACGTGTCGCATTAGTAGACGATTCTTCGCTTGATAGGGTAAATTCTGATTTATACACCTTAGAGGGATACTTGACAGACTCCAATTCTATAGTCACCAGAGATGACATCACCTATATCCTTAATCTTGAACCAGTCATTAACCTATCGCTTATTGACCCCAACCTTATTGATTGGTCTCAACGTTATCAAGAGCCTCAACTCTTGACATTTCACACTGACTATGAGATCACCTGCTATCTAAATGCCATTGAACCTGTAGTCTCTTCCACCAGTGAACCAACTACCAGTATGATAGAACTTGACATCAAGTACCTTAGTCACAAGATAAAAAGAAAAGAAAAAAAGAATAAGAGTTCTGATGGCGAAAACCACTGTGTGGTGGTGTTAGAACCAAAAAAAGTAAAAATAAAAGACGTATCCAAGGGTGAAAACCTCTCTAAGGCACCTACGAATGAGGTACTTGATAGTCTCCCAAGCTATTTTTAGGACAGATCATCAGTATTGGTTGAACCTACAGAAGCTATTAATTTGGGCACAGAAGAGTCTCCAAAAATTGTACACTTGGCTAAATCTTTATCACCTCAAGAAAAGAAAGCCTACACCGAGTTCCTCCAAAAGAAGAAAATTGATTTTGCATGGACATATTCAGACATGCTAGGGTTGGACACTAATCTCATTATGCATCATTTGTCCATAGCTCCAGGTGTCAAACTAGTCAAACAAAAGTTGAGAAAAATGCACCCTCATATAGCTCTTCTAGTGAAAGCTGAATTAGAAAAGCTCCTTGGTGCATGATTCATTAGAGCTATAGACTATGCCGACTGGATTTCCAACATTGTACCTATTTCCAAACATGATAAATCCATCTGAATCTACACAGATTTTAGAGATCTTAACAGAGCATACCTAAAGGATGATTTTCCACTTCCTAACATAGACATGATAGTGGACATGATGGCAGGCTATGAGATCTATTCCTTGATGGATGGTTTTTATGGGTATAATCAGATCAAGATTGCTCCTGAGGATCAGGAAAAGACTGCATTCACATGCGCATGGGGTACTTATTGTTGGAACATCATGCCCTTTGGATTGAAAAATGCAGGAGCTACTTATCAAAGAGCTATGACAACCATCTTCCATGACATGATGCATAAGAATATGGAAGATTATGTGGATGACACCCTAACTAAGTTTAAGAAAAGAGGAACACATCTGGCTGATTTAGAAGTAATTCTGGATCGCATGGAACAATTTCAACTAAGATTAAACCCAAAAAAGTGTGCATTCGGTGTTACTTCTAGAAAATTATTGGGATTCATCATTTCGGCCAAAGGGATAGAAGTGGACCCTGAAAAGGTCCAAGCCATTATAGACATGCCACCTCCCAAAAATATGAGTCAAATGAGGAGTCTTCAAGGATGCCTTCAATCCATAGGAGGTTTATTTCACAATTGGAAGATAGAGCACAACCCTTTAACAAAAACTTGCATAAACGTGTTCCATGTGTCTGGAATGAGGATTGCTAGAAGAGCATGGATCAAATTAAGGAATACTTGGCAAGTCCTCCCATTTTAATGCCTCCCATTCCAGGAAAACCCCTCATTTTGTATGTCTCAGCTACTGAATCTTCACTGGGGGCATTGTTGGCTCAATTACATGAACAAGGGAAAGAAAGGGCCATATATTATATTAGCCACACTCTTGTTGCTTATGAGGTCAATTATACTAGTATTGAAAAAGCTTTCCTTGCAGTAGTGTTTGCTTCTCAAAAATTGTGACACTATATGCTTGCACACACCATACACCTCATAGCAAAAATTGATCCTCTCAAATACTTACTCGGTAAAGCTTCTCTCACGGGTAGACTTGCTAAATGGATGATGATTCTTTCTAAATTTGACATAGAGTATATTGAGCACAAGGCAATCAAAGGCCAGGCTATTGCAGATCAACTGGCTAATTTCCCAATTCAAGATAATATTCCCATTCAAGTCAATTTCCTAGATGAACATCTTATGTACATGACTGAGAGATCCTGGAAACTGTTCTTTGATGGTTCCTACATGCAAAATGGTTTTGGAGTTGGTGTGTTGTTTGTCTCTCCACATGGGTACACTATTCCCAAATCTTACAAGTTACTCTTCCCATGCACAAACAACATAGCTGAATATGAGGCTTTAACAAATGGATTAAAAATGGCTATAGAGTGGAATATCATAGAACTACATATCTATGGGGATTCTCAGTTGATCATTAATCAAATCAATGAGAAATACCAAACAAAAGATGACAAGTTGATACCTTACAAAAAAATGGTTGATTCATTAAGACGGTATTTTACTTTTGTCACTTTTTAGCAAATCCCTAGGGCTGAGAACAAAGTAGCTAATGCTATGGTCACCCTTGCTTCACTTCTTCAGTTAGAGGAACATGAGTCCAGATATGAATTCCTAGTGGAAGAGCTACGTTATCCCATTTATGACTCTCAAGAAAGCCACGTCATTTGTACCCTTGTCAATCATGAATCCTCTCACTACGGTGCTATTTACTCATATCTCCATGATGGCATCATCCCCGACACATTTAACTGATCTAAAAGAAGAAACCTTGTCCATAACGCCTCTCGCCATTCCCTCATCTCTGGTGATTTGTATAGGAGGGGTCTAGATGGGACACTTCTTAGGTGCTTAGAAAAGGCAAAATCTGATCAAGTGCTAGTTGACATCCATGAGGGAATATGTGGGGGACATTCTAATGGTCTTTCCATGGCTCGAAGGTTGCTTAAGGTGGGGTACTATTGGCCTACGATGCAGATAGATGCGGTAGCTTTTGCCAAGTCTTGTGAAAAATGTCAGAAACATGCTCTAGGTACAGAGCTAATTCCTTCTATATCTCACTGGCCATTTCAGTGATGGGCCTTTGACCTTGTTGGGCAGATTCATCCCAACTCATCAGGTGGACATAAGTTCATTATTAGTGCTACTGACTACTTCACAAAATGGGTAGAGGTTGTTCCACTTTCTGTTTCCTCAGGCAAGACAGTGTCTTTATTCATTTTAAACCATATCATCTATCGATATGGAGTACCATCTGAGATCATCACTACCAATGGGGGTCAGTTCAAAAACAAGGACCTTACACAACTCTACCAAAGATTTAAGATAAAGCAACATTGGTCCTCCATTTACTTCCCGCAAGGAAATGGTCAGGCAGAGGCTTCAAATAAAACCAATCTCAAGATTTTACATAGAACAGTTCATAAGAATGGTAGAGACTGGAACCTATAGATAAACCCGACCTTGTGGACCTATAGAATGAGTATTTGTACTCCAACTGGGGCTACTCCTTTTGCCCTCACATATGGCGCTGAAGCAGTGTTACCTTTAGAGGTTGAGATTCCATCACTTAGAGTCTCTCTCAAAGGTATAGTTACAGATGAAGACTATCGCACCATGAGATTAGAAGAATTGGAACTTCTTGATGAAAAGCATAAAGCATCATTTGACCATATGAGGGTCTACCAAAAGCGGATGTCCAAGGCATTCAACAAAAAGGTTCACCCTAGAGAATTCCAAGTAGGAGATCTTCTCTTGCGAGAGAATCCTAAAAACCAACAAAATAGAGAACAAAAGGGAAAATTCGAACCTAATTGGCCTGGAACCTACATTATCACAACAACTTTTGGTACAGGTGCTTATTTACTATCTACTGAAGAGGGGGAGCAGCTCCCTGAGCCTATCAATGTTTTGCACCTAAAGAAGTTCTATCCTTGATGCCCATTTTGTCTGGGGGCATCTTTTGTACATACTTATTGATCTTGAAAAAATTCTAAAAAAATTCATATATGATGTTGAAAAAATTCTAAAAATCAAAAAATGTCCTAAAAAAATTATCATCTTAGTGAAAACCTAGCAATAGGTGCTTTGATGTATCTCAAAAAAATTATATATTCCAAAAATACCAAAAAAATCAAAAATTCAAAAAATTCAAAAAAAAAAAGAAAAAGTGCCTTGGTGAAAACTTGGAAACAGGCGCCTTGGTAGCAAAAATACAAAAAAATTATAAAAATCCTGAAAAAATTCTTCCAAGTGGTGAAAACTTGGAAACGGGCGCTACTTGAGGCCTTTGCACCCCTCTTTCTTAGCATGCGTCCTCAACACTTAGCCTTTCTCCATCATACCTTGTCCTTGTTGCCTTGGTTTGGAATTGGTCTTTGTCTTTGTCTAGGGGGCATCACTGTGTTAGCTTTGGTCTCTTGGATATGCTTGTCTTTAGGACACCTCGCAAATGGTGTTTTTCAACACTAACCCAACTATGTTTTTCAACACAACCCCCGACATCGAGTGTTTTTCAACACTTATCAGTTTGGTCTTATCTAGTTTGGTCATGTGATCTTACCTGCTAGCAAGCATTCGATCCTTATCCTCAGAACTTAGTATCAGTTTACACACTTAAAATTTTTAAACGCAACACTTAATGCTTGAGATATGTCATGATTTTTTTTGTGTGCTGACTGTTATCGATTTTCGTTGAATGTCCTTGTCTAATAAGTCTCTCCATGATGCATCGCTAGAAGACTTGGGGCATGGGGCATGTTTTTATCTGCTTTCTGCTTGTGGGTGTTGTCTTGAACCTCTTCAGTGTCTCTTGTTGTCTCCTTGACACACTTAGGAGACAACAAGAGACACAAGTAGATATCATCCTTGACTATTTTTGCACAACTGTTCTCATGGTCATCCTGGCATTTATGCCTTGATGCGAGTGTGGTTTTGCTACATTAAATTGGGTAAGCTAACATTGCAGTCATCTTGACCTTTATGTCTTTGATGCTTATGTTAGAATCTTTCCACATTCCAATCCGATATAAATCACATTCATATCTTCATAGATGCATTTTTTACTAGTGATGATTGTGTGATCGTCCGATGTCTGGTAATAATGGCCCTATGATGAAAATAAGTTCTTTTACATTCTCTAATGAATGATGAACACAAAAATCCTATGTTACCCTATTGCAAGTACACCTTTGCATTTTCATGTAGCTTGCATTATTTAGACTTCATGTTAAATTTGCACTTTTAGGCTGCATTATGAGTTTGAGAGGGTTTCCTTCATCTTTCTTGTGGACTTTTAGTCAACTGTGGTCACATTTTGATCTTCATTTCCTTACCTTCTTTCATGATCTCAATCAAAATTCTCTATCTTAAACAGTTGATTGATTTTGGGGCATCTTCTTTCTGGAGGCAAATTCTCTTTCTTCTCTCCATTTCTTTCCATTTCTTCCAAACTTCTATCTTCCATTCGCTTTCACCCCACTTCTTTTCTTCTAATTCAACCTTGGGGCATAATCTTTCTTGCTGATCTACCTTGGTTCTATGATTTTTTATTTATTTTTATCTTTCATCTTATGTCAAGAACCTTATGTTTAGTTTTATTTGATCAAATTTATCAATTTACTATTTCTCCTCTATCTCATTTCGATTTCGATCACGAGGGGGTAGTACCTACCAAACTTCAATGCTTGATTCAGCTTTATCAAATTTATCAATTGCTTCTTTTGGGGCAACCTTGCTTGAGATTCTTATCTCTTATTTCAAACTTGACAATTACCTATTCACAAGTGTTGGCCTTGTCTTTTTCAGTCTGCTTATCTATGTCCTGATGTGTTCCCATCCGTCGAACACACATCTGGGTTGTTTTGTGATCCCAAATCGATCTCACACTTCAATTTCATTCTTTGACTACATGTGATCCTGAGTCGACCTCACATTAGTCAAAGAGGGGCAAATGTATGCACCCTAAAATGGTCGCCTAGACTTTGGGCCCCATTTATTCAATTTGTCAAATATCAATTTCCTGAATCAATGCTTTGCAATTTTCAAATCAATTCCTTGATCAAATCGCAATTAAATCAATAATTTAAATATTTCTAAGGTTTGATCATTTCATCAATAATTTTATTTAATTAAAAGAAATATTCTCTTTTAAATAAATAAAATAGGCTTATTTAATTAAAAGAAATATCTTAAATAAAATAATCTTATTTAATTAAAACCCCTTTTAATTGAATGATTTTATCTTATTTAATTAAATATTCCTCTTTTTATTAAATAAACTTATCTTATTTATTTAAAAGATAGTTCCCCTTTTAAATAAATAAAATCCCCACTTAAAGCAAAATCTGTGATGGAAAAGGAAATAAATCAAATAAAAATAAAACAAAAATCCTTTTCCTGATTCTTTCAATAATTTTATTTAATTGAAAGAAATATCTTTTAAAATGAAATAAATTTATTTAATTAAAATATTTTTTAATTAAATGATTTTATCTTATGATATCTCTCTTTTAATTAAATAATGTTATCTTATTTAATTAATAGAGAATCATTTTTTTAAATAAATAAAAAATCTTCTTAAAGCTCTTTGTGATGAAAAAAGGAAAACAAATAATTAAAAATAAATAAAATCCCTTTTCTCTCCACACTTTCTAAAAAATGAGCTTTATTTCCTCTTTTTGGATTTATCCCACATTGCTCTTGAGGATGCATTCTCTTCCACATTTTCCTATATAAGGAGCCCTCTCCTTCTGATTTCGGATCCGAGAATTTTCATGTTATTGTTATACTACAGGTTTGGAGAGCAATCTTGGAAGAAGCTTGTTGAGCACATTTGGAGCTTGGATATTTGAGACTTCTTTCTTCTTGTCTTCTTCTCTCATGCCTTATGGCAATCCATAGTTTAGATTAATATTGCATTCACATAATAGTTTAAATTCATGTTTCCTTTCATAGGTTAACATTGTATAAGCATTCATTTCAATAGAATAGTTTATTTCTTGCATTGTTATCATCTAGACTAGTTTCATTTGCATGCAATAACTTGATGATCATGGAGATTAGCATGCTTGCTATTCATCTTTGAATCTCTCATTTCTTGGTGTACTTGCATGGGCATAACTAGGTCAATCTGAGGGCCTCATATACAAACCCCTGTACTCCATGAATAGAGAGCTGTGAATCACTGTTTGAGACCTCATTCTTGAGTGTTCTTGAATGTAATGATTCACAGAAGTGTGACTACTTTCTAGCACATAGCTGGGATTCTTAATTCTTTCTCAAAATATAAATTACTCATAAATGGTCAATATTGTTTTCATCTCCTCAGTCATTACTGTGTATCTCAATCATTACTAAATATTTTCTTCTCGGAAATTATTCGTCACTTGAAAATTACAGATGTTTGATCAACATTAGATTTACTCGACATATACTAGGACTCAGTTGACACTAACATCACTCGGCTTAAACTAGATTTCTTCACTTTTTCTCGCTTAAGCCTATGTTTCCAGTCTTTCTTCTTCACCATGTTTTCTCAAAATATAAATTATTGACACTTGGTCAATATTGTGTTCATCTCCTCAGTCATTACAGTGTATCTCAGTCATTACTAAACATTTTATTCTTGCCAATTATCTATCACTCGACAATTAATGATGTTCGATCAACATTAGATTTACTCGACATATACTGGCGCTTGGTCGACACTAACATCACTCGGCTTAAACTAGATTTCTTCACTTTTTCTCGCTTAAGCCTATGTTTCCAGTCTTTCTTCTTCACTATGTAAACAACACATTACCTTGTTAATATGCCAACTAATTAAGTACCCACCGAAGTCTCACATAACTCAACCTTTCCTTAGGTCCTTTTGTTATCTCCTCATCCTCTTCATCAATAGATATGGTACTCTCCTAGATAGCAACTATCTTACCAGTTAAGTTTTGACATCAAGGATAATATAACAATTATTTCAATTATCATTCCCAACACCATCAAACTTTGGATTCTCTTTTCTCATGCTTTCTATGATAGATCTCCTTGAAGCAGTCAAGCTTCTTCTTTAAAGGACTTAGTTCTCATACCAATTTTTAGGCCCAAAAGGAGGCAAGATGATCTAGAGTGACTAGGGACATAGAACAAAAAAAATAAAAAATTTAAAAAACTTTCATAATTTTATTTAGTTTTTTCTAGGTTCTAGTAAATTACATTTTTGGAGGTCTTCTGGTCAAAATTTGAAGTTGATACTTTCATCAATCCCTAAAATTGGGTTGCCGAAGGTACACTATTTAGGGACTAAAACTATATTTTTTAGGTTTTCTTTCCAATGACGCAAACGGTTCTGAATTTTGAGCACCGAGTCAAAAGTTTTGACTCCATAAAGTTGGGATAAATAAATTCCTAGTTTTAAAAAAAAAATTGCCATTTTATTATAGAAAAATATTCAATTCAAATTCTTATGGTTTGGTGACTCTTTCAACATTCTATAACTGTATATATTCTTACAATTTCAAATAAGAAGATGGCTTTTGGATTGCATATAGGTCTTTTGAGTTTGCAAGATTTTCTAAATTGAATGTACAATATCACAGGTTTCTAATTCACACCAAATATTATTATTTCACCTCATTACTTTATTCAGATCACAAGCACAACTAAGAGGGGGGAATCATATGTTTTGACCTAATTACTTTAATTCCAATTTAGCCACTTATATGTGAAAGATAAACAGTAATGCAAGATCCAAAAAATATAACACAAAACACCAAGATTTGTTCTCGAGGAAACCTAGTTAAGGAAAAACCCGAGTGGGAGTCAAACCCACTAGATGAGTGTAATCTATTAAAAGTACTACTTGGTTAAGAGAAAAATAGAGAGCAAAGAATGTACTTGCAACCATAGTCTTACAACCCAATCTACAAGCTCACTGCCTAGAGATCACTTCTCATAATACAATATCATATCTAGCCCTCAGTCAGGTTCACCAATCTATCTTCAATTACAACGGGGTGGACATATAGTCCTGTATAACCAAACTGACAAATAGCATCTCCTATGCCAAAACAATTTCAATAAAGTATAAATCTTATCTTAAGTGTAGAACACACATATACACAACCCTCTCTCTCTCTCTCTCTCTCTCTCTCTCTCTCTCTCTCTCTCTCTCTCGTATACCTACTCTCAATTACAAAATGATCTTTCATTTATACTGATTATAGAATAATCATCTATTAGGTTGGCTAAGACCTATTACAATAAAACATATAAACATTATACTCAATCACCAATATGATCTAGATCAAGTTGGCTAAGACTTAAATAGGACCCAAATCTTCAACTTGAGATCACCAATGCAATACTAATAATCACAACATGTCACTTCATCAAGTCAGCTATAACTCAAATGAAGAAACACCAATACACTACCAAAATAAAAAATCTGATCACCTCAATCGATGTGGGCCAACAACATGACCATTGAACATGATCCAAGACACCCAACACCTCCAAAAACCTTCACATCACTTTCCATATGAGATCCAAACTCATCTTTATCTCTGACATAAAAAAAGATAGCATGTTATACTCTGAATCATGAACAACAATAGTTGTGGACACAATGATAATGCACCATGAAATCACCAGCTTTTCAACCTCTAAAAAATCAAATCTTAGTCATACTGAACCAAATAGTTATCCACTATTCACAGGAACACTATGCCATCAACAACCAACAAATCGATCATTCCTCATTCAAAGCATCATACCAACCTCAATGAACCTTTGTAGATGATCTACAAATACCTCTGAACACTACCTCATGATTGAAACTCAAGATCTCCAGAATAGAGCCTGATGAACCGAAATCCTTCATATCAAATGCACTGAACACATTTTCTAAAATAGTAACTAGCACATTAACATCAATGACAAAATATTAATGTTAGCACACCCAAAATTCAAAACTATGGCATGCTCAACAGTCTTCCAACTGGAGACATGTTCCTGGATGTTTATAGTCTGAGAAGTTTATAGGATGTGATGGGAGTTGAGGCACTCAAAGTGATAATAATATTTGGTTGGAGAGAATCAATTTGTATTATAAAAAGGCTAGTTGTGGGCCTTTTTTTCACTAGGATGTGTTCACTTATTTAGAGCTTGATGTCATGGATAGTGCATTTTTTTATCATATGGGTAGATCTTTAGGCCTGATAAATTTAGTTTTGGTTATGTAGGGGTTGGTAATAGAAGTGGTTCTTATTTGCAAGAAAATAAAATAGACATTATTGGGTCAGTTGAGAGTTAGGGATAAACTTGTGAAGTTTTACTCAGAGCTTGGGGAGCTTGAGTTGTTAGATTGCATGAGCATTAATGAGGAGACCACTAGAGAAGATTACAATGTGGATCAAGGTAATTGTAAGAGGTTGTGCACAAATAATAAGGGATTTCATGATGGGTTAACGGACTTGAGAAAATTTGAGAAAAGAATTTCCAAAGCTTTTTGAAAAGATCTAGATCTCGAACAAGTTTATCACGATCTAAAGTAAGTTCCTCAACTACCGAGTTGTTTATCAAGAATATTCGTGAAGCCCTAAGTTTGAAAAACTATGGCATCCTTGTCTGAGGTCATGAAATCAAAGTCTGGGAGTGACAAGAAGGTCACATTGATTAAGTCTGCAACTTGTGATGACCCAAAATACAAATTGCACCCTAAGATTATATCAGAGATTGATCAAACTGGTGCATTTTCAAGTATTTTGCCTAGGCTTTTGTTGGTTCAAGACATTCATGCTTACATCCACTACAAGATCAGTGAAATCAGATATTTCAAGCTTTAATCTACTTACCAGGAGCTGAGTGTGAACGGAAAGCTCAAGGATGAGCAAAAACACCTGGAGGTGAAGGGATTAATGAATGCCCTATATTTCCCAAGAGAGTTTAAGACATAATGGATTAGGGTTGTTTTGATTTGAATGCATGAAGGGAAGCTATGGCTAGATGAACAAGTCAAAATCTTAAAGGACATTATACATGCGGTCACCGATTACCCTATTACCAATAAAGTGAAAGCCATAATTAGTGCACTGAGAACCAAGATTGATAAGCTTACTGGAGTAGAATGGGATGGAAGAGGTATGAAATTCAACACAATCATTGATCCCAAGATAAGGTTCAGAGCTTATATTATCAGTTATAAGATATTTCAATCAAGCAGGCTAAACAATGTACCTTGTGGAGCCATAGACACCACCTACAAGATTGTTAAGAAATGTTTCCAATTTGACCTAGCTGAGCTTCTATTGAAAAAATTGGATGAGAACATGAGAACCATCAGGACAAAAAAGACAAACACTTATAAGTTTGGTTCCCTACTAGTTTGTGTATTTTTCTATATGCAAAACATCTTTCCCTCAGTCGGCAATGTTGACTAGGATGTCAACTAACCAGTCATTATACAAATCAATGAATTCATACAAAGTCTAGGTTAGAATTTTGTTAGTGTTATGGATGTTTATTTTGAACAATTCAAGGAGAGAATGCATCAAAGGAGCATGATACCTAGTCAGATGGTAGATAAACATAAAGATGATATATATGTATCCTAGTGGACATCCACACCATATCAATCAAGACAGTTGAATCGAGGACTACTTGGTTACCCCCAATGGGATATGAACTAGATATTGACCGAGCTTCTAAGTCATATAGGCAATGTTGTCCAAGGCCAAAGATCCAAAGGCTACTAGGTTTGGAACCTATGAAGAGGCCAAATTAAGAATAAACATAGATCTAGTTGGAGTAAAAGTTAGTAGAAAATCTAAGAAGATGATAGATACTTTGGTAAAATAATTTGGAGATGACGCAGAAGAACAAGAAGAATCAAAAACTATTCTAATTGAAGAGGCAACTGAGGAACAACTATTAATTGGCAATAATGATCATGAGGAAGAGACTGAGTCTGATAAGAATATTCAAGCTACACCGGTCAAGGCCACAAGAAAGAGAAAATAAGAAGCACCTATAAGAAAAAGGACAAGATCCTCAACAACTGATTCTCCAACCCTGAAGAAAGGAATTGTAAAAATATCAAGGCCAACTCCCACCAAAGCATATTAGAAGAAAAAGAGAGGTGCCTAAGTCACCTCTGAGCTACCTAAGAAGAGGAGAAGATTGATAAGAGAAAAAAATGATATTGATGAAAATGATGAAGAAGAGGATCAAGGTAAATTCAAAGTTGTAAATAAAAGTCACTCGGTAGATGAATCAATTAAAAATATAAAGGCAACGGGTGGACATGCTCACCCTAAAAGGGGTCGGTATGTATATATGACTACCGAGGATCAAGAGAAAATTGAAGAAGCTATTATTCAAATGATGATCAAGTTTAAGAAAGTACCTATTGAATTTTCTAAGTATGTTCCTAAGGAGCTATATGAGAAAGTGTTAGCCAGGTGGACATATGCCC
This sequence comes from Chamaecyparis obtusa, assembly GCA_027943335.1. Classification (NCBI taxonomy): domain Eukaryota; kingdom Viridiplantae; phylum Streptophyta; class Pinopsida; order Cupressales; family Cupressaceae; genus Chamaecyparis; species Chamaecyparis obtusa. Next base: position 1,223,100 of record BSBK01001448.1, read on the forward strand.
TACACACTGAGAAGAAAATGAGGGAACACTCATTGATTTTGGTCATGACTACTCTAAATGTTATCGAGATAAATGAACTGATGAGGCAATATTCTAAATGCTTCTTGATGAAGAGTATATCCCTTGATATATTGGCAGGAAACCTTGATGCAGTTGATGATAATAGAAAGCTTCTAAGCACAAAATTTTGAAAGCTAGAGCAGAAGTTGATCAACTTGCACTGGCTATCATTCCTGAGAAGAAGAACAAGATGAAAGGAAAAGGAGTTCACTCGGATGATGTAGATCTAGCCACCAAGGATCCAATCCACATATTTGATACCAAGGTAGGAGATGACACTCTTGATTTGGACTTTTACCCAGCTAGATATAGTGAAGAATATATACAACATGCTCTCGAACAACTAGTAACCCCCAGGACAAATGATGTTTTGATTAAGGACATCACAAAAAGAGATCTTGATGATGTAAATAATGATGACTCAAACATCAACATTGATGTAGACACCACTGAGGAGAATGCACCTAGTGAGGTAGAAATAGGTGATATATCAGGTGACTTATCCATATTGGTTCAAGTAATCAAAATTATTACACAAAAGGAACCCAAAGGCTCTACATCCAAGCAAAAAAAGAAGATACCTGAGTGACAGGGTACAATAGAGAAGAAAGCTTCAAATAAGCCTGATAATAAAGAGGCCAAAACTAAAGAACCAAAAGAGAATACACCTATAGAATTAGCTACAATAAAAACCACACAAGATACCCAAGGCCAAGCCACTGAGACACCAGTCACCAAGAAAGCAAAGGAAGAGAGTGTGTCTATCGAGTCAAAAAAACCAAATCCAGAGACCAAAGCTCTAGTGCCTTACACCAAATCTCCTACACTAGAGAAGAAGAAGAAAAAGAAACATGGTAAGGGTCCTGTCACACTTGATGGAGTTCTTGAAATTCTTGAATATGACCCTAGGACCTTAGACCCTGAAGCGTTGAGAAGGTATGGAGAATAGTGCACAAGGAAGGCTGCACAGGAGAAAATGAGAAAAAAGAGTAAGAGAAAACAAGTCTTAGAGGAAGTTAGAGATATATTGATGCAAGTAGTCCTCGACATTAATGTTGATGAGGCAACTCCCATCATTGATAAAATTGCAACTCTAACCAGACACATCAATGCCCTTGATGTAGATGTAGAGAAAAGAATGAAAGAATGGGCAGAAGTAAAAATAAAAATAAAAATAGCAGAGAAAATAAGCCTAGAAGTGGCAATCAATAAGGTCAAGCTCTCAGAGGTTGTTTCCAAGCTTGAAACCATCATACAACAAGTAACTCAAATTTTGTCTAAATTATGCACTGTAGACCACTTCACTACCAAGCTTAGTGAAAAGATCAAAAAACTTGATGAAGAAATATAGGTTAGTCCAAATAATTCTTTAACTGAGCCAAATGCGTTTCATAAGCATATTTCAAAAGTTCAAGAACTTTAGTGGTTAAGAATTGATTTGAGGAAGCAAGAGAATATAATCAATCATCAAATCACTAAGCTTTAGGCTGAGTTGCTTCCCCATCTTAAGATCATGAAGAGACATGTAAATAAGGCAAAAGATTTAGTTGCCACCCTGGAAATATCAATGTTAGAAATTTTTTTGGACATGCATGCACAAGTTGGTTTAGAGCACTTTGCTCTTGAGAATCTGAAAGAGGAATGGGAAAAACTCTTAGATTCCCTAAAGAAAACCCATCAAAATATTTTTGATAAGTTGTAAGTACATTATCTTATGGCATTAATTTTTAAAAAGGGTAAATTCTATGTATTTATATGCTAGTATGTACTTCACGTCGAGAGCATGTACAAAAGGGGAGTTAGTATATTTTTGGAATTTGTATATTTTTTTTGGCAGTTGGTACATATACATAAAGTTTTGATACTAATGCCAAAGGGGGAGAATGTTACTCCTATTTAAGTGTTAATGGTTGTCATTAGTATCATCCAGTTATTCAGTCGGTGAAGGAGACAAACATACACTTGGTTAAAATACATAAAGCTTGTACACCGAGAAGGATAAAAGGTAGATCTCTAAGCTAACCGAACATGACTTTGACTGAGTACTCTCACCGAGCCAGATGATTACCGAGTACCGAGCATAGTGATCACTAAGCACTCATATGAATTGGGCACCAGTTAATTACCAAATGGAGAATGCAGTGAACATAGAGAAAAACATGAAATGACATAGTAATTTGAAATTGCACAAACAACAATGCAAAGGGTTCACACTGATCAGAAGGTTTCCCAAGATCAAGACAAAATTAAATATGGATGTAATTATTAATTTGTTGATGATTCCTATGTAATGTAAGATCTAGGTTATTTTGTTTCACCATTCATCTTAATTTTTCTAAGATATTGTAAAACCCTAATTAGGTCAATTTTGTTTGATATAAAGTTTGGAAAGATTTCATTATGAGATATATCATGAAGGAGTAGCCACACTAAGGACATCAGAAGATCAGACAGGGTTTTTGAGAGAAAGGTTTAAAAGAAGCATTCGGTTTTTCAGAACATATACAAGCCTATTGAGAAGATCAAAAGGACACATACATCACTTCAAGGTGATATCTTTATGGTATATTACAAATCTAAATCAGGAAATTTTTAGTTGCTAATCATAGATACATTTTACTATTACCATTTAACCATTGTAGAAGATTCAAAATCTCCTAACAGAGTGAACTTAACCATTCTTAGCTAAATCTCTTAATCGAGTACACGCATGTATTATGTTGTTAAAATCCTCTACCGAGGTAGATCTAGTCGATGTAATTGTTACTCCTAACTAGGTAAGATTGTTAGAAGTGATCACAATTTGTAGCCTTAACCAGCATACTTTGTTACTGCAGTAGTGAAGCTTTGTGGGTGTCATCCCCACCACAGTTTTTACATTCTTACAAGGGTTTCTGTGATACCAAAATATTTTTGTTATGTCTATGAAGTTTTATTAATGGTTTATTGATTAGATTACATGCAAATTACATTTTTAGTTATATATGAATGTATGTTTCATACAATGGATTTAGTCGGTTAAATGCTATCTCTACCTACAAAGTGTTAGTCTTGAAAAGTTTTGAAGGTACTGATTCACCCCTCCCCTCTTAGTACTTATCTTTCCATAATCCCAACATAAATAACTACAGAGCTTCAAATAAAACTTTTCATTTGTATCTTTTTCTCTAAACAACTTATTGAGTTCATCTTAAGTTTATTTAGATGAGTTTTCTAAACATGATGTTGTTCTCAATTTGAAAGATCAAGGCCAATAGTAAACTTGGTTTTTTCATCTCTATTGTTCCAATCAATCTTCTTTTTAGCATATGTAGGTACTAATTCTATGCCATTCACAAGTATTTCATAGGATTTTTTTAATCGATAAAAGGCCGAGAGAAAGACTTATATTACTAAAAAATTTAAAAAAATTTATAGAAAAAGTACATAAGACCCCTACCATATTTAATGTCGAAACTAAAATAAATTTAAAAAAACCTTTAAATGGTCTATACCATCATAAAATATTTCCTTCTGAGAAAAATTAAAAAAAGTAAAAGTTCTATAGAGAATTCACCATAGCCTACTCCTCTAACATAGGGGAATCACTAGTATGACAATCTGAGCAAATATGTCCCCTGGCCAATGCCTGTATCAAAATGAGCTAGAATTTTATAAAACTATCCATGAATTCCTACCACATTTAGCTCCTAAAATAGGGGAAAACCCAAATAACCAAAATTCTCTTACCTAGACTGAATATCACACAAAGTTCTAGCACCTTGAAGAAGGCTCTACTTCATCCTTCTAGTTCATTAAATGATCCTGAGAGCTACTGCCACCTCTATTTGTCATTCTATTTGCTTCAAATAGACTGCTATCAACAAAAAGACAATGCTCACACTAGGAAGGGGGACCATATATATATCTCCTATATAATCTAAAATACTCATTCGTTGATTCCTTTGCCTCTTTCATAATTCAACACCCTTTCCCTTTTCCTTTTCTTCTCCTCATTTATCTCTAGCCTATCCTGGTTTTTATCTTCTTGAATTTCCTCTTCAAAATGAGCATACCCTTATTCTATTTGGTAATTCTTCCACCAATCAATGTATGCAGATTCCTTTTTCCTTGACCATTTTTTAAGAAAATCAATGTTTCTTTTTTATAGCTGGTTTGCATTTTCCAAAAGCCTTCTAATCCCTCATTGTTAGAATTTATCTTTTGTAATTTCTTCCTTCAGGGGTGGACCAGAGTCATCACCCTTATAAAAATCCATAGGATATAAAATCATCAAATTATAGTCTATATTTTCTATGACTTTGTCCATGTCTCTTAACATAGTCTTCTTAAATACTTCTCTACACAATTTCATAGCATCTGGCTTGGATATCTCCATAACTAATAAGATGGATATGAAGATGACTAGTATATCATTGTAAACCTTGAAGGAATGATCAGTCTCCATGAACTCCTCCCCTAAAATTTTTTTCACTTCCCTCAATGTTAATTCATCAATGTCATTTACAATCCCACTTCATCTTTCATTCGTGAATTCACCTAGAAAAACCATTTTCTTGACTTTTGAGTGGTTTGAAACAAATAGTTGACTCCATTTCTCAAACCAACCACTCTCTACATAAGTCTTTCAGAAATTTTTTTACCCTACAATAGGTTTCTGGATAAGCATTTAAATTCAATATAAAGGATGAAGTGTCATTATTAAAATAGCTTCTTGCAATGCGACATGTGTGAGATGTCAAAAGTTTAATCTTGCCAATTAAAAATTGACTTGGTATTGATTACTTTGATCAAAGATACTCAAATTCTAGACTATTCTATGAGAATAATAATTATTACTTAGTCCTAGTCATCAAGAAATGACACACCCGCGAGCCTCAATTCCATTAGGATTGTCTAATCAACAATAAATGTCCCAAATTGCCAAGAAACAACAAACCATCTTTAATCTTCTATTCAAAACCATCATATTCTATAAACCGTTTAATCTTTTTGAAAACCATTGTGCTCTTTAAACCATTGAAGAAATGGTCAACTATGATTTGAATTTGAAAATTAAAATATAACCATACCACTCTTAAGAGCCTTCATCCACATTAAAAAAGGAATGAGAGGAAAAACCAAAGAATGAAGTCCAAAAATGGGAAAAAATTGCCAATCTCAAGACATTTAAATTTGAAGATATGAACACTTTTAGCTTTCAAGCACTTTGATCTAGAATTGATTCAACTTGTCCTTCCTTCCACACTAAATTTTTAGACTTTTTTAAGGATAAAATCCTGACTTGTGCAATTAAATCAAGCTTATCTACATCAACCCAAACTAACCAATAAATCTTCAAGGTTTTTCAAAGATTCATCATCTTACTATTGTTCCAAAAGGAAGTGATTTTTCATTTGATTAGGATCCTCTCTATCCAATTTGATGAGTTGAGAAGAAGACTTTGTTCCCCTTTTTTATTTGAATTTGAACCATAGTTTTGCTTCAACATTCTTACTTTCGACTACCAAATCCCCAAGGGATGATTTTCTTTTTTAGAATCTCTCAATTTCTCCTTGTTTAAATCTGTAATCAGAACAGATTCACCCAACTCTTTAGCATCTAGTTCCAACATCCTTTATATGAAAGACCGCTTTGTATATGTCTCTTCCTTTCCCTCTAGCTTATCAGGGTTTGTGTGTCCAAATATGTCATATACGGCCTCAAGATCCATAGGTAATCTATCCTCCTCTTCCATGTTGCTTAGCCCAAAATCAAGCCCCTTTGTTATAATATATCCTTCTTCTCCTAGCCTCTATTCTTCAACTATAATGCCTTTCTTTTTCTTCCTAGGATTTTTATTCCTTTTCAAGATGAAAAGGAGTCCACCTAAAGCTTGAAGCTCACTGTCTAGTTTTTCCATATTCAATAACTTAACCCTATCATGTTATTAGATAAAGAAGAAGCCTTTACCTATTTATTAGATAAAGATGAAGAGATTAACTCCAAATTGGTATTTGAAAATTGATGAAGAACATCTCTTTTTAAATATTCTTTTATAGATTTCTCTATTTTGTATTTTCTAAAATCCTCATATACAAAGTATTTAAACTTATTTGATGGAGGTAAGGATTTGGAGCCTTCCTGATTTTCCTTTTCCATTAATCTTTTTGATTTCCTACTATGCCATAATCTTCTAAGAGAACTTGGTCCGCTATTTCTTCAATAAATAATACATTTTTTAACAAAATCTTCCATTTCTTAAGTAAGAAATGATTCCTTGAAATAGATAGAACTCCCTTCTCTTCTCTTTTTTTCTTCTATGTCGTCCACTTGCCAAGTCCATTTGAGCCTCCCCTACTTTTGAGTTCATACCTTTGAATGCTTTCCAAGCATTTTTGTTATGTGTGAATTTTTTGAAACCACTATTCCTATTTGATTATAGATAACTAGCTGCAAATTTTCAACCTCTTTTCGTGGCCAAATAAATAGTTCTTTCTTTTGATATTCTAAAAAGCCCAAGCCGTTCACCAAACTATCCCCTGTTTCTTGCCTTTTGTGAGAAAATAACCAATCTTAAGCTTATAATATTTATGAATCCTCTAGGAAAAGTTTTCATAGAAAACATAATGTTTAAAATTGAAGAAGTTGAATTCTACCTTCTGCAACTTCTGGAGGCAGGGCTAAAACTCTATCTTCCTAGATCCATGTCAATGGAAAAGAGCTCAGCCATACACTTATTAGAATGTGTAAAAGTTTCAGACAATATCATTTCTTTTGCTAAATCAAAAATTTTATTGTCTCCATAGAAGATGCTTTAAATTCATTCCCTATTTTTTTTGTTATGAATTTATGATGAAGGGTGCTCCCCTTAATACCACAAACACATAACAGAAATAGAGAAACAACAACAATATGCAAGAACAGAAAATTGGCTTGTTATTATCTCCACAAATGTGGAATTACAAACTTTCAGAATTACAATATGCAAAGCCACATGGGCATTCCCTTACAATATTCTATAGGACAAAGCCTCGAACTATTACCTAGATCTACTACCCCAGAACTATTCTGAACTGCCTAAGACAATAATACAGCCTTCCTTATATAGGCAATTTTCCACCGCCTGGGAAGGTTCCAGAATTTTAGCCAATAAGGCCGACCAAACTTAGCATTATTTTATTTTACATTTTATTACATCATAGTCGGCTCAAGATAACCTTTGAAACCCGAACAGAAATTTTGAAGAAAATTATTTTTTGCCATTTCAGGTGGTCCAACTTCCGAAGACCATAAGTCATCACCAGTTGACCCGATCGGCTATTATAACCCCATTTTGAAAATGCCACGAAGCGCTCTACAAGCTTGACCGGCACAAGCACTCGTCACCCAAATTCTCGACCTCATCCGGGGCCTCTAAAGCCTTCAAAACTGAGTTCAAAGTTTCTGTACCCTGCTGCCAATACCGAAAATCTTCAATATCTTCCAATATACACTTGATCTGGCAATGAAACTTTACTGGCAGACTTATATGACCAAAATGAACCTCCAAGAAAGAAATCAGATCATTCTGAGCACATACGAAAATTACCAAAAATAGTAACTTTCCATAAATAGCAGCTCTGCACAAAATAGCCCTTATTGAATATAAAAATAGAAATATTTTTGGGTGATGCAAGATTGCTCTTACACCCAGGATGCTCCTGCATTAGACACCTAGGGTAATTTGAGAAGTGACCCTGTCACGACCTAGGTGTGCAGAGGAAAACCAAGATGGTTAACCTCCTCCTTTGTTAGCCATGAGGAATCTTCAATAGGTCGTCCTTTCCATTTGACCAAATACTCTTCATATGTCCTGTTCCTTGTGCTTCTGCCAACACGACTGTCCAGTATGTCTTCAATCTCCTTGATATCTGAACTGGTTACTGGAATACTCCACTGTGCTACTGCAACCTCATCCTCAACACCTCCTTCGTGATACTCTGTCAAATCTGAAATGTTAAACACTGGTGAAATATTCAGCTCACTAGGAAATTCTACCTCATATGCATTTCCTAAATCATGCTTCTTCAGTATCTTACATGGCCCAAACTTCTTCATTTTCAACTTGTTATATGTACCAACCGGAAACCGCTCCTTCTGCAAATGAACCATGACTTCATCGCCAACTTGAAATTCCTTATGCCTCCTTTTCTCATCTGCCTTAGCCTTATACTGTGCATTCATCTTGTTAATATATTTCCTCACCTCCTCATGGATGTTCTTCAAGTGTTCTGCAAAATCTTCAGCTTCAGCACTACTTATTTCTCCTTTATCTATCTTTCTCAATTCAGATGCATTTCTTGGACTACTTCCATATACAATTTGGAATGGTGATTTACCAGTGCTCCTATTGACAAAATTATTGTATGCAAATTCTGCCTATGATAAAATCAAATCCCATCCTGTTGGCTTATCTCCAACCAAACATCTCAGCAAATTTCCCAAACTCCTATTCACCACCTCTGTCTGTCCATCAGTCTGTGGATGATGTGATGAACTGAATTTCAAATCTGTCTTCAACTTCTTCCACAATGTACACCAGAAATATCCAACAAACTTAGTGTCCCGATCTGAAACTATGGTCTTTGGCAAACCATGAAGTCTCACTACTTCTCTGAAAAACAATTCGGCTACATGAATAGCATCATTAGTCTTCTTGCAGGGAATGAAATGTGTCATCTTTGAAAATCTGTCAACCACCACAAAAATTGAATCATGTCCCCGCTGAGTCCTCGGTAAACCTAGAACAAAGTCCATGCTGATATCCTCCCAAGGCTTCTCTGGTACAGGTAATGGATGATACAACGCTGTATTCTGCTTCACTCCTTTTGCCATCTGACATACTCTGCAACTCTGCACAAACTTCTTCACATCTTGCTGCAACTGTGGCCAATAGTAATTCTCACTAACCAAAGAAAGGGTTTTGTCACGACCAAAATGTCCAGCCAATCCTCCGCTATGCTTCTCCTTGATGAGATTCTCCCTCATAGAACTTCATGGAATGCACAATTGACTCCCTTTGAATAGCATATCATCCTGGATGATGAAATCCAGCCATTTCATCCTGTCTAGAGTAACAGGTTCTGTACAAGCTTTCCAAGCTTCACCAAAATCAGGATCCTCTGGATACAAATTCTTGAGTTCCTTGAACCCAACCACTTCAATCTGCATTTCTGTCAGCAATAGTTTCCTTCTACTAAGAGCATCTGCAACCCTATTAGACTTTCCACTCCTGTGTTTCAAAACAAATGTATAACTCTGCAAAAACTCAACCCATTTCAAATGCCTTTGATTCAATTTTCCTTGACTATTCAAATATTGCAAAGCTTGATGATCAGTATAGAAAACAAACTCCTTAGGAAGTAGATAATGTCTCCACTTCTTTAATGCCTGAACTATAGCATAAAATTCCTGATCATAAACAGAATATTTCCTCTTGGCGTCATTTAACTTCTCGCTGAAATAAGCAACATGTTTACCTTCTTGGCTCATAACAGCTCCTATTGCAGTACCACTAGCATCACAATCTACTTGAAACACCTTATTAAAATTTGGAAGTCCTAAAACAGGTTGTTCTGTAACTTTTCATTTCAACAATTGAAAACTCTTTTCTGCCCCATTAGTCCACTTAAACTCTTTTCTATCCCCTCTCATTGTTTCAGTCAAGGGTCCACAAATACTGCTAAATTTTTTGATAAACTTTCTATAAAAGCTAGCTAGACCATGAAAAGATCTTACCTCAGTAGCACTCCTTGGTGTAGGCCATTCAAGGATAGCCTGTACCTTCTCTGGGTCCATTTTTAGACCTTCTCCTGAAACTACAAACCCCAAATACACCAACTCTTTCTTCACAAAACTGCACTTCTTCAAATTAATCAGCAATTTTTCTTCTCTCAACTTCTCAAATACCATACGAATATGCATCATATGCTCATCCAATGTCTTACTAAAGATCAAAATATCATCTAGGTAAACAATGACAAACTTACCCAGAAATTCTTTCAGAACCTCGTTCATGAGCCTCATGAAAGTGCTCGGTGCATTGGTTAGCCCAAAAGGCATGACTAACCACTCATACAGTCCTTCCTTTTTCTTGAAGGAAGTCTTCCATTCATCTCCTTCTTTGATCCGAATCTGATGATATCCACTCTTCAGATCTATCTTTGAGAAATACACAGCTCCACTCAAACAGTCCATAATATCATCCATTCATGGCAATGGAAACCTGTACTTGATTGTGATCTTGTTTATTGCCCTAGAATCCGTACACATCCTCCATTCTCCATTCTTCTTTGGTGCTAATACTGCTGGTACAGCACAGGGACTCAGACTCTCACGGATCAATCCTTTCTGTAATAGTTCATGTACTTGTCTGTTCAACTCCTCACTTTATGTAGGTGTCATTCTGTGTCCTACCTTATTCGGCAAACTCACTCCTGGGATCAAGTCCATCTGATGACTGATCTTTCTGACTGGTGGTAATCCAGCAGGCACGTTATCGGATACAATATCCTGAAACTCATTCAACAAATCTACAACTTCTACAGGAACATCTTCTACTTCCTCTTTACCAGCTTTTGGAATTAAAGCAAAATATACATGCTCATGCCTCATACCATCTAGGAAATTTCTTCAATCAACAAAAGTTATCCTTGCATTACCACATACCTTTTCTTCGGTCTCCTTCAATGGCTTTAGCTTATGCCGCACTCCATCCTTTGTCAAGGAATAGGTATTCGCACGGCCATCGTGTACATCACATCTATCAAACTGCCATGGTCTACCCAACAACATATGACATGCATCCATAGATATGATATCACATAATACCTCATCTTGGTATCCGCCAATCTTGAAGTTCACCAAGCATTGTTCATTGACCATGACCCTGTGGTCATCCTGTATCTAGGCAATCTGATATGGATGTGGGTGTTTCTGTCTCTTGAGCTTCAACTTTGTCATGATCTCTTCTGACACCAAATTGTTAGCGCTTCCACTATCAATAATCACATCACAACATTTACCTTCACACTTGCACCTGGTGCGAAACAGGCTCCTCTTTTGCTCAGGTTCATTCTCACCACTCAACATGACTCTTCTGTTAATCAACGTTTCTCCTCTTTCAGCATCTTCAGAATTTGATGATCTGGCATCTTCATCTACATGTGCAACTCTGGCCTGGCCTTCATTTCTCCTGTCTATTCTGCCTTGGCGCTGAGGACATTCAAATGCCCTATGACCTTCTTCTCCACAGTGAAAACATGTTCCACAGAAGCCACCTCTTCCAGATCCTTGTCCTCTTCCTCTTCCTCTCTGATCTCTATTATTCTGATCCTAGAAGCGATTGGAATTATTTCCTCGCTGATTCTGACTGCTACTGGCCTCATCCTTCTTTTTCGGATCTTCATTTCGGCTACCATATGATCGTCCACCAGATCGTCCACCGCGACCTCTTCCGTTTTGTCTGCTCTTAAACTTCTTGTTCAACTTTTCCTCTACTTTTAGGGAAAACTGGTATGCCTCTTCAATACTGTTCATTCAAACTAGATTCAGCTCCTCCTGGATGCTTGGCCTTAACCCATTAAGGTATCGGGCTACTTTCTCCTTATCAGCTTCTGCATGGCCTGTTCTGATGAGAAGTCGATAGAACTCCTCTGTATACTCCTGAACAGATCTTCCTGCTTGCTTCAAACTCTGCATTTTCTTTAGTAGGTCAAGCTCATAATCAACAGGAATGAACTGTCGCTTCAATTTATCCACCATCCGATCCCATCTTGTGATTTTATCTTTCCCTCTTCTATTTCGCTCCAATTGAATTTCTTGCCACCAGATCTTCGCATGACCTTTCAATCTAGCCTTCGCAAATTTGACCCTATCAAGATCTTCAACATCTTCATACTCAAAATATTCCTCACATTCATTGATCCAGTCGATCAATTCCTCTGGGTTAAGATTTCCAGAAAATGTAGGAACCTCAATCTTAGGTCTTTTCCCAATCTTGGAAATTGCCCAAAAAAGTCTTTCTTCCTCCTGGTTCACAATTTCAACTTCTCCTTCTTGATATTCTTCTTCGGCTTCATCCTCACTTTCATCTCTGACATTAAGATTCATTCCTCTACGAATCTCTTCTTGCAATGCTCGCACTTGTCTCTATAACTCTCTAACCTCAGGTGTCACAACACCAGGTCTTCCGCCACGTTCTCTTCATGGAGGCATTTTCGCGATGCACGCTGAAACCCTAACCACGGTCCTGGTGCAAACTGCCTCACAGTCGGTGATCTATTTACACACTCAAGAACCCCTACTCTGATACCACTTGATGAAGGGTGCTCCCCTTAATACCACAAACACATAACAGAAATAGAGAAACAACAACAATATGCAAGAACAGAAAATTGGCTTCTTATTATCTCCACAAATGTGGAATTACAAACTTTCAGAATTACAATATGTAAAGCCACATGGGCATTCCCTTACAATATTTTGTAGGACAAAGCCTCGAACTATTACCCAGATCTACTACCCCAGAACTATTCTGAACTGCCTAAGACAATAATACAGCCTTCCTTATATAGGCAATTTTCCACCGCCTGGGAAGGTTCCAGAATTTTAGCCAATAAGGCCGACCAAACTTGGCATTATTTTATTTTACATTTTATTACATCATAGTCAGCTCAAGATAACCTTTGAAACCCGAACAGAAATTTTGAAGAAAATTATTTTCTGCCATTTCAGGTGGTCCAACTTTCGAAGACCATAAGTCATCACCAGTTGACCTGATCGGCTATTATAACCCCATTTCGAAAATGCCACGAAGCACTCTACAGGCTTGACTGGCGCAAGCGCTTGTCACCCAAATTTTTGACCTCATCCGGGGCCTCTAAAGCCTTCAAAACTGAGTTCAAAGTTTCTGTACCCTGCTGCCAATACCAAAAATCTTCAATATCTTCCAATATACACTTGATCTGGCAATGAAACTTTACTGGTAGACTTATATGACCAAAATGAACCTCCAAGAAAGAAATCAGATCATTCTGAGCACATACGAAAATTACCAAAAATAGTAACTTTCCATAAATAGCAGCTCTACACAAAATAGCCCTTATTGAATATAAAAATAGAAATATTTTTGGGTGATGCAAGATTGCTCTTACACCCAGGATGCTCTTGCATCAATTTAAGTGAAGAGGGTAAATCTTTCTCCATATCCATTAATAAACATAACCTGGGAGGGAGGTAGAATTCTTTCAAAAAGATAGGTACAATCTTCAATAAAATATCTTGGAAATTAAATATCTATGTTATTTCCAATGATTCTTACTGTAATAATTTTGTACTTCAGAAAAAACTCTTCTGTGAAGGCCCTGAATAATTTTTTATTGGGGAAAGTCAGGAGTTCCAAATCATAATGCAGTATATTTTAGTATATTTTAATGTTGTAGATGATAAATTTGAATGCCCCATCATAATTCAACAGCCTTAAAACAACTATGAATACTGAATACAACAAACTTCAATGACTTTTAAAGAAATTTCCAATGCTACAGAAGACTCTGTCATTCAAATGATGGCGGATATCAATGTATTTTCTAGGTAGAGTGGATTGTTATAGAAAAATAATTCTAGACAATGATTGAAAAAAAAATGTATTCTCTTTAAAATAAAATAAAAATTAATAGCTCATTATATTGTTATTTTTCTAATATTTCATTTTTACTGAAGGTTTGGATATTACTATTGTGCAAAAGCTACATTTTAATTAATAAAAATAATATTGAGATTTATTTACTTCAAAGTATTTTAATAAAGATTCAGAATAAAAATATTATATGGAAATTCTATATTAAATTTTTTAAAATAAATGACATATCAATATTAATTAACATTATTAATGCTGGAAAATATGTTTCATAAATGAGATACATGTCTCATTTTATCAAAACTAAACTTATACTATAAAATATAAGCTATTGGACCACAAATTTTAACAATACTTTGCAGAATACAATTATTCTCTCAATGTTTAAATTAGAGAGATGATAATGTTATCCATGATTTTAAAGCATGAGATACTCCATGTTTTGTTGAGCCACAACATTCCCATTACAATTGAAAATCCAATTGCAAATCCTGTTGCCATTCCCATATTCCACCATATATCATCTTCTGAATCTTCATCATCTTCCTCGCATACCTTTGGAGAATTAGAAGAGCTTCTTAAACATGATACATTTATTTGTAGGCCACATAGACCTAGATTGTTGGAGAAGTATGCAGAATCAAATGTCATCATTTGTCCTCCTTGTGGTATCATCCCTGATAAGTTATTGTAGGAGACATTAAAGTAACTTAAGGATGTGAGAAGTTGTAGCTCAGTAAGAATTGCCCCTGATAGGTTATTTTGAGAAAGATCAAGTGATTGAAGTAGTGTCATCTCTCCAATAGATTTAGGAATCTCTCCACTGAAATGATTTCTTGAAATGTTGAGAATAGTCAAACCTTTGAGTGATCCAATATCCCAAGGAATGTTACCCAATAAATTATTGCTAGAAAGATCAAGACATTTCACTAATCTTAGAATTCTCACAAACTCCATAATTTGTCCTTTATTGTAAATTGTCAGATCATCTATATAATAGTTTGATGTTTGCAAACTAGGAGCTTCATTTTCAAGCATTTTTGTATTTTCTCATTGATTTGCCATTGTGGTTAACTTCATAAAGTCCTTTGGAATGATCCCTGAAAAATTATTTTTTGACATCTCCAAAATTTGAAGATTTTGCAATTTGGTTAATTGTAATGGGATTGGACCCTTAAAATTATTAATTTTTTAAAATCAAAATTTGAAGATTGTGCAAGGTTTTAACCCAATTTGAGATGTTACCTTGCAAATTATTATTTCTCACATCAAGGATTTGTAAATTTCTACATTTTCTAAGAGATGATGGAATATACCCTTCAAGTGCATTGTCCCCTAGTTTCAATGTTTCTAAATAATCCATTCCCTTACATATATTTGGTATCCTCCCTTGTAAGTTATTCTGCTCTAGATTTAAGACGGACAAGGTGGAGCAATTCTTCAAACATTGGGGTATTTTTCCATTGAGCTTATTACTGGATAAATCTAAAATATTCAAATTCTTCAATTTAAAAATAGAAGTTGGAATATAACCATGAAGATTATTTCCAGCTAAAGAAAGAAATTGAAGATTTTGTGTATATTTATCTATTGACTTTGGAATTGATCCATCAAATAAGTTATCTGAAAGATCTATGTACCCAATATTTGTGAATCCCCAAAGCCAATTTGGAATAAAGCCTCTAAGAGAATTGTTTGACAAATCTAAATAACTAATGGAATATTGCATTGAAATAAATGCGGGGAAATTTCCTCCAAAATTACACTCATGTGCCAAGCTGAAAATTGGGAATGATAGAGGTACTCACTTTTATGGTCAACATATTACTTGAGAGATCCAAAGAATAAAGTTTGGGACAATTGTTCAAAATAAAAAATGAGAAAGTTTGGTTAACTTAGCAAAGGAAGTTGGGATTGGACCACTTAAGGAGTTATTCTGCAATTCAAGATCATTCAGGGCTGAGAGATTCCCTAGGGTAGGTAGAATAATGCCATTTAAATATAATATTGAAATTTGAATATTGAAGAGATCATAACAATATATAATTTTTTAACTTTAAAGATTTTATTTATATATTATATTGTTGTATTTGCAAATATAGAAATCACTAGACACTAAATATTTATAAATCTATTTTATATTTTTTTAATTAGCCTTTGTTCCTTTTTTAATTTCTAGATACTCATAGTATACTTAAAAATATATTTGGATCATCTATTTGGTTGTTGGAATTGACCTGGAATTGGAAAATGAGAATTGGTGAATTGGTATTGGCCAATTCTAATTTTGGTTCAAAATGAGCATTCTGCCAATCCACCTCCGAACTTGAATTAGATTTGAGGCATGGAGTTGAAATTGAGAATTCAATTTTGAGAAGGGAAACAAATTCCCATTTTCCAATTCCAGGTCAATTCCAACAACCAAACATAAGAAATTTCATAATTCAACCATTAAATTAAAACTTATGTAATAAAAAATCTAAGAACAAAGTTAAAATAGACATCTTATAATTTTCAAATTGTTTCCCTTATATTTAGAGTGGTTGCTATGAAATTTCTTAGCTATATTTTCCTTCACAAATATTTTGTGGGAACTAAGAAAATGTTTGGTCACAACACCATATTGGAATATTGGCCCCAAATATTAGCCACCCTTTCCAGAGTAAAATATGTTTTGATTTTCCACCGCAAATATCTTTTTAGCCTACAAAATCTTTGTGAGAAATATAATTTTGTGGTGTTTAATAAATTAAAATTTAATTCTCATGGAATTTCATAAAGGAATTACATTTCGACGGTGTACAAATTTTCATAAAAAGCTCTATAGGGACCAAGGCTTTAAAAAAATTCACAAACCCTTATATCTATTGTTCATACAAAAATGGTGATAGAGGACATCCTTGTCTAATTGAGGAGGAGGTCAAAGGCCAATCAAAGCCATGGCGAGCAGCAGGAGCATCAGGAGGGGAAGAATGAGCTGGAGTTGGAGACCACCTAGAGGTACGACAAGGTGAACAAGATGAGTGGCGCCGCCAACCATGATTGCCACCTCTAGGAGAGTGGTGGTGGGGAGCCTGCGGAGCATTGCCCCAATGATTGAGCAACTCTTGAAGGTGAGCAACCTCCAGAGCCACTTTGTTAGCTTGCACCTGAATCCACATCATTACATTGTTACATATACAAGCTTTATTATACAGAGAAACATTAGTATCAAGAAAGCTATGAGAAAAGAGAACAACATTCCCATCTTTCCATAAAGTGAACAAAATCTCCATCCTGAAAGTATGCCAAATATGGGTAAACTTGGAAGGAATCCTAGGAGAGTCTCCCAGGAAAATCATATGCCAGGAGAAAGGCTCGGGCCTGAAGGGTTTGAAAAAATCATGAATCCACTGCCAATACTGTTGAGCTTTCCTAAAGAACCAAAAGATGTGCCAAAAAGTTTCTAGGTGACCACTGAAGGGACATCGAGGGTAAGGGACACCGAGGGTCATGAACACCCAGGTGTTTGAGCCTAGGCCCCACAAGAAGACCTTGGAATAGTAAGCACCAAGCAAAGAGAGCCATCTTGGGCTCTATAATGGCAAACCAAATGGTCTGGAAGTGAGAGCTCTAGTGGTACGTAGAAGAGTGCATATGCCATCTCTGGTTGAGAATGTCCCCCATGGGAAGATGAGGAGACAACCATCTATAACCCAACCTCAGCTTGTAGTTTCTAAAAGGAGTGGTAGGATACCATTTCCAATCCTTCCACCAAGGTCAAATAGAATGGACACCAAGCTTATGAAGAAAATGATCAAGAATGGTGAAGACCCATAGATCAAAAGTCTGATGATTTGGGTGATCCAAACAGTATTGAACCTGCTTATCATCGCAAGAGTAGAGGCTCATAGTTACCCTGGAGAAGAGGTCCTTAGGAGTTCAAATGCCATGTTTGAAAAAATGTAGAGCACTGGCCCCTTGAGTCTTAGCCAGAGGAATGCCTTGAATGGAAAATAATGGAGACCACCAGAGGTTCTGTTGATTGAAATAAATTACCATTGCGAAAGCCATCACCATCCCACTGGAGCCAAGGCTTAATAGCTTCCCAGGCTTTCCATATGCTCTTTATGATGAAAGTGCCCAAGATCTGAACAAGATCCCTCATAATGAGAAGAGTCTGAAGGCCAATACCTTTCCAAGCAGTCCTATGGACAGGGTAGCCTAAATAAATGCAATTCCTAACAAGGATTTTCCAGGCCTCATCGCCAGTGAGAGCATGAATAATCCACTTGGCACAAAGAGTGAGCCCTTTCTTTTGAGTGGAAAGGAGACCAAGGCCACCAGAGTCTCTGGGGAGACAACAATACTCCCAAGCTACTCTCTGAAATCCATGACCATCCACTCCTAAAGCTCAGAGAAAGTCTCTGAGAAGACATTCTAGCTTGTGGTATGAGGCTTTAGAGGGATCCCAGTAAGAAGAATAATAGACATGAGTAGCAGCCAGAACCTTAGAAAAAATCTAGAATTTCCCCACAAGAGAAAGGGGTTTAAAGATCTAATACTGAAGCTTCTTCTCAATCTTAGCAATCATAGCATTCTGTAAGTCCAGAGAAGAGCCATGAAAGGAAAAGGGAATGCCAAGGAAGTAGAAAATTTCCCCATGCTGAATCAAACTTAGCAAGCTAAGGAGGGGCTAGCAAGAAAGATTATCTATAGCAGAGGGCCTTGTGCCATTGAATAGAAGACCCAAAGGCCTGACAAAAAGTATCCAAGCATTGCAAGGCATTAGAAGTATTTTCCTCATCCTCGAGGAGAGTGAGAAAGGAGTCATCAACAAAGTGACCATTAACAAGTTAAGTAGGATAGTTAGGAAGAGAAATTCCATGAACTAATCCAGAGGAGACAAAACTGGCAAGAAGGTACCCAAAGCCTTCAACAAAAAGCACATATAACGCACCTGAGCCAACAGGAAACCCTAGAAAATGGATCTAAAAAGACCAAAGGTATCAGATTGGGACCCATTGATAGTAATGCATGCAGAGGCATCACCAAAAAGCATTTCCATAGACTATGAAAAATTGGGACCAAAACCAATAGCTTGCAACATAGCAAGAATGAGAGGCCATTCAATGTGATCATAGGCTTTAGCAAAATCAATTTTGAGAAACAAAGTGGACTTTTTGGATTGACAAGCCCATTCCATTCCTTCCCAGACATCAATAATATTGTCAAGGATATATTTGGACTTAATGAAACCAGTTTTCTCAGGGAAAACAATCAGCGGAAGGAGATATCTAATCTTGAGCACTAAAGCCTTAGCAATGATCTTGTAGGAGACATTTAGCAAGGTGATGGACCTCCAATTGCATATATCTTTAGGGTCACCAGCTTTAGGTATGAATTTGATATTCCCTTTATTGATAATAGCACCCAAACTTTTATTATGGTAGGCCTCAAGATAAACTTTATGCAGGTTAGGACCTATAGTATCCCACAAATGCTTGTAGAATTAACAAGGAAAGCCATCACACCCTGGGGACTTTTCATCATCCATAGAAGAGACAACCTCTTTAAGGTCATATGAAATACATTCAGTACATATCAGTCCATGTTAGGAGACTTTGAATCCCTATGAGGAGATTCTAACCCTGTTAGGAGTTAAGAAAGATAGAAGGACCCACTGTCCAAATAGCTTTAGGGAAAAGATCACTGAACACATTGTCCAACTAATCTTTTTATTATCTAAACAAAATAATACCAATAATCACTGATCTCAGCAACTTCTCTTCTCCTCTCTGATTGCACCAAAACTATAGCAAATGCTTCACGAGATCTCAGTACCAGATCTACTCACTTTGCATCACACATCGATCCCTTAGATCACTAATTCATATTATACATCTCTCACTTTTCAATCAAAGAAAACAATCCTTCCTTTATACCATGCACAATATTTCATAATTGAGTTGTCCAATTAAGCTTAACCAATTATAAAATATAAAACATCACACGTTACATATAATATTTCCATAATCACATAAAAGTGTTGGGTCACAAACTTAAAATAAATCATCACACATGCAACCTTTGACTATGCTAACTCATCTAGGTCACTTTCACAATGTCTTCAACCTCTATATAACTTCTCTTGATCAGATTCTATCCATGTTAGGAGATATAATCCGATTGTAACAAACCGCTTCTCAGGAACACTATCAGAATACAATTTCCACTAGATTACTCATAACTGACACAAATACTTGAATTTTTATACATGCTCTTAACCATGATATCAAGACACCATACAAAACATTTACTCAAATCCACATAACCTCATCTAAAATTTTCCATGTGTGCTAATCCAAACTATGTATATGCTACTATGTTAATCTCCAGTATAATTAGTGTGTTGACATCAATGACAAACATAGACATGAATGAAACATGCAAATGCTCTAGAAATGATAGAATACTCCCCCATAGGACATATTCAATATTCATGCTAGCATGAAAATTGTTGATAAAAAATGCAGATCATGAATATCTAAGGAAGAAATGGAAGATGAATTCTTATTGGCCAATGTAGGGACATAATCTCTAGGAAATATAAAATATATTTTAGTTATTATTACTAGTATGTAGCATAATATCAATGATGTAACACAAGTAGTGGTAGAGGTTGATCAGGATATTCACAAACATAGGATTCAAGTTAACATAACCATAATCTTTTTAAAAATGATGTCTTCAATTCTCCAAGGTTACATAAAATAGATAAAGAGGATGAACATATTGACAAAATTGGCTAGCCAGTCATAGATCTCAGAAGAAGATGAATTGGTAGATAATTTGACATCAGAGGATGATATGGAGCTGATTGAAAAGTTAGGAGGCAATGATGTGTCCTTTCCCATTTAAATTTTTTTCTTGTTTTATTTGCTCATGCTTAAAAACTATTGGATTTGGAGAGCTATTTAATTTGGGGCATTTTAAAAGACTCATATTTTCAATCAATTGTATTCAAGAAGCCATCATCTTTTAAAAATTGAAACATTTTAGTTAGCTATATATATTTAGAGAAACTAATAGAAAAAAGGATCTATTTTGGCTCTAATGCAAATGATGTGTTGTTAAGAGTAGAAAAGGCATTAAGTGTTTTATGTTCTGATTAGTTACTTTGATATTTTAAAATGAAGATTTCATTTCTGAAGCAGTGTTCTTGAAATTATAGATGGTGTGCTATTGTGGAAATGATTTCATTATTCATATGTTGAATGGTTTCAATTTCAAGCTTCCATAAGGAAATTTAAAGTAATTGATTCATTTCAAATTATTTACTATCAAGAAATTTTTATCAGTGTGTAAATGTTAAATGAAAGATGGTGTTTCAATACTTGGAATTACTTTTTTTCTCTCTTCTAATCCCCATCATACTATGATATGAGAGTGATAATAGATTACAAGATTATTTGTTTAGTTTTCTTTGAAGTTGTAATTAAGTTCATGTCTTTTAAATATTTATAGTTAAAAGCTCCACCTTTCATTGTTCTCTAGTTAAAAGAATCTATATTTTTAATTTATTGCAAATAAGTTTAGAATGTATTTGCATCTTGTAAAATAAGTAGAGAGTGGGTGTAGGAAGACATCAGACCTATCTCAACTATTGGAACAATTTGTTTCTTGTCTGGGCATAATTATATAGAGTTAGGTGACAAAATCTACAAACCAATACAATGATAAACTAAACATATTTTTTAAATGTAATGAGGCTCTGATCAAGATGCATGAGGTATATGAAAGGGCTCAGTGGAAACCACCTTTGGACTAAGTTTGTCTCATGCTTATGAAGTAATTTACACTTAAAGGGAGCTTTAAGGTTTTTTATTAATACCACATGCCTCCATGATGCAAGAGCATCCTAGCTGTAAGGGCAACCTTGCATCACCCAAAAATATATCAGGTTTCTTTTCAATAAGGGTTATCTTGTATAGAGCTTCTATTTTCAGGAATTTACTATTTTTAGTAAGTTTTCTGTTTGAGCTTAGAATGCTCTATTTTCTTCCTTAGAGGTTCACTTTGGTCATAACAACCTAGCAGTAAAGTTTCATTGCAAGATCAAGTCTAGTTTTAAAGATATTGAAAATTTTCAGTATTGGTAGCACGGTATAGAAACTTTGAACTCTGTTTTGAAGGCTTTAGAGGCTCCTACAGGGGGTAGAAACCTTGGCTGAATGTATTTTTCACAAGTCAAGTGTCATAGAGCACTTCACGCCATTTCTGAAATGGGGTCATAATAACCAATCGAATCAACGAGCAATGACTTATGGTCTCTAGAAGTTGCACTACCTGAAATGGAAGAAAATGATTTTTGTTCAAAATTTCTTTTGAGTTGTGAAATTTTTTTTCAGATGACTCTAATGTTATAAAAATAAAAATAAAATAATTCTAGGGTTGGTCGGTCTTAATGGCTAAAATTCTGGAACCTTCCCAGGTGGTAAAAAATTGCCTATATAGGGAAGGCCCATAGTGTTGTCTAGGGTAGTTATGGGTAGTTATTCAAGGTTTTGTCTTAAAAAATATTGTAAGGAAAGTTTCCATGTGGCTTTTCATATTGTAATTCTAAAATTTTTAATTCCACACTTGTGGAGATAATAAGAAGCCCATTTTTTGTTCTTGCAAATTGTTTTTATGTCTATGTTTTTGTTATGTGTTTGTGGTATTAAGGGTCCAACACTCTTCATCACTCCACTTAACCATTTTAGGAACCATGAAATTATCCCCTTTTTGATATTCTTGCTTAATTCTCTAGAAATTTATTTTTTTGAAGCAAAAGAGAGTATCCATACCTAGGGTAAGAAACTTATTCCCTTGCATTAGGGTCTCATTTTTAGGCTTTTCCATTTTCATTTTCCACTCTGCCCCCCTAAGCCTATTATGGTCTATGAGGCCCCTATTTATCATTCCCCCCCACCTTCTAGCATCATTGACATGTCAGGGCCCAGTAAAAAGAAAGGCATGCATCATATAGGTGCCCTTAGGATTGCCTCCCAACCTTGGACCCTATATTTGTTGAATTCTAACACCCCTATGCATGATACTAGTGGCTTGAAAGGCGAAGGGCCCAAGCTAGAGACTTCCCAAAGGAAAGGGAAGAATCCATCTCCCTACCAAGAAAACCAAACTTTGCATCCAAGAAGTGAATAGTTATGAGGAAAATGAGGTGGAAAAGGAGCATAATACTCCATGTAGATCTAATAGGTTCACCATTAGGTCTAAAAAGAAAGGCAAAAAATTATTGGTTGCCTATGATTTAGAGGAGAACAATGAATAGAAGAATAAAAATAATGAGAAGGATGATGGGGAAAAGAAGGATATGGAGTATGAGGACAATGATTCTGACACTATTGGCAACTCAATCAAGTCAACTACTAATATTTCTACTCACATCTTTGATACCATGAAATAGGATCCCATTGAGCTCACAAGGGGCATGATGTCTGAAGAGGTTAACACTATCCCTCCCAACCCTAATTTGGTTTCTACTTTAGAGTTGGCCAATTTGAAATGTGAGGTAGGGAATTTAAAAAATAAACTGACTAAGATGAAATGAAAGATGGGAAGCATTCAAGGTTTAGTCTTCAGCTTATGTTCAAATCTGCAACTTCCATATGCCTACTACAACAAAAGATTCTTGGTGAAGATGAAGAGGACGAAGGCAATTGCAAGGGTTTGTTTAAGTTTCTTATAGATGAGTGGGGTCATGTTCTATACTAGATGGGATGCAACATCAAATCCCTTCATAATGCTTAATTTCTAAATGACTATCGGTACTATCCCCTACTCCTACGGGGTGTTTAAAAACATTTTTCTCTTTGTTCTTATTTTTCACCTAGACTCTAGCTCTAGTAAGAAAACTTTGTTCAGTTATTTATTTTTTGATTCTTTCAATTTCAGGAGTAGGGTTTTGTTGAATTCTATTATTACATGTACTTCTTTGTATACTAATGGTAATCTCGAGGTTTTTAGGCTAGCTAGCCACTATCTGTGGTTAATTTTTGGTGGTTCTTATCCTAGCTACTTTTGATGTTATTCTACTATTAACTTTATGCCCTCAAGCTGTGGTTTTGTACGGTCAACACCCTTGTTTTGCTACTGATTAATTTCAAAAATAATATCAACAATAAAGTTAACAAGTTTATAAAATTAAATACATAAAGATCTAAATGTACATAGATAAATCCTTTTGAAAAACATCCACCATTAAGGAGTAGATACTTCTCTATTAAGAATAATACAAGAGTTAAATCAATACAACTCCAACTCTCCAATCTAAAAATATTCAAGAAATATAGTAGTGCTCACTTGTAAAAGTTATACAATACAACTATTCAAGACATCCCATTATAGAGAATCAAAGAGATGTAACAACAAGTAGATTCACAAAAACAAAGTACAATAAAATTATGTTATGGAAAAATGTAATGCGCCAATGACTAAATCCATCAAACTCACAAGAATAGTAATAATTAATTATAACATGTTTGTCCGTTAATTCTCATGTTATACATCCCAAAAAGTAGGACTATATTTTTAAAGTGTTATAATATGTGGTTTGCAAGTTCATCTATCAAGTATGCTCCACTCTCTCACCTAGCACCTAGGAATGAGAAAGTGGCATATAAGCATAGTCAAACCACTCATTAACTTAAACTATCATTAGTACCACTCCAAATAAGTGTATCATCCCTTATTCATTGCCACTACACCCAATATTCCAAGTCAATAGAGAGAATGATAATTAAATAACTCACTTATTTCCCTTGGTTGTCAATATAATTGTTCCCAATGTGTTGGAGATATTAGGATTGGAAGGTCAATATCACTTTATCACAATGTAAACATCTTACATTATTCCACTAACGTGATTCATTCATGTCCAAAGAAGTTACTTTAATACCACATTGAGGAGTATCCAGAGTTGTACTTTGACATTCTATAGTATTGTGTTTAAGTAATTCATTCACATCCTAAGTTTTGCATTCCTACATGTAAAACATGCACAGTGTGTCTAAAGTTACACCTTCCCCTCTTGGATATTATATTGGGGCATATGTTTCTCTAATGTATTACCATACTTAAATAGGTGTTCATGGAGATTGAGAGCTACCTCACCTATTTATTTTACCCATTTTGGTGATGTTTTTAGGGTTTTTTTTAAATGCTATCTATAACACACACCATTTTGCATACTTTATTATCCTATATATTTACATGCTCATTTCATGATGTATTTATTAATACTTATACTTTAAATAAGAACATGCTCATAATATTTATCTAGATATTGCTAATCTTCTAAAGATTTGAATATTTCCATATATACATGATATTTTGAGAGCACAAACACATCATTGATCTTGAACTTGATTCAATAGTATACTGAATTATATTCATTCTATAATTACAAATTTGAAAATATTTACCATGAATTAATAAAAACATTTACTCTCAGCATTCATTTATTTAGAATAGTGATAATGTTTTATCTACGTATTATTAGATTAAGATAGAGTGCAAAGTTTTATTTATATGCAAATTCTTAGTCTAAAATACATCATAGTGGTTTTCTTTACAATTTGTAGGATGTGATTAATTTTCCTGCACTTAAAAAAAATCATCGAACTTTAGACCCGATAAAGTCGCAGGAAATATTTTCTTCTAGTGCCGTGTTTGACAAGACACTTTCGTAGCTCTCAATTTTCTCCTCATTTTCTTTAAAAAGGAGAAAATGAACAGCACAACTTTTTCTCTGAATCTTCCATCTCATATTTGCACATATTTGCACTTTGAATGAGCTATAAATCTGCCTCACCTTCTAAGATTTGCAAAGTAAAGCTACTCATTCAGGCAATAAAAATGGGTTTCGGGATTTGGGTACTGTTATCACTGCTACCATCTATTATTTTCTAATTCAGAGGAAACTGTCACTTAATCAACTAATTATTACATAAAAATTAATTTTCTAAATGATTTAGACTAAAACAAAATTATTCTAAAACAAGTAAAGTGAGATTGGTAGAAATAATATAAAACAAGTTGAGAGGATGGAGAAAATAATATTTACTTGAGTGTAAGAAAATGTGTGATGGAGGTGGGTCAGTCTGCAGGGACTTCATTGACTTATTGTTAGGCTGTGACAAGTTGGTAGATATGAATCACTTCAACTTTTGAAAACTTGGGTTCAATTGTCTCTACTTTTTTTTAAAATAGTGGATCCAGATGTAAAGATGATATAAAAGATGACATTGAATGGAAAAAGCGATGAGCACTTGGAGTATTGGCAATATTATAATCATGAGTGGAGTGAAGTTGGAGGGGCTATTCCAAATTCTTATATTTGGAGCATTTGGATATTTTTAAGCCGATAGGCTTTATGTGGAAACTTTTGCTCTTGGAAATAACATTATTTGGTCGGATAGTTGTCAGCCTTTTTACCAGCTAATTTTATTTTCCCACTATAATTTTATTTTTCCTATTTTTTAAAGAAAGTAAATAAGTTAATAATTAATATTATATTTGAAAATTTGTAACTTCAATTTATAATAGAAACAAATCTTAAATAAATCAATAAATATAATTAAATTTTGAAGTTGATTTTTAAAATTTGTAATAGAAATATATCTTAAATTATAAATCAATAAATACTAGTTAATTTTTAAAATTTATAATACAAATATTTGTTATTTAAGATGAAGTATTTGAAAAATAAAATAATTTAATAAATAATTTTAAATTTTAAAAATGATTTATTTTCACTTTATGATAGAAACATATATTTTGAAACTCACCTAAAAATATTACATTTTGAAGTTGATTTACTTAAAATTTATTACATGAACATATACCTATAAAAAAGTTTATATATATATATATATATATATATATATATATATATATATATATATATATATATATATATATATATATATATATATATAAGAAATTAATTTTAGTTTTTAAAGATTGTATAATAAATTTTTACTTTTTAATGTTTTACTTTTAAAGGAATGTATAATATGTTTTTACTTTTTGAATTTTTTAGTTTTATATTTAAAAATAAAAATAAGTTATTATTTTTAATAATTTAATATAAAAGTAATATTATTATTAAAGTAATACTTTTTCATGAGTGTAATTAAATCTCTATTAGTAGGAGTTTTATCTTTCATCTCTCTGCTCATGAAGTGATTAAAGGTTGTATTTCTTTCAAATTCAAGTAATTTGAATTTTGATTTTTGTTAATATGGGTTTATTCAAATTTATATGGAAAATTATTCTCACATAAAATGTGAAATAGTAAAACCAGAACCTTTTCTCACAATTCATTAATTTTGAAGGGAAAAAAATTAATTTTGGGTCAATTTATATTTTTTCATTAATTTAATAAATAAAATTCCTCCAAATATTTGTTTCTAATCTAAGAGGGTATACAAGTAGAAAAACTTCAACTTTAGTTTAATATTCACACCAACAACCATAGATAACCAATCCCTACAGGGTGCATCATATATGTGACAAATATTTCAAAAGCATGAGAGTGCTAGTTTAGATTTGTTAAATAATAAGTTGAACAATCTAAAAATATTCTAATGTCTGAAAACTTGCTCCATGTTGTTTGTCTTAAATCTAGAGAAGAATAACTTATAAGAGATGATAGGGAATGGATTTTCTTGAGACATTAAAATTAGGAGACAATGCACTTGAAGGGTATATTCCATCATCTCTTAGAAAATGTAGAAATTTACAAATCTTTGATTTGAGTTCAACAATAATTTACAAGACAACATCTCAAGCTGGGTTAAAACCTTGCACAATCTCCAAATTTTGATTTTAAAAAATAACAATTTGAAGGGTCCAATCCCATTACAATTAACCAAATTGCAAAATCTTTAAATTTTGGATATGTCAAAAAATAAATTTTCAAGGATCATTCCAAAAGACTTTTTGAAGTTAACCACAATGGCAAATCAATCAGAAAACACAAAAATGCTTGAACAAGAAACATTTAGTTTTAAAAAATCAAACTATTATATAGATGAAATAATAGTTTACAATAAAGGACAAATTATGGAGTTTGTGAAAATTTTGAGATTAGTGAAATGTCTAGATCTTTCTAATAATAATAATTTATTGAGGTAACATTCCTTGGGATATTGGATCACTCAAAGGTTTGATTATTCTCAACATTTCGAGAAATCATTTCAGTGGTGAGATTCCTAAATCTATTGGAGATATGACACTATTTCAATCACTTGATCTTTCTCAAAATAATTCTTAGTGAGCTACAACTTCTCACATCCTTAAGTTACTTTAATATTTACTACAATAACCTATTAGGGATGATACCACAAGGAGGACAAATGATGACATTTGATTCTGCGTACTTCTCCAACAATCCAGGTTTGTGTGATCTACAAATATATGTGTCATGTCTAAAGATACACAAGGAAACCAATGAGGATTCAGAAGATGATATATGATGGTATATGGGAATGGAAAAAGGCTTTACAACTGGCTTTTCAATTGTAATGGGAATGTTTTCAATTGAGGTTAAAACAATTTTTGAAGGGAATCGTAACCCTGTACACTAAAGGAACTTAAGATAAAGCAATAATAGTTCCCCCAAAAAAATAGATTAGCCAAAGCCTAAGAGGAACAAACAACACCAAGAACAAAACCAAACCATTCCCAAAACGCAACAAAAGATAACACATTGGAGATTGACTGCATTAAGAAAGAGAGCTATCCATGCGTCCCCCTTTTATGGGACCGAAGGGTCATGTCAAACGAAGAGGAGGATCTTTTAGAATTTTTACCTTTGACAGTAACCCAACCATCTTCAACCTTAGCAACCTCAACCTACCAACACAAAAGATCCAAAGTTGAGGACCCAACACCCAGCATAGAAAATTCATCCAATACCACGCCAATAGAAACCCCAACCAAAGATCTATCAGCAGGAGGAACCACCGAACCAGAGCAGGTAGGGCCCAAAGCACTAGCCTTACTAGCATCCCCAATCCCAACAACAACAAAAGACAAAGTAGGTTTAGCACCAATAGACACAGAACCATGTCCATCATCAACAATAACCAACGGAGAAAGGGAAGAGTTAATTCCGGCAGTCTCAAAAATATTCCTAGCAACCACAGAAGAAGGGGTAGTTGGAGGAATAATGAAATCGTCCTCCTTACCAGCCTGAAAATAAATTTTCAGAACAATAGTGTTGTGTAGAAGCTCCCTTCCACCAAGAGGGAGAATATTTCTTTTTCTTAATTTCTAGGCCACATTACATGGCCAATTTTAAAGCATTTACGACATCAGAAGGGAATACCCTCGTAGTCAAGTTGTTGGATCTAGGATCCTAATGTTGATTCTATTTTTATTTCAACTGGGAGGCCCTTCGAAATGTCAAGTTCTACTAAAATACGAGCGGAGGTGGAATGATAAATATTGTAAGAATCATGATCCAACATCAAAAAATCCCCCAACGCCTCCCCCACCTCCTCAAGGATGGAGTCCTACCAAAGGTGAAGAGGGAGGTTCAGGAGTCTGACCCATGTAGGAACTTTATTGAATACTTCGGATGAGGGATTAAAATCCGGATGCTAAAGTTTAATCATAAGCATAAATTTATCATCCTCCCAACAGACAAAATTATCAAAACAAAACAAAAATTGTAATGGGAATGTTGTGGCTCAACAAAACATGGAATATCCCATGCTTCAAATTCATGGATAACATTATTATCTCTATTTGAAACATTGAGAGAGCATTTGTATACTCCAAGATAGAATCAACTTGTTAAAATTTGTATTCCAACAACTTATATTTTATAGTAAAAATTTTGTAATGATAAAAGGAGACATATATCTCATTTATAAAACACAGTCTTCAATATTAATCATGTTAATTAATTTTGATATGTCAATTGTTCTAAGAAAATAAAATAAGTTAAATATAGAATTTTCATATGATATTTTTTATTCTAAATCTTTATAAAAAAAAAAGTGAAAGTCCATCAATCTCAATATTATTTTTATTATTTATAATGCAACTTTTGTGCAATGGTGATATGAGAAGCTTCAATGAAAATAGATTACCTAGAAATAAAATTAGCAATATAGTGAACCGTTAAATTTGTTTAATAAAATTAGCAATATAGTGAACCGAGTTCATTTATTTATTTTTTATTTTTAATCATAATATAGTATTTTTTTAAAGAACAATCCAATCTACCTGGTAAATACGTTAAGATCTACCATTATTCTGTGGCATTGGAAATTTAAAAAAGGCATTAAAGTTTGTTGTATTCAGTATTCAAACTTTTTTCAAGGCTCTTGAAATATAATATAGCATTCAAATTAATCATTTACTGCATTAAATGTGGACTATTGAAATTACAATATTTTTTTCTATTGGTATTAAAATTACACTATTATTATCTGAAAACTCTGCTATTTTATTTTGACACCGGCCTGAATTTGGGGAAGGGTTGGAAAATGGGTTTATTCGAAAAAGGTAGGACAAAGAATGGCGTGTCAATCAAGGAAGGTACATTCATACGTGAAAGTTCAAAAATCTTGGGTAGGGAAAATTGCCATCTTAAGGCAATTTAATGCAATGTCTCTGGCTTGAACGTCTTCAAACCGTCTCAAGTCTCAAGTCATTTCTTCATTTACAACTGTTAAATGCTATGATGTTTATGTCTGATATTATTTTATGTTGTTTTCAGGTTTATTATTGGAACATTAAAAAGGAGGTATTGGAATATAGGCTCGCAAAAATTGAAGCTACATCTTAATTGTCAACCAATAGTTAAATGAGTTAAAACTATAAATAGTTAAATGAGTTTTTTTTTAGCTATTCTATTTTCTGCAGCAGTCTTTCTTCAAACTGATTTATTTTTAATTTTTCTATTCTTATTTAAGACTGATGTTGTTGATGTGCATTCCTTTCTACCTGCTCAAAAACTAACTGATATTGACACTTTCTTCCATTTGCTCTGTCTTGTCTTTGTAAAAATTCTTTCTTATATTCAAATTTAAGTAATATAACTTTTGTCACTATTTCTATCAAAAAATAATTTTACTCACCTATTAAATTAATTAATGCTACAAATATCAAAGGGGCAAAGATGGGATAAAGATATGAAGAAGATTTCTGATGGGTGGTTGTCCTTTTCATAGTTTCAAGAGTATCATAAATTCTAACATTTTTTACATATACTTTATATCATATAATCTAGATATTGTTATTGTTTATTTATATTTAAAGTAATTTTAATTAAGCACATTTTATTTAATAAATATTTTCATGATTATCTATATGTCACATCTCATCATACATTTCAGCAAAACACAATTTTGATTCAAATTCTTATCATTGATAATTAATTATTTACTATTTATATGTTCTTCCTATCTTGAACTTGACTGTGTAAATTCTAGTAAATAAACGAGCTAATCCTATTGCATCTTACTTTCTCACCATAGTCAAAATCATTAATATAAATTACAAACTAATTTATATAAAAAATCTAAAATCAAAATCTTAAATACAAACTACAAACCAATCTTTATTAAAAAAAGAAATAATGATAAAAACATATTATTAGAAAAATTAAATATGAAAAATATACTTGTGATTAATTCATCAAATAAATTCTAATTTACATTCATTATAAGGAAAAAACTATTTAAGATCTTAAATTCAAACATTCTTTACAAAATAAATAGATTCAATTTGTACAAAATTCCATCATTCTTTACAAAATAGATCTTAAATGGATTTAAATTTCTATTGACTATTCAGCTCCATAATTTTTGGTTTACAGATTATATATCATCAATTCGTAAAGGTTAAGGCCTTCTTGGTGTTCAGTGATAGATCTTAAAGGTTGAGTTTGTAGAGATTAAGGTGAAAGGTGAACCTCCAATCCCCGACTGATGAAATGCTCTGACGGTCTATAGATGTCTGATTTATTGTTGTTCATTGTGACGGGTTGGTATGCTATTGGTTGAATTATGTGACACTAACAGGTTTGGTGAATACCAACACCCAAACTCCAAAATTTGATTGTAAATTATGCTATGTAGACCATTCCAGGTTTTAATAAATGAAATATTAAATTATCTCTTTTGGGCCAACATAAGACACGTTTTATGAATTATTTTGATCTTTTCGAGGTCAACATCTCTTTGTAATTAAGTTATAGTTTAGTTGGTTGAGTGCAATGAAGTGATTTGATATGTGTAGCAAATACAAAATCAGTCAAAAGAAAAGTAGAGTATAATGTTTGTGCTCTTCATTTGTTGAAAGAGTAATATTAGGAGATTAAATCATGTATTTTTGAGGTTGGCATTTGCTAAAAGAAGACTAGATTGGTTTGTTTTTTTGGAGATTTATTGTTTCTGATAGATTAGTTCCTTCAAATTCAGTAAGTACGGGATGGTTGTTTTCAATAGACTGGTGCCTGTAAATTATATTAAGTAGAAAATAGTGTCTCCAATAGGTTGGTGATTGCAAATACTATAAGATCCTTTTATCATTCTTTTGTGAGAGTAGATTTGGACAGTAGATACAAGTAGTCATTTCACCATGGTTTTGATTCTAAGTGGAAAGAAAATCAAATCAAATCAAATAAATGTGAAAATTTATTTAATTTAATAGATGAAAGACTAAGAGGTATAGTCAAATAGATAAATTAATTAAATTAATTCATCTAGAAGGTTAGGTTAGGAGATAGAAGAATAATTGAAAAATTATTTCATTAATGAGATGGTAAAGATAGACAAATAAGAAAGATAAATTGATCAAATTTGAATGGTTATTTTGAAGTGTTTATAGATACTATTAAATAGTAATAGTCTCTAAAGATTTAAAAAGGTAGAGGAAGGGAAGACAAATGAAGTGAAACAAAAATTAAGATTATAAAGATTACCAGATTATTTTCATAAATACATGATATTTTTGCAAGCACAAATATATGCTGAAGATCATTTTATCATAAACAATATTAAATATAGTAGATTTTAAATGTTATCACATTTTTTTTAATAAATACAAAGAATTTTTTACAAAGAGTGAATAAAATCAATAAATTATAAATTACAATAAAAAAGCATGAATTCCAGGCTGCACAGCCACCAAATAAAATAAAAAATTATTGTTGTCACCAACCATATATACATTCGGCCAAAAGACATAAACAGTAAAAATATGAAAACACCATTAAATTTTGACCAAAATAAAATTGAACTCCAGTTAATATTTTGCACCTGCCAAGGGCTTGCGTGAGCACTGTACACTACTCTTGACCGAGACTGAACTATCACATTTTAAAACAAATAATACTTGGGAAATGGCAACTATATCCCTCTAGCTCTGTGCTTGAGGGAAGTGTCACTTAGGGTTAAATTTGTCCCTAGCTCTGTGCCAAGATTAAGGTTAAATTTGTCCCCACAAAGTGTATCTGGATATTCAAAATGCTTTTGTTTTGACCTATTCGTAGAGTATGAGTATGTCAAGGGATTACTAAGCGCACCTGGTCATTAGTATAGAAGATGGTAAATTTTGCCATACATGGTGTAAGTAGGATAGGTAGAATTGCCTTGACCAAGACCATTTGCAAAGCATTGTTCTCACAGTTTTGAAGTGTTTCTTTTGTTTCGACAGTGGGAGGAAGATATCAAGAGGCTGATGCGTTATTAAAGATGTCATGTCTCCACTTCCATCTACTCTATTTCCTCTCTTCACTATCCTCAGTCAAGTCAAGGATTTTGATTTGTTTCTCAGATTCAGATCATGATAGGATTGTGGAAAAAGAGGGAATTATGAGAGATGTAACATCAACACTATCCTCAGTCAAGTCAAGGGTTTTCGTTTGTTTCTTAGATCATAATGTGATTGTAGAAAAAGAGGGAAATATGAGAGATGAAGCACCAACACTATCTTCAGTCAAGTCAAGGATTTTCATTTGTTTCTTAGATCATAATGGGATTGTGGAAAAAGAGAAATATTCTAGATGAAGCACCAAGGAAGATAACATATATCAATAGGTGGATGAAAGTCTTCAAGTGATTATAGCTAAGATTTAAAAAAATATAGAAAGTAATAATAATAGGAGTGATAAATAAGAACTACTTGTGTTTATTAGATGTTTGGAAGAAAGACGTGCTAGTAGTATGGTCTAGAAGGAACCCACTATTATGACTCCAACTATACTTTCTTCCTCTCTCAATATAGCATTTAATAGAGTGGAAATCATATACACATTGATTTTCTTGTATTTTCACATATATACTAATATTAAACCCTTATAAAATATTAATGTATCTATTTAACGACTCATTTTATTGAAACAATATAAAAAATGAAAAACAATTGGTAGACGTAGGAGGAAAGTTGGAGGAAGTCATTGAATGTGCAGAGGAGAACAAATGATGGAAGCTGAGGAAAGATGAATAGATTTTCTCAAGGACAGCTCATCCCCAATAGAGTAAACTCTAGGTGCCAATTTACAAAGTTTCTAAATACACCAATGAGAAGCTAGAGATTGAACACAACTTGGAGAAAGCCTCTGAATGTGTAGAGGAAGGTAGGATAAGAGAATTGAAGAAAATAGGATAGACTCTCTCAGAGGTGGGGTTAATCTTCTACAACAAGTCCCTAGTTTTATCACGGGAAGCCTCCAAATACACCATTGAAAGAATGGTGATTTAATCTAGATTGGATAGTTGGTAGCTGTTTTTAGCATACCAGAGCTTATATATAGGGGAAACATCTTTTCTCAAAATATTCTACAATTAGGAGGTAGAGGGGGCAGATGGAGAGAGAAACATGGGACAACATAAGAGTTGATAAGAATTATCTATAGTGTGTATCATTCCCCAACAATATTCCCATTTTTCCAACATCAAAGAGGGGAGCTCCTTTTAACCTACAACTTCCTTGGAAAGATTGGTCACAACAATACTAGGACATCAATGTTAGAAGAAATCAGTTGTGGAGACAATTTAAGGTGGTGTTTTTTTGAGATAGGTATTGCAGATTGGAGCATGGGAATGATGGAAGCCTAATTGGGGGAAGGAGAAACTGGTTAGAACACAATGGAATAAAGGACAATTACTATGCCAAAAGGGGTATTTATAGAAATATTTGTGGACCTATCCAGAGGAATGATTCTCTTAGATGGAAATGGGTCATAAAAACTAAAGAATGTGAAATGCAACGCATACAGAATCACTCACAAACTTTGGGATGCAAACTAGATGAACAAAGAGGAGAAGAAGAAGAAGAAGAAGAGATCCAAGGGATGATGGGATCTTATGGAAATTTTTCTAATGGGAGTAATGTTAGAATTCTTAGGTACTGAGAGGGGGGATGAATCGGTACAATTAAATAACCTACTAATTCAAGCACAAGTTTAAATGCCTTTAACAACAACTTCCAAATAGAAAAACATATAACTGATGCAATGACATAAAAGTAAATAACATTAAACATCTACACGTGTCACACATAAAACACTAATTTTTTTCATGGAAACCCTCAGTTAGAGGGAGAAAACCATGGTGGGGATAACTCCCATAAACTCTTCACTGCAGTAAAAAGGTTTGCCATGTTAGGAGCTACAAATACCCTTTCCAAGGATTAACCCTATTGATGCAGGAGCATCTTGGGTGTAAGAGCAATCTTGCATCACCCAAAAATATTTTTGTTTTTGTATTCAATAAGGGCTATCTTGTGCAGAGTTGCTATTTATGAAAACTTGCTATTTTTTAGTAAGTTGGTCTTACGATCTCAGAATGTCTAATTTTACATATGGAGGTTCATCTCAGTCATATCAGCCTGCCAGCAAAGTTTCATGGCTAGATCAGGTGTACTTTTGAAGATATTGAAGATTTTCGGTATTGGCAGCAGGGTACAGAAACTTTGAACTCAGTTTTGAAGGCTTTAGAGGCCCCAGATGAGGTTGAAAATTTGGGTGACAAGCGCTTTGCACCAGTCAAGCCTGTAGAGC
Source organism: Chamaecyparis obtusa (assembly GCA_027943335.1). Classification (NCBI taxonomy): domain Eukaryota; kingdom Viridiplantae; phylum Streptophyta; class Pinopsida; order Cupressales; family Cupressaceae; genus Chamaecyparis; species Chamaecyparis obtusa. Next base: position 1,258,886 of record BSBK01001448.1, read on the forward strand.
ACTTCGTGGCATTTCCAAAATGAGGTTATAATAGCCAATCGAGTCAACGAGCGATGACTTATGGTCTTCAGAAGTTGGGTCACCTGAAATGGCGAAAAATAATTTTTCTTCAAAATTTCTGTTTGGGTTTCAAAACTCATTTTGAGCCGACTTGATGTAATAAATTGTAAAATAAAATAATTCTAAGTTTGGTCGGCCCTAAGGGCTAAATTTCTAGAACCTTCTCGAGCGGTGGAAATTGCCTATATAAAGAAGGCCCGTAGTGTTGTCTAGGGCAGTTCTGGGTATTGATTCGAGGCTTTGTCCTACAGAATATTGTAAGGGAATGCCCATGTGGCTTTGCATATTGTAATTCTGAAAGTTTGTAATTCCACATTTGTGGAGATAATAAGAAGCCAATTTTCTGTTCTTGCATATTATTGTTGTTGTTTCTCTATTTCTATTATGTGTTTGTGGTATTAAGGGGAGCACCCTTCATCACCTATTTAGAGTGACTAGTACACTATTAGGAGTAGAATGAGATCTGTTAAGATCTACCTCACTAGAGGATTCAAAACTCTTTATGTGAGTTCACCTGGTTAAGGGATTTACAATATAAGACATGTTAAACTCCACCCTATTAAGGGGTTTTTCTTGCTGCAACTATTAGGGAACAACAAGTAAGATCTAGATATAACACTACTTATCTGCCAAATCCAATCTATTCTCTACCCTCTATAACTTCTCTCTGATATGCCTTTGCTCAGGATTCTGATTGCAACCATAGAAAATATGAATTTATCTTCATATCATCAACCAACAACACACATTTACAATAGGAGCAGTAACCAATAAATACTTGACTTACACCACCTTAATCCTCTCCAAAATTCTATCTTGAATATTGAATATTGAATATTGGGCTCCATACTTTTGGTTTATAGATTATATTTCAATTCATAAAGATTAAGGCCTTCTTGGTGTTCAGTGATTGGGTCTTCCAACTTAGTGCTAAGTTTGTAGAGGTTAAGGTGAAAGGTGAACATCTAATCCCCCACTAGTACATTTGACCTTATTTTTCCACCAAAATTCTCGACCAACAAATAAAAAGGTTTTGGTTGGTCGGATTATAGAAGGAAAAATTTGATTTTTTTTTTGTTATGCCAGTGTTGGTCAAAATTGTGACCAATATCATGGGGGTCAAAATTGTGATGAACATGGGCATAACTTAAAAAAAAAGTTTCATATATCATTTCATTATTCCCGGCACAATGAATTCGAAGGGCATCGCGCGAAGGAGGTCCGTGTTGGAGTAAATAGTCTTACTGTTTACTCATTACTTAAGTTTACTTAGGTCAATACATTTATTAGGTAGATGGATATCATTGAGTCCTATTTTGACTCTAACTCATCTAAGAGGATATTATAGAGTTCTATCAGAACTCTACTTCCTCCAGGTTGAGATACTTGTCTCACCTTGTCCACTCTACCTATCTGCTCTTGCCTATTTAAGCAGAGCCTCTATACCTTTGTAAACACCTCAAGATCTCAATACCTCATTGCAATACAACTCTTGTATTGATTGTATCTTTGTTCTGATGGATGTCTGTAGACTGGGTCTTGGGTATAGGATAACCTATCCTAACATGGTATTAGAGCCTAAAGTCTCACAGCTCCTTCCAATTCTTTTGGAGTGTGTTTATTTTTCTTAAGGTCCCTAGTTTCTCTTAGTAGTAAACTAGTGTATTTGCAGATTTGTTTTTACGAGGCTCTTGATGTACTCGGCATCAATTTTGGTGCTGGTTGTCCGATAGAATGTACTGTCATTGATTATATTGTGCAGCTTGGTCGAGTCGATCTCAATCTGTCCGATCTAGTTCCTTTGCTCATTGGCATCATCTACAAGAAAGTTTCTGGATCAATAGAGTGTGAAAGATTCATCGATCACCTTACATCTCCTAGTTGGAATAGCCAAGTGCATTGGCGTGGACGCAATTCATGCCATCACCAAGGTTGCCGTTGTGGAAGCCATTCTCTTTTCATTGGCTGTCTGCACCTCCACGCGTGTGGGAAACGAATCGGGGGAAGCCAAAATGGTCAATGAGAGCTCTCCTTGGCACCCGCATTGAACATGACACTATGGGAAAGTTCCTTGCACAAGATATCAACCATCGAAAGGATCCAGCAAGAGGACGTCCAACTTTGCATAGTTTTTTGACAGCTTCTCCTACTGTTTCTAACAATGAAGACATACATTGAAGAGTTCATCTCCACTCTACTCTTTGATTATTATGGCATGGGTTCATCAATTGCCTAAGATATTGTTGACTAAAATTATCTGCAAGTAGGCTGTTATAGAGTCTGCATGTCCATCACTGTGCTTGAATTCATCATTCTCATGATCACTCCTGTTTGCATGAAGTAGAAGCGGTCATGCCAAGATCGGGGAAAGCAGACAAGAATTTCCATCATTCGTGCTGGCAGAATGGTGTTGTAGCCCAATGGGGTACTTTTTCCTGAGCAATTGATTTTGTAAGGTGGGTCGTCCCAGTGTGTGTTGGTGATGTTGATGCAATCTAGGCAGCATAGCCATCCCTGGGGGCCTAGACAAGGGTGGTTCTTTGGGATTGTGCATTTTCCTGTACGAAAGTTGGAAACCTCATACATGTCGATCCAGAGGCCATCTACAGGAACCATTTTGTGGAAGCGGGAGAATTTTCTTGCCCATTAAGAGACTATTCTGGGATTTAGGAAGTTTGGGAAATAGACTGCTCTTGGCCATACTTGGCCCATGAAAGGTTGTCCATCATGTTTTATGAACATGTTTGCTACCATTCCTCACTGGAAGACATCGTATGTTTCATTTACATTGATCCCTGGATCAATAAGGACAACATAGTGAAGGTAGAGGAGGAACAACATTGTCGGAACTGTCACAACTATTGGCGGATAGTTGAAGATTCAGTGCTCAAGGCTTGAATAATTGTTCATGCCTACTCCACCCAACCTATCAATGGCTAGAATGCCACTGTGCCCATTAGCCCCACCATGTTGTTGATAAATTGTAGCAACATTGATATCAATGTCATGCTCACAGACTTAAATATTGTCACTTTTTTGACTGGGAGGAGGTCTTATGGAATATCCTTTTTTTGTGTCCAATCCTTGTCGCAGTGGGAATTGAATGTGGGACCGCAAATCCTTAGAATTCATGCTATGAGCCGTTGCAAGAATCATCCCATTTTATTATATCACTGACTTTCTATATTCATCACTGTCAACACACATCTTCTTTGTGGCTATCAAATACTTCCCGACCAACCTTTATTCTGCTGAGTGTCATGAGCAACTCTCTCAATGGGATCGTGACCCCATAATTTTTATTTATTGGCGCATTATTTATTGGCATGTGCAGACGTCAATGGTCGGTGCTATCAGGATTTAGCCCATTCATGATAGCACGCCATTTATTCTTTGACCTGCTTGGAGGCCATTTGCCTTGGAGGGCCTGCATTACCTTTTCTTCTTGTTGGCCATTCTCTTATCTTTGGTGTGGTGGATTGGTGGATCAGTGGGTATGCAGTGGTTGTATATGATATTTTTTATTCTAGTTGGCAGTAAGTGCCTATCTAATCAACATATCCATCAATGGTGTCATTCACTATAAATTGGTGAGCCATCAGACAACTAGTGTCGACATAGGCACAGGCAATGTATAATGTGGGGCTGGTGAGGCTAACATACAATAGACCTATCGTTAATGTATTCTGTGACCCACGATGGAGTCATCTCCATTCTTTTCTTTGAGAGGAGGCTTCTACAAAATAGCCTCTATTCATTTGCGTGCATAATCTTCATCAACATGCACAATGAAATTTCCCTGTGTCATGTTCAATGTTGTTCGCATTTCCAAGACCGAATCACTGCCATTAGATTTGCATACCTATCAGTGATAGAGGTCTTGAGTTGCTAAATCCCTTGGGAGGCATGCTTCAAACATCACTAGTGACCGGCACAAGGCCTCACCAAATTATACTCTTTGGCCTGCGTTGAGCTCGGCATCCGCATCATTCTCTTCTCCGAGCGATTCCATTCTCTGGTCTGTGGGTGATATTCATTGGGCATGCATTGTGACTGTGCTATGTTGGAGCTGATGATGCTCATGGTCACATAAAGAAATTGAGAGCTTTTCTCGTGAGAGGCAAGTGCCTCAAATGTCCCTATATTTTCCTCATTATGCCCATATTGTTTGGCACACTATTCAACAGACCATCACACTAATGGTGCTCTCATCCTTGCCAATAGTTGAAAAACTATCTGGCATGTTTTTCAGTCCCTATTGTCCATTTCAAGTGGTCAATGACTGTAATTTATTCATTGTTATGGGGGTTGGCATTCAGAGCCACCATCAAACCCATCCACCTACTCAGCTCTTCTTGGGTCCTCTCCATCTGGGAGGGGCACCCTTTTCTGACACAATGAGCTGATGGTCCCATGGAGGACCAAACCTATACCCCCAGGTAATTAAGAGGGGTGGATGATTTCTTTCACCTTTCAGCCCTAATAGGCGAGCATCGTCGCAAAGGTACTCCATGCACTTCCTTAGTGCAATTTATTTTCAAGTTTTTGGTTGATTTGTCCTTTGGATCAGTTGAACATCCTATGTAAGTACTATTGTAGACACATTACATCCAGTGTCCATCCATGTCTTTTGGGATTTTGCACACATGATGTGTCATAAAACTATTTGTAGTCGCACTGAATTATTAAGTGCTATGGGAGGTTGTGTAGAGCCATTGTTTTCCAATCACAACTTTGTCAAAGTTAGAGTTCCTCCACGACAACAAAAAAATCACTGATATTCTTGCCTCATGCGAGTGTGTAGTTTCACCACACACACCCTTTTTTCAGTTGTAGATACTTTTGGTCCCTTTTGGATAGCATGGTGACACATCATTCTAGTTGATCTATCAAGCCTCACCCAAGTCAGTATTATGGGGGGTATCCTATTGTTCATGTTTGTGCTAATTCTTCCTTGGTTTTTCTTGAAGTGCTTTGAGACACTCTTGCATTTCTTTTTTAGTGGAAGATCCTTGGTTTCACTTGAAGTGTGATGAAACACTCTTGGATTCCTATAAGACTATTGCACCTACATTTTCCACAAAGTTGAGAAGTGATAATGGTATCACTCAAACAACATCATTGGTTGTGTAGTGAAGATCACTCATGCAGATTCATGTGTCATCTGTATCTTCGATCGGCAGATGCTATTTCCATTGTTAACATCCAATCAATGTTCGAGAAGTGCCAATTGGAGCACTCATATAGATTTTTGTCTTCTTGATCATCATCTTCTTCAGAGGAGATCATCAGATATAGCACTAGATCACTCATCAACAATTGTCTACATATCCTTTATACTTCAGCGGTGTTCATGTTCATGATTTCAGGACATATCTTTTTGAAGGCTTCTTAGACCTTCATGTTCTCTCTTTTGGAGAGGAGTTTTCTCCCACTGGGTTTTCTCCTTTTCTCTAGTTATGAGAGATATCTTTGTAGTTGTACATGGATACCTAACATGGCCTTGTTGTCAGGACCCATAAAGGTTTTCTACTACATTGTTGTACTCCCTAAGTTACACTTAAGGGGGGGTGTTGGAGTAAATAGTCTTACTATTTACTCATTACTTAAGTTTACTTAGGTCAATACATTTATTAGGTAGATGGATATCATTGAGTGCTATTTGGACTCTAACTCATCTAAGAGGATATTGTAGAGTTCTATCAGAACTCTACTTCCTCCAGGTTGAGACACTTGTCTCAACCTTGTCCACTCTACCTATCTGCTCTTGCCTATTTAAGCAGACCCTCTATACCTTTGTAAACACCTCAAGATCTCAATACCTCATTGCAATACAACTCTTGTGTTGATTGTATCTTTGTTCTAGTGGATGTCTATAGACTGGGTCTTGGGTATAGGATAACCTATCCTAACAGTCTACCTGTTTGATTTAACTAGGATTTTTTGGAGTTTTATATAACATCTTCCTCTCAATGCCAGGATTTGGATCTATTTGATTGAATTTGGCAGATTTGGTGCTAAATTGAGTTTTTTTAACCTTCTGTAGCCTACAAGGAGCTTTGAAAGGGGTGCAACAACTGCTGACCAACCACATAAGGCTAGATTCAAGCATAGACCTCAACAAACCATCTCACTTAGTAATCAGTCGGGCACTCAGGAAGCATTAAAATTTGTATCATTGGAATTTTGTGAGGTAGAACTGAAAAACTGTTTAATTTACATTATCATTTTCTTCTTTCATTCATACATTTGGAGTTGTATTTAGAGGTAGATAACATAATATTTGTGAAGATTTAGTTACGGGATTTGAGAAATAATCCTAGAGATAGCACATCATAAAACAAAGTATTATTACATTCCATGAGATAACATCTCTTTGAGGCATTCCGTCAAATAGTTTATGTGCCTTGTGTATATTTCCACATTTTCCATCCATATCTATCAAAGCATTTTCCACTGTAATATCCAAGGAAAATCCCCCTTCCATTATGCTTCGATGGATGCCCATACCTTAATGTTCTAACACTCCCATTTCGGCACAAGATGGTAGGATGCTAGCAAAAGTCATGGAGTTTGGACCCTTTAGAACATATTCAACTTCCATTTCGATTGTAAACCATTTTGAATGGGGTTTCTTCTAAATTTTATGACACCAAACCCTCCTATCCCGCTACCAACAATGGAAGAAATCCCCTAATACACGTGTTCATTGAGTTTTCACACAAACAGTGTTTTCACGCAACTTGGACAGTGTGACTAAGAGTTTTTTTTCTTGGCAACCAAAGAAAATCACCTAATCTTCTACTTCAACTTGGGGCTTCTATAGACATGTGTCTACCTCTCCATGAGATTTTAGTTGAAGCAAGCAATGCATTCAACTTGTTGTAATCTCCTTGCAATGCTCTGTCATCCCTAACCGTGCTCAACCAGCTCACCTAGGGCATCATTGCATTCAAATAGTGTATTATTCATTCTATTAACATGTTATATAAGAAGCAATAATGAAGCATGTCATGATCATATAGGTCTTATAGAAATAATGTAAAGAAATACATATAGATCTAACAACTCAAGCCATGTTCAAGGTATAAGAGAAATGTTGTAGCAGGATATCAAATGAAAGAAAAGTCTGATTCCAAAGCATAATCATGAGTATCAAATATTACAAGACAATAGTAAGGCATTTCTATTATAGTACACTAACATTAGTCATCGTGAACCATAATGCTCATAAACAGATTTTTTAGCCTCAAAATACAAAACTATGTCATAGTGCTATGATGGGAATATATCAAAATATGTCAATAATCTCTTGCTTACTTCATAATTTGTAAATATTGTCTTTAAGTTATTTACCATTTCTTACATCTTCTCAATTGTGGATTTTGATTTTCTATGGTATTGTCTTCTCTAGGTCTATTCATTTCCCTTTTTGTTTCAACAGAACCCACAGTGGCATGCTCATCGACACTCTTAATGACACACTCATCTCTTCTTCTTTATCTTTCTTCTCTCTCCATTATTTGTTTCATCTTTATTTCTTCTCTTTTAGGGATAACCATCTTTTGTTTCTTAGTTTTTTCATTACTTTCTCTTGAGTTCTTATCTTCTTTTGGCATGGGTGCTCCATTCTTTTCTCACATGTGAACCCTATATTGTATCTTGTGGAGATTATTTGATTTAATCTTTGTTACGTAAATACTAAAAACTAAAAATAATAGTCTTATTCTCTTTGTTTTTATGATATGGTTAAGATTGTGCAATTGTATAAGCCTTATCCTCTTTGTTTTTATGTTATGGATAAGAACACTAATACCATTATATACGTAAAAATAATAGTCTCATCTATTTTATTTTTATGACACTAATAAGAAGGATGGTGCCATTATCCTTTTGTATTTATGATTTTATGACACACATAAGAACAATAGTACACTGTGATCCCATTTCCCACATTAGAAAAATTGGGCTTTATTTTTCATCTAGTCCACACACAAAAAATGATAAATCTTATTAGGATAAACAAAGCTGACAATGGGTGACACTAGTCCACTAATCCTTGACCGAACAAACTATCCCAGAGAGAAGAAATGACAAGGATAGAAGAGGAATAATAATAAAGAAAATCCTTATTCCAAATCAGGAAGGATCCTATTGTGGGCTAGGATAGTTCTCATATGCATTATCATGGGTGAAGAACAATATTGTTGCTCTAGTCATCAATCCATTCAAGCATAAACAAATATGGGTTGGGACCAGTTGGTCTTCCACCCTATTAAAAGCACTTATGAGTCTCCACTCTAAGCCTCATATATTCCTTCCCTCCAAAAGCATCAGCATTCCTTAGTAGTACTATAGAATATATTTGGCTTAATAAAATATGTGTTAGGGAATTAAAAAATGGGTATGGTATCAAGATCAGGACTATTGACCATACAAAAATTTGCAAAAATAATATCATATGTAAAGTAATCATAGATAAAACTACAAAACTAGTGCCTTCATTAAATAGATAATAACAAAATAATGAGGCAAACTAAGTGAATTTGAATACCAGACCAAGGTGCTTGTAGATTTTTTGTCACCCCTGTCTCGGCCTAAAGCAACAAAATAGACCATGGAGAATAATGAACATGTGGCATGGAGAAAAGATCTAACTCTTCTCAAGGACCCTGAATGAACGATCTTTAATCATTCCACTTAGTAGCCCTGAGAAACAATTATCCAAACCCATACCGAGATGGAGATCCGTTTGGAGATCCTTGCATAAACAAGTCAAAGATGCAATGGATCGATAGCATTCCATAAACAAAGCAAGCAAGGTTCCATAAACAAGGTTCTCACAGTCCACATGACTATCGATCTAGCACTGCACTGGACCGTAACAACCATGTGAAATGATGAGACACCATCATGGATTCGAATGATGGTTCTTTGGAAACCGTTTTGATACATACTCAAGGATCAAATTAAATTAAACTAAACAGGGACGTTCGTAACCTCCTTTTGAACTTAGGCTGCAACCAATACAAAATGCACATCATGGTTTCTTTGAAACTATTTTGATTTTAGTGCTTTTGAACCATTAGAAATGTAATGAAGCTTTGCAGGACGAGGATGAAAAATAAAAAATGGGTGATAAAAATTATTTTTATTTAAAAGAATAGGTTTTTCTTCATAATTGCTTTTTTATAAAGTTTAATTTCTTGTAAAATTGTCTAATATTTCTTGTTATTTTTATTTTTAAAATAAATTTAACCTCTCATTAAAATTGAGATAAAATGTATTAAAATTTAATCTAAAAGTTAAGTTTTTATTCATATAAGAATGTAAGGTTAAAAATCTACTTTAAAATATTAGAGACATGCCCGCTTCGATTATGCTTCGATGGATGCCCATACCTTGTTCTAACACTCTTGTTTCGGCACAGGCTGGTAGGATGCTAGAAAAAGTCATGGAGTTTGGATTTACACCTACTAATTGCATTTCCTTAAAAGTTTTCATGGCCTTCTCAATAGTCACTGCATTCCATGAGACCACATTTCTTTGACCCCTAATTTCTCTGCTACAAAGTTAGACAATACATTTGTCATTTCTAGTTTTAACTGCATCATTTACCTTTAGAATATAGAGGGTTGGCACTCCTCGAAAGTCCAAATCAACTCAATTCATGGTGTTTGGAGTCAAACCATTTGTATTGAGATTTCATGTTTAGATAGTTTTTAGTTGGATCCTTCTATCATGATTACATCAAACAATGGCTACTCATCATAACAATGATAATTATATTGTGAATAATGAAACCTATCAATCAAATCAAGAATGCTGATGGACACCTTAGAATGTTAAAAGATTAATTTTGAAATATTAACATGCTTGTAATGGCTTTGATAAACAATGTGTGAATTATGCAGCTTCTACCACTTAACCTTCTATTTTATTTGCCTCTTTGTTCAAACCAATTTACAATGTATATGGCGTGAATAGTCTCAGCTAGCAGTCCTTAAACAACACATATAAACAATACACATTAAGGAGAAAATTAAGCCTAAATTTTTTTTGTTAATTGATGGGATTATAAGCAACAACTTGTCAGAAATCTGAATATTTCATGAAGGAAATTACATCATATCAAACAAGAATAGATCAAATCATTGATTGTCTCAAGTTAGAAGCCAATTGTCTTCATTTCTTTGCAAACTTTAAACATTGCATTTTCCTATGTATGTGCTTGGTGACAACATTTTGAACATTGTTGACATACTTAAATGGAATACACAATACCAAATGATGAATGCTCAATTGTTGTAATGGCAAAGCATCAGAACCGTCCATTTCTAAAATTTGATTTGCGTTGAGAAAATTATAGTTGAGAAAGTGGTTGTTTAGTGACGATTTGTATCTGCAGGTTGCAAACAAATCATCCTTCTTCCACCAATGAGTCATTCCATTCAAGAAAGACCATGTCTGACGATATCAACATACAACAAAATAAGGAGACAATTTCTAGACTGTGGTCTAACTTTAAAAGAAAAGGTGATGAAAAATGTTAATGTCCTTGCAAAATTTGTAAGGGCTTAAAGACTCGAAGATATCTAATCAAAACAACTGAGGAACATTGTAGGCAGCATGATCACATTGAAGGGGGAAATGAATTTTGTCCATTGGTATGTATTTTAATAATTTATAAAATACATAAGACATAATTTGATGATGACATCATGGTCATGGTTAATATAAGGTCATTATTTTGATATAGGTGTTAGGATAATAAGAAAAAAATGCAAATATTAAAAAAAAAAAAGAACACAATAACACAGAATTTAACGTGGTTCACCCAATCCCTAGGCTACGTCCACCAACAACAAGTCCAATATCTTTATTATTATCCAGCGATTACAATCTGAAACCTCCAACTCAATACCACTGCAAGAAGCTACAATAATCCCTCATACATTCAATCTCAAACCCTAAGCCCTTTTTACAAGTATTTTTGACATAACGAAATTAGGGCAAAAATACTCCGACTAATGGAAAATAGATGGCCGACACTTTACAATATTATTAAGTCATTCTTAGCGTCTGTAGACACCGAAAAATCCCTCAGAAAATGAATTATTTTTGTTTTCTGAAAATCCTTGATGACATCATCATTTATTAATTAATTATTTATTTAATTAATTTATTTATTTTTATGCCATTAAATCCCTCTCTCTTAATTAAAAATCTTTAATTAAGGAATCTTGCCTAAAAATGTCATTTGGACATTATCCCTAATTTATTAATTATTTAATTAATAAATTGACCAAAAACTTCAAAAATAAATTAATTTATTTTTTATCCCAAAGTTGGCAAAATTCTAAAGAGCACTAAACTCTTCTAGAAAGTCCTAAACCTTCCTCTAAATGGGTCAAAACCGTAATCTAGTCCCTTCAAACCCTAAGCCTAAATATTTAATATTTATTAAATTTACCTTTAATAAATATCTAAATCTTACCCAAAGCCACTTGCCCATCCCTTTCTCCTAATCCTAATCCTAATCCCCTTTCTAATCTTGTCACATTCCATTAGCAAAAGGTTTACCAAAACTTATGCTAACCTCCTCCTTAGTCAACAAAGATGGCCACCTCTTGGCCACCTCTTGCAAATGCATTTAAGGATGCATTTAAGCCTTCCTTATCTTTCTTACATGCATTCATTATGCATTTAAGACCTTCTTATCCCTTCCTTGCCACCTCTTGGCCTTGGGCACATTTACCAAATTGTGCACATGCCCTCAAACTTTCAACTCAATCCTCCCTTGACACTTGTCAGGACACTTGTCCTTGACTCAACCCTAACCTTAGCCCTAACTTTGATTCATCCTTTTAACCCAAGACCTTCCCTTTTCCTATAAATAGCCTCACTTCTTTGAGCAAACAATCCTCTCTCATCTTTCAACTCTCAAACTCAATAGCAAAGTTATAATGCCATTTTCATTCTAGCATAAGCATAAACTCATCATTTTAGATCATTTTCAAGCTTAAATCACATCTAAATTAGCTTAAATGGATTAACATAGATTCATTTCTTGTTTAATCAATCTTAGTTCATCTTTTAGCTTTGCATATTTGTGTGTTCTTGAGGCCTTTGAGGCAAAATAGGTTCCTCATACCTATTTTGTGTCATTTTGGGTCTTCTTGATCCTCAAATCATTTATCTTGCATGCTCCAAGTGCTTGAGTTTGCACACCCACATCCATTTATATCCAAGCATATCAAACGGTGCATGGGCGCATCCGTTTTAGGCTTAAACTGAGGTGGCTTTGATTTTAGTTTGTTTACCATTAAATTTGATTTGACTATATGCTATGACGTTTGTTTGTCTTTGGCCTTCAAAACAGGTTTAGGTGCACACTCAAATCCCAGTCTACAGCGTCGAGGGGTGTTGCCCCTTGACCCCACCCTGGGGCACTGCCCCTTGACCCCGTGGATAAGTTTGATTAGGCTCCACATACATAACAATAGGTCAACAACCCTGGGTGTCATGTTATGGACCATGACAATTCAGAGAATGTGGATTTCCAAATGAGGGAACATGGAGGTGTGAATATAGAAGTAGAAGGTAATGATCCCATGGAAGAAGATCATGATGATCAAGATGTTGATGATGATGATGATGTTGATGTAGACCTTGATGTACCTATACTTGAGAAGGTACACGAGCTCCTATACGAAGGCTCCCAAACAACTCTTCTTGTCACTGTATTGTTGTTGGTGAACTTGAAGGTTATGAATGGTTTATCCAACGTAGCAATGACATGTATGTTAAGGTATGTCATCTTTTTATATTTTTTTAGTTGTAATTCCCTTACAATTAACAAAGGGTGAATAGTGTAGCAATTAATATTATTTATATTAACAAATTATATTTTTGGTCGTAGGTTGATAGGTGAGTGTTTGTTACCACCATCAAACATTCTACCTCGCTCGTACTGAGAATTATATGCCATTATGAAAGATATTGGAATGAAGTATCAAATAATACATGCATGTCCGAATGATCATATTATATATCATAAACAACATGAATTTGCAATAGAATGACCTAATTGTCATATTAGTAGATATCAATCAGATCAAATAATAAAAAAAGGTGTCTCACAAGGTTCTTCGGTTTATTCCCATTATTCCATGTCTGCAACGATTATTTAGGTGCAATAGCTTGACACAATTTATGGATTACGATGCATGCAATAGAAGTCAAGATGACATTATGTGAATTCCTGTAGATGGTTAGACATTTAAGAAAATCAAGGAAAATTGGCCACACTTTAAAGAAGAACCTTGTAATCTCAAGGTTTCATTGGCAGTAGACGGTGTCAATCCATTTGGAGAGATGAGATCTGTTTACTCCGTGTGGCCTATTTTTGTTATCAACAATAACATTCCTCCTTGGATGTCCATAAAGAGGGAGCACATAATGTTCGCAATGATTGTTCTAGGTATTTTTTTATTTAATAGTCATCTAAATTAATTTATTATAAATAATCCATCAAAATGGTCATAATAATTATGTAATGTTTTTGTTCATTCAACTAGGTAAGTACCAAGTTAAAGATATCAATGTATATATTGAGCCCCTTATCGATGAGTTGATGGTGTTATGGAATGAGGTCACTATGTATGACATCTCTAGACCAATAGGACAAAGATAATTTCAATTCCATGCAATGCTTGTATGGACAATACTTGATGCCCCTGGGCTAACACATTTTTTTGGTATGTTCTCTTCTTAACACCTCTTTTTTGGTATGTTATAGTGTTAACACAAAGTTAACATATTTAATCCAATTATACATGATCTTGTAGGTCTTCAAACAAAGGAAAATTTTTCATGTCTAGTTTGTGGTCCAAAGATGAAATCTCGTCAATCAAAAAGTTTAGGAAAGTAGGTGTTCGATGAGCATAGACACTTTCTCCACATAAATCATAAGTACTGAATTATCGAAACATATCATTTCAATGGGAAAGAAGAGACTACATCAAAGTCACAAAGAATGACACCTCGCCTATGGAAATTGGAATACAATAAAATAAATCATCGAGGTAATTTCATTCGATTTGATGGTTTTTATTAGAAATTTATATTTTGATATTGTGTTTTGTTTACTGATGATGTAATTGATGCTCATGAAGGTTGTCAAGACATTAATGACCAACTTCCAAAAGGACTAAAAAGTTATCCTACGCAATTTAGTAGGTTTTCGTACTAAGAGCAACTCCCAATCATGTATTTGTTTGATGCTATGCATATTGGAAAGAATGTAATAGAGACATTATGAAAAATGTTGGATGGAAGGCATGACAAAAACAAAATTATCAAAATTTATAGTGACATTGAAGAATCCAACCATGCAATGAAAAATGTCATTCTATCAAATAACAATGGAGACTAGATTGATACAAGTGCCCTTACTTGGTTATTGTTAGAGCAGCAAAGCAATGCTATAAAAGAAGTCATAAAAAAATAATTACGATTTCCCACAGGATTTGCTGCGAACATAAACAATCTCATATCAAAGAAAAGTGAATTTGGTCTAGGGATGAAAACACACGATTGACATACATTTATTAAAGTAATTTATGTTATTTTGTATTCACTGTATCTTTGTGTACTACATGTAGTTTTCATTGCATTCTTTTATAAAATATTGATAAGATCATTTTACAAATATTGCAGTACATTCTACCTTTATCTCTCCCACACCACTTTGACAACAGTGTCAAACAAATTATATATGATCTTGGAAAATACATGAGGTGGTTGTCATCAAAATAAATCAATAAAGAAGATATAAAATATTGGAAGAGAAAAATTTCTCATCTTATGTGTGAAATGCAAAAGTGTCTACCTTCAACTTTTTTCAATGCACAAGAATACTACCTCATACATCAACTTGAGGAGATTGAATTATGTGGGCCTGTACAAACTAGGTCAATGTAGATGGTTGAGAGGCACATGAAATTTTTGAAAGGCTTGGTTCGACAAAGAGCACATTCTGAAGGTTCTATGGTGGAGGGATATATGGTATACCAGACCATGGTGTACATTAGTGAATATCTTCCTAAGTTTGTAGCAAAGATCCATGTAGATCATATTTGGGATCCCAACTCCATTAACAAATTCGAAGGGGAATACTTGATGGGCAAAGGTAGATTGAGGAAAGTGAGAGGTAAATATAAGATATTATTATAGTTAATTAATTCTTATAAATCTTCAATATAAGTTATTTATAATTGGTGTATTTTTTTATACAGTTGGTTGAGAGTGGGATGCAATACATTTGTATATTATGAACAATCTTGATTAGGTAACGGTATGGATTGAATGATGTCAACAAAATGGTTGCTCATTAACATGGGAAGGTGTTGCTTGATTGGTTAGAGAAGCTCATCGTAATGGAGATTCTAATGTTACACCAATGGTAATTGATCTAGCATATGGTTTAAGAGGTAGAGAAGTACATATAAATTTATTAATGATCATGACTCATATGTTTCATATCAACTCACGATGCAAATAATTTTCACACGCTTGAAAAATGGCAAGTCAAGCACCACAAAGCTATGTACTATCATGGCCACAAATTTTTCATAGAAAAGTTGGATGACATGAAGAAAACTTGTGATTCAAGGATAACTGCAATTTTTGAGGTCACTAATATATCATCTAGAAAGGACATACATCCTCAACAATCTCAAAATTGATACTATGACATCTTGGGTGATATAATTGAGTGCGACTTTAACTCCTTCAAATTATTTCTATTCGTCGTCAAATGGTACAGGCTACGACTGAATCAAAATGATCTTGATAGAACTATTATTCAACATGATAATGAATTTCTAATGATTAATACAAGGTCATTTGAGCTAGTTGGAGATAAGCCCTATGTTCTTCCAAGCCAATGTGACCAAGTGTTTTACTTAGAGGTTCCACATAAACAGGGTTGGTCATTTGTTGTTAGACATGATCTAAGAGGAAGGTCGATAAAGTATAATGTTATGGAAGAAGAAGATATTGAAGATGATGAAGAAGAAGAAGATGGTGAAGAAGATGATGGTGATGATGATGATGATGATGATGATGATGGTGATGATGATGTGATGATGATGTTGATGATGGCAATGATGATAGTGGTGATGATGATGATGATGATAATGATGATGATGATGATGATGATGGTAATGATGATAAGATGGATGAAGAAGATGATCAATGACATGATTGAAATGTACAAGGTATGTGATTTAATTATTTATATATATTTATATTGATTAGTATATATATTTAATTTATTGATTTCAATTCTAATGATTACAACATATGTGATTTGTAATTACCAATGTTTTTCTTACGATGCTCAATTAATTACTACTGATACATGTATATATTTTGTTTGATTGTCACCCTTTTTGCAAATAGGTAATTGACTACAGACATCCTCACCCCTTCTGTTGATGATCTTGCATTCTATATATAAGGTAAATTTGTTCATGTTTATGATGTTGTATATTATTTATGTTGTCTTCTAAGTTATTTGTAGCATATGTATCATGTAATTTTTAGCTAACTTAAGATAAATGATTAACATATGCAGGAAATTTAACCCCTTTGGTGAGGATCCTGCACAGTGACATGGATCAATAGGTATAAGTTAATAAATAGACATAATTTTCTTATATTCTTCTTATTTATCACTTAGCACGTATGTTATAAATAGACATATTATATAATCATATAATGTATAGACAAAGAAGAACCGTATAGACATAATTATATAATCACTTTCAACTTACATTTTATATGTCCCACGTATAGACAAAGAAGAACTATATGTATGGGTCATGACTTGATTATTTTATATATATTATTTAATTATTATAAAAATTATATTTGAAGCGAGGACGTGACAATATCTCATTTGATGAATTGCAGGACCCACCAAATAGGTACTTGTCAGATCTATCTACATCGAATGAGGGAAATGAGGGAATGGTAGATGAAAGTTCTACATGTAGTACGACTAAAATGGGGAGATCAACTAGAGGTAAAAAGATTAGAAAAAAATTCAATAAACGCATGAAATTTTTCCTTGGTAAAGGGGGGTCATGTTCTTATGATGATGAAACCAAAGGTGACATCAAGGTGCCCTTTCGGTACACACATCTTGAGAAAGAATGGGTACGCAATGAGCTACCTTCAATTACCACTAATTTTTGTGTTAATGAGAGGATATATCGCATAGCTCCATCTTCATTACATGGTTTGGGCCTATTTTCCATGGATGGGATAAAGGTATGTGACAACAAAGTTGTTGAATTGATGAAGTATGTCGGTCCTTGTTACAATTACAATGATTGGATGTAGATTGTTCAATATAAAAAAAGTATGTGTAGGTATGCACTATCAACAAATTATATACAATGAAAAGAAAATGATAAAAAAAAGAGATTTTCTATGTACCTTGATGGGAGACCAAAAGCGACAAGGAATATTGCAGTTTTTATAAATAGTACATGACCTTCCTCAACTAATAAGAAACCCAATTGCATATTTGAGGCGTGTGAGGGGAATCAAGTTTTTGTATGTGCGATAAAATCAATAAGTGCATGGGAAGAACTGCTAATAGATTACCATTTAAATCACATAGATACAAACAAAGTTACTATCATGAGGGTGGTAAGTACTATATACCATTTTATTAATAAGTTTTTTTTGCTAAGTCTATTGCTTTCAGTTTGCTAAAGTTTTTATATTTAATCTGTTATAAGTAGTGGTTGTCGTTGCACCAAAAGATCGACCTGTTAATGCCTGATACAACCACTAGACTTATAGAAGACACAGGAGGCTATTAAACCATGTCATGAATCCTGAGGGGAGTGCTGACCATTATGCCAACAATCTCCCCCTTAGCGTTACCCGAGGGGATTCAAACTTGTGACCAAGCTCTGATACCACTTGTTACAAGTAGTGGTTGTCGTTGCACCAAAAGATCGACTTGTTAATGCCCGATACAACCACTAGACTTATAGAAGACACAGGAGGCTATTAAACCATGTCACAAATCTTGAGGGGAGCACTGACCATTATGCCAACATAATCTTTGTCACAGGATGATATGGATCCCCCACATGATAGAGACCATGGGGATGCTCCTCCCACCCATTCTTCAGCAATGGTAAACCTTATTGAAATTGTACAAATTAGATAGTTGAAAAATATTATATTATTATGTTATTTTATTTAGGGTTTTGAAGTTATTATGATAGTTTTACTGATATTCCTATCACAATTTGATGCTCAGGATAGGGGAAAAGCACTTGCAACAACAAAGGCAATAGCTACCCCTTCTGATGACCATATCCTAAAAATCCCTAATTTAATAAATATGTTGAAGGAAAAACTAAAAAAATTCAATTTAAAAATCATTAGCATTTTGGGAGAAGCAAATCCAACTGAGGAGATGCTGAAGAGGGAATATGAATTGATGGCGGAAGCATGTCATTATGAAGTAAGTAGTAATGAATCTTTAGTTATAACAAAAGTTCAATAAAAGTTTATATTTTATACTCTTGTATGTTGTGAACTAAAATATGTATGTGTTCTTGTTATAGAATTTTTTGCAAAGTCAAGTACCTGGTCAAGGACATCACGGTGAGGCCGGTACTAGTAGAGCTTCGGCCGCCTCAGGTAAAATAATCCTTAAGTTGACAAGTTACAAGGAATTTTTTCTTTGGAACATTCAAAAACTTCTTAAGTTAACTCTTACTTTTATTATTTCAGAATGCCTTTGCTAACAATGTATTATTCAAGTCATCAAGTGCAGGCGACTCCTCCTAGGAGGTTGACCAACGTCCATCCGAGATTTTCAAGTGCAATGTTAGCAACAAGGGGCATGAAAACATCGGCGTCTTCATGGTCTATGCTTGGTAAATCCTTGTTTTTCTATATTTAGTTTTGTGTTAATTATGATTTGATAATTTATACTTTAATCTTGGGTGCATCTCATAGTGGATTAATTTTGTGGAGTAGGAGATACACCGGCACTGTCTTCTATGCCAGATACGGATTAGAGTACATGTATTTGTGATAATTCACCATCATTTCTTAGATCTACCCATGTTTCTAGCATGGGAGTTATCCAGACATCATTGTTGATTGACAATAAAAAATTGATGCCTTTAAAATGTCCTAAGCTTCCAGGTACTTTTAAATTATTATTTTATATATTGTAATATGCATTTACCTATTCATAAAAAGTTTTGGAAATGATTATTATTCATAATAATAATTAAAATTATTATTTTAATTATTGATGATCCCATGACATTTTTTGCAGGAAACGATTCATTTTATAAGACGCTTTATGACCTCACACTGAAGATATTCAAGCCCACCATACATATAAGGTGGAACATCATAAGTGAACTAACCCTATCCCACTATTTTTATTTCATATCATTAACTGGTACAGTATTTTTCTTTTCATTCAGGCCTTTTCTTTTACTATATTCAAGGTACACAACTTTAGTTAATTTTTATATTGAACAATTTTGTGTTTTTTCTTAAAAGGTGGAACTTGCAATACAAAAAATTAAAAGATCAGCTCATTAAAGATTTAGAGCATGAGTTTGGTAGTAATATTTTTGAGGAGAAGAAAATTTTAGAAAAAGCTACCAAACATCTTAAGATTTTGAGGGACTCATATAGAAGGAGTCTCGTCCAGAACCCAAAGTACAAGCATCCTCCCTTTATTCCAGTGAGGGATTGGAATGAGTTCATTTTGGATGCAAAGGAGAAAGGGGGTGCTCAAAGAGGAATTACACCAGCAAATGAGAGAAGAAGGTATGCAATAGTATTAACTACTAGTACAATGTAATAATGCACTAATTAGTGATATTTATATCTATATCATCTAACATATTTCAAAATTTTCATAGGTTGCAAGACACATCAAAGGCAACAAAGGCTAGGCTACAAAAGATTGGGCAACACAAACTTGGCTCTGGTAGATATTCCAAAATTAAAGAACGAATTGTAAGTAGCAGAAAAATGAATTCCAGAGAAAAAATATTAATAAAATGCAAATAATTTTGTTTAATCAAAAAATGTAGGGCTCTAAATTTAATTTAGAGGCCACGACATAACACAAAAAAAATTGCCTTCAAGGAAGGCTATCAAGCCATGGCTGAAACCTACACCAAACTTCCGCTGGCCCAACCCAAGAGTCTCCTGCATCATGTGAACAGGTAAATATGCCAAAAAAAATATATTTGAAATTGAATACTTGAGAAACAATCTATTTGATAATAATGTGCATGACATTGTAATGCAGCCTCCTAATCGTAACATAGATCTTACGCCGCATGATGAAGCCCCTGATGTGCATCATAGTGTCAATGGAGGTGTTCATTTTCTATTTAAAATTAATTATGTAATTATTAATACAATTTAACATCTTAAATTGAAATTGGTGTAACCTTTTTTGTGTATATTTTAGAGCATACAAAATGTCATGTTAAACGAGTAGAGGATGTTCAGAGTGATCACCATGTAGATCATGTGGCACATTCAGGTAAAGAAAATCTCTTTTTTGTTCTTTTAAATTTATTTTTTGATTTATAGGTCTTTTACTTAATTAAATACTTGTAACACTAATATAAAATGGTGTGACTCATGACGTAGTTGTTATTGCAGCGGACCCCCCTTTGGTGCAGCAGCCTCCTATCCCTGAATAAATGAGGAGGAGACATGTGTTGGTATTAGAATCAGTAGAGGAGGGGAATGACGAGGACATTGATGTTCCTCTTAGTCATTACCTTAAAAAAAACACCAAGAAACCCCCAAAAAAATGATTATAATTAACATTTTTTTCTAATGAAAGAATGTTATCTTAATGGATGCAATTTTGTACTAGTAATGTTGATGAATGATGTGTTAATGAATTATTCATCAATGTTGGGTTTTAATGAATTTCATGTGTTAATGAATTATTCATGAATATTGTGTGTTAATGAATTATTCATGAATGTTGTGTGTTAATGAATTTGATGTGTTAATGAATGTTATCATGTGATTATAATGATTGAATGTTATATTTAAAAAAATGGATGAATGAATGAATGAATGAATGTTAATAGATGTTAATGGGGAATTTAGAGTGATGTTAGGGGGGGGGGGAGGGGCCAAATGAGCTTCTAGCTTCATGTGGTTGGCCTTGTTAAGTAGAGAATAGTAAACTATTCTCGAAACCAAGTGAAGTTCAAACTAAACCAGTGATGTAGATTCAATGGTCAAAAAAACCTACTTCTTATTTCATATTATTTCTCATTCACTTTAAGAAATATTTTACTTCTTAAACATGTTCATCAACCAATCTGCATAACCATGTTCATCAAATTAGATTTATAGATAAGAAAGTGAACACAATACAGATAAATCTAGAAAGGCCAAATGAACATAATTATGATTGCTTCATAATTGTTCTTTATGACTACATGTATGACAACTTTGTCATATGACCATACCTGTGACTGCCCCGATGTTCTAGTTTAACTTCATTTTTACCCTATAGTAACACTTGAAGTCAGATAATACACACATGTATTGTAGTAAAATGGGCATTGATTCATGATATTAATGATTGTTCATGTAGTATCCTTTGATACCTTGAATGCAAGTTTAGAAAACTTACCTTTGTTTATATACCACTATCTCATGTTCATGCTATAACACTTCTTTATGCATTTCATTTGTAGTTGTACCAAATGACTATGAAGTATGAACTAAAAACGTGTGTCTAGTAACCTAATCACTCAGTTAATATATGCAAATGTAAATTTTGATTTGCTATATCTATCAATGCATCACTACTTTGTCCATAATTGAATCTATAACCTTTCAAAAGTCTCTATTCTCAGTTTACTTGGTCGAATTGTTTACCATTGATTTGATCCTTTGCCATGTTAGACCTCATGTCTTTGTAACACATCATAACTTCATATCTCTATATTGGTTGTCCTTGACATAAAATTGAAATTGGTTGGAGACATCAGTGAGGCTTGTCACTTCATAGAAACTTCCCTTAAATTCAAAAACCATTCTCTCTCAACTTCAACTGAAACGTACATTCTGTAATCACCTAAAAATGGTCATTTATACTATTAGCCCCTTTTGCTAAAATCATCAATTGCTTATTCTTGATCAAATCCTAGTTCTATCATTTATTCAATTATTTTCTATAGGCTAACCAGCTTATCCTAAGTCTTTATTTAATTAAAAGGAATTCCCTCATCTTTTAATTAAATAAAAAAGCCCCCCAGTTTTCCTCTTATCCTAAGTTGCACAATAAAGCATTATTCTTATTTTATAAAAAAGAAGAAAAAACACTTTTTGTCTCATATGGACACAAAAGTCAACTCTTATTTTCTCATTGGAGGATATTTGTGCACATGGATTGCTCCTCTTTTAAGCTCCACCATTGATTAAATCTTTTGCCTCTTAATCTCCATGGTCCATTCTTTCTCATTTCTTATAAAAGGAGAGCTCTCTTCTTCATTCTGGATCCTAATTTTTTATACTAATGTTATGCTACAGGTTTTCTAGGTCACTTTGGAGCTTTTGAAGATTTGGAGCATTCTTGGCTTTTGCATCTACATGCTATCATAGTTTTATTTCTTGCATTATCATAGCATTCATAGCTTCATATTTAGCTTAGTTTCCTTTATGCTTTAGATTACTTCATGTAGCTTAATTAGGAGGCATTGTAATACTTGCATATTTCCTTTCATAGCATAGCTTGCATTTTCATTTTTAGCATAGTTGCATTGCATTTGCATTTTCATTTGATTCTTGGGGATATTGGCATTCTTGCCCTTGTCTTCATTTGAATCTCCCATTGCATGGTTTACTAGCAAGGTTATTGGCTTAATAGCTCTAGCTGAGAACACTCTTAAAACCCTTGCACTCCATGTCTAGGGAGCTCTAAATCAATTTCTCAAGGTTTCCAATCCAAAGATTCTCTTGGAAGCAATGATTTAGAAAAGTGCATTAGTTAGTGTGTACATTTTTGGCGCCCACCGTGGGGCAGAACATCATAGTTTTGTCCTTTTTCTGCATTTCTATCAATTTTTTGACAAGTTTTTAGGTTATTTGCGGTCTCTGGTTTTTTGGCTCAGAGTATCGTGTGATACTTTCAGAAGTATTGCATGATAGTTCTTTGTATATTGGCATGATATTGTACCAGTTCAAAGTATCACTCAGATATTACAGGAACTAACGCCTGGTGTAAGGAGAAGTATCGCATGGTGTAGGATGAAGTATCGCCCATAAATACATTATCACCCTGTTATACTGTAAAGTATTGCGTGATATTTCTAGTGTCTATATTGTCCCCTATACTCAGCAGTGAGTTGAGTTTTGGGTTTTTTGTTTTTTTTTAAATTTTAGTGTTTTCAGAATCCGTGCCACTTTGGAAAACTGGCACCCATTTTTTTTTAAATTTTCACATACTGTATCAAAAATTTAAGTGTGATATATCGTTGGAAAGCTCTTTTCGAGCCTAATCCAACCATGTTGGTTTCATTTTTAAATTTTTCCATTTGATCAGCTATTTTTCTTGCAGATTATCTAATTTTTGATGTGCTAACCATTGTGGGGCTAACAAGTTGTACTTGTAGGTACTCTCATTGCTTGATTATTTGCTTAAAAGAATGCATGTCAAAGCTTCAAATGCACAAGGGCTACTAACAGTTTTTGTAAGGATGCCCAAAGCATAAAAACCCAATCAAGTGCTTATTGTTTATTTCATTTTCAAGTGTGGCAATTAATAGTTGTTTCATTTCATAGGAACATAATATCTTGTTGTAGGAATTCTTGGGTGGTAGGAGAAGTATGCTCTTCACCCTTGTGGCGAACTAGAAAATCTTGACCCATCTTTGGATTTTGAAAGCAAGAGGGTAATTAAACATTTTCTTGGTGTGTTTGGGAGAAAACTTTGAGATAGGGGAGTATGCTCTTCACCTTTGTGGTGAAATAAAAACCTTGAACTTCATAAGTTGATCCACTCTTTGTTTAGATCTTTAGAATCTTTTAGTGGGCCTGCTCTTGAGCAATCAAAAGGAACAACCCAAGTGGGGACAAGCTAATACCGAGCTATTCCAACCCACTATAATCTCAAGGCTATCAAGGACACAAAACCTTGGTAGATGTAGTGCTTGTCTTCGCTTGATGTGAGTACTTGTGGGATTGTGACCATGAGGAAAGTATTGAGCAAGAATGCTTAAGGTACTCTTGAGGCTGTGAGGTCCGTTACTTGCCGCAAGGTAAGGAGTCCCTTTGGGGAGCAAGAGGAGTGCTATGAACGGAAGCCCTTACTAAGAACTATAGGTAGAGGCCACCCTATTTTTCTTCTTAGCTTCTTGGTGCAAGGATTGATCCAAGTGGAATAACCCAGATCACCCCAAGATTACTCACCATCTGTGTTCCTTTGGTTGTGTCATTGACACCTCCATGACAAAGCCAACATCTATTGTGGGAAACCACTTTGTGTGAAGAAATGGAACATCAAGTGTGGGCCAAGTTGCTAAGTATTGAGCCTTTGTCCTTTTAGGCTAGCAAGTGCTTGAACTATTCTCATTGTTATATACTTGTGCAAACATTCTCAAACATCAAACATCACGGTAGCATTCATAGGGTTTTTCAATTTTGATATCACAATTGTTTGTTTTGGCAAGGTTGCTTTTGCCCTTGTTTCAAGTGTTTGAAGACATGTTTGATCCCATACTATTTGCAAATCTATCAATTTACTGCTATCATTGTGATTGAAATTGAAAAAATCAACCCTCAAACTGAAAATTTTGAGCAAACAGTCCAAAAAAATGATTTTTTTTATGTTCACTGGTCAAAGAGTCGTACAATTTTGCAATAGTATGGCACCCTATGGAGAGAAATATTGTGTGATAGTTCACCCCTGCTAGACGATCACCCCACCTGCCTAGAAAGTATCACCTGGGATTATTGAAAACTATCACCTAGTTTAAGGTGAAGTATCGCCTCGCTATAAACTATCACCCTACTTGCCTGGAAAGTAACGCCCTGAGTCATTTTGTTGTCCTGCTACTGTTGCAATTTGGAGTTGTTACACTTGCATTTTAACCTACTGTAGAGTGTCTTTTTTTGTTCTTATCTAAAGCTGGTTTGTTACCTACATGCTTAGGATTGTTCTAGACTGAAACAAATGAGCTAAAACTATTGGATTTGAGCCTATCAAATGTCACTTTTGATCACTTGTCAAAACCCGGTTACCGATCTAGCTACTTGCTAATCAAGCTTCTTGCTCACATCTAGGCTTGTGTCAATTGACTGTTGTAAGTTCTTGAGCACTTTGACCAGCCATCTCTATTTTTCTATCTCGACAAGTGATCATCATTGACTTTCGCTTATCTCAACATCTAAGAAACTTTGTCTCATTTTATTGGTTAAATAACATTCTTTTTCATGCCTGTTACAACTTAGTTTCAATTTGAACAAGGGAGTCACCCTCCATTCAGTTATACGCAGTTACCTTCTCCTACTAGATGCTCACAAGCACCTGTTAGCAATGCTAGTTCTAGTTTTGAGGATTCTAAGGCCACCCCATGGTACAAAGGAGGTTTCCTCTTTTCAGCATTTAAGTCCTCCAAAAACATAGACAGTGTCTCACTCACTCTCACTGAACAAGAAAAGTTTCACCGTTTGCAAGAACACTTTGAGCATAAGGACAACCAAGCTCATTTAAACAAAATGGATGCTACTAGATGCATGGCTATGAGAGGAGTATCTCATGAGCAACCCGAGATTAGTGGTTATGAGCATAGACCACTTTTTGGTGGTAATGGAAACTATGGCAACAACACGCCACCTAGATCTCCTCTAAGATGAACTTTTGCTGTACCTTCTTCACCTCCTAGACCACCTCCCTCTCACCATGAGGAAGAGGCCATTGATGATATTTCTAGTGAGGATCTTATTGCATTTGAGCAAGATGAGGACTCCCAATGAAAGATGCTTAAGCTTTTAGAGCACAATGGAGACCAATATTTCCAATATATGACTTCTAGAGGATACAAGCTTCCTCTCGGCTATGATGTCAGACAAATTGTCCAACAAAGAGTACCAATTAAATTGGAAGTCCTTAAGGAAGAACTACATCGGACAAATCAATGCCTTACCCAAATGGCAATAGAAAGAGAGCCTCCAAAGGTCTCCTTTGTAGAATCTATTTGTGCTCTTCCATTTGATAGGAGTCCATACATGGTCCCATTTCATAGGGATATTGAGGTTCCCAAGTATGACAAGTATGATGGAAATGGTGATCCCCATGACCATGTACATCACTTTTATGCTCTTAGCATGGACTTCCTTCACGAAGACACATTTTTGCTACGATTATTCCCTCAAAGCTTAAGAGGACAAGCTTTAGAATGGTTTGCAAAGTTGACACCTCCTTTGAAGACTTTTGATGAGTTAGCTATGCACTTCACACAACACTATTCATACAATATCCAATAGCCTATCACCATGATAGATCTTGGTGCTTTGAGACAAAACCAAGGAGAGTTATTTGCTACTTATTTGCAACGTTGGAGGTCAATGTATTCCCGATATTCTCATCAGTTACCTGAAAGAGAAAAGATTGATATTTTCATCAACACTCTAGTGCTTGAGCTATATTATGATCTAAGGAAACAAATTTTCTCCTCTTTCAATGACATGGTTGAAAGTGCATATAGGATTAAAGATGTGGCCATAAGAAAGGGAGATATTGTTATCAATAAGGATACTAGAAACTATGGCAAAGACAAAAACAAGCCTTGGAATAGAAACAAGTATGTTGTTAATGATGGGGTTGTAGATGCCCCTAAAGCTAAAGAGCCTACTTTCAATCTCTCTAATTCTATCTACGCAGCAAAAAAATAAGAAGCTGCCAACGCTCAAAATACTCCTAAGCCTCAAAATGGAGAAAACCCTACGAAGCAATTCCGATGACAGGTCTATACCCCATTGGTTGAACCATATGATGTGATTTTTAAGACTTTGGTTGCCAATAATTATCTTATGCTTCCTGAGAAAACTCGTCCCTATGATCTGCCAGTTAAGCCCGATTGGTGGAGAGAGGATCATTACTGCCACTATCATAGAAACAAGGGACACAAGACTGACAATTGTTTCACGCTTAAAGATGCTATACAAGATCTCATTGATGGAGGCACAATTCTCATAGATGGCTTAGTTAAAAATTTTGATCACATGGCTTTCAAAGATCCTCTACCTAGGTATGACAAAGGTGAAACCTCTCAAGCACATAAGAAGATCATCATGATGCTAAGATCAACTACACATATACTTCTAATTTTCCTGTGATCAACATGGTAGAGCCTGTTGAGAGTGTTCTTATGATGAGACCTCAAGATGATAATATAGCCAATCATGGTATGCCAAAGTTGGTCTTGCAAACATGAGGTAGTTCATCTTCTTGAAGTGAGGCACTAAATACTGTTACTAGGGGGCAAGCTAAACTAGTCCTTAAAACTGCACCTGATCCTAAACAAGTCTCATCTTCCAAACCAGCAGTTCCTTCAGCTTTGTCTAGCTATGATCTTGTCCATCAGTTGCAACAAACATCAGTACAGATATCTATTTTTGAGTTGCTTGAGCTATCCCCTTTGCACAAGGAGATCCTTGAAAAGGCTTTGCAAACAGCTAATGTCCCTAATGACATCGACCCAGATAGGTTCTAGGCTATGGTCAACCACATCTCATCACCTCATTATCTATCCTTTTCTGTAGAAGATGACGTATCTATTAGTCACCCTCACAATCTTGCCTTACATATTGAAGTTATGGTCTACCATACCCGAGTCCACCGAGTCCTAATAGATAATGGTGCAGGGTTAAATATTGTTTCTTTCAATGTCATACAACAACTAGGTTTGTTAGAATTTTCCATCGATCCTAAGTAGAAAATCACTATAAAAGAATATGATGAAGTTGAAAGATCTTCCAAAGGTCTTGTCATGCTACCTGTCTGAGTGGGTCCTGTCACAAAAGATATTATGTTCCAATTATTGGACATCCCACTTGCTTATAACATTCTTTTGGTTCATCCTTGGATCCATGACATGCAAGCTGTGCCTTCTACATACCATCAGTGTGTCAAATTCCCACATAACAGAGCTGAAATTATTATTCTGGGGAATCATTCTATTTCTATTAATGCTTTTTATGCTGCTGAAATGTTTGTTCCTCATAACAAACCTTCTAATGATCCTACTGTGTCCTTGGTTGCTGCTGAGAAAACATTTAAGATGATGAGCCTTGGTATAGGTGAATACACACTAGATTTCCTTACTGCTATGCCTACTTCTCCTAGATCATATGGGAGACCTTCTGATAAGATGAAGCCTTCTTCTTCTACCATGACAATTTTTGGTAATTTTGTTCAAGCGTCCATACCCCTAGAGGTAGAAAGAGAAGAACAAGTTGTTAGAGAATGGATCTATAGAGACAAAGAAGACAATACCACTATTGCTACTCCTATTTCTCCTATGCGCTATGGTAAAGGCTATAAATTTTTGCAAAAAATGGGCTATCAAGGTCAAGGACCTACAAATGATAATGGACACGCCCTAGTTGAGACTTTGAGTCATACTAATGGCTGACCCTCTAAGATTACAATAGGTCTAGGATATGGTGCTGATGATGACCTCCCTACATGTTCTAGAAATGCTCCCATGATTAGTGATTCAGACACAGATACAGATGAGTCACCACTGCACACTATGGCTCAAATGGGAGACAATCTTCCTTCTACTTCACTCCTTTGGGGAGAACAACACATACCTACTAAGGACACAGCTAAAGCCGCTACACCTAGAAGCTGACAATGTAGGAATATTTTGTAGTTAATGAAAAGAGGAGATCTCATAAATAATGACGCTAAAGCCTCTACTTCTAAAGGTCCTAAACCTTCTTGGTGCAAGCATCCCAGTAGAAGCATAACAACAGATTCAAATGAATATGAATGGGATATTCTCTTTGAAAAATCTTCCACAGTGGATATGGAAGTGGATGTGGTTCATACTTATGGTGACCAACCCGATGTAGTTGATGAGTCTCACGTAGGGTCTGATGAGTTTAATCCACATATTGCTTTAGTGGACCACGCTGGTTCTTCTATGACAAGTCTAGATCTTAACACTTTCAGAGCTTACCCTATAGGCTTGACCTCTCTTGTCACTAGAGATGACATCCCTCGCATAAATGCTATTGAACCAGTCACTTCATTTCATCTCACAAAATCAGATCTCATAGCTTGGTCCACCCAGGATCAACTTGCCTTTGAACCTATTATTTCTTCCATCAGTGAATCGGCAACAAAAATGACTGAATCAGATATCCAATATTTTCATCATCAAAACAAAAGAAAAGTGCAATGGTTGGATAGCAAAAACCACATTGTGGTGGTATCTGAACCTCAAAAAAGTAAAAGCAAAGATTTGCTCAAAAATGATGATTATTCAATAAAAGATGAAAAGCTGATTCTTTACAAGAACATGGTGAACTTATTAGAAATTAAAATTGCTAATGTCATGGTTACTTTGACATCCATTTTACAATAGAAAAAGCATAAATCATGCTTTAAGTTCCTGGTGGAAGAATTACACTATCTTGCTCATAGTCCTTACACTGCCATCATATTTTCCTATCTCCAAGATCATGTTATTCTTGAAAATCTAACACACAATATGAAGCGCCATCTCATCCATCATGCCTCACACTTTACCCTCATCTCTGGTGACTTGTATAGGAAGGGTCTAGATGGAGCTCTCCTTAGGTGTCTAGAAATAGAGGAGTCAGAGAAGGCGCTAGCCAACGTTCATGATGGTATATGTGGATCACACTTTAATGACCTTGCATTAGCTTGGAAATTGCTTAGGGCTAGCTACTATTGGTTAGGACCTTATCTTATCACTGCAACATTTGGGTCTAAGGCCTATTAGTTATCTACATCAGAGGAAGCAAAGCTTACTGAGCCTATCAATGTTCTACATCTAAAGAAGTTCTATGCCTAAGTTTCTTGAGCTCTTTGTACATATTCTTATTGATCCTGAAAAAATTACAAAAAAATTCATATATGATGCTAAAGAATTCCCAAAAAGCATAAAATGTCATGAAAAAATGAGCATCCTAGTGAAAACCTAGCAATAGGCACTTTGATGTCTCACCAAAAAAATTAAAAAAATGCAAAAAATTCAAAAAAATAGAAAAAGTGCCTTGGTGAAAACCTGGAAATAGGCACCTTGGTAGCAAAAAAAACAAAAAAATTGAAAAAAGTCCTAAAAAATTTATCAAGTGGTCAAAACCTAGAAACAGGCACTACTTGAGACCCTTGCACCTATGTCTATCAGTCTTGCGTGGTGCTCATTCACTCCACTTCTCACTTTGCCTCTCCTAGCCTAGAATTGACTCTTGTCTTAGTCTAGGGGGCATATGTTGTTCTAGCTTATCTTGGGTCTCTTTGTGTGTTAGGGCTTCTTGGGCCACTCGATTCCAATGGTGTTTTTCAAAACCACCCCAATTGTGTTTTTCAACACTACCCCAGCGTCAAGTGTTTCTTAACACTTATCAGATATCCTACCCGCAATCTCGAATGATGCAATATTTCTCACTAGTAGATGCGATACTCGAAGTTTGACTCTATGACCTACACACACTCACTTAAACACTTGACTTGCTGAAATTTGATTTATTTCTTTATGTGTTGTCTATGATGATTTCTTTGTTGAGTGTTCTCTCCCTAATAGTTTTTGATGATGCCGAGCTAGAAGATTGGGGCATGAGGACATGTTTTATTTGCTTTCTACCTGTGGGTATATTTTGTTGATCTTGGTTGTCATGAGCATTTATGCTTGTTCCAATTGACTCTAAGATCTACAAGGTATTATCCTTGAATTTTTTTTTGCAAGTGCATGCTTATAGTCATCTTGACTTTCTTGTCTCTCGATGTGAGCATAATCTTGCTATATCAAACTTAGGTAATCTTACTGCACTAGTCATCTTGACCTATATGTCTTTGGTGCCTAGGTGAGATTTCCACATTTCTATCTGATATAGATCATATTCATATACTCATAGTCATACTAGTGTGTATTGTATGATCTTGCAATGCTACCAATAATGCTTGATGATGAATATTAGAGTCTAATAGCTTCATGACCTTGCAAGTAAACCACTTTTCATAGTAGCTTGCATTCTTAAGTTCATGTTAGTTAGTTTTTCATCTTGCATATGGAGAGAGCTCTCCTTTCATCTTTCATGGACTTGTCGGTCAACTGTGCTCACCTTTTGCATCTTCTCAATCACATCTTTTGCTTCTTATCTTTCATATCACATCATTTTCTCTTCATTTTGGGATCGAAACTGAAATCTGAGTTCACCTTGATCGTCAAACTCACATTTTCTCCTTCTTCCATGTAGTTGGCTGACCTTTTGCGGCTTGATCCTTCAATCTTCACTGGGGCATCCTTTCCTTCTTCATCTCCATCTCTCTCACCCTTCTATTCTTTCATTCATTTCATTTCATCTCTCTGAGGTCTTGACTAGGGCATATCTTCACTGCTTGATGGTTATTCTCTTATCTTTCATCTTCGATTATGATTTCTAGTGATTTGATCATGTTGCTCTTGCTTCTACATTCCATCTACCTAATTTCACTTTCAATCCCGAGGGGGCAGACACATCATATCCTATTGGCTATTCTCTAGAGCATATGCTTGACCATTCCATTTGCTTCGATCGATCTATCTTTGCACTTGACATGTTATTTCTCATCTCGAGTCCTAATACTGTCCATCTCTTTCCTAAGTGTTCAGTACTGTCAATACCAGGCTGACCATGTAGGATTTGCTATCTCTCTACACTTCATACTTTGGACTGAGATCTCTACTTGCCTTCTTGGCTAAGCTATTCTTTGAGGTAATGTGTTCCCAGATTGATCACACATTAGTCAAAGAGGGGAAAATGTAATCACCTAAAAATGGTCATTTAGACTATTAGCCCCTTTTGCTAAAATCATCAATTGCTTATTCTTGATCAAATCCTAGTTCTATCATTTATTCAATTATTTTCTATGGGCTAACCATCTTATCCCAAGTCTTTATTTAATTAAAAGGAATTCCCTCCTCTTTTAATTAAATAAAAAAGCCCCCCACTTTTCCTCTTATCCTAAGTTGCACAATAAAGCATTATTCTTATTATATAAAAAGAAGAAAACACACTTTTTATCTCATATGGACACAAAAGTCAACTCTTATTTTCTCATTGGAGGATATTTGTGCACATGGATTGCTCCTCTTTTAAGCTCCACCATTGATTAAATATTTTGCCTCTTAATCTCCATGGTCCATTCTTTCTCATTTCTTATAAAAGGAGAGCTCTCTTCTTCATTCTGGATCCCAACTTTTTATGCTAATGTTATGCTGCAGGTTTTCTAGGTCACTTTGGAGCTTTTGAAGATTTGGAGCATTCTTGGTTTTTGCATCTACATGCTATCATAGTTTCATTTCTTGCATTATCATAGCATTCATGCTTCATATTTAGCTTAGTTTCCTTTATGCTTTAGATTACTTCATGTAGCTTAATTAGGAGGCTTTGTAATACTTGCATATTTCCTTTCATAGCATAGCTTGCATTTCCATTTCTAGCATAGTTGCATTGCATTTGCATTTCCATTTGATTCTTGGGGATATTGGCATTCTTGCCCTTGTCTTCATTTGAATCTCCCATTGCATGGTTTACTAGCAAGGTTATTGGCTTAATAGCTCTAGCTGAGAGCACTCTTAAAACCCTTGCACTCCATGCCTAGGGAGCTCTAAATCAATTTCTCAAGGTTTCCAATCCATGGATTCTCTTGGAAGCAATGATTTAGAGAAGTGCACTAGTTAGTGTGTACACATTCCTAGTACAGATTTTAAAAATGAAATTTTGGGACATCTTATTGTAAGAATGGTGTTGGGTAGAGAGTGTTATATGGTATGTCATGCATGCTTATTAGCTATCATTGATCATTTAGAAGCCCATATTTTTGGTATTGTTGTCCCTTTTGAATGTATGAATTTATGCTTATGCTCAAACTCATAATTTAACGATCTTCTTTGATACAGATAAAGCTAGGTTCCATTAAGCTAGCAAAGAGATACATGAGACAACTATCTATAGAGCTATAGTTGATGGGAAACTCAGAAAAGAACCTTGCACAAGAATTCTTGTTGCTTCAGGGTGTGCATTTTTCTTTCAGAGCTCATCATGTGGCATGTGGATAAATGGCCTCAATTGTTATTATATTGCTTTGAGTAATGTTTTATTTTTCCATTTATTTGTTTGCCATATTATATCCTTGAAAAATGTGTCTTTATACATAATAAATGAGTTGTAATTATAAACTTTCTGGAAGCTCTGTTAAGTTTTCTTTTGCATGCATTTGTGAAGCAATTAAATTTTAGGGAGTCGTGGAAGTGCAAAAAAGAATGAAAAAGTGTAATCTTTTTTGCGTAAAGGGTGGATTGGATAGTTTTGAAAGTTGCATTCAAAGATGTGTCAAGTAGCCAACCTGATCATATTTGGGGCATTGAAACAAGAAAGAGGAGTAGCATGAAATATTATAATGACTGTGAGAGCTATCACCATTTCTAGCTTTTTAGACATTGTCAAGTTTGTTTTTCCTATCGAGGTTAATTTATTTTAAAATGCACTACAGTTTTCTTTGACTATTTTCCTAGTGTAGTTTGAACTATCTTATTCGGTAGCTCTTGAAGTGTTATCATTTTTAACATTTATATTTCAAGAATGTGTTTTCTTCAATTGTATGCATTTTTGGAAAAACACAATATGTCATTGTACTAAATGTATTATCTTAAAAATGAGATATCCCTCTTTCAATTGTATGCATTCTTTGAAAAAAACACTATGTGAAGTACTAAATGCATTATCTTAAAAACAATATTGTATTTTAGAACTTGCCTTCAATATTTTAGTGTTAAGTTGAGATAGGTAACGTTAAATGCATTATCTTAAAAAAAAAAGCTTATATTTCAAACTTGCCCACCATAATGAATTTTGTAGCAGAGGCATAATATGTGGAGTATAGATTCAAAAATGCATTTAGTATGATTTCCCCACATTTTCCACTCCTATGTATGTTTTTTCTGATGTTCAGATCACTAAATCAGTAAAGATAAAAAAAATAGTTTGATTCTCTTTTCTTGTTTTACCCAATATCATTAAGAAGGGAAAAATAATTGTCAAGATTGTCTATATACTTGCTTCAGATCTTGGGATTGTGGGTACTAAATATGCTCTCTATCCATTGACTCCTACCTTACACACCTTCCTTTTATGGTATCTAAGGTTCATGGCCATAATAGGAAGGACTTAATCACATTTGTGTCATTCAAAATAAATTTCAATCTAAGAATCTCGATAAAAATACACTGATATGTCACCACTCTTTTACTATTTTAGCTGGGTTTATGATGCAATCC
The DNA here is from genome assembly GCA_027943335.1 of Chamaecyparis obtusa. Lineage (NCBI taxonomy): Eukaryota > Viridiplantae > Streptophyta > Pinopsida > Cupressales > Cupressaceae > Chamaecyparis > Chamaecyparis obtusa. Next base: position 1,293,571 of record BSBK01001448.1, read on the forward strand.
TAGATCTGGCGTTGGTTGTACATTCAGGATGTGGGCTCTACTTTTCCCAACATATCTTAATCTCTTTGCAACTCTTTAATCTTATTTAGATTTAAATATGGATAACAATAGCGACTGCCATTGCAGGCATTCATGAGATTTGAATAAATGAAGTAAATAGAAAAGGTTTTCTCCATCAAAATTGAAAGTAATCTTTAATTTCCTTGACCAAGTTCTTTACCTGGTAACTGCAAGTTCACATTTTATTTTTTTTGTAAATTATGTCTCGTGATCAACTGTGAACTCATTCAGTTAGGATAGAAATCATGTACCATTTTGCAGGCAAAATTTGCTCAACCTTTAGTAGAACATATTAAATGGTCACATGATACCCTCTTCTTTTCTCTCTCCATTGCACATGCTTTTTAATACCTTACATCATTTCGTGCTTCATGATATGCATTGTTAAATTAATTAGGAGGGAGCTAGAGAAAAAAGAGACTAGTAGTTACTGGATCTTGTCAATTTCTTGTCAGAGTTTACATATAAGTGTGCATTAGGTTCTCAAAAAAGGTATTGGATAAATTGTAAACTAAAACTTAAAATAGTAAACTAAAATTTAAAACATGTAAGGGAAGTTTGAAAAAAGTAAAAAAAAAACTAAGTGCCCCCCTTGGTAAGATGTGCATTTTAGTTTATGGTTTAGATGTTGCTCTCAAAAAAGGTATTGGCTAAATCGTAAACTAAAACATAAAATATATAAGGGAAGTTTGAAAAAAAAACTAAGTGTCCCCCTTGGTAAGATATTCATTTTAGTTTATGAAATTTAGACATTGCCAAAAAAAAAAACAATTGTAAGATTGGATTTATTTGATTTATTCCTTGAGATTTATACATTGTATTTGTGAGTAATGGAAATAAATTATTCTTGTAGCTTTGATTTGTGTTTCCAATATTTAATGAAGTAGAATAATAAAAATATAAGTTGATATTCATTAATGGCTTGAATATTATGCTCTTCTCTAGACTAATGTTTTATGTGATATTTAGGATATGATAAGGAAAGGTGGATTTAGTGATCTATTCAAGGTTGCACCTCTCTAGATTAATATCTTAGAATGTGTAGAGTGTGTAAATTGGTAGACCAAGTGAAGGGATTAAGCTTTTTGATGGAGATTTAAGTTAAACAATCTTGTCGGGTGTTCATTCTAGTGTTCCAAGACTCGGACTCACCTCAGACTCCGCAAGGTGGATTCGGGCTTGGGCTTGGACTCAGCGCCCAGACTCAACAAGGACTCAAAAAATTGAAAAACCCAATAAATTCAAAGATTTTTAAGGATTTAAATCTTTTTTCAAGCATCATTTAATCAATTAACATCAAATACACAATAATTGACATAAATAGAAGCTACTTTGCATACATAGACAAGTTTACATTGATCACATAAGTATACATGTGAAGCGAATTACTAAAGGAAATATGTTAACTATTAAACAACTTAAACTAGTTAATAAATACCACCATTTTTAAGTGATTTTACTTTTTGGTTTGGTAAAAAATATTAAATGATGCACGACAATATATGCTGAATGTGGAAATTGTTTGCCCATTTTGATGATTATATTATTAAATGGACAAGATATCAATTTGACTTTGCATTTAATACATTGACATGGAATACTATTGGAATTCCCATAACCTTTTCTCCTATTTGACTGACTTGAACAAATTGTTGTGTATTTTTAGCCCATCGTTATTTCTGCTCAAAATGGTTGCTTAGTGGGGAATTGATAGAGTGGTTTTCACTGGATATCTATGCAATGTGTATTAATTTTCCTTGTTCTAGTTCTTAATGTAGCAATCAATCTTGTTTGGCTAGAGTCAAAAACTGTGGGGAGAGTAGTATCTCCCCAAATATTTATTATATGGATAATTGTTCATCAATGTGACCTGTGTTTGGATATGGTGTTAGCATATTCACTGTGGCCAAAGCTTATCCAATTGAGATATGATTTGATGTTTAATAGTCTTATACCTGAAATTGATTGTTGTGCACCTATAGCTTTGGTTTCTTGAGAATTATAAACCCTCTTCAATTATCTACATCTTTGGCCAGAATTATATCTGGTTAGTGACTGCTAAGATTAAAAATTTGACTATCTGATTAGTGTTTGTAGTTTTGCATGTACAAGTTGCCAATATTGCCGAGAAACTTTAGAAGTTCCTGAATTTGCTGATTTTTGCCCAAACACATTATCTAGATAATGAATTGTTTCCTTATCCAGAAATATATTCTTGTTGTAGCTGTTAACTATACATCCTAACTTGATTTTGAGTACTTCAAACTTCATATCAGTAGTAATTTAATACTAACTATTTCCTTGATTAACATTCCATGAATGTTGTATTACTTGTAGTTAAAATGTTTTGGCAAGAATAAACCTTAATAAATGTGCAAAATAAGGTTTAATAAGTTAGCATCTGATAATTGAGTGCCAAATGGAATTGATTATGTGTTGTAAATGAGAAGTAGCATAAAAGACATATATACAAAAAAGAATAACTTAAACCTTTTATTTTTTTATGTTTTTTAATGTGGCTGGATGCACAAAGTCCAGACCATGGGAATCTTCAAGTCCACAGAGTCCAAGGACTCGGTGAGTCCTGCAAACTCACCCAGGACTCGGCTAAGTCCTTAAGCTAGGTCAGCTAGCCTCAGCGAGCCTGGCTCAACTCGGGACTCGCAGAGTCCTACCAGGACTCGTAGAGTCCTAGAATGCTACTTCATTCTCACATCATTATTCTTACACATTTGTAAGCAAGTGTATCATGAATAGTGGTTATTTCATGTATGTTGAATTCATGCATCAATAATTTTGTAAGGTCCATTTCATTGTACACATGATGTTTCCATAAATCACATATTTTGAAAAATTAAAATATAAAACACTTTATTTGAGTGTGTCTATTGATGAATGTAAACCTTGATGAATGTAATTGTTGTAATTTATTCTATTGGCCCTAATTAAATTATGCCATTGGACATGATTACTATGTAAACAATTCAAGCATAATATTTCTATGCTTAATTTGATAATATATTTTATTTTTTTAAAAAATTAATTATTTGTCTCTTTTTCGACGGTATAAGAATAGTCCTTTTGACAACAGTGCTATATGTTCGATGACTATTCCGACCAAATTTAGTCGAAAGAGAGACAAACATTCTTTGGAATTTTGATGAGAATGTTGTACACTCGATGAAAATTTTGACCCTACGTCATTGTAATTTTGATGGACATTGGTCTCAAAGATGGAAAGTATGATCAATAATTCTTCCAAGTTGAAGCGATTAATTCGACAGTGAGTCCATTGATAATTCAACCACTATAGAAGTCAGAATTTTGACGAGAGATTGGTGTGTCATATAATCGACAAAAAAAACTTTGACAACAGTTTTGGTCATTTGGTCGACCAATTGGTATCAAAAATTTGACTAATCCTCATCGAAAAACAAGCTAAAATTTACTAGTGCCCGACTGCTGAAATTCTCTTATGGTCTATAGATGTTTGATTTATTGTTGTTCATTATGATGGTTTGGTATCCTATTGGTTGAATTTTGTGACACTAACAGGTTTGGTGAATACCAACACCCACACTCCAAAATTTGATTGTAAATTATGCTATGTAGCCCATTCCAAGTTTTAATAAATTAATTATTAAATTATCTCTTTTGGGCCAACATAAGACATGTTTTATGAATTATTTTAATTAATCTTTTGAGGTCAAGATCTCTTTGTAATTAAGTTATAGTTTACTTGGTTAAGTGCAATGAAGTGATTCGATATGTGTACCAAATACAAAATGAGTCACACAGAAGAGCATAGTAGAATTGATGTGAAATAAAAGAAAACTAGAGCATAATGTTTCTACATGTCATTTGTTGAAAGAACAGTATGAGGAGATTAAATCATGTATTTTTGAGGTTGACATTTGATAAAAGAAGACGAGATTGGTTTTTTTTTTTGGAGGTAATTTTTAGTTGTTAGGTTTATTGTTTTTGATAGATTGGTTCCTTCAAATTTAGTACATAGGGATGGTTGTTTTCAATAGACTGGTGCCTGTAAATTCTATAAGTAGGAATCCGTATTTCCAATAGATTGGTGATTGCAAATAGTATAAGATCCTTTTATCATTCTTTTGTGAGAGTAGATTTGGACAATAGATACATGTAGTCATTTCACCATGGTTTTGATCCTACGTGGAAAGAAAATCAAATCAAATCAATTTGAAATTTTATTTAATTTAATAGATGAAAGACTAAGAGGTATATTCAAATAGATAAATTAATTAAATTAACTCATCTAGAAGGTTAGGTTAGGAGATAGAAGAATAATTGAAAAATTATTTCATTAATGAGATAGTGAAGATAGATAAATAGGAAGGATAAATTGATCAAATATGAATGGTTATTTTAAAGTGTTTATAGATATTGTTAAATAGTAATAGTCTCTAAATATTTAAAAAGGTAGAGGAAGGGAAGACAAATGAAGTGAAACAAAAATTAAGATTATAAAGATTACCAGATTATTTCCATAAATACATGATATTTTTGCAAGCACAAGTATACGCTGGAGATCATTTTATCATAAATGATATTAAATATAGTAGATTTTAGATGCTATCACATTTTTTTATTAAATAAATACAAAGAATTTTTTTACAAAGAGTGAATACAATCAATGAATTATGAATTACAATAAAAATCATGAAATCTAAGTTACACAGCCACCAAATAAAAGAACAAATTACTATTGACACCAACAATATTTACATTAAGCCAAAAGACATAAAAAGTAAAAATACGACCATTAAAAGCTAGAAAACACCATTAAATTTTGACCAAAATAAATTTGAACTCCAATTAATATTTTGCACCTACCAAGGGCTTGCGTGACCACTATACACTACTCTTGATCGAGACTGAACTATATCCCTCTAGCTCTGTGCCAAGGAATCATTGAATTTTGGTAAGTCAAAATGGTGCTTGAGGGAAGTGTCACTTAGGGTTCCTCTGTTATGGCTTTTCACCTACTAAGTTTCACTGCCTCAATAGAAGCAAATATGGAGTGGACTTCAAGCATCTAAAGTGAGCAAAGATTATCTACCATGTCAATCCTTGAATGGAAAGGTGCATTAGAGAACATTGCTAACATACTTGGTTGGTGTTCTAGTGATTATTCCTTTTTGGATTAAGGTTTAAAAAATAGGTTTTGAGGGGACCTCGAAAACTCATACAAAGAAATTAAATCAAATATTCAATAAAGCCCATCAAAATTAAAAAACAAAGAAGAACACTACTAGAAACACAAACACCGGCAGACCAAACCAAAACCAACAAAATAGGTTTTGAAGGGACCTAAAACCCTTTACAAATTTGAGAGCATAACGATATTGAACAAATTCCCCAAGATAGAATGCCCCCTACAGACACGAAGAAGCAACCCAAAAAAAGCTAAAGGAATGGTGCCCAGTACAACACTATTCAAGACTAAAAGAAACCAAAAAAAAGAAGGCAAAAATAGAAATCCCAATCTACCCAGAATGAAACTAGGATCCCACAACTAGAACAAAACAAGGCAAAACTAGGATTTTCCTTTACCTCCCTTCTTTTAGAAATGCAGAGCCATATCAAAATGAGGAGGGGACTTTTTATGATGTTTTCCAATGATTGGGGTCCACCCCTCATCCACCATAGAGCCTTCTCCTACCAGTCTTGAGAAACCAAAGCTTGAAACCCCAAGAAAGAAGCAGAAGAAGAGCCAACCACAATAGAACCAGCATGAGAATTCTAGACAATATTCAGAAGAAGTACATTTTCACCAAGAAGAATACCTTTTCATGTCCTAACCTTATGTAGTCCACATTAGGTCACCAAGTGACCCATTTTAAAGCACTTCCTACATCTAAAAGGAAGCCCTTCATAGTCCAAAGTTTGTATCCAAGAACCCTTTGAGTGTTCTAGCTTAATCATCTCTCGTAGAGATGTCCATCTCTACCAGTATTTGTGCATAAGTAGAGTGTATAATGTCAGTTGAAACATCATCCACCATCAAGAAGTCTCCAAGAGCCCTTCCCATCACTTCCAAAAGGGAGTCAACCCAAAAATGAAGAGGAAGATAGGGGATCCTCACCCAAATCAAAATCTTATTAAATATTTCAAAAGAGGGAGAGAAATCAGGGAACCACAGTTTCACCAACAACATAAAAATGATTTTCCCAAGTGAAAGAGTGATTGCACAAAATCAAATTTCTATCTTAAACATTATTGAATTTAGCAATAAAAAATCCCCTGGCCATAGGGAAAATGTGAACAATACTAGAAATAATAGGTTCCCAATGAGCAGAGATCCATTAGTAAAAATTAGGTAGGCTCAGCCACAAACCTATGAAATGACAGATAACACCACGAGAAGAAAACTTAGAGGAGGAAAACTCAATATCTTCCACCACTTCCTTAGCCAAAGAGATCTCACTAGGGTTTTGTAATATATAAAAATGGAGAGGTGTGTTGAGATAAGATATGGTTGGCATATAGTGTGTGGGAAAAGTAGGATCTTTTTCTTAACCTCAAATTCCCAAAGGAAAGATCCAAATTGATCAACCAAAAGGAAATGGTCAATGCACAAATGAATCAATCGATAATGAATATGAAGAAAGAAGAGAAACCTATATTCCATTATGGAAATGAAATACATAAATCTTAATTGAAATGACAATAAGTTCTAACCTCAAAATATGATCAATCTGGAAAATAATATTTTCTGGTGCTTGTGTTCAGTTTCAAGAAATTCTACAATTGGATCTGGCTTGGAAATGCAGAAATAGAGAAAACCCATAAACCTTTTGTCTTTCTGAGAGAGGTCAACCTTGACCCAAAATAGGGGTAAGATCTTACCCCGAGGCATAATCTTACCCCAAAACATCGACCTTGACCTCCACTATTCCAACAAAAATTCTATTTGCGGATTTCGGAAGTTTGCCGAAAAGGGTACTCAGATCTTAACTGCAATTCATTGTCCTGCATCTGTACCTATAAAAAAGGGGTTTTTTTTTTTGGATGAGGGGTTTGCCTTAGTCAAACCCTGGTTTGGAATCAACCTTGAAATGTAATTGAAATTTCAGCAAATAAACAAAGTAAATGGAACTATTCACTTTTCTTATGTTGAAATCCTTGTGGAGGATTTGAATCCTTGAATCCACAACTATGGATGCTCCAAATGAATTTAGAATTAGATGTAGGATGTCTCAAATCAATTGCATTAGATCTTCAACACCAATCTTGAATAGATCTTGGAATAGGAAGAAGCTTGAATGGAAATGGATGGAGAAATCTTCAACAAGAGGGCTCCAAAGAGATTGATTCCTTCAATGGCTATCTATGGATCTCCTTGATGAATTGAATACTTGAATGCTTGAATGCTTTCCTTCTCCTTTTTTCTTGCTTTCTTGATTGCTTGATTACACTTGAGAGATGATAATAAAGGATGGATTGAAATTAGAGAGGAAGGCTTCCTTTTATACTAGTCTAGGGCACAAACTTCTAGAGAGGTTGACATAGGAGAATTAAATTCCCATTTAAACCTTAACCCCTAGAAATGGACCTAGATTAAATATAATTTAAGATTTTACCATTCCAAAATCTGAAACAGCCAACCCAGAAGTGGGAAAATAAACTTTCTAAAGCCCGACATCCCGAAACCAATGGAACTTAAAATATGGACCCAACATCAGGGTCGAGGTTGACCTTGACCCAGAAGGTCGACCTTGACCTTGAGGTCAAGAATCTTAGTTTATCAAGATGAAGTGCTAGAAACAGACTAAAAATAGGTGGAGAGAAAAGTAGAAGAGGGGGAAAATGCTAGATCCCAATAAAAAACCCATTCAAGGCATTTGACATGACCCTAGACCACTTACTCAGAGGGCTAAACCGGTCCTAAATGGAAGTGCTTCCATTTTCCAATGATACATTTAGCCCCCACTTTAGCAAGAGTATGGACTCGATGTAAACTCTTGGTAAAGTAGATCACGATGAAAAAGATTATCTTGTTGAAATCAAAGGGACAAAGAAATCCTCAAGCCCCCAAGGACTCAAGTCTTCATCCACTCAAAGATTACAATAAGAGATATATCTCTAGAAAAGAGAGATAAGAGGGTGTAATTATGTCACCCAATGAGAACTTATGTCCCATTGTGAACCACCCAAGGAAACAACATAGTTAGAAAGATGGAATTGAACCGCCTAGTGAATGTGGCTACTAACTAGTCAACCCATCAAGGATTCACCCTTAGGAATATTCTATTCCAAAAGAGAAAAGCCAAAAACAAAAGAGATCTAGTCTTAAGGACACCTCCGACCTTAAGGGATCAAAAATTTTGAAAATTGAAACTCGATGGATCAAGAGATCCTATACGATGAAAATCCATGCTTTAAGGATTAGTCACTAATCCATAAAGGGAGAAAAAGTGCAAGCATATGTATTGAGAGAGTGTGTGTTGCAATAGGTGAGCATAGCATATGCCCCCATGTTAAAGTCATTTCTAACACTTTAACAGGAGTAATGGCTTTAATGGAAACATAAACAACTCCACTGATTATGTTTCCACTACGAGATGCCCCCAAACGAAGACAAATCAAGGGAAATACCACATAAACATATAGAGAACACAGAAGGGATCTATGTGTCATGGGGTCAGTATGATCATAAGATTATATATATATATATATATATATATATATATATATATATATATATATATATATATATATATATATATATATATATATATATATATATATATATATATATATATATGTATGTATGATATCATTGAAAATGAATTGACATCATTCCCCAAATAAAGTAAAACTATAGATAAGAGTTATGAAAAAGAGTCTTTTCGGACCACAACATGGAGACCAAAAAGATTCAGTGCTACCAAGTTGCAAATCCAAGCAGACTACACAATGAAATATTTATGAACAATAGCACATGTACAACATAACATGAAGACAACATATAGAAGATAAAAGATACATATAAAGGAATTGTACAACAAGCTCGATTCCTTTATCACCTTGCATGAAAAAAGTAACAAGGGTCATATAAAAGAATCTAACAAACATTTAGCAAACACATTACAGGAGAAGAACAATACAACATGCAAACACACAAAAAGCTACCATGAAGGACAAGCCAATCAAGCACATCACCTACTCTCCCCATCTCATTCTATATCATTTTAGGAAAGTGGGAAACTCACAAGAGGGACTATATCCAACACAGTAGGAATAATAGCTAGTTCCAAACAAGGAGATCCTCTTGAGAATCATAATGTTCGATACTAGGTGTAATAATCAATTGAGATGAAAGCATATTTGGAAAATCAATGTCAATGACAATAGCATCATATTCATCATTAACATCATTAGTATCATCAAGACTATCTTCTTCATCTAGATTAATCAAAATAGGATCTAAGATACGAATAGAATCATCATAATCATGCATCTTAATATCATATTTAACATTAAATTCCTCTAACACATCATTCATAGGCTGGTCAAAAGAAGATAAAGAACTTTGAATAATAGAGGCTTGGGCCTTAGCTTGAGATCAACTCTTCTTATGACATTCATTAGCATATTGGTTACGTTTTATCTTGTTTGAAATATGCTGAGAACTAGGAGGGACAACAATCAGTTCCTTCACTAGACTAAAAATCAACACTAGGATCTTTATTAACATAACTAGAAGCTATGGATAAAGGAGGTATGGAAGCCATAGGAAAAAGACCATAGTTAAGATCCATCCAAGGCATGCTTAACTCAAGAATCTTACGATGTTTATAGGCTTGATATGAGTGAAAGAGGTTATCAGGGCGAGAAGGACATGAATTAGGTAATGAAAGCCAAAAGAAGTCAAGGGTGGCACAATCCCTAGGCCTAGAAGGTTTATATAAAATATTATTAATCATCTTCACTTCTTCATCATGAATGAATTTAAGACACTAATGGATAGGAGAAGCAATAGCATGCATAGCATTCAACCAAGGCAAACCAAGCTTAACTTGAAACTGATCAGAAGTAGGAACAACAAAAAAGGTAGTGTTCACAACTTTACCACAAAGTTCAACATGCAAGTTAATATAACCAAATGATGGATAAATAAAATCATTACAAGTTTGGATCCATACATCAGATGTATCATAAGAATAAATTGTATGACTTGAAGATCTACAACTGATTTGATTAAATTGTATGACTTGAAGATCTGTGATTTGAGATCACAAAGTTGTTGATTAGATATGTAAGATGATTAAATCAGTAATATGTTGTCATTGATGTCGACTAGTTTTGACAATACTTATCTTGTAAGTTACTATACCGAAATATCTGTAGAAAGAAGAAGAAAATAGATTAAGCATAGTTATATCTACATGAGGAAGATGGATATGACAAATGACGATAAGGAATACATCAGGTAACTTATTGATGAGTCTATGACCATATGTTATCGACTTGATTATGTTGCATTCATCTATGATGAAGGATAGAGAAAATTGTTACAAAGCAGTGTTGTCGGTTAAAGAAGCATTTCAGTATACACCGACACAATATAGTGTATATTGAGAACATTATAAACTGACCTTGTGTTCACCGACACATTTCTTTGTTAACCGAGCAGGAGAAAAGAACTAAATGACTAGTTTAGCCGATAGAATTTTATGAGCTAGAAAGTACCTCGTGATTGGAGTTGAAGATAAAGTTTGTTATGAAGATCTATGGCTAACAAAATTCAAGGAAGATCTAAAGGATGGAAACAAAATGTGTTGCTGACACATCAGTCGTGGAAGGTTTAAGTGGCAAAATGGACGAAGGAGAATAAGCGGCAAAATCTGAAGGATGGAATTAAAATGGTTTACTTGTCTATTTAAGAGACTAGGGTTTCATTATGAAACATATGCTAGAAGAAGGAGACTACAGAGATATCATGTGAACAAGCTTCATGCATGCCTAATCAGACTGGTTAAGAATAACCAAATTGCAGAGAATACCAAGCGTTAGAGAGCTATTACCGAGAGACAATAAGTAACTAAATATTGATTGAAACAGAATTGATATATTGATCAGAGGATTTAAATGAGCTTAATAGAGATTTAATAATCTGCAATTGAAGTTGTGTTGTAATCAGATCACCTGTTGTTACATTTTAACCATTGTAAATAGATAAATCTCTTAATAGAGTGGACTAGAAAGTCTTGTAATTTCATTCATGGAGTGTACATTTGTTATCCTGTCAACCCCATAGTGAATGTTGGTTGGACGATAATGGTTGGTCTAAAATCCTCTAACAAGGTCATACCTCACAGTGTGTTTGTAACCTTTAACACGGTTGGGTCTTCATCGAGCTCACTTCAAAAGAGTGATCAATTTTTGGGTTGTCGGTCCCAAGTGGTTTTTCCCTTTACAGGGTTTCCACGTTAAATCTCTTGTGTTATGTGTTGACTCTAATGATTCTTTTTTGTCATACTTTACTATTAGGAATGAATGCTGGATGTTGGCAGTCATTCTATAGCAGTTGTTGTAGTAGTGAGTGTGGTTTGGCATAGTAAGGAGGTAACATATTTTGTATTATTCTACTGAATAATATTAAGGTCATTTAGATAGTGTGTTCAGTGATCTTACCCTGAAGTTGTTTGGGTAGTGGGTCCTTCTATCTTCCATAACTCCTAACAGGGTTAGAATCTTTTAACAGGGATTCAAAATCTCCTAACAGGGATTCATATGTACTGAATGTATTTCATAAGACTCCTAATAGAGTCCATCCTTTCACAAGGAATATTTATATTAGTGCATCTTTTTTGGGCATCATTCCCACCGGGGTTTACTCTTTGATCAAGAGGTTCCCTAGTCAACATATCTTGTGTTATTGTGTCATTGTGTATGAATATCTTTCTATGGTTGGTAATTACATTGCTTACATGGTTAAATGTTGTTAAAGTTGATAAAGGTTATAATTATATGATAACTGATTCACCCCCCCCCCCCTCCTCTTAGTTATCTTGGTGGACTTTACTTTCTAACAATTGGTATCAGAGCAGTAGGTCCTTGAAAGAAAATTTTAACAGCTTAAGGAGATCCATGGAAAATTTCAGGAAAGAAAGCCCTAAGTTTGATGGAATAAATTTTGACAGCTACAAAGAGAAGATGAAGACACATCTACTATGTTTAGGACTAGGTTATTGGTTGATTACAAAGAATGAGAAGACTATCATTGGAGAAGATAATCTTGAGACAGGATCTAAAGATGAGCTAGATCTATTCATGTGTAACATACTTGCAAGAGAAGCACTTTTGACAGCACTTTCAAAGAATGAATACAATCACGTAAAATGTTTAACAAAAGCCCATGAAATTTGGAAAGCTTTACATTCTACTTTTGAAGGTGATGAACATGCAAAGAAAGCTAGATTACATAATTGGATATGTGCATTTGAAGAGATAAGAATGATGGAAGATGAATATGTTAGAAGCTATATTGATAGAATGTCAGAAATTGTTGTAGGAATAAAATCTTGTGGAGGAACAAAAATAGAGAATGAAGTGATATGGAAAATTCTGAGGACATTGACTCCTGTATTTAAGCAGACAACACAGATGATTGAACAAGTTATACCTTGTACTACAAACTTTATAAGAGAGACTCTTCTTGGAAGATTGGAAGTAGCAGAAATGAACCTGAGGGTATCATGAGACTTACCTAGAATGGAGATAGCATTTAGTGCTCTTAATATTCATCCTACTTTGTCAAGAAGTACCAGTGTGAGTGGAGATTATGCCAGTAGCAGCAGATCTAGAAATGAAGAAGATAAGAAGATTGAAGAAGGTATTGCCTTGCTTGTGAAAAGAGAACCAAATGGTAAGAAAATTTTTAAATGTTGGACTTGTCAAGAATATGGTCATTTTGCATCTAAGTTTCCTAAGAGAGTTAAGAAGTACAAAAATAATTTTAAGCCTAGAAGATCTAAGGAATGTTATTATGCTAATGATGAAGATCTTGAAGCTAGTATAGAAAGAACTTTGAGTGAAAGTGATACTGAGATTAATGATGAAATAGGATTTGTAGCAATTAAAGAAGAGAATTTTGAATCTGATGTTAAGGAAGAAAAAGCATTAGTTTCCCAAGTTGAAAATAAATTTGATTGGATTATAGATAGTGGTTGTTCACATCATATGACTAGTGACATGAAGAAGTTCATAAAGTTTAACAACTATGATGGAGGAATTGTTAGAGTTGGTAACAATGCACCTTGTTTGATTAAAGGTATAGGATCTATTACTCTTGATGGAAAGACTAATAATGATGATGTTTACTTTGTTGATGGATTGAAACATAATCTTTTGAGTGTTGGACAGTTAGTGGATAAGGGATATCAAGTTTGGTTTACTGAAAAAACTTGTGTGATAAAGGATAAAGATGGAAATCTAATTGGAACTGGATCTAGAACCAGAGGTAATGTATTTTAGTTGAATCCTAATGAGATGACATGTTTGATTACTAAAATTGATGACAGTTGGTTATGGCATAGAAGGTTTTGTCATATAAACTTTGATAATATTGAGAAAGTGAGTACTACACTTGCAGTAAGGGATTTGCCTAAAATTATGAAGCCTATTAACATGATTTGCAAAGAATGTGTGATGGCTAAGAAAAAGAGAAGTTCATTTCCTAGTAAGAAGTTTACATCGGCAGAGAAGTTGGAGATTGTTCATACAGACTTGAGCAGTCCTACCAAGACTAGAGGATTCTATGGAGAAATGTATTTTATGATTCTTGTTGATGATTTTACAAGAATGATGTGGATTGCATTTCTGAAATAAAAATTTGAAGCATTTGATAAGTTTAAGATCATTAAAAATAAAGTTGAGAATGAATCTGGAATGAAGATTAAATGTTTGTGGTCTGATTGAGGTGGAGAATTTACTTCTAGAGAGTTTAACACTTTTTGTGAAGTGAATGGTATTAAGAGATAGTTTTCAGCCCCTAGAACACCTGAAAAAAATGGTATTGTAGAAAGAAGAAACAGGTTAGTGACTGAAGTAGCAAGAGCTATGTTATTTGAGAATGATTTGGTGAAGACATTTTGGAGAGAAGCAGTAAATACAATAGTATATACAATGAACAGAGTACAAATCAGAGCAGACACAGACAAGACACCTTATGAATTATGGTTTGGACATGCACCCTCAGTTAAGTATTTTAGAATTTTTGGAAGCAAATGTTATATAAAGAGAGATGATGATATTGGAAAGTTTGATCCTAGAAGTGATGAAGGTATTTTTCTTGGATATTCTTTGAAGAGAAAAGCATATAGATGTTACAGTAAGAGAACTAAAACTATTGTTGAAAGTGCAAATGTTAAAGTTGATGAGAAGTTTAAAATTTAGGAAAGAATGCTTGACTATGAATCTGATGAAGAACCTCATCCTGAGCCTAACATTGAAACTACTAAATTATTCTATGAGATTGACAGTGAATTATTGAATGAGAGTCCTATAGAAGAAACTAGAGAGGAATCTAGAGAAGAATCTATAGTTGAAGCAAGATTTGTAACTATGACACTGAACAGGTATATATCAAGACATCATCCTGTTGAACAAGTTATTAGAAGTTTGGATAGAGAAGTTCTAACTCAGAATAAGGTACATTTATGTTTGATTTCTCAAGTTGAACCTAAATCTACTAGTGAAGCTTGTAAAGATGAACATTGGATTAATGCTATGAAAGAAGAACTAGATCAAATTGAAAAGAACAAGACATGGGAATTAGTCCCTAGACCTAAAGACAAGAATGTGATTGGAACTAAATGGGTATTCAGAAACAAGATGAATGAACAAGGAGAAGTAGTAAGAAACAAATCAAGATTAGTTTGTAAAGGATACTCACAGTAAGAAGGAATTGACTATGAAAAAACTTTTGCACCTATGGCAAGAATTGAAGCAGTAAGAATGTTCTTGGCCTATGCATCTTTTAAGAAATTCAAAGTGTATCAGATGGATGTGAAGTCAGCATTTCTAAATGGAGAATTAGAAGAAGAAGTCTACATTGAGTATCCTGAAGGTTTTCCTTTGACTCAAGAAAGAGATATGGTATGTAAACTGAAAAAAGCATTATATGGACTAAAGCAACACCTATAACTTGGTATGCTAGACTAGATAAGTATTTGTTGAAATTGGGATTTACTAAAGGAACAACTGATAGCAATTTGTATACAAAAGAAATTGAAAATGGTTTGTTGATTATAGTTATTTTTGTTGATGACATTATCTTTGGAGGAGAAGATGAAGCTAGTGACAAATTTGCTGATGAAATGAAGACTGAATTTGAAATGAGTATGATTGGTGAGATGAAATACTTTTTGGGATTACAGATAACAAAAAACAATGATGGTATCTTTGTATGTCAGAAAAAGTACTTGAATGATTTTCTTAGAAGATTTGGAATAGAGAACTGTAAACTAGTTGGAACACCTATGGTTACAGGACATAAACTATCTAGCAAAGATGAAACACCAACAGTTGAGCAGAAGAAATATAGATCCATGATTAAAGAATTGCAGTACTTAACACATACTAGACCGGATATACAACATTCAGTTGGAATGGTAGCAAGATTTCAAGCTGAACCTAGAGAGTCACATTATGTAGCAGCAAAGAGGATACTGAGATATTTAAGAGGTACAATGGAAAATGGATTGTGGTATGAAAAATCAGATGATTTTACCCTATGTGCATATACATATGCTGATTGGGGAGGTAGTGTTGATGACAAGAAAAGCACTGGTGGTGGAGTCTTTTTTCTTAGAGGAAGATTAGTTTCTTGGCTAAGCAAGAAGTAGAATTGTATTTCATAGAGCACAACAGAAGTAGAGTATGTAGCAGCAACAAACAATTGCAACTAGATAATTTGGATGAAGCAGATGCTGAAGGATATTGGAATTAGGTTTGTTGAACCTATTTTCATACATTGCGACAACACCAGTACAATTAGTATGTCTAAGAATCCTATTTTACATTCTAAGACTAAGCATATAGAGATAAAGTATCATGTTGTAAGAGAAAAGGTTGCTAAAAAAGAAGTCAGACTAGAGTACATAAGCACAAAGCAACAGATAGTAGACATATTTACAAAGCCTTTGCCTAAGGATACATTTGAATATCTGAGAAGTATGCTTGGGGTTATGCCCTAGCCTACTTTTGAGTAATTACACATTTGGTTGCATCTGTCCAGTGGTATATGAGCCCTATCTTTCTTCTGGATTGGATGTTGGTACTTCCTCTATGGGGGAGTATGTGAGCTGAGTCATGAGGACTCTTGTGAATGTATTTTTCTAAATAGTGTCTATTGACATTGAGTTGTTGTTGACATAGTGATGAAATTTCTATCATTGATTTCAATGGGGGAGAAGTGTACATGAAAAACCACTTGTACCATTAGTTGGAGAGAACTGAATAGGATAATGACGTAAGATTTGAAATGTTTGTCAGAGTAGCAGTATTGGATTTTTGGAACATTGGATGTTTTTCATCTATGTTTCCATCAATGCCAATGGGGGAGATTGTTAGGAATGAATGTTGGATGTTGGCAGTCATTCTGTAGCAGTTGTTGTTGCATTCATGACTATGATTGTCATTGATGTCAACATAGTAATCTTCTAGAGACTAGCAAAGAAGCAGACAATGTTTTGATTAGTGCACGTGGGATATTGTAGATACAACTATGCAATGTTGAGGTTATATTCTTTGATATGTTATTTTTCTATGGTTAAGAGCATAGATAGAAATTCATTTATTCATAAAAGTTATGAGCATTTTTGTGGAAGTAGTATTCAAGCAGTGTTCTTGAGTAGCGGTTTGTGGAAATCAAATGATATCTCCTAATCAGGATGGTATCTAGTTTTGCGCAATTAAAGGGAAGGTTGAGACACATTGATAGTAATGTATTTCATAGTGAAAACTTCGAGGTCACATGAGTGAAGAGTTATTACATCTGGAAGCTGACAGTTTTGTGTAATTTTGATGTAGCGTGTGGAAACTTTTATTTTGTATTTGTGTGCTGACTCATTTGTAATTATTTGAGTGTGGTATAAAGGAAGGAATGCTTTTCTTTATTGGATATGAAATGAAGAGGTAGCAATGTGAAAGAAGTGTAAGCATCGTATGGTTAAATGTGAATGTAAGCATGAAGTGAAGAAAAGAGCTAATGAAGTTGTGAAAGTGAAATTGTGAAGGAAGACATGCGAAGTACAAAGATCTGGAATTGAGATCTGGTGTAGCAGTGAGTGCAGTTTGGCATAGTAAGGAGGTAACATATTTCATATTATTCTACTAAATAATATTAAGGTCATTTGGATAGTGTGTTTAGTGATCTTACCCTAAATTTGTTTGGGCAGTGGGTCCTTCTGTCTTCCATAACTCCTAACAGGGTTAGAATCTTTTAACAAGGATTCAAAATCTCCTAACAAGGATTCATATGTACTGAATGTATTTCATAAGACTCCTAACAGAATTCATCCTTTCACAAGGAATATTTATATTAGTGCATCTTTTGTGGGCATCATTCCCACCGGGGTTTACTCTTTGATCAAGAGGTTCCCTAGTCAACATATCTTTTGTTATTGTGTCATTGTGTGTGAATATCTTTCTATGGTTGGTAATTACATTGCTTACATGGTTAAATGTTGTTGAAGTTGATAAAGGTTATAATTATCTGATAACTGATTCACCCCCCCCTTCTCAGTTATCTTAGTGGACTTTACATTCTAACATTTACATGTTGCATATTGGATTTGATTGATAATAATTATAAGTTATTGACTGGTAATCGATAAAAGCATAGAAAGTATAGTATTTTATGTTACCAAGCTACAAAAGTTTTAGTAAATTGTTTTTGGATATATATTTTGTGATTGGGACTATGGATAACTGATTCACCCCCCTCTTAGTTATTCTAACAATTGGTATCAGAGTGTTGGTTACTTGGAATAGAGTTTTAAGGACTTCAGCACAAAGATCTCAAAATGTATAAGAGGGAAGTGCCAAAGCTAAACAATGATAACTTCACAATATGGAAAAGCCAAATGAAGCTGGATGTATATGGAATTGGGAGTTCTGCCCTCACACTAATGGAGAATGGCTACCTTGCACCGCCCACTCGTCCCTTGACCCTTGATCAACTAAGAGACAAGCATGAGCATAATGTTACTATGATGGAGATTGTTGCTACCTATATAGATGCTGAATTTGGAGATATCAAGGACTGTACTACTGCTAAGAAGATGTGGGATAAACTTGCTCAAGTTTATAGTGGTGATGTGAATGTCAAAAGAGCCAGAGCTAAAAGCTTCAGGGGAAGATTCGATGATATGAAAATGAAGGAAGGAGAAAACATTATGCAGTACACAAATAGAATATTGGAGGTAGTTCATGCTATTAGAGCATTTGATGGTGTTATTGATGAAGAGACAGTGGTAAGCAAAGTTCTCAGAACCTTATTGTCATTTTGTGCAATCAGAATATCTACAATTCATGAAACTAGGTTTGCATCTGGTAACAACCTTACTCTTGATAATCTAATTGGTAAGCTTACAACCTTTGAACTAAACAACTTTGGTAATAGTTTTGTACCGTCTGTTGAATCTACTTTTATGTCTTCTCTGAAGATTGGTAAGTCTAGTAGCAGAAATAATAATGATGATAGTGATAGAAATACTAATGATGAGCTTGATGAAATTGAAGCTCTTATGGCTAGAAGGTTACCTAAAGGTAAAGGAAGTTATAGAGGTAAATTACCTTTAACATGCTTTAATTGTAAAGAGGTTGGTCATATTGCTGCCAGATGTCCACAGAAGAAAGATGATGACAGAAATAAAGACCGATCTGGTGAAGGAAGCTATAGGAGAAGAGACAACAAAAGTTACTAACACTACAACAGAGACAACCGAGATAATAATGATAAAGGCAAGAAGGTGTGCTACATTGTAGAAGATGTCACCGATATCGACACTGATGAAGATGTGGAGGTAGTATTTGTTGCAATGAAGGATGACTCAGAGGAAGATGAAAGGTATGTAGAGACAACACTTATCTATAAGGTTAATAAAAATGATACATGGATCATAAATAGTGGTTGTACACATCACATGACTGATGATGAAGAAAAAATTGATCATCTTGAAGAACACAATGGAGGATCTATGAGAATGGGTAATGATGCACCTTGTATGGTTAGAGGAAAATGATCTTTGATGATAAATGATAGAATCAGATGTGACAATGCTTATTGGGTACAAGGGCTAAACTATAATTTGCTAAGTGTGGCACATCTGAACAAGCCACCAAGTTGATTTTGAGAGCAAGAAAGTGAAGATATTTGATGATGAAGGAAGACTTGTTGGAACTGAAACACAATCGAGAGGTAATTTTTTTTTATCTTGATAATGATCAATCTTCTTGTTTAATGATGAAAGATGATGATGCATGGTTGTGGCATAAAAGGTTATGTCATGTGAATTTTGATAACATGATTAAGATTAGTAAAAAGAAAAAGGTTAGAGGTCTACCTAACTTATGAAAGCCTGATCATGTTATGAGTCATGAATGTCAGAAAGGTAAAATGACAAAATCTAGTTTCAAAAGAAAAGATTATTCAACAAAGAAACTACTTGAGTTAGTGCATACCCACCTATGTGGTCCTATGAGAACTAAGAGTTATTATGGAGATAGATACTTTATTGTTTTTGTTGATGATTATACTAGATTAAGGATAGTCATGTTCTTGAAAGAAAAATTAGAGGTATTTAAGATGTTCAAATGGTATAAAGAAAAAGTTGAGAAAGAGACTGGTAAAGTATTGAAATGCTTAAGATCTGATAGAGGAGGTGAATTTATCTCTGATGAATTTACTAACTTTTTTAATGAGCATGGTATCAAAAGATAGGTCTCTGCACCAAGGACACCTCAGTAGAATGGCATTGCTGAAAGGAGAAATAGGTCAATTGTTGACTATGCAAGGACACTAATGTTACAAAAGAATGTTGCTCAGACATACTAGAGAGAGGCTGTCAACACAATTGTTTATGTTCTGAACTGAGTACAATTGAAGAAGGATAGTAATAAGACACCCTATGAGTTATGGTTTGGCCACACACCCATTGTAAGTTACTTTAGAATCTTTGGAAGTAAATGTTTTATTCTGAAAGATGAAAGAAATGGGAAGTTTGACTCAAAAGGTGATGAAGGGATATTTCTGGGATATTCCACTAAAAGTAAAGCATACAAGTGTCTTAACAAAGTAACTAATAAAATGATTGAAAGTAATAATGTTTAAGTTGATGAGTTTGATGATAAGAATGTAGAGGAAAGCACAAAGGAACCAGAAGACTATGATAGATTCACCTACATTGAACAACCTGAGTACCTACCAAAGTTGCAGACAGTGACAACTGGTCAATAAGAAAACAATACCGATGGACAGGAAGGAGATACTGATGAGTAGGAAGCACCTACTGAACAAGCAAATGAACCTGCATAGGATGAACAAGAAAGAAGAAATCAGATAATGGCAAGATTTGTCAGAAGACATCATCCTGAGACACAAATCATTGGAGACAGACAAGCTAGCATGCAAACAAGAAGTCAAGAAATACAAGGTACATGTCTAGTTTGTGAATATGAACCGAAGAATGTAAAAGTTGCATTAGAAAATGATGAATGGGTCAATGCAATGAAAGAGGAAATAGAATAGATAGAGAAGAACAAAACCTAGAGTTTAGCACCTGGATTCAAGGACAAGAATGTTATCAGTACTAAGTGGATATTCAGAAACAAGTTGAATAAAAATGGAGAGGTAAGAAGGAATCAAGCTAGATTAGAATGCAAGGGATATGCACAGGAGGAAGGAATTGATTATGGTGAGACCTTTGCACCTATTGCTAGATTAGAAGGAGTCAGAATGTTACTTGCATATGCTGCACACAAAAATTTTAAAGTTTACCAAATGGATGTTAAATTTGCTTTCCTGAATGGAATACTTGAAGAAGAAGTCTACATAGAACAACCAAAAGGGTTTGTTTATCCAGAAAAAAAAGATATGGTATGTAGATTACATAAAGCTTTATATTGTTTAAAGCAAGCACCGAGAGCCTGGTATGAGAGGTTACATAACTATTTGTTGAGTATTAGATTTGTTAGAACCAGTGAGAACAATAATCTGTACATGAAAGGAAATTCTGATGATACTATCTTGATTGCTGAGATATTTGTAGATGACATAATATTTGGAGGACAAGATCACATCTGTAAGTCATTTACTGATGAAATGAGAAGTGAATTTGAAATGTCTATGTTTGGAGAGATTAAGTTCTTTGTAGGCTTACAAGTTATTCAGAAGAATGATGGTATATTAATCACACAATCTAAATATATAAAGGAAGTATTGAAAACATTTGGCATGGAAGATGCTAAACCTATTGGAACATTGATGGCTACTGGATGTAAACTGACTAAAGAAGATGGAACTACTAAGGTAAACTAGACACTATACCGATCCATGATTGGTAAGTTAATATATGTAGTTCATAGTAGACCTGATATAGCACATGCAATTGGAATAGTTGCTAGATTTTTAGCAAACCCTAGAGAGTCACACATGGTTTCTACAAAGAGAATCTTAAGATACCTAAAGAAAACTAAAGATTATGGACAATGGTATCCTAAGAAAGGAAAGTTTGAACTTAAGGTATACACCGATGCTAATTGGGCTGAAAATGTGGATGATAGAAAGAGTACCACTGGAGGAGCATTCTTCTTTGGTGAAAGACTTGTTACATGGACAATTAAGAAATAGTCTTACATTTCCCAGTCTACAGCTAAAGTAGAGTATGTTGTTGCTGCTACTAACTATTTAAATATTGCTTATATTAAGCAAGTGTTGGAAGGTATGAATGAGGTAATCACTAAGCCAGTGATTATATATTGTGACAACACTAGTGTAATTAATATTTCAAAGAATCTAGTGATGCTCTCTAAAAGAAAGAACATATCTATTAAGTATCACTACTTAAGGGAACAAGTACAGGAGAAGCAAGTGAAGCTAGAATTTTTTACATAAAAAAAGCAACTTCCAGACATATTTACAAAACTTCTACCGAAGGATACATATGAATACTTGAGGGCTAGACTTGGGGTTTGTTCCCTATCTACCGGTCACTAATGTGATATGGATGTTGCATCAGCCTAAAATTATAAGAAGATCATTCATGTTGATGCGACA
Source organism: Chamaecyparis obtusa (assembly GCA_027943335.1). Classification (NCBI taxonomy): domain Eukaryota; kingdom Viridiplantae; phylum Streptophyta; class Pinopsida; order Cupressales; family Cupressaceae; genus Chamaecyparis; species Chamaecyparis obtusa. The sequence goes on from BSBK01001448.1 coordinate 1,315,949, forward strand.
GAGTTCACACTTTGGATTTTTGTCTAAGGTTGTGAAAGGTTAAAGAACTGGAACAGATTTTCACTTCAGTATACCGAGATACAAAGAATCCATCGGACAAAAAAGAGTTAAATGGCTACTACAGAGCTGTATGTTTATGTGTTTCTTTGGAATTATTGTCAAAGGGAGGGACATCTCAATATGAAGCCAAAGACAAAGGGATAGAGATATAGAAAAGGGAGAGCATTGAAGACCAATTACTGAGAATAGAACAAAACCTGTGAGCTGAAAATATCATATCTGTAGAAGTTAGTCTGCACTTGCAAATGCTTTTATGTAACATAGTGATTAAACATATTAAGCTAGGGAGAGCTTGTACCAAGTTACAACATTTGTTGATAGAGTTGTAGAATACATGTTTGGTATGTGTATGACATATTTCATATTGCTTGTGTTTCCATCAATGCCAAAGGGAGAGATTGATGAACTACAACTGATTTGAATAAATTGTATGACTTGAAGATCTATGATTTGAGATCACTAAGTTGCTGATTAGATATGTAAGATGATTAAATCAGTAATATATTGTCATTGATGTCAACTAGTTTTGACAATACTTATCTTGTAAGTTACTATACCGAAACATCTGTAGAAAGAAGAAGAAAAGAGATGTAGAACATATATATCTACATGAGGAAGATGGATATGACAAATGAGGATAAGGAATACATTGGGTAAATTATTGATGAGTCTATGACCTTATGTTATCGCCTTGATTATGTTGCATTCATCTATGATGAAGGATAGAAAAAATTGTTACAAAGCAGTGTTGTCAGTTAAAGAAGCATTTTAGTATACACCGACACAATGTAGTGTATACCGAGAATAGTATAAACTAAGCTTGTGTTCACCGATGCATTTCTTTGTTAACCAAGCAGGAGAAAATAACTAAATGACTAGTTTACCCGACATAAGTTGATGAGTTGAAAGTACCTCATGATTGGAGTTGAAGATAAAGTTTGTTATGAAGATCTATGGCTAACAAAATTCAAGGAAGATCTAAAGGATGGAAACAAAATGTGTTACTGACACATCAGCCGAGGAAGGTTTAAGTAGCAAAATGGATGAAGGAGAATAAGCAGAAAAATTTGATGGATGGAATTAAAATGGTTTACTTGTCTATTTAAGAGACTAGGGTTTCATTATGAAACTTATGCCGAAAGGAGACTGTAGAGATATTGCGTGAACAAGCTTCATGCATGCCTAATCAGACTAGTTAAGAAGAACCGAACTACAGAGAATACCGAGCGTTAGAAAGCTATTACCGAGAGATAGTAAGTTAATAAATATTGATTGAAATAGAATTTATATATTGATCAGAGGATTTAAATGAGCTTAAAAGAGATCTAATAATTTGCAATTGTGATGCAGGAGGATCCTAGGATTCTTGGCAATCTCGTATAAACCAAAAATATGTTTGTCTTTAAAGGTAGATTGTTAGTTTTTTATCTTGGTTTGGTGGAGTTCTTGCTTGGTTTGGGAGACTGGTTGCTTAGTTTATGTGGTTACTGGGGTGCTTGGTCTTTGAAGAACACTTAGTGACTGAAGGCATTGGTTCATTAATGCTCGATGATAACTGCTTTTCTCGGTCATGCTTGGCATTGTCGATCAACTGGTGCTCGATTATCTCCTCTATTGCTCAGTGTTCTTTCTTACTGATTGGATTGTTTTTTTAGATCGACTTGGCCAACTGGTGCATTTAATTTAGGTCATGCTCCTCATGTTATGGATTGACCATTAGACATGTGGGGACCTAGATCTGGCTTGTTGCATTCTTCTCTGCAGATTGGTGACTGTTGGGGCCATCGTTGAGAGTTTATTTATTTTGTAAGGCTATGTGAGAGCTGACTGATGTTTTAGCATTTAATATTTGTTTGTAAAGATCTATTATTTTATCAGCCAACTTGTGGCTGGGATTCAGTATTTATAGGATGCTTGGGTAGTTGTTTAGGGCAGTAGATTGTGGGAAGGAAGGTTAGTAGCCTGCAAGCTTAGGAACATGAAGATTTCTTGGAAGTCGGAGTACAAGTTTAGATCTTTTCCTAGGTGCCTACCAGTGTTCTATGTGTTACAGATTTGGGCTAGTTGAATGCAGATGTTGTGGAAATATTTGGATCTTATGAGATCTTGTAGACTGTTACTTGCTTTGTATCTGTCTGTAACCGAGAAGGCCTTACAGCCTGTCACATTGCATGTAATCAGTGACTTGATGAATAAAGACTTATATTTCATATCAGATCTATGTTTCTTATTATGTATTTCTGTTGCATATTGGTTTGGCTGCAAGGTTGGTCTGTCCTTAATTGGATTCACCAACCTTGATTGCATTAAGTGGTATCAGAGTGAGGTTTGTTCCTGTTGGAGCAAGTTAATCTGGTGGAGTGAAGTGTGTTCCTATTTGAGTGAGGTTAGTTCCTACTGGAGCCAAGTGGATCTTTTGAATCTAGATCTTGATTTGAAGATGCCTCTAAGGAGAAATTGTGAGATGTCAGAGGAAGAGGTTGCTAGAGAGTTTAGTCTAGATGATTTTAGGGCTTTACATAAACAAGTGCAAGACCTACAAGAGGAGTTGAGAAAGAAGAAGCCTACCTTGAAAGAGGATAGTGATGATGAATTTGAGGAAGATCATTTTGAAGAAGCTAGAGATTCTGAGGAGAATCAAATTCTGAAAGCTATGTCTAAGATTGGGAAAAGACCTAAGATTGAAGTTTCTACATTCGCTGGAAGCCTTAGGCCAGAAGAATTAATTGGTTGGATCAATAAGATTGATGAATAATTTTAGTATGAAGAAATAGAAGATCCTGTTAAAGTTAGATTGGTGAGGACTAAGTTGAAGGGCCATGCAAATATTTGGTGGACAGAAGTTCAGTTAGAAAGAGGTAGAAGAGGAAAAGAAAAGATCACTAAGTGGAACTAAATGGTTGACAAGTTGAAGAAGTAATTCATTTTGGTGGATTATGAATTGGACATGTTTAAGAAGATGCAAGATTTGAAGCAGACTAACAAATCAGTACAGGAGTATATCGAGGAGTTTTATAGAATTCTGATTAGAACTGATCATTCTGAAGCTGATAAAGAGAAGGTTGCTAGGTGTGTCTATGGTTTGAGACCTAGTATTCAAGAAGAGTTACTATTCAGATGAAAACTATAGGAGATGCTTATCAGATGGCATTGAAGATTGAAGAGAAGTTGAATAAGAAGTTTGAAGGTAGACAGGATAGTAGGAACCAAGGTAGTAAGACTAGTGAGACAGTTGTTAAAAGTAATGTGATAGAGAATTCTAAGCTTGACGTTAGATCTAGCAATGGTCAAGTTACTAAGAATAATAGACAGAGAGGAAAGTGGAAGAATGAGTTTACTGGCACTTGTTATAACTGTGGTGAAGCTGGTCATAGAAGTTGGCAGTGTCCTAAGAAAAGAGTTGCATTAGTTGCTAAAGAAGACATTGAGAATGTTCTAGAGAAAGGTGAATATCTTGTCACTAGAAGATTGGCTATATGTGTCTCTAAACCAGTGCAAAGAAGAATTTTTTTCAGGACCAAATGCAAGTGCAAAGATAAGGTATGTAATATTCTAGTTGATGGTGATAGTTCTGAGAACTTTGTTTCAAAAGAAATGGTTAGTAAATTGAATTTGGAAAGGAGGAATGATGCAGGAGCATCCTGGGTGTAAGAGCAATCTTGCATCACCCAAAAATATTTCTATTTTTGTATTCAATAAGGGCTATTTTGTGCAGAGCTGCTATTTATGGAAAGTTACTATTTTTGGTAATTTTTGTATGTGCTTAGAATGATCTTATTTCTTTCTTGGAGGTTCATTTTGGTCATATAAGTCTTCCAGTAAAGTTTCATTGCCAGATCAAGTGTATATTGGAAGATATTGAAGATTTTCGGTATTGGTAGCAAGGTACAGAAACTTTAAACTCAGTTTTGAAGGCTTTAGAGGCCCCAGATGAGGTCAAAAATTCAGGTGACAGACGCTTGCGCCGATCAAGCTTGTAGAGCGCTTCGTGGCATTTTTGAAATGGGGTTATAATAGTTGATCGGGTCAACTGGTGATGACTTATGGTCTTCGAAAGTTGGGCCACCTGAAATGGCGAAAAATAATTTTCTTCAAAATTTTTGTTCAGGTTTCAAAGGTTATCTTGAGCCGACTATGATGTAATAAAATGTAAAATAAAATAATTCTAAGTTTGGTCGGCCTTATTGGCTAAAATTCTGGAACCTTCCCAGGCGGTGGATAATTGCCTATATAAGGAAGGCTGTATTATTGTCTTAGGCAGTTCAGAATAGTTCTGGGTAATAGTTCGAGGCTTTGTCCTACAGAATATTGTAAGGGAATGCCCATGTGGCTTTGCATATTGTAATTCTGAAAGTTTGTAATTCCACATTTGTGGAGATAATAAGAAGCCAATTTTCTGTTCTTGCATATTGTTGTTGTTTCTCTATATCTGTTATGTGTTTGTGGTATTAAGGGGAGCACCCTTCATCAAAAACACCATTTGAACCAAGTTGCCCAAGAAACCCTGATGCACAAAGAGACCCAAGATAAGCTCAAAACAATAGATGCCCCCTAGACTAAGACAAGAGTCAATTCTAGGCTAGGAGAGGCAAAGCGAGAAGTGAAGAGAAGGAGTGCCATGCAAGATTGATAGACATAGATGCAGAGGGTCTCAAGCAGCACCTGTTTCTAGGTTTTCACCACTTTTTTGGATTTATTGCAATTTTTTAAGGACTTTTTATAAAAAAAAATTTTGTATTTTTGCTACCAAGGCGCCTATTTCCAGGTTTTCACCAAGGCACTTTTTCAATTTTTTTTATTTTTTTATTTTTTGAAATTTTTATGCTTTTTAGAATTTTTTTCAGCATCATATATGAATTTTTTGGCATTTTTTCAAGATCATAAAGTATGTACAAGAATACCCCAGATAGAAATGGGCATCAAGAATATGCTTCCTCTAATTGAGAGAACTGATAGGCCCTAGGCCCAAATGTTGCAGCTATGATGATAGGAGGTTTCAACCAGTTCGACCAATAATAACCAGCCCTAAGCAATGTTTGAGCTAGCGGAAGATCGTTAGAATGTGACCCACATATGCCATAGTGGGTTTCAGCTAGCACTTTTTATGACTCCTCTATTTCTAGACACCTAAGGAGAGTTCCATCTAGACCCTTCCTATACAAGTCACCAGAGACAAAGGCAAAGTGTAAGGGATGGCAGAAAGAATTGCGTGGTGGATTGTTAGGAAGAATATGAGGTGGAAGACATGAAAAGATGGTAGGATTGTAGGATTTGTAAGCAGGATAGTGTAATTCATCCACGAGGAACTTCAAGTGAGATTTATGCCTTTTCATTCATAAGGTGGATGTCAAAGTAACCAAGGCATTAGCAACTTTGTTCTCAGCTTTAGGAATGGGCTGAAGTATAACAGATATGAGATCATGCTTGAAGTAGTGTACCATTTTTTTGTAGAGAATCAGCTTGTCATCTTTTATTTGAGAATCATTATTTTTTAGTAGATTTTTATTTTTACTTTTCTTAGGTGTGGATACCACCACAATGTGGTTTTCACCATCTGACCATTGCTCTTTTCTTTTGATTTGATGCTTGTGATACTTGATTGCTGATTCAGTCCTTTTTGTTGCTAGTTTGCCACTGGAAGAAGTAACAGGTGTTAATGCGAGATGAAATGAAGTGACTGGTTCAATAGCATTTATGCAAGGAGTGTCATCTCTAGTGAAAAGAGAAGTTGAGCCTATAGGGTAAGCTCCAAAAGTAGCTAGATCTAGATTCATCAGAGAAGGACCAACATAGTCAACTAAGGCAATACGGGGAACAAACTCATCAGGCCCTGCATGAGACTCATCAACTAGGTCAAGTGGGTTATGAGAGGTATGAACTACATCAACATCCATATCTATCATGGAAGAATCTTTTGGAAGAGGCTTAAGATGTCGAGCAGTAGAGATCCTCATGTCATTATGTGTGAGATCACCTCTTTGTAGTAGTCGCACAATGTTGCGATGTTGTCTATCATAGTTAAATGATTCTTTAGGCACATAGGTTCTAGACATAGAGGCCTCAGCCATATCATCAGTAGATATACATTCTTCTCCCCAAAGAAGTGAAGTAGAAGGAAGATCATCTCCCATTTGAGCCATAGTGTGTAGTGGTGACTCATCTGTATCTGTGTCTGAATTACTAAGCATGGGAGTATTTCTGGAATAATCAAGGAGAGCATTTTCCATACTACCCTCATCTTCTCTATAGATCCACTCTTGGACAGCTTGTTCTTCTCTTTCTTCTTCTAAAGGAATGGATGAAGAAACAAAAGTATCAAAGACTATCATAGCAGAAGCAGAAGGCTTCATCTTATCAGACGGTTTCCCATATGACCTAGGAGAAATAGGTATAGAAGAAAAAGAATCCAGTGTATATTCACCCATACCAAGGCTTATCATCTTAAATGTTTTCTCAATAGCAACTAGAGGTGTACTAGGATCAACAAAAGGTTCATTGTGAGGAACAAAATTTTCAGCAGCCGCAAGAACATTAATAGCAAAAGTATGATCTCTAGGAATCACAACTTCAGTGCCATTGTACAAAAATTTGACGCACTGATGATAAGTGGAAGGAACAGCCTACATGTCATGGATCCAAGGATGACCCAAAATAATTTTATATGCGAGTGGGATGTCCAATACTTGGAAGTTAATATCTTTCATGACAGGGCCCACTCGGATAGGCAGTGTGACAAGACCTTTGGAAGATCTTTCCACTTCATCGTAAGCTTTTATAGTAATATTCTTCTTAGAATCCACAAATTTTTTTGACAAACCCAACTATTGTATGACATTGAAAGAAACAATATTTAACCCTACACCATTGTCTATTAGGACTCGGCAGACATGGGTGTGGTAGACTAGAACTTCGATGTGTAAAGCTAGATTATGAGGGTGAGCAATAGATATGTCATTTCTGGAAAAAAGAAGAGAGATAGTAGAGATGAAATATGTTTGACGATAGCCTAAAATCAATCTGGATCAATGTCATTGGGAACATGTGTTGTATGTAGAGCCTCATCAAGAATCTCTCTATGTGAAGGGGATAACCGAAGCAACTCAAGCATAGATATCTGGGTTGGTGTCTTTTGCAAATGTTGGACAAGATCATAGCTAGGGGTGGCTGAAGGAGCCACTTGTTTGGAAGGCAAAGCTTGCTTGGGATCTTGTACAGTTTTAAGGACAATCTTGGCTTACCCCCTAGTAACAGCATTCAGTGTCTCACTTCAGGAAGATGAACTACCATGTGTTTGCAAGACCAACTTTGGCTTACCATGACTGACTTTATTATCATCTTGAGACCTCAGCATTAGAAAACTCTCAATGGGCTCTATCATGTTGATCATAGGCATATCAGAAGTATATGTATAGTTGATCTTAGCATCATGATTCTTCTTATATGCTTGAGAGGTTTCCCCCTTGTCATGCTTAGGTAGAGGATCTTTGAAAGCTGTGTGATCAGAATTTTTAGTTAAGCCATCAATGGAGATTGTGTTGTTATCAATGAGGTCTTGAATATCATCCTTAAGCTTAAAACAATTATCTATCAGATGTCCCTTATTTATGTGATAATGGCAGTAATGATCCTCTCTCCACCAATCAGGCCTATTTAGCGGATCCCAGTTACCAAGTTTATTAGGAAGTGTAAGATATCCATTGTCAACCAAAGTCTTAAGGATCACATCATAAGGTTCTACCAACTTGGTATAGACTTGCTTTCGAAATGACTTCTTAGGCTTATCTGCATATTGAGGCTTAGGAGCACTATGAGCATTGGCAGCTTCTTGTTGTTTTTCTGCATAGATAGCATTGGAGAGATTGAAAGCAGGCTCTTTAGCTTTAGGAGCATCAACAACCCCATCATTAACAACATACTTGTTTCTATTCCAAGGCTTATTTTTGTCCTTGCCATTGTTTCTAGTATCTTTATTAATAACAATATCCCCCTTTTTAATGGCCACATCCTCAATCCTATATGCACTTTCAACCATGTCATTGAAAGAGGAGAACAATTGTTTCCTAAGATCATAATATAGCTTAGGCACTAGAGTGTTGATGAAAATGTCAATCTTTTCTCTATCGGGTAGCTGACGAGGATATCATGAATACAATGACCTCCAACATTGCAAGTAAGTAGCAAATAACTCTCCTTGGTTTTGTCTCAAGGCACTAAGATATATCATGGTGATAAGCTATTGGATATTGTATGAATAGTGTTCTGTGAAGTGCATAGCCAACTCATCAAAAGTCTTCAAAGGAGGTGTCAACTTTGCAAACCATTCTAAAGCTTGTCCTCTTAAGCTTCGAGGGAATAATTGTAGCAAAAATGTGTCTTCATGAAGGAATTCCATGCTATGAGCATAAAAGTGATGCACATGGTCATGAGGATCACCATTTCCATCATACTTGTCATATTTGGGAACTTCAATATCCCTAGGAAATGGGACCATGTATAGACTTTTATCAAAAGGAAGAGCACAAATTGATTCTACAAAAGAGACCTCTAGAGGCTTTCTTTCTATTGCCATTTGGGTAAGGCATTGATTTGTCCAATGTAGTTCTTCCTAAAGGACTTCCAATTCAGTTGGTACTCTTTGTTGGACAATTTGTCTGACATCATAGCTGGGAGGAAGCTTGTATCCTCTAGAAGTCATATATTGAAAATATTGGTCACCATTATGCTCTAAAAGCTTATGCATCATTCGTTGGGAGACCACATCTTGTTCAAATCTCATAAGATCCTCACTAGAAATCTCATCATTAGCCTCTGCCTCATGTTGAGAGGGAGGAGGTCTAGGAGGTGAAGAAGGCATAACAAAAGTGGGTCTTGAAGGAGATCTTGGTGGTGTGTTGTTGCCATTGTTGCCTTTAAAAAGAGGTCTATGCTCATAGTTACTAGTCTCAGGTTGCTCATAAGACATTCCTCTATGAGCCATGCAGCTAGCAGTATCCATCCTTTGTTGATTGTGCTCTTTTTCTAAGTGTGCTTGGTTATCCTTATGCTCAAAGTGTTCTTGCAAGCATTGAAATTTTTCTTGTTTAGTCAAAGCGAGTGAGACACTGTCTGTGTTTTTGGGGGTCTTGAATGTAGAAAAGAAGAAACCTCCTTTGTACCATGGGGTAGCCTTAGAATCTTCAAATTGGTTAGAACTAGAACTATTGTTGCTAATGGGTGCTCATGAGCATCTAGTTGGAGAAGGTAACTATGTATAATTGAACAGAGGATGACTCTCCTGCTCAAATTGAGACCGAGTTGTAACCGGCATGAAAAGAGATGTTGGTCAACTAATAGAATGAGACAAAGTTTCTCAAATTTGAGATAAGAAAAGCTAATAAAGATCACTTGTCAAAGTAGAATAATAGAGAGATGGCTCTTCAAAAGTGCTCAAGCAATTACATCAATCAATTGACTAAAGCCAAGCAACAAGCAAGAAGCTCAATAAGCAAGTAGCTAGAGAGGTAACCACAATGCGACAAGTGATCAAGAGTAGCATTCGTTAAGCTCAAATTTAATAGTTTTAGCTCATTTATTTCAGTCTAGAATAAGTCTAAGCATGTAGATAACAAACCAGCTTCAGGTAAGAATAGAAAAAGACACTCTACGACAAGTTAAAATGCAAGTTTAGCAGCTCCAGATTGCAACAACAACAAGACAGCAAAAAGGTTCTAGGTGACACTTTCTAGGTAGACAAGGTGATAGTTTATAGCAAGGCAACACTTCACCCTAAGCCAAGTGAAAATTTCCAGTAAGGCCGGGTGACACTTTCCAAGCAAGTGGGGGGACAATTGTGCAGGGACAAACTGTCGCATGATATTTCTCAGTACAAGGTGTGACACTGTTCTAGGGTCATACGACTCTTTGACCAGTGAACATAAAAATCTTAGTTTTGAAGCACTTTGATCAAGTTCAAAGGTTGGATAGTGCAATTTCTTAGTAACAGTAGATAAAAGATAGGTTTGTAAATAGAATAGGATCAAACATGTCATAGAACACTTGAAACAAGGGCAAAAGCAACCTCACCAAAACAAGCACTTGTGATATCAAAATAGAAAACCTTATGAATGTTACCATTTTATTTGAATGTTGAGAACATTTACACTGGTATAGCACAATCGAAGACAATTCAAGCAATTACTACCTAGAAGGACAAGGCTCATTACTTAGCAACTTGGCCCACAACTTGATGCTCCCTTGCCTCACACCAAGTGGTTGCCCACAAGAGATATTGGTGTTGTCATGGAAGTGTCAAAAATACAACCAAAGGAACACATATGGTGAGTGTCTTGGGGTGATCCGGGTAAGTCCACTTGGATCAATCCTTGCACCAAGAAGCTAAGCGGCAAAAATAAGGTGGCTTCTAACTAATGGTTTGTAGTAAGGGATTCCATTCATAACACCCCTCTTGCTCCTCATAAAGGACTAGGACCTCATGGCCTCAAGAGTACCTTAAGCATTCTTGCTCAATGCTTTCCCCATGGTCACAATCCCATGAACCACTCACATCAAGTGAAGACAAGCGTTATGTCTACCAAGGTTTTGTGTCCTTGATAGCCTTGAGATTATAGTGGGTTGGAATAGCTCGGTATTAGCTTGTCCCCACTTGGGTCGTTCCTCTTGATTGCTCAAGAGCAGGCCCGCTAAAGGATTCTAAATCTAAACAAAGTGTAGATCAATTTTTGAGGTTCAAAGTTTTTGGTTCACCACAAGGGTGAAGATCATACTCCCCTATCTCAAAAATTTCTCCCAAACACACCAAGCAAAGAGTTCAATTACTCTCTTGCTTCCAAAATCCCAAGATGGGTCAAGATTTTCTAGTTCACCACAAGGGTGAAGAGCATAATTCTCCTACCACCTCAAAATTTCTTCCACAAGATATTATGTTCCTATAAAAATGAAACAACTAGTAATTGCCACACTTGAAAGGAAATAAACACAAGCAATTTTTTTTTTTTTTTTTTTTATGCTTTTGGGCAGCCCTACAAAAACTATTAGTAGCCCTTTTAGCATGCATTCTTTTGAGAAAATATTTCAAGCAATGAGGGCACACCTACAAGCACAACTTGCTAGCCCACAATGGTTAGCACATAAAAAATCCAATAATAAACTACAAATAAACTAAAGCTAAATGATGACGAAAAATTTATAAAATGAAAGACAAAACAAGAAGATATGCCCCATGGTGGGCACCAAAAATGTGTACTCTAAATAGTGCACTTCTCTAAGTCATTATATCCAAGGGAATCCATGAGAGGGAAACCTTCAGAAAGTGACCTAGAGCTCCCTAAGCATAGAGTGCAAGGGTATTTTAAGTTTGCTCTCTGCTAGAGCTATTAAGCCTATAACCTTGCTAGTAAACCATGCAATGGGAGATTCAATGAAGACAAAGGCAAGAATGCCAATATCCACAAGAAATCTAAATGAGAATGCAATGCAATAATATGCTAGAATGAAGATGCAAGCTAAGCTATAAAAATGAAAGATAGAAGTATTACAAATCCTTGCTAATTAAACTATGTGAGCTAATCTATAGCATAAAGGAAACTAGATTAAGAATGCAATGATAATGAAACTAAACTATGATGCAAGAATGAAATGATGATGCAATGTTTCAATATGAGAGATCTAAGAATACCATAGCTCTAAAATGCCAAGATTGAGAAGCTCCAAGATTCCAAGATGTTAAGATGCCAAGACTCCAAGAGAATGATAATGCAAGAGATGAATTATGCAAAAGATGAATCATGCAAAAGATGGATCTTGCAAAAGATGGATTTTGCAAAAGATGAATCTTGCAAAAAATGGATGATTAAGAATGAGGAGAGAGTCTCCTTTTAAAGGATTTTAGAAATGAACGGATGGTCAAGATTAAGAGGCAAAAAAGAATTATCAAAGGTGGAAATTAAATCTTGGTTGATCCATGTGCTCAAGATTCTCAAGAGGCAAAATCAATGGACATGATTAAGAAGCAAAAAAGATATGTGGAAGAGATTAAGAGGCAAAAAAATATGTGAAAGAGATTAAAAGGCAAAAAGAGATTCCACTCACCTTGAAAAGTGTGCATTCATGTGAAGACAAAAAGTCTTTTTCTTTTTCTTTTATTATTTATTTAATATTTTTAGAAAAGTGGTTTCCATTAAAAGATTTTTTATTTAATTAAAAGAGATTTGTTCTTTTAATTAAATGTGGCTTAGGATAAAATGATTTTATTATTTAATTAAAAGATTTTTTATTTATTTAATTAAAAGAGATTCTTAATTAATTAAAATGGAGCATGCTCTCTTAATTAAATAAGATTTTTATTTTTTTTATTTTTTTCTCTTTTTAATTAAATAAAGCTCAAACCTTAGGAAATATTGAATTGATTATGATTTGATCAAAGAAATTGATATAATTAAAAATGTTGATATTGATTCAGGGACTTGATAAATTGATAAATGGGGGCCCAAAGTCTAGCGACCATTTTAAGGTGCATACAACCACTACCGACCATCTCAATGCCTCGGTAAGGATCAACCCTTCCAGACTCCTTAATCAACTTAGTATCATCTACATCTCTTGATGAAGGGTGCTCCCCTTAATACCACAAACACATAACAGACATAGAGAAACAACAACAATAATATGCAAGAACAGAAAATTGGCTTCTTATTATCTCCACAAATGCGGAATTACAAATTTTCAGAATTACAACATGCAAAGCCACATGGGCATTCCCTTACAATATTCTGTAGGACAAAGCCTCGAACTATTACCCAGATCTACTACCCAGAACTATTCTGAACTGCCTAAGACAATAATACAGCCTTCCTTATATAGGCAATTTTCCACCGCCTGGGAAGGTTCTAGAAATTTAGCCCATAGGGCCGACCAAACTTAGAATTATTTTATTTTTCAATTTATTACATCAAAGTCGGCTCAAAATAAATTTTGAAACCCGAACAGAAATTTTGAAGAAAAATCATTTTCTGCCATTTCAGGTGACCCAACTTCCAAAGACCATAAGTCATCACCAGTTGACCCGATTGACTATTGTAACCCCATTTCGGAAAGGGCGCGAGGAGCTCTACAACGCCATTTAGCCCAAAATCCGACCTCATCCGGGGCCTCTAAAGCCTTCAAAACTGAGTTCAAAGTTTCTGCACCCTGTTTCCAAAACTGAAAATTTTCAATATCTTCAAAACCAGACTTGATCTAGCCATGAAACTTTACTGGCAGGCTGATATGACAGAGATGAACCTCCACATGTGAAATCAGAACATTTTGAGATTGTATGACCAACTTACTAAAAATAGAAAGTTTCTAGAAATAGCAGCTCTGCACAAGATAGCCCTTATTGAAAAGCAAAAACAAATATTTTTGGGTGATGCAAGATTGCTCTTACACCCAGGATGCTCCTGCATCAGACACCCAGGGTAATTTGAGAAGTGACCCTGTCACGACTCAGGTGTGCAGAGGAAAACCAAGACGGTTAACCTCCACCCTTGTTAGCCATGATGAATCTTCAATAGGTCATCCTTTCCACTTGACCAGATATTCTTCATATGTCATGTTCCTTGTGCTTCTGCCAACATGACTGTCCAGTATATCTTCGATCTCCTTAGTGTCTGAACTAGTTGCTGGAATACTCCACTATGCTGCTGTGATCTCATCTTCAACACCTCCTTCATGATACTCTGTCAAATCTAAAATGTTAAATACTGGTGAAATATTTATCTCAGTAGGCAATTCTACCTCATATGCGTTTCCTGAATCAGGTTTCTTCAGTATCTTACATGGTCCAAACTTCTTCATTTTCAGCTTGTTATATGTACCAACTGGAAACCGCTCCTTCCGCAAATGAACCATGACTTCATCACCAACTTGAAATTCCTTATACCTCCTTTTCTCATCTGCCTTAGCCTTATACTGTGTGTTCATCTTGGTAATATGCTTCCTCACCTCCCCATGGATGTTCTTCAAGTGTTCTGCAAAATCCTTAGCTTCAGCACTACTTATTTCTCCTTTATCTATCTTCCTCAATTCAGATGCATTTCTTGGACTACTTCCATATACAATCTGGAATGGTGATTTACCAGTGCTTCTGTTGACAGAATTATTGTATGCAAATTCCGCCTGTGGTAAAATCAAATCCCATCCTGTTGGCTTATCTCCAACCAAACATCTCAGCAAATTTCCCAAACTCCTATTCACCACCTCTATCTGTCCATCAGTCTGTGGATGATGTGATGAACTGAACTTCAAATCTGTCTTCAACTTCTTCCACAATGTACGCCAGAAATATCCAACAAACTTAGTGTCCCGATCTGAAACTATGGTCTTTGGCAAACCATGAAGTCTCACTACTTCTTTGAAAAACAATTCTGCTACATGAATAGCATCATTAGTCTTCTTACAGGGAATGAAATGTGCCATCTTCAAAAATCTGTCAACTACCATAAAAATTGAATCATGTCCCCGTTGAGTCCTCGGTAAACCAAGAACAAAGTCCATGCTGATATCCTCCCAAGGCTTCTCTGGTACAGGTAATGGCTGATACAATCCTGTATTCTGCTTCACTCCTTTCGCCATCTGACATACTCTACAACTCTGTACAAACTTCTTCACATCTTGCTGCAACTGTGGCCAATAATAATTCTCACTAACCAAACCAAGGGTTTTATCACGACCAAAATGTCCAGCCAATCCTCCGCTATGCTTCTCCTTGATGAGATTCTCCCTCATAGAACTTCGTGGAATGCACAACTAACTCCCTCTAAATAGCATATCATCCTGGATGATGAAATCCAACCATTTCATCCTGTCTAGAGTAACAGGTTCTCTACAAGCTTTCCAAGCTTCACCAAAATCAGGATCCTCTGGATACAAATTCTTGAGTTCCTTGAACCCAACCACTTCAATCTGCATTTCTGTCAGCAATAGTTGCCTTCTGCTAAGAGCATCTGCAACCCTATTAGACTTTCCACTCCTGTGTTTCAAAACAAATGTATAACTCTGCAAAAACTCAACCCATTTCAAATGCCTCTGATTCAACTTTCCTTGACTATTCAAATATTGCAAAGCTTGATGATCAATATACAAAACAAACTCCTTAGGAAGCAGATAATGTCTCCACTTCTTTAATGCCTGAACTATAGCATAAAATTCCTGATCATAAACAGAATATTTCCTCTTGGCATCATTTAACTTCTCACTGAAATAAGCAACAGGTTTACCTTCTTGGCTCATAACAGCTCCTATTGCAGTACCACTAGCATCACAATCTACTTGAAACACCTTATTAAAATCGGGAAGTGCTAAAACAGGTTGTTTTGTAACTTTTTGTTTCAACAATTGAAAACTTTTTTCTGCCCCATTAGTCCACTTAAACTCTTTTCTATCCCCTCTCATTGTTTCAGTCAAGGGTCCATAAATACTGCTAAAATTTCTGATAAACTTTCTGTAAAAGCTAGCTAGACCATGAAAAGATCTTACCTCAGTAGCACTCCTTGGAGTAGGCCATTCAAGGATAGCCTGTACCTTCTCTGGGTCCATTTTTAGACATTCTGCTGAAACTACAAATCCCAAATACACTAACTCTTTCTTCACAAAACTGCACTTCTTCAAATTAATCAACAATTTCTCTTCTCTCAACTTCTCAAATACCATACGAATATGCATCATATGCTCATCCAATGTCTTACTAAAGATCAAAATATCATCTAGGTAAACAATGACAAACTTACCCAGAAATTCTTTCAGAACCTCATTCATGAGCCGCATGACAATGCTCGATGCATTGGTTAGCCCAAAAGGCATGACTAACCACTCATACAGTCCTTCCCTTGTCTTGAAGGCAGTCTTCCATTCATCTCCTTCTCTGATCCGAATCTGATGATATCCACTTTTCAGATCTATCTTTGAGAAATACACAGCTCCACTCAAACAGTTCATAATATCATCCATTCGTGGCAATGGAAACCTGTACTTGATTGTGATCTTGTTTATTGCCCTAAAATCTGTACACATCCTCCATTCTCCATTCTTCTTTGGTGCTAATACTGCTGGTATAGCACAGGGACTCAAACTCTCATGGATCAATCCTTTCTGTAACAGTTCATGTACTTGTCTGTTCAACTCCTCACTTTCTGCAGGCATCATTCTGTGTGCTGCCTTATTTGGCAAACTCGCTCCTGGGATCAAGTTCATCTGATGACTAATCTTCCTGACTGGTGGTAATCCATCAGGCACGTTATCGGATACAATATCCTGAAACTCATTCAACAAATCTGCAACTTCTACAGGAACATCTTCTACTTCCTCTTTACCAAATTTTAGAATTAAAGCAAAACATACATGCTCATGCCTCATACCATCTAGGAAATTTCTTCCATCAACAAAAGTTATCCTTGCATTACCACATACCTTTTCTTCAGTCTCCTTCAATGGTTTTAGCTTATGTCGCACTCCATCCTTTGTCAGGGAATAGGTATTCACACGACCATCATGTACAGCACATCTGTCAAACTGCCATGGTCTACCCAACAACATATGACATGCATCCATAGATATGACATCACACAGTACCTCATCTTGGTATCCACCAATCTTGAACTTCACCAAGCATTGTTCATTGACCATGACCTTGTGGTCATCCTGTACCCAGGCAATCCGATATGGATGTGGGTGTTTCTATCTCTTGAGCTTCAACTTTGTCACCATCTCTTCTGACACCAAATTGTCAGTGCTTCCACTATCGATGATCACATCACAACATTTACCTTCACACTTGCACTTGGTGCGAAACAAGCTCCTCCTTTGTGCAGGTTCATTCTCACCACTCAACAGGACTCTTCTGTTAATCAGCGTTTCTCCTCTTTCAGCATCTTCAGAGTTTGATGATCTGGCATCTTCATCTACATGTGCAACTCTGGCCTGGCCTTCATTTCTCCTGTCTATTTTGCCTTGGCGCTGAGGACATTCAAATGCCCTATGACCTTCTTCTCCACAGTGAAAACATGTTCCACGGAAGCCACCTCTTCCAGATCCTTGTCCTCTTCCCCTTCCTCTTTGATCTCTATTATTCTGATCTTGGAAGCGATTGGAATTATTTCCTCTCTGATTCTGACTGCTACTGGCCTCATCCTTCTTTTTCGGATCTTCATTTCAGCCACCATATGACCGTCCACCAGATCGTCCACCACGACCTCTTCCATTTTGTCTGCTCTCAAACTTCTTGTTCAGCTTTTCCTCTACTTTTAGGGCAAACTGGTATGCCTCTTCAATACTGTTCATTCGGACCAGATTCAGCTCCTCCTCAATGCTTGGCCTTAACCCATTAAGGTATCGGGCAACTTTCTCCTTATCAGCTTCTGCATGGCCTGTTCTGATGAGAAGTCGGTAGAACTCCTCTGTATACTCCTGAACAGATCTTCCTGCTTGCTTCAAACTCTGCATTTTCTTCAGTAGGTCAAGCTCATAATCAACAGGAATGAACTGTCGCTTCAATTTATCCACCATCCGATCCCATCTCGTGATTTTCTCCTTTCCCCTTCTATTTCGCTCCAACTGAATCTCTTGCCACCATATCTTCGCATGACCTTTCAGTCTGGCCTTCACAAATTTGACCCTATCAGGATCCTCGACATCTTCATACTCAAAATATTCTTCACATTCATTGATCCAGTCGATCAATTCCTCTAGGTTAAGATTTCCAGAAAATGTAGGAACCTCAATCTTAGGTCTTTTCCCAATCTTAGAAATCGCCCGAAAAAGTCTTTCTTCCTCCTGGTTCACAATTTCAACTTCTCCTTCTTGATATTCTTCTTCGGCTTCATCCTCGCTTTCGTCTCTGACATTAAGATTCATTCCTCTATGAATCTCTTCTTGCAATGCTCGCACTTGTCTCTGCAGCTCTCTAACCTCAGGTGTCACAACACCAGCTCTTCCGCCACATTCTCTTCGTGGAGGCATTTTTGCGATACGCGCTGAAACCTTAACCACGGTCCTAGTGCAAACTGCCTCACAGTCGGCGATCTGTTTACACACTCAGGAAAACCTGCTCTTATACCACTTGATGAAGGGTGCTCCCCTTAATACCACAAACACATAACAGACATAGAGAAACAACAACAATAATATGCAAGAACAGAAAATTGGCTTCTTATTATCTCCACAAATGCGGAATTACAAATTTTCAGAATTACAACATGCAAAGCCACATGGGCATTCCCTTACAATATTCTGTAGGACAAAGCCTCGAACTATTACCCAGATCTACTACCCAGAACTATTCTGAACTGCCTAAAACAATAATACAGCCTTCCTTATATAGGCAATTTTCCACCGCCTGGGAAGGTTCCAGAAATTTAGCCCATAGGGCTGACCAAACTTAGAATTATTTTATTTTTCAATTTATTACATCAAAGTCGGCTCAAAATAAATTTTGAAACCCGAACAGAAATTTTGAAGAAAAATCATTTTCTTCCATTTCAGGTGACCCAACTTCCGAAAACCATAAGTCATCACCAGTTGACCCGATTGACTATTGTAACCCCATTTCGGAAAGGGCGCGAGGAGCTCTACAACGCTTGAATGAAGCAAGCTTCATTCAGCCCAAAATCCGACCTCATCTGGGGCCTCTAAAGCCTTCAAAACTGAGTTCAAAGTTTCTGAACCTTGTTTCCAAAACTGAAAATTTTTAATATCTTCAAAACCAGACTTGATCTAGCCATGAAACTTTACTGGCAGGCTGATATGACAGAGATGAACCTCCACATGTGAAATCAGAACATTCCGAGATTGTATGACCAACTTACTAAAAATAGAAAATTTCTAGAAATAGCAGCTCTGCACAAGATAGCCCTTATTGAAAAGCAAAAACAAATATTTTTGGGTGATGCAAGATTGCTCTTACACCCAGGATGCTCCTGCATCATCTCTCTATGTCACAAATGTCATCATCTGTTGAACCATCTCTGCCAACAAAACCATCTACTTCTTGATCTCAACAAACTCTTTAGATATCTCATTCTCCTTCTCCTTCAAACTAGACTTGAAAGGCATAGGTTCTTCCACCTTGTGCTCCTGAGGTTTTTCACAAGGACAACACCTGATAAATCCACATCCTTTAATCCCTACCTCTTGTAAAGGCATTAGCTTATGCTGAGCTCCTTCATGCCTAACCACATAAGTGTCAGCATGACCATCAAACAACACATTTCTATCAAACTACCAAGGTCTACTGAGAAACAGATGATAGACATCCATAGGCAACACATCACATAATATCTCATCATAGTAAGATCCAATCTGGAAATTAACCAGGCATTGCTCTTCAACTCTAACCTTAGAAACATCTTGTATCCAACTAATCTCATAAGGATTAGGATGCTTCCTTGATGAAGGGTGCTCCCCTTAATACCACAAACACATAACAGATATAGAGAAACAACAACAATATGTAAGAACAGAAAATTGGCTTCTTATTATCTCCACAAATGTGGAATTATAAACTTTCAGAATTACAATATGCAAAGCCACATGGGCATTCCCTTACAATATTCTGTAGGACAAAGCCTCGAACTATTATCCAGAACTATTCTGAACTGCCTAAGACAATAATACAGCCTTCCTTATATAGGCAATTATCCACCGCCTGGGAAGGTTCCAAAATTTTAGCCAATAAGGCCGACCAAACTTAGAATTATTTTATTTTACATTTTATTACATCATAGTCGGCTCAAGATAACCTTTGAAACCCGAACAAAAATTTTAAAGAAAATTATTTTTCGCCATTTCAAGTGGCCCAACTTCCGAAGACCATAAGTCATCACCAGTTGACCCGATCGGCTATTATAACCCCATTTCAGAAATGCCACGAAGCGCTCTACAGGCTTGATTGGCGCAAGCACCCATCACTCAAATTTTTGACCTCATCTGGGGCCTCTAAAGCCTTCAAAACTGAGTTCAAAGTTTCTGTACCCTACTGCCAATACCGAAAATCTTCAATATCTTCCAATATACACTTGATCTGGCAATGAAACTTTACTGGCAGACTTATATGACCAAAATGAACCTCCAAGAAAGAAATAAGATCATTCTGAGCACATACGAAAATTACCAAAAATAGTAACTTTCCATAAATAGCAGCTCTACACAAAATAGCCCTTATTGAATACAAAAACAGAAATATTTTTGGGTGATGCAACATTGCTCTTACACCCAGGATGCTCCTGCATCAGACACCTGGGGTAATTTGAGAAGTGACCCTGTCACGACTCAGGTGTGCAGAGGAAAACCAAGATGGCTAACCTCCTCCTTTGTCAGCCATGATGAATCTTCAATAGGTCATCCTTTCCATTTGACCAGATATTCTTCATATGTCATGTTCCTTGTGCTTCTGCCAACACGACTGTCCAGTATATCTTCGATCTCCTTAGTGTCTAAACTAGTTGCTGGAATACTCCACTATGCTGCTATGATCTCATCTTCAACACCTCCTTCATGATACTCTGTCAGATCTGAAATGTTAAACACTGGTGAAATATTTAGCTCAGTAGGCAATTCTACCTCATATGCGTTTCCTGAATCATGCTTCTTCAATATCTTACATGGTCTAAACTTCTTCATTTTCAGCTTGTTATATGTACCAACTAGAAACCACTCCTTCCGCAAATGAACCATGACTTCATCACCAACCTGAAATTCCTTATATCTCCTTTTCTCATCTGCCTTAGCCTTA
Organism: Chamaecyparis obtusa; assembly: GCA_027943335.1. Taxonomy (NCBI): domain Eukaryota; kingdom Viridiplantae; phylum Streptophyta; class Pinopsida; order Cupressales; family Cupressaceae; genus Chamaecyparis; species Chamaecyparis obtusa. The sequence continues at coordinate 1,336,770 of BSBK01001448.1, forward strand.
TATTGTGCGTTCATCTTGGTAATATGCTTCCTCACCTCCCCATGGATGTTCTTCAAGTGTTCTGCAAAATCTTCAGCTTCAGCACTACTTATTTCTCCTTTATCTATCTTCCTCAATTCAGATGCATTTCTTGGACTACTTCCATATACAATCTGGAATGGTGATTTACCAGTGCTCTTGTTGACAGAATTATTGTATGCAAATTCTGCCTATGGTAAAATCAAATCCCATCCTGTTGGTTTATCTCCAACCAAGCATCTCAGCAAATTTCCCAAACTTCTATTCACCACCTCTGTCTGTCCATCAGTCTGTGGATGATGTAATGAACTGAACTTCAAATCTGTCTTCAACTTCTTCCACAATGTACGCCAGAAATATCCAACAAACTTAGTGTCCCGATCTGAAACTATGGTCCTTGGCAAACCATGAAGTCTCACTACTTCTTTGAAAAATAATTCTGCTACATGAACAGCATCATTAGTCTTCTTGTAAGGAATAAAATGTGTCATCTTTGAAAATCTTTCAACTACAACAAAAATTGAATCGTGTCCCCGCTGTGTCCTTGGTAAACCAAGAACAAAGTCCATGCTGATATCCTCCCAAGGCTTCTCTGGTACAGATAATGGCTGATACAATCCTGTATTTTGCTTCACTCCTTTTGCCATCTGACATACTCTGCAACTCTGTACAAACTTCTTCACATCTTGCTGCAATTGTGGCCAATAATAATTCTCACCAACCAAAGCAAGGGTTTTATCACAACCAAAATGTCCAGCCAATCCTCCACTATGCTTCTCCTTGATGAGATTCTCCCTCATAGAACTTCATGGAATGCACAACTGACTCCCTCTGAATAGCATATCATCCTGGATGATGAAATCCAACCATTTCGTCCTGTCTAGAGTAACAGGTTCTCTACAAGCTTTCCAAGCTTCACCAAAATCAGGATCCTTTGGATACAAATTTTTGAGTTCCTTGAACCCAACCACTTAAATCTACATTTTTGTCAGCAATAGTTGCCTTCTGCTAAGAGCATCTGCAACCCTATTAGACTTTACACTCCTGTGTTTCAAAATAAATGTATAACTCTGCAAAAACTCAACCCATTTCAAATGTCTTTGATTCAATTTTCCTTGACTATTCAAATATTGCAAAGCTTGATGATCAGTATACAAAACAAACTCCTTAGGAAGTAGATAATGTCTCCACTTCTTTAATGCCTGAACTATAGCATAAAATTCTTGATCATAAATAGAATATTTCCTCTTGGCATCATTTAACTTCTCACTGAAATAAGCAACAGGTTTACCTTCTTGGCTCATAACAGCTCCTATTGCAGTACCACTAGCATCACAATCTACTTGAAACACCTTATTAAAATCTGGAAGTGCTAAAATAGGTTGTTCTGTAACTTTTTGTTTCAATAATTAAAAACTCTTTTTTGCCCCATTAGTCCACTTAAACTCTTTTCTATCCCCTCTCATTATTTCAGTCAAGGGTCCACAAATACTGCTAAAATTTTTGATAAACTTTCTATAAAAGCTAGCCAAACTATGAAAAGATCTTACCTCAGTAGCACTCCTTGGAGTAGGCCATTCAAGGATAGCCTGTACCTTCTCTGGGTCTATTTTCAGACCTTCTGCTGAAACTACAAATCCCAAATACACTAACTCTTTCTTCACAAAACTGTACTTCTTCAAATTAATCAACAATTTCTCTTCTCTCAACTTCTCAAATACCATACGAATATGCATCATATGCTCCTCCAATGTCTTACTAAAGATCAAAATATCATCTAGGTAAACAATGACAAACTTACCCAGAAATTCTTTCAGAACCTCATTCATGAGCCGCATGAAAGTGCTCGGTGCATTGGTTAGCCCAAAAGGCATGACTAACCACTCATATAGTCCTTCCTTTGTCTTGAAGGCAGTCTTCCATTCATCTCCTTCTCTGATCCGAATCTGGTGATATCCACTCTTCAGATCTATCTTTGAGAAATACATAGCTCCACTCAAACAATCCATAATATCATCCATTCGTGGCAATGGAAACCTGTACTTGATTGTAATCTTGTTTATTGCCCTAGAATCTGTACACATCCTCCATTCTCCATTCTTCTTTGGTGCTAATACCGCTGGTACAGCACAGGGACTCAGACTCTCACGGATCAATCTTTTCTGTAGGAGTTCATGTACTTGTCTGTTCAACTCCTCACTTTCTGCAGGTGTCATTCTGTGTGCTGCCTTATTCAGAAAACTCACTCCTGGGATCAAGTCCATCTGATGACTGATCTTCCTGACTTGTGGTAATCCATCAGGCACATTATCGGATACAACATCCTGAAACTCATTCAACAAATCTGCAACTTCTACAGGAACATCTTCTACTTCATCTTTACCAGCTTTTGGAATTAAAGCAAAATATACATGCTCATGCCTCATACCATCTAGGAATTTTCTTCCATCAACAAAAGTTATCCTTGCATTACCACATACTTTTTCTTCAGTCTCCTTCAATGGTTTTAGCTTATGTCGCACTCCATCATTTGTTAGGGAATAGGTATTCACACGACCATCATGTACAGCACATCTGTCAAACTGTCATGGTCTACCCAACAACATATGACATGCATCCATAGATATGATATCACACAATACCTCATCTTGGTATCCGCCAATCTTGAACTTCACTAGGCATTGTTCATTGACCATGACCTTGTGGTCATCCTGTACCCAGGCAATCCGATATGGATGTGGGTGTTTCTGTCTCTTGAGCTTCAACTTTGTCACCATCTCTTCTGACACCAAATTGTCACTGCTTCCACTATCAATGATCACATCACAACATTTACCTTCACACTTGCACCTGGTGCGAAACAGGCTCCTCCTTTGCTCAGGTTCATTCTCACCACTCAACAGGACTCTTCTGTTAATCAATGTTCCTCCTCTTTCAGCATCTTCAGAATTTGATGATCTGGCATCTTCATCTACATGTGCAACTCTGGCCTGGCTTTCATTTCTCCTGTATGTTCTTCCTTGGCACTGAGGACATTCAAATGCCCTATGACCTTCTTCTCCACAGTGAAAACAGGTTCCACGGAAGCCACCTCTTCCAGATCCTTGTCCTCTTCCTCTTCCTCTCTGATCTCTATTATTCTGATCCTGGAAACGAGTGGAATTATTTCTTCGCTGATTCTGACTGCTACTGGCCTCATCCTTCTTTTTCGGATCTTCATTTTGGCCACCATATGACCGTCCACCATGACCTCTTCCATTTTGTCTGCTCTCAAACTTCTTGTTCAGCTTTTCCTCTACTTTTAGGGCAAACTGGTATGCCTCTTCAATACTGTTCATTCGAACCAGATTCAGCTCCTCCTGAATGCTTGGCCTTAACCCATTAAGGTATCAGGCAACTTTCTCCTTATCAGCTTCTGCATGGCCTGTTCTGATGAGAAGTCGGTAGAACTCTTCTGTATACTCCTGAACAGATCTTTCTGCTTGCTTCAAACTTTGCATTTTCTTTAGTAGGTCAAGCTCATAATCAACAGGAATGAACTGTCGCTTCAATTTATCCACCATCCGATCCCATCTTGTGATTTTATCTTTCCCTCTTTTATTTCGCTCCAATTGAATTTCTTGCCACCAGATCTTCGCATGACCTTTCAGTCTGGCCTTCACAAATTTGACCCTATCAGGATCCTCAACATCTTCATACTCAAAATATTCTTCACATTCATTGATCCAGTCGATCAATTCCTCTGGGTTAAGATTTCCAAAAAATGTAGGAACCTCAATCTTAGGTCTTTTCCCAATCTTGGAAATTACCCGAAAAAGTCTTTCTTCCTCCTGGTTCACAATTTCAGCTTCTCCTTCTTGATATTCTTCTTCGGCTTCATCCTCGCTTTCATCTCTGACATTAAGATTTATTCCTCTGTGAATCTCTTCTTGCAATGCTCGCACTTATCTCTGCAGCTCTCTAACCTCAGGTGTTACAACACCAGCTCTTCCCCCACGTTTCCTTTGTGGAGGCATTTTCGCGATGCACGCTGAAACCCTAGCCACGGTCCTGGTGCAAACTGCCTCATAGTCGGTGATCTGTTTACATACTCAAGAACTCCTGCTCTGATACCACTTGATGAAGGGTGCTCCCCTTAATACCACAAACACATAACAGATATAGAGAAACAACAACAATATGCAAGAACAGAAAATTGGCTTCTTATTATCTCCACAAATGTGGAATTACAAACTTTCAGAATTACAATATGCAAAGCCACATGGGCATTCCCTTACAATATTCTATAGGACAAAGCCTCGAACTATTACCCAGAACTATTCTAAACTGCCTAAGATAATAATACAGCCTTCCTTATATAGGCAATTATCCACCGCCTGGGAAGGTTCCAGAATTTTAGCCAATAAGGCCAACCAAACTTAGAATTATTTTATTTTACATTTTATTACATCATAGTCAGCTCAAGATAACCTTTGAAACCCGAACAAAAATTTTGAAGAAAATTATTTTTCGCCATTTCAGGTGGCCCAACTTTCGAAGACCATAAGTCATCTCCAGTTGACCCAATCGGCTATTATAACCCCATTTCGGAAACGCCACGAAGCGCTCCATAGGCTTGACCGGTGCAAGCGCTCGTCACCCAAATTTTTGACCTCATTTGGGGCCTCTAAAGCCTTCAAAACTGAGTTCAAAGTTTCTGTACCTTACTGCCAATACCGAAAATCTTCAATATCTTCCAATATACACTTGATCTGGCAATGAAACTTTACTGGCAGACTTATATGACCAAAATGAACCTCCAAGAAAGAAATAAGATCATTCTGAGCACATACAAAAATTACCAAAAATAGTAACTTTCCATAAATAGCAGCTCTGCACAAAATAGCTTTTATTGAATACAAAAATAAAAATATTTTTGGGTGATGCAAGATTGCTCTTACACCCAGGATGCTCCTGCGTCAGTTTTTCAACACTACCCTTGCATCAAGTGTTTCTCAACACTTATCAGATGTCCTACCCTACAGTCTAGTATGATATGATATTTCTCATTTGTAGATGGGATACTCAAAGTTTGACTCTATGACCTACACACACAAAGTTGTTGAGATTTGTTGACTTTATTTTTCTATGTGTTGTCTATGATGATTTCTTTGATGAGTGTTTTCTCCCTGAGAAGTTTTCGATGATGCATAGTTAGAAGACTGAGGGTATGAGAACATGTTTTATTTCTTTATCTGCTTGTGGGTATATTTTTTTGATCCTAACTATCATGAGCATTTATGCTAGTCTTACTTGACACTATGGATTGACAAAGTATTATCCTTGACTTTTTTTTGCAAGTGCATGCTTATGGCTATCCTAACTTTTCATGTGTCTTGATGCTAGCATAATCTTGCCATATCAAACTTAGGTAATCTCACTGCACTAGTCATCTTGACTTACATGTCTTTGGTGCCTAGGTTGGATTCCCACATTTCTATCTGATATAGATCATATTCATATACCCATAGTTATGCTAGTGTGTATTGTATGATCTTACAACACTACCAATAATGCTCGATTATGATAATTAGATGTCTATTGGCATTGTAACCTTGCAAGTAAACCATCTTTTCATAGTAGCTTGCATTCTTAGGTTCATGATAATTTATTTTTGCATCTTGCATATGGAGAGAGCTCTCTTTTCATCTTTTATAGACTTGTTAGTCAAACTAGGCTCACCTTTCGCTTCTTCCTGATCATGTCTTTCACTTCTTGTCTTTCATATCACATCATCTTCTATTCATTTTGAGATCGAAACTAAAATATGAGTTCACCTTGATCATTTCTCCTTCTTCCATGCAGTTGGTTGACCGTTTGAGGCCTGATCCTTTGATCTTCATTGGGGCATTCTTCACTTCTTCATCCCCATCTCTTTCAAACTTCTAGTCTTTCATTCACTTTCAAATCCCAAGTTCAAATCCCCCTTCATGGTGTTTCCGGGTTGAGGGACTGATATGTTCATGCCCCGGGTCCCATGTGTGGGGCATATCTTCACTACTTGATGGTTATTCTATTCTCTTTCTTCGATTATGATTTCTAGTGATTTGATCATGTTGCTCTTGCTTCTGCATTCCTCTACCAGATTTCTCTTTCAATCCCGAGGGGGCAGACACATCATATCTTATTGGCTATCTCTTTCCTAAGTGTTCAGTACTGTCACTACTAGGCTAACCATGTAGGATTTGCTATTTTTTTGCACTTCATTCTTTGGAGTCAGAACGCTATTGCTTGCCTTCTTGGCTATCTCTTGCTTTCTTGGCTGATCTGAGTTGCTTTGTGATCCCAAATCGATCTCACATTTCAACTTCATTATTTGACTGCATGTGTTCCCAGATCGATCACACATTAGTCAAAGAGGGGCAAATGTATGCACCCTAAAATGGCCACTAAGACTTTGGGCCCCCATTTATCAATTTATCAAGTCCCTGAATCAATATCAACATTTTTAATTATATCAATTTCCTTGATCAAATCATAATCAATTCAATATTTCTTAAAGTTTGAGACTTATTTAATTAAAAAGAGAAAAAAATAAAAAAATAAAAATCTTATTTAATTAAGAGAACGTGCTCCCTTTTAATTAATTAAAAATCTCTTTTAATTAAATAAATAAAAAAAAATTTAATTAAAAATAAAATCACTTTATCCTAAGCCACATTTAATTAAAAGAACATATCTCTTTTAATTAAATAAAAAATCTTTTAATGGAAACCACTTTTCTAAAAATGATAAATAAATAATAAAATAAAAAGAAAAAGAAAAAAACTTTTTGTCTTCACATGAATGCACACTTTTCAAGGTGAGTGGAATCTCTTTTTGCCTCTTATTCTCTTCCACATATCTTTTTTGCCTCTTAATCATGTCCATTGATTTTGCCTCTTGAGAATCTTGAGCACATGGATCAACCAAGATTTAATTTCCACCTTTAATAATTCTTTTTTGCCTTTTAATCTTGACTGTCCGTTCATTTCTAAAATCCTTTAAAAGGAGACTCTCTCCTCATTCTTAATCATCCATCTTTTGCAAGATTCATCTTTTGCAAGATTCATCTTTTGCATAATCCATCTTTGGCATCCATCTTTCGTAAGATTCATCTTTTGCAAAATCCATCTTTTGCAAGATCCATCTTTTGCATGATTCATCTTTTGCATAATTCATCTCTTGCATTATCATTCTCTTGGAGTCTTGGCATCTTAGCATCTTGGAATCTTGGAGCTTCTCAATCTTGGCATTTTGGAGCTATGGTATTCTTAGATCTCTCATATTGAAACATTGCATCATCATTTCATTCTTGCATCATAGTTTAGTTTCATTATCATTACATTCTTAATCTAGTTTCCTTTATGTTATAGATTAGCTCACATAGTTTAATTAGCAAGGATTTGTAATACTTCTATCTTTCATTTTTATAGCTTAGCTTGCATCTTCATTCTAGCATAGTATTGCATTGCATTCTCATTTAGATTTCTTGTGGATATTGGCATTCTTGCCCTTGTCTTCATTGAATCTCCCATTGCATGGTTTACTAGCAAGGTTATAAGCTTAATAGCTCTAGCAGAGAGCAAACTTAAAATACCCTTGCACTCCATGCCTAGGGAGCTCTAGGTCACTTTTTCAAGGTTTCCCTCTCGTGGATTTCCTTGAATATAATGACTTAGAGAAGTGCACTATTTAGAGTACACAGTGGTCAGAGTCAATTTTTATCAATTGCCAACCGAAGGGATAAGCAAAGTGAAAGACAGAAGGGCTTTTTGCATGAGACAACGAATGAAGTGAAGACTACTTGGGATGAAGGGAAAGTGGAGATCTGGGTGAAGAAAAAATTTGGCATACTTTTTCTGATTCCCTTAAGATGTTCCTGATTTCCTTATGAGAATATTTCTAACCTAGGGTGTTTGATGCAGGAGCATCCTAGGATTCTTGGCAATCCTATATCAACCAAAAATATGTTTGTCTTTGAAGGTAGATTGTTAGTTTTTGATCTTGGTTTGGTTGAGTTCTTGCTCAATTTATGTGGTTACCAGGGTGCTTGGTCTCTGAAGAATGCTTGGTTAATGAAGGTATCGATTCACTAATGCTCGGTGATAACTGTGTTGCTCGGTCATGCTTAGCATGGTCGGTCAACTGGTGCTCGGTTATTTCCTCTGTTGCTTGGTGTTCTTGCTTATCGACTGGATTGTTTTGTTAGATCAGCTTGGCCGACTAGTGCATTTAATTTGGGTCATGCTCCTTGTGTTATGGATTGACCATTAGACATGTGGGGACCTAGATCTGGCATGTTGCATTTTGCTGTGCAGATTTGGTGACCGTTGGGGCCATCATATAGAGTTTATTTATTTTGTAAGGCTATGTGAGTGCCGAATGATGATTTTGTTAGAATAACTAAGAGGGGGGTGAATAGGTTATCCAGTGTCCCAAAACAAAATGCATAATTCAAAACAACTTCTTCAATTTCTTCTCCTCGGTAAATAATAATTACTTTCACTATCTGTACTTTTACCAATTACCAATCTAATACCATAACAGTTATCAATCAAATCTAACATGTAACATGTAAAGTATGATAACAAACAAATATCACAATAAAAACATAACACAAGAGATTTAACGTGGAAACCCTGTAAAGGGAAAAACCACCTGGGACCGGCAACCCAAAATTGTTCACTCTTCTGAAGTGAGGTAGGTTAAGACCCAACCTTGTTAAAGGTTTACAAACACACTGTCAGGTGTGACCTTGTTAGAGGATTTTAGACTAGAAGTTATCATCCAACCAGCATTCACTATGGGTTTGACAGGATAACAATGTTCATTGTATGAATGATACATCATAAGACTTTCAGAGTCCACTCGGTTAAGAGATTTTGACTGTATACAATGGTTAAATATGTAACAGTAAATGATCTACTTTAATACAACTTCAATTGTACATTACAAATCAATATTCAGTCCATACAAATCCTTCTAATCAATATTTCACTTTAGATTCAATACTATATCAACTTACTGTGCATCGGTGATTGCTCTCTGTAGCTCGGTAATTATTCTGTAGCTCGGTTCTTACTTAACTAGTATGATCAGAATGCATGAAAACCTTGTTCATGCGATATTCCTGTAGTTTCTACTTCTTCTGGCATCATTTCATAATGAAATTCTAATCTCTTATATAGACAAGTAAATCATTTTCTTCTCCTCCATCAGATTTTACTGCTTCAAACTTTCTCGGCTGATGTGTCAATAACATGTTTCAATCTGCTCCATTAGCTCTTCCTTTAATTTTATTAGTCGTCGATCTTCATAACAAATATTATCTATTATCACTAAAATCAAGGTACTTTATAGCTCATCAATCCTATCCACTAAACTAATCATTTAGTTCATTCTGTTCTACTCGGTTAATAAAGAAATGCATCGGTGAACACTGCTTGGTTAATACTACGATCGGTATACACTACACTCTGTCGGTGTATACTAGAAATGCTTCATTTACTGACAACACTGCTTTGTGTCTTTCAACTCTATACTTCATCATAGATGAATGCAACATAATAAAGTCAATATCATCAAGTCATAGACTCATCAACAAGTTACTCAATTTTTTCTTTATCCTCATCTATCATGTACATCTTTCCCCATGTAGATTTCTTTGTTCTTCATTTCTTTCACCTTTCTTCAGATGTCTCGGTATAGTAACTTACAAGATAAGTGTTGTCAAACTAGTTGACATCAATGACAACATCATACTGATTTAATCATATTACATATCTAATCAGCAACTCCTTAGTGATCTTTAATCATGGATTCTTCAATTAGATTCCAAATCAGTTGTAGTCCAACAATCTCTCCCTTTGGCATTGATGGCAACGCAAGTAATATGAAATGTACCATACACATACCAAACATATATTCTACAACTTTGTGAACAAAATGTTGTAAGTCGAATAGACTTAAGATGTTTAATCACTATGTTACTAAACAACATTAGATAATACAACTTTACCATTTTGTAGTTGTTCTCTTTTCAGTTCTCCTATTCCTGCTTCTGTTCTTTGTAACTGATCTTCAATACTCTATCTCATTCAGATTGTCTCTTCCTTAGATAATTCTCATCAGTACTTGTACCTTTTCATATTATTTATCTCTCCCTTTGACAGCAATGCCAAAGAAACAAATAAACAAACCATTCTATCCTCCTCTGTATCTCTGTATACGGATATCCTAATCAGTTCAAGTTCTCCAAACTTAATCACAACCTTGAACATGATTCAAAGTGTGAACTATGTTGCATCAACATGAATGATCTTCTAATAAAAGTAGGTGGATGCAACAACCAGATCACCTTAGTGACTGATAGACAGGGGACAGACCACAAGTCTAGTCCTCAAGTAATCAAATGTGTCCTTCGGTAGAGGCTTTGTAAAAATATCTACAAGTTGTTCTTTAGATATGAAAAATTCTAACTTCACTTACTTCTCTTGCACTTTTTCTCTTAAGTAATGATACTTACTAGATATATGCTTTGTCTTAGAGTGCATCATAGGATTCTTTGAAATATTAATAGCACTAGTGTTGTCACAATATATAATCACCAGGTCAGTGATTACCTCATTCATCCCTTTCAACACTTGCTTGATATATGTAATGTTTGAATAGTTAGTAGCAGTAGCAACATACTTTTCTTCAGCTATAGACTGAGAAATACAAGCCTTCTTTTTACTTGTCTAGGTTACAAGTCTTTCACCAAAGAAAAATGCTCCTCCGGTGGTGCTTTTTCTATCATCCACATTTTCAGCCCAATCAACATTGGTGTAAACTTTCAGTTCAAACTTCCCTTCCTTAGGATACCATAATCCATAATTCTCTATTTTCTTTAGGTATCTTAAGATCCTTTTTGTAGCTATCATGTTTGATTCTCTAGGATTAGCAGAAAATCTTGCAACAATACCCACAACATGTGCTATATCTGATCTACTGTGAACTATGTACATTAACTTACCAATCATGGATTGGTAAAGTGTCTGATTTACCTCTATAGTTTCATCCTCCTTTAGCAATTTTCATCCAGTAGCCATTGGTTTTCCCATAGGTTTAGCATCTTCCATGCCAAATGTCTTCAATACTTCTTTTATGTATTTAGATTGTGTGATGAATATTCCATCATTCTGCTGAATCACTTGTAGTCCAAGAAAGAACTTAATCTCTCCGAACAGACATTTCAAATTTCTTTTGCATTTCATCAGAAAATGTCTTGCATACAAGATTTGAGCCTCCAAAAATAATATCATCAACAAATATTTCAGCAATGATAATAGTATCATCAGTATCACCTTTCATATATAGATTGTTGTTTTCACTTGTTCTAACAAATCCAATACTTAACAAGTAAGTATGTAGTCTTTCATACCATGCTCTAGGTGCTTGCTTCAAGCCATATAAAGTTTTATGTAATCTACATACCATGTCTTTATTGTCAGGATCAACAAATCCTTCAGGTTGTTCGATGTAGACCTCTTCTTCAAGTATACCATTCAAAAATGCTGACTTCATATCTATTTGATAGACTTTGAATTTCTTGTGTGCAGCATATGCAAGTAGCATTCTAACTCCTTCCAATCTAGAAATAGGTGAAAATCTTTCACCATAGTCAATGCCTTCTCCCTGTGCATATCCCTTGCATACCAATCTAGCTTTATTTCTTGTGACTTCACCATTTTCATTCAATTTATTCCTGAATATCCACTTAGTACTGATAACATTCTTATCTTTAGGTCAGGGTACTAAGGACCAAGTTTTGTTCTTCTCTATTTTCTCTATTTCATCCTTCATTCCATTAACCCATTCTTTATTCTCTAATGCAACTTTCACATTTGTAGGTTCAAATTCACAAACTAGACATATACCTTGTCTTGTTTTGCTTCTAGTTTGCATTCCAACATGTCTGTCTCCAATGATTTGTGTCTCAGGATGATGTCTTTTGACAAAACTAGCCAGAACTTGATTTCTCCTTTCTTGCTCATCCTACTCAGGGTCATTTCCTTGCTCGATAGCTCCATCTTGTTCATTAGTTTGTGTTGCCTGTTGTCTTGTATTGTTTCCCTACTAACCAGTTGTCACAGCTTGCAGTGTCGGTAGATACTCTGGATGTTCAATGTAAGTGAATCTACCATAGTCTTCTAGTTCCTTTGTACTTTCCTCTATGTACTTGTCATCAAACTCATCAACATGAACATTAGTACTTTAAATTATCTTATTTGTAACCTTATTCAAACATTTATATGCTTTACTTGTAGAGGAATATCCTAGAAATATCCCTTCATCTCCTTTAGAATCAAAATTTCCATTTCTCTCATCTTTCAAAATAAAGCATTTACTTCCAAAAATCCTAAAATTACTTACAGTAGGTTTGTGTCCAAACCATAACTCATAAGGTGTTCGGTTGGTGTCCTTATTCAGTTTTACTCAATTAAGAACATATTGTTAGGCCATTTTTCTGTCATAGCAAAATCTTATGAAAATGGCCCAAATCCACAATGTGTTCTTCATTGCCTCCTACCCTATGTTATTCATGTTGTCACCTAGCTTTGGTCCAAATTGCATGAGCTGAATCGAAAGATCCAGAAAGATATTCAAATTCTAAGGTCTGCAGGGAAACATTTAAAAATTTGCCTAAGTGTCGAAAACCCATAGTATTTTTGAAAATCCACATTTTTTTAAATTTTTTTTCCCTACATAAATCCTTGATGTTTTCACATCCTTGTTTGCCTTTGTGTCAATGTCAAAAACCCTGTGTGTTTTCAATCCTTTGCTACTGTGAAAACTTTGTGTGTTTTCAACCTCCCAGTTCCCTGTTTGCTGGCATTCCTTAAGTGCGCAAGTGCAATAGATGGTGGGCCCAGGCCTTTGAGGGCTCTTCTTGATTGGTTGTTGCATGGTCACATGTCAGACTTTTTTGACATGTGATCATGCAACCGCCTACCACTTGTTCGCGTGGTCCCAACTCTTTGCATTGTTCGGTTGTCTAGCGGTTACTTCTCATTCGGTGACCTGGCGACTAGCAGTTATCTTTGATCTCTTGATTTTGGTGGTTAGAAAACTGACATCTCATGACCTGGTGACTATGTAGTTGCATGATCATTTCATTCCTGGTGGTTAGCCCTTAACATCTGGTGACTTGGCTGGTGGTTAGTTTCCTGTAGTCGCGTGATCGTAGAATGGTGGGCCCGGGTCTTCAACCTTTTAAAAGGTGGTGATGTGGTGTCTTCTTGTTAGTCTATGTGATGATGTGGTAGTATCTCAGTGGGGCTTATGTTAATGACTTCAATCTATAGTCAGTGTGTGATCATAAGGAATATTCTTTCCCCTTGCGATCATGCACCCACCATCCAATTTGATGCCAAGGGTTTTGTTTGCAGTGGGCCCGAGTGATTTTGTGGAGAGGATGGTGTGGCAGATCTAGTAGTTGGTGCATGATCTCATGGGAGATGTTAGACCCCTTGTGATCATGCACCCATCATTCAATTTTGAAGGCTTGCAGAGCATGGGCCTTGTGGTAGAGGTGACTCAGTGGTTGCAGCGAGTGATGGCGTGACATGTGGCGTATGGCAGGCCCAAGTCTAGGGCATGGTGACAGGTGGCATCATGTGTCACAGTTGCAGAGTTAAAGGTGGGGTCTGAGGTTTGGCAGAGTGGATAAAGATCTAGTGGTGCTGATAATTTTTGGCTTGTCACTCATTCATGTAATGATTTGGCAGTTCCCCAATTCATTCGGTGACTTGGAAAATAGCAGTCGCGAGGTTGCTAGGTTCTTTAGCGAAGGTAGGAAGTATTTCATGAATTGGCAAAAGTTCCTTTGTCACCAATTCGCTAGATGACTTAAGTGGCACTTTCAATACATGCAGTCATGTGTTCATGAAGTCTAACTATAGTTAGGCCTTTCATTCCATGACTGGGATTTTACCTTGTCACCAGTTCACAGAATGTTGACCCGGGGTATCTGATGAGTTAGAGTTGTGAAGCCCAGGGAAGATGAGAAATCTACGGTCAGGACTTAATTGCTGATCTCCGATCGAATCAGGACCACCGATGTGGTGCTAGCACCAAGACTTAGCCATTGGAGTTTGAATTTGAATCTTAGAGATGTTTCCAGTGACTACAAAGGACTGAGATTGATGACAAAAAGGGGCCTGAGTTGGTGAAACTGATCTTCTCCGCTGATCCAATGTGGTCCTGGTCGCCATGATCATTGTAGAGGAATGCCTTGCCGTGAAGGAATAAATGAAATAGTACCCTGATGTGTGTTGTAGAGATCTTTTGGGCCAGATTTCTTAGGGTTTGATGGTAATTTGGTACTTGGACCAGTACAGGGCTAGTTAGCTATTGAAATTAGACTGTTTGAGCTTGCATGCTGTGGCTTGACCCCTGTCATGTCTGTGTTAACTCTTGGGGGGGTTAGGTGGATTTGAATTTTTTGAGTTGAAATGATCATTATGCTTGCATTGTAACCCTGGTATAAAGGGATTTTTTATGATCATTTTGAATTATTGGGAGTTAGATTTTAAAACTTTTTCGGTTGTGAGTCTTCTGCCCAGTTAGGATTGTAACATTTTGGCATTTGGTATTTTGTTGATGATAGAGAAAAAGTTGCAGGTCTAAGCTATAATTTGCAAGCCTGACTCCTCTAGTTTGATTGTATATACTTAAGGATTCTTCATACTTAATACAAATACATGACTCTTATCTCTCCTTTGTGTCAACTTAGATAGGTTTTGAACTTTCTAGTTCTCTGCATATTGTTTTATGTATATGTATCCATTCTTAAGTTCTAATCCAAGATTAGATGAAATGATGCTTTAGATGGGACATAGATCTATCTAATTGTCTATCTAAGGATATCTTATAAGTAGTAAAGAGGATTTTAGGTGTGTTTATAGCTTTGAATCTCAGCTATTGTCTGGTGTGTGTAGCATTCTTGTTCTAGGAGATCTTGCCCAATGGATGAGGCACTGGCCAAAATGATTATCTCATTATCAACAAATATTGATTGTTGTTGTTATGGTCTCAAAAGCATAAATTAAGAACCATTCCTTAAGTTTTCAGTATTTGGTTGTATGTGGTTCTACCCATAGTAATGGAGAGTCAATGAGTGTGTGGTTAACACTTAGCACTTTCTTACTATCCTATTATATGTTATTCAAGCTTAGTTCTTGGTGTATGAAGCATATTTTATACTAGGTTAGGTGCACCCGCCTTGGTTTTGTAGAGCCAGAAGTAGAAGAGGGCAGTCTTGTCCCTATAGTTGGTCCAGTCACCCTAAGACCTCATAACATTTTGGAGTTTACCATTCCTAAAATCCATCTGAGGGTATACTGGCAGCCTGTTAGAGCATAAGTGTCATTTTGGACACCAACACATACAGCTGTACTAATAGCTTCCCTCCAATATGTCTGAGCAACATTCTTTTGTATCATCAATGTTCTAGCACAGTCAATTATAGACCTGTTCCTTCTTTCAACAATGCCATTTTGCTGAGGTGTCCTCGGTGCAGAGACCTATCTTTTAATTCCATGCTCATTACAGAAATTAGTAAATTCATTAGAGATAAATTCACCTCCTCTATCAGATCTTAAGCATTTTATTTCTCTTCCAGTCTCTTTCTCTACCTTAGCTTTATACCAATTAAACATTTTAAAAGCTTCAAATTTCTCTTTCAGGAACATAACAGTCATCAGTCTAGTATAGTCATCGACAAAAAGAATAAAATATCTATCACCAGAATAGCTCTGAGTTCTCATAGGACCACATAGGTCAGTATGAACCAACTCAAGTATCTTCTCTATTGAGTAGTCTTTACTTTTAAAACTAGACTTAGTCATCTTACCTTTCTGACATTCATGGCACATGGCATGATCCAGTTTTGTCAAGTTAGGCAATCCTGTAACTTTTTTCTTTTTACTAATCTTGATCATGTTGTCAAAGTTCACATGGCATAACCTTTTGTGCCACAACCAAGCATCTTCATCCTTTATTAACAAACAAGAATACTGATCCATATCAAGATAGAATAAATTACCTCTGGATTGTGTACCAATTCTGACAAGTCTTCCTTCATCATCATAGATCTTCACCTTTTTGCTCTGAAAAGCTAGTCGGTGGCCTGAATTGTTTAGATGAGCCACACTTAACAAATTATAGTTCAATCCATCTACCCAGTATGCATTTTCACATTGTATTCTATCATTGATCATCAGTGAACCTTTACCTCTTACCATACAAGGTGCATCATTTCCCATTCTCATAGATCCTCCATTATATTCAACAAGATGATCAAACTTCTCTACATCACTTATCATATGATGTGTACAACCACTATCTATGATCCATGTATCATTTCTAATTACTTTAGAGATCAGTGTTGTCTCTTCATGTTTCTCTTCTTCCTTTGAGTCATCTTTCATTGCAACAAATACAACTTCTATGTCATCATCATAATCAGATTCAATTTCAATATCTTTGGCTATGTAACATACCTTTTTGCCTTTATCATCTTAGTTGTCTCCGTTGGTGTGTCGGTAGCCTCTGTTGACTCTTCTCCCATAGCTTCCTTTAGATTAGTCTTCAGATCTATCATCATCTTTCTTTTGAGGACATCTAGCAGCGATGTGACTAACTTCTTTATAGTTAAAACATGCCAAAGGTAGCTTACCTCTATACCTTCCTTTTCCTTTGGGTAGTCTTTTGGCCATAAGAGCTTCAAGCTCATCAAATTCATCATCGGTATTACTATCACTATCATAATTCTTACTATTTATGCTAGACTTTCCAATCTTCAAAGAAGACATAAAAGCAGATTCAACAGAAGGAACAACACTGTTATCAAAGTTTTTTAATTCAAAGGTTGTAAGTTTACCAATCAAAGTGTCAAGAGTAAGGTTGGATGTAGCTCTTGTTTCATGAATTGCAGATATCCTGATTGTATAAACTAGCAGCAAAGTTCTGAGAATCTTGCTTATCACTGTTTCATCATCAATCACTCCATTAGATGCTCTAATAGCATGTACCACCTCTTTTAGTCTATTTGAGTATTGTACAATGTTCTCACCTTCTTTCATTCTCATATCATCAAATCTGCCTCTTAGGCTTTCATCTCGGGCTCTTTTGACATTTAGATCTCCATTGTATATTAGATTTAACTTGTCCCACATCTTCTTAGCAGTATCACAACCCTTGATGTCTTCAAATTCGGCATTGGTACAGGCAGCAGCAAGTTCCATCATAGTGATATTGTGTTCATGCCTGTCCTTCAGTTGATCAAGATTTAAGGGACTAGTGGGTAGTTGTATGTAGCCATTCTCCATCAGATCTAATGCAGAATTCCCAATTCCAGATATGTGCAGCTTCATCCGGCTTTGCCATACTGTGAAGTTCTCTTTTTTCAGCTTTGGTACTTCCCTCTTATACATCTTGAGACCTTTATGCTTAAGTCCTTAAAACTCTATTCTAAGCAATCACAACTCTGATACCAATTGTTAGAATAATTGAGAGGGGGGTGAATAAGTTGTCCAGTGTCCCAAAACAAAATGTATAATTCAAAAAAACTTCTTCAATTTTTGCTCCTCAGTAAACAATAATTACTTTCACTATCTGTGCTTTTATCGATTACTAGTCTAATACCATAATAGTTACCGATCAAATCTAACATGTAACATGTAAAGTATGATAACAAATAAATATCATAATAAACACATAACACAAGAGATTTAACATGGAAACCCTGTAAAAGGAAAAACCACCCAGGACCCACAACCCAAAATTATTCACTCTTCTGAAGTGAGGTCGCTTAAGACCCAACCCTGTTAAAGGTTTACAAACACACTGTCAGGTGTGACCTTGTTAGAGAATTTTAGACTAGAAGTTATTTTTCAACCAACATTCACTATGGGGTTGACAGAATAACAATGTTCATTCTATTAATGATACATCATAAGACTTTCAGAGTCCACTCGGTTAAGAGATTTTGACTATATACAAAGGTTAAATATGTAACAGTAAATGATCTACTTTAATACAACTTCAATTGTAGATTACAGATCAATATTCAGTTCATACAAATCCTTCTGATCAATATTTCACTTCAGATTCAATACTGTATCAATGTACTATCCATCAATAATTTCTCTCTATAGCTTGGTAATTATTTTGCAACTCGGTTCTTACTTAACCAGTATGATCAGAATGCATGAAAACCTTGTTCACGTGATATTCCTGTAGTTTCTACTTCTTCTGGCATCATTCCATAATGAAATTATAATCTCTTATATAGATGAGTAAATCATTTTCTTCTCCTCTATCAGATTTTTCCACTTCAAACTTTCTCACCTGATGTGTCAATAACACGTTTCAATCTGCTCCATTAGATCTTCCTTTAATTTTGTTAGCTGTCGATATAACAAACATTATCTGTTATCACTGAAATTGAGGTACTTTATAGCTCATCAATCCTATCAGCTAAACTAATCATTTTGTTCATTTTGTTCCACTTGGTTAACAAAGAAATGCATCCGTGAACACTGCTCAGTTAATACTACGATTGGTATACACTACACTCCATCAGTGTATACTAGAAATGCTTCATTTACCGATAACACTGCTTTGTGTCTTTTAGCTCTATACTTGATCATAGATGAATGCAACATAATAAAGTCAATATCATCAAGTCATAGAGTCATCAACAAGTTACTCAATGTGTTCCTTATCCTCATCTGTCATGTACATCTTTCCCCATGTAGATTTCTTTGTTCTTCATTTCTTTCACCTTTCTTTAGATGTCTTAGTATAGTAACTTACAAGATAAGTGCTGTCAAACTAGTTGACATCAATGACAACATCATACTAATTTAATCATATTACATATCTAATCAGCAACTCCTTAGTGATCTTTAATCATAGATTATTTAATCAGATTCCAATTCAGTTGTAGTGCAATAGTTTTAGCATTTAATATTTGTTTGTAAAGATCTATTGTTTCATCAACTAACTTGTGAATGGGATTTAGTATTTATAGGATGCTTGGGTAGTTGTTTAGGGCATCAGATTGTCGGAAGGAAGGTTTTTAGCCTGCGAGCTTAGGAACAGGAAGATTATTTGGAAGTTGGCGTACAAGTTTAGATCTTTTCCTAGGTGCCTACTAGTGTGTTGTGTGTTACAGACCTGGGCTAGCTGAATGTTGATGTTGTGGAAAAGATTTGGATCCTATGAGATCTTGTAGACTATTAATTTATTTGTATCTAGCCGTAACCAGGAAGGCCTTACAGCCTAGCACATTGCATGTAATCAGTGACTTGATGAATAAACTCTTCTATTTCATATCAGATCTTTTTTTCTTATTGTGTATTTCCACTGCATATTGGTTTGGCTACAAGGTTGGTATGTCCTTAATTGGATTCACCAACCTTGACTATATTAAATTGAAGTTGTGTTGTAATCAGATCACCTATTGTTACATTTTAACCATTGTAAACAGATAAATCTCTTAACAAAGTGGACTAGACAGTCTTTTAATGTCATTCATAGAGTGTACATTTGTTATCCTATCAACCCCATAGTGAATGCTGGTTGGATGATAATGGTTGGTCTAAAATCCTCTGACAAGGTCACACCTCATAGTGTGTTTGTAACCTTTAACAGGGTTAGGTCTTCACCGACCTCACTTCAAAAGAGTGAACAATTTTTGGGTTGCCAGTCCCAGGTGGTTTTTTCATTTATAGGGTTTCCACATTAAATCTCTTATGTTATGTGTTGACTGTGATGATTGTTTCTTGTCATACTTTACATGTTGCATATTGGATTTGATTGGTAATAATTATAAGTTATTGAATGGTAATTGGTAAAATTAAAGACAGTATAGTATTTTACATCACCGAGCTACAAAAGTTTTAGTAAATTGTTTTTGGATATACATTTTGTAATTGGGACTATGGATAACTTATTCACCCCCCTATCAGTTATTCTAACAGATGTATCATAAGAATCAACTTTCAAATTCTTCATAAAAATATTTTCTTAAGTAATAACATTGACTATGGATGTAGGATCAACAAGACAACTGCATGTAGGTATCTGAGAAATCCTAGCATAAATGTAAAGAGGACCATTAGGATCTTTAATAGTCTCAGAATCATCAAAGGTAATCAAGAGTTCCTGAGGTCTTTTATTCTTAGGTTGTTTTTGAGGTTTTGGTTGAGATTTCAATTTAGGCTTAGGTTGAGATTGAATTTGAAGTTGAGGTTGAGATTGAAGCTGGGGTGGAGATACAGATTGAGACAACACAACATGCTCCACATGGTTAACAATGTGATTAAGATCATCCATCTTTGAATCATAAACAATATCCACAGAAGATGACTGAACAATAGTATTAGTATCATGTGTAGGAAAAGGATTCGTATTGATTTGGAGATTTTGATTAGGAGGAGAGACATATTTGTTCCCACTACCATAAAAATTATCAACAGATACGGTATTAGAATCAATTAAGTCTTGAACCTTATGCTTTAAAGAATAAGAATTCTCAGTATCATGGCCATTTTGGCAATCGTATTGACAAAAAGCTTTGGAATCAAAGGATTTGGATGCGTTCATAGCAGGTAGAAGAGGTTGAATAGGAGGTAGAGTAATCATATTAGCCATCAACAATTTATTCATAATGGAATGCAAAGATACAGAAAGAGGATTAAATGTACGATTCAAATGGAAAAGTAGTGGATGCAGAAGTAGCATTATTAGATGTAACAACAACTTGATCAACAACTACATTCACTTGTTTAGTTATCTTGACATAGTTATTAGGTTTTTGAAATTTGTTTGGATTAGGAGTAGCATCACTCTTATCAACTAGAATAGGAGCCACTGGAGTTTTCCTTTCAAATTGATTCACTTGTAATCAATAATGATGAAGTGCTGCACAAAGTTGTTGAATAGAGGTAAATATAGTAAGAAGAATATTATCGCTAATATCCTTTTGTAGATTTGAAATAAACATACGTTGAATATCAATATCATGAACATGATAATAAATATGAGAATACAAATGCTTAAATCTACCAATATATTCAATCAATTTTTCTTTAGTATTATGATTACAATGCATCAAATCAGTTAAGGTCACTTGTGAACTAGTGTTATTTTGAAATTTTTGAAAAAAGGCATTGGAAAGTTTTGGAAAAGAATCAATCAAATAGGGAGGCAAGGAACAATACCATTGCAAGGCCTTATCATGAAAGGTTCTAGAAAACAACTTGGCTAAAATACTATGGTCATGAGAAGAGTCACTACAAAGGATTTGAAATGTTTTAACATGAGTAACAGGGTCTCCCTTACCATTGTAATTCTCAAAATGAGGCAGATCATCTTAGTGAGGAATAGGAGCACAAATGATGTCAAGTGATAAAGGACTTCCCATGTCACATTTAGGAATGGTAAATTTAGATTTAGTTAAAGATGCAAGTTGTTGTTGTAAAGAGGACACAATTTGAGCGAAACTGATGATTGTTGAATCATTAGATGAAATAGGAGGTATAGACACACTAGAAACACTAGATAAAGTGTATGAAGTGGTAGGAATGGAAGACACAACTAGAGGAACACTTGGAACCATAGTTGGAAGAGGATTGGAATAACTAAAAGGAACATTATGGTAAGAAGGTTTTGAAGTAGGAAGGGACACAAGAGGAACACTCATAGGAAGAGAGGGAACCGGTGTAGTCACCAAAGGATGAGTATAAGTAGGAATGCTAGGTAAATAAATGGAAGAAGGTTCCACACTACTAATAGGAGGAGTGAATACTAAATCTTGAGCTTCTTGAGCTAAAGGTTTAACATTTGAAAAAACAAGATGAGTAATATCATGCAAGAGATTAACACCTTGATCACTATCATGAAGGAATTTCTTAAGAGCATCTATAGCTTGAATAAAATCTTGATTATGGTTTTCTTGAGTAAGCCAATTTCCCATTTTATCAAGTTCAATTGAAATTTTTTGGACTTGTTCAGGAGGAATTCTTAAAGCATCATCCTCATCATGAGATGAGTGAGAATAGTTATGCTCCATAGTAGGATTAGAATCATGAATAATCAAATTGTCATCTAGAATCCTAAGGAAAGAAGAGAAAGACTCAGGATCAAAGGCATGCATAAGTCTATGACTTCATCTAACCAGAATATTATAAGTAGGAATAGAGGTAGTAAAGCTCATATACCAATGCAAAATGAACAAAACTAGGAAAACACAAAGCATAAATAAATGAATGTTTTTGTATTTTGAATTTATATGAAATGTCAATGCAAGATCTAACACCATAGAAGAAAGAGTTGTCTATCATAGGTTCACCAAAATGTAATATATAAAAATGGAGATGTGTTTTGAGATAAGATATGGTTGGGATATAGTGTGTGGGAAAAGTAGGATCTTCTTCTTAACCTCAAATTCCCAAAGGAAAGATCCAAATTAATGAACCAAAAGGAAATGGTTAATGCACAAATGAATCAATCGATAATGAATATGAAGAAAGAAGAGAAACCTATATTCTATTATAGAAAGGAAATACATAAATCTTAATTGAATTAAAAATAAGTACTAACCTCAAAATATGACCAATCTAGAAAATACTATTTTCTGGTGTCTATGTTCAGTTTCAGGAAATTCTGCAACTGGATCTGGCCTAGAAATGTAGAAATAGAGAAAACCCACAAACCTTCTATCTTTTTGAGAGAGGTCAAACTTGACCCAAAATAGGGGTAAGATCTTACCCTGGGGCACAATCTTACCCCAAAAAGGTGACCTTGACCTGCATTGTTTCGATAGAAATTCTATTCGTGGATCTCAAAAGTTCACTGGAAAGGGTACTCAGATCTGAACTACAATTCATTATCTCACACCTGTACCTACAAAAAAAAGGGTTTTGTTGTTTGGATGAGGGGTTTGTCTTGGTCAAAACCTGGTTTGGAATCAACCTTGAAATGTAATTGAAATTGCAGAAAATAAACAAAGTAAATGGAACTATTCACCTTGCTTATGTTGAAATCCTTGTGGAGGATTTGAATCGTTGAATCCACAAGTATGGATGCTCTAAATGAATGTATAATTAGATATTGGATGTCTCAAATAAATTTCATTAGATCTACAACACCAAGCTTGAATGGATCTTGGAATAGGAAGAAGCTTGAATGGAAATGGATGGAGAAATCTTCAACAAGAGGGCTCCAAAGAGATTGAATCCTTCAATAGCTATGTATGGATCTCCTTGATGAATTGAATACTTGAATTCTTGAATGCTTGAGGATGAATGAATGCTTGAATTCTTTCCTTCTCCTTCTTGATTTCTTTCTTGATTGCTTGATTTCACTTGAGAGATTATAACAAAGGATGGATTAAAATCAAAGAGGAAGGCTTCCTTTTATACTAGTATAGGGCACAAACATCTAGAGAGGTTGACATAGGAGAATTAAATTTCCATTTAAACCTTAACCCCTAGAAATGGAGCTAGTTTAAATATAATTTAAGAGTTTACCATTCTAAAATCTTAAACAACTGACCCGAAAGCGGGAAAATAAACTTCCTGAAGCCCGACATCCCGAAACCTACGAAACTTAAAATCTAGACCCAGGGTCAAGGTGAAGGTTGACTCTAGCCTAGGTCATGGTCAAGGTCGATGCTAACCTAGGTCATGGTCAAGGTCAACCCTTACCATGAAGGTTGACCTTGACCCTAAGGTCAAGAATCTCAGTTTCTTAGGACCAAGTGCCAGAAATAGGCTGAAAATAGGTGGAGAGAGAAGTAGAACATGGTTAGAAAGCTAGATGCCAATGAAAGACCCATTCAAGGCATTTGACATGACCCCAGACCACTTACTTGGAGGGCTAAATAAGTCCTAAATAGAAGTGCTTCCATTTTTTGATGATACATTTAGCCCCCATTTTAGCAAGAGTATGGACTAGATGCAAACTCTTGGTAAAGTAGATCACAATGAAAAAGATAATCTTGTTGAAATCAAAGGGACAAAGAAATCCTCAAGCCCACAGGGACTCAAGACTTCATCAACTCCAAGATTACAATAACAGAGACATCTCTAGAAAAGAGAGATAAGAGGGTTTGATTATCTCACCCAATGAGAACTTATGTCCCATTGTGAACCACACAAGGAAATAGCACAACTGGAAAGATGGAATTGAATCACCTAGTGAATGTGGCTACTCACTAGTCAACCCATCAAGGATTTACCCTTAGGAATATTCTATTCCAAAAGAGAAAAGCCAAAAACAAAAGAGCTCCAATCTTAATGACACCT
Organism: Chamaecyparis obtusa; assembly: GCA_027943335.1. Taxonomy (NCBI): domain Eukaryota; kingdom Viridiplantae; phylum Streptophyta; class Pinopsida; order Cupressales; family Cupressaceae; genus Chamaecyparis; species Chamaecyparis obtusa. Next base: position 1,361,168 of record BSBK01001448.1, read on the forward strand.
CTGAGCTTAAGGGATAAATTTTTTTGAAAATTGAAACTAGAGGGATCAAGAGATCCTATAAGATGAAAATCCATGCTTTAAGGATTAGTCACTAATCCATAAAGGGAGTAAAATGTATATTTATTGAGAGTGTGTGTGTGCAATAGGTGAGTAGAGTGTATGCCCCCACGTTAATGTCATTGCTAACACCTTAATAGGAGAAATGGCTTTAATGAAAACATAAACAACTCCACTGATCATGTTTCCACTATGAGATGCCCCTAAATGAAGGCAAACCAAGGCAAATACCACATAAACATACAAAGAACACATAAGCGATCTACCTGCCGTGGGGTCAGTATGATCATAAGATAATATATATATATAATATTATTGCAAATGAATTTACATCATTCCAAAAATAAAGTAAAACTACAATCACAATGGAGGAAAGAACACAAAAGAGTTACAAAGAAGAGTCTTTTCAGACCATGACATGGAAACCAAAAAGATTTAGTGCTACCAAGTCGCAAATCCAAGCGGACTACACAAGGAAAAATTTACGAACAATAGCACATGTACAACATAACATGAAGACAACATATAGAAGAGCAAAGATACATATAAAGGAATTGTACAATAGGTTCAATTCCTTTATCACCTTGCACCAACAAAGTAACAAGGGTCATATAAAAGAATCTAACAAACATTTAGCAAACACATTATGGGAGAAGCACAGTACAATAGACAAACACACAAAAAGCTACCATGAAGTACAAGCCAATCAACTGCGTCCCCTACTCTCCCCATCTCATTCTATATCATTTCAGGAAGGAAGGAAACTTGCAAGAGGGACTATATCCAACACACTAGGAATAATAGACAGTTCCAAACAAGGATCCTCTTGAGAAGCATAATGTTCGATACTAGGTGTAATTATGAATTGAGATGAAAGAATATTTGTCAAATCAATGTCAATGTCAATATCAATAGTTTCATATTCATCATTAACATCATTAGTATCATCAAGAGTATCTTCTTCATCTAGATTAGTCAAAATAGGATCTAAGATATGAATAGAATCATCATAATCATGCATCTTAAAATCATATTTAACATTAACTTTCTCTAACACATCATGCATAGGATGGCCGAAAGAAGGTAAAGAACTTTAAATAAAATAGGCATAGGCCTTAGCTTGAGCTCAACTCTTCATACGATGTTCATTAGCAGATCAGTTACGTTTTGTCTTGTTTGAAATATGTTGAGAACTAGGAGGGATAACAATCGGTTCCTTCATAGGTTCTATAGGAGGATCAATAGAGTTTTCAATAGACTAAAAAAAAACACCAGGAGCTTGATTAATAGATCTAAAAGACATGGATAAAGGAGGTATGGAAGGCATAGGGAAAAGACCATGGTTAAGATCCATCTGAGGCATGCTTAACTCAAGAATCTTACAATGCTTATAGGATTGATATGAGAGAAAGAGGTTATCAGGTTGAGAAGGACATGAATTAGGTAATAAAGGCCAAAATAAGTCAAGGGTCACAAAATCCCTGGGCCTAGAAGGTTGATACAAGATCCACCTCAAGATCCGAATAATATATTTAAAGGGGCCGCCTATAAACTTATTCGCCCTAAACTATGATTAATCATCTTCACTTCTTCATCATGAATGAATTCAAGATACTTATGGATGGGAGAAGAAACAACATGCATGACATTCAACCAAGGCAAACCAAACTTAACTTGAAACTGATCAGAAGTAGGAACAACAAAAAAGGTAGTGTTCACAACTTTACGACAAAGTTCAATAGGCAATTTAATAGAACCAAATCATGGATAAAGGAAACCATTACAAGTTTGGATCCATACATTAGATGTATCATAAGAATCATGTTTCAAGTTCTTCATAAAAATATTTTCTTCAGTAATAACATTGACTAAGGATGTAGGATAAAAAAGACAACCACGTGTAGGTATCTGAGAAATCCTAGCATAAATGTAAAGGGGATCATCAAGAGCTTTAATAGTCTTAGAATCATCAAAGTTAATCAAGAGTTCCTGATTTCTTTTATTCTTAGGTTGTTTTCAAGGTTTTGGTTGAGATTTTAGTTTAGGCTTAGGTTGAGTCTGAATTTGAAGGTTAGGTAGAGATTGAAGCTGGGGTGGAGATATAGATTGAGACAAAACAACATGCTCCACATGGTTAACAATGTGATTAAGATCATCCATCTTTGAATCATAAAAAATATCCATAGAAGATGGCTAAACAATAGTATTAGTATCATGTGTACACAAGGATTCATATAGATTTGGAGATTTTGATTAGGAGGAGAGAAATATTTGTTCCCACTACTGTCAAAATTATCAATAGATAAGGCATTAGAGTCAATTAAGTCTTGAACCTTATGCTTTAAAGAATAACACTTCTCAATATCATGGCCATTTTGACGATGGTATTGACAAAAAGCTTTGGAATCAAAGGATTTGGATGCCACCATAGTAGGTAGAAGAGGTCGAATAGGAGGTAGAGTAATCATATTAGAAGTTAACAATTTATTCATAATGGAATGAAATGATTCGGAAAGAGGAGTAAACATATGATTCAGATGGAAAAGTAGTGGATGCAGAAGTAGCTTTACTGGATGTAACAACAACTTGATCAGAAACTCCATTCGCTTGTTTACTTATCTTGACATAGTTGTTAGGTTTTTGAAATTTGTTTGGATTAGGAGCAACATCACTCTTATCAAATGGAACAGGAGCCATTGGAGTCTTTCTCTCAAATTGACTGACTTGTAATTGATAATGATGAAGCACTGGACACAGTTGTTGAAAAAAGGTAGATTCAGTAAGAAAAATCTTATCTCTAATATCCTTTTGTAAATTTGAAATTAACATACATTGAATATCAATATCAAGAACATGATAAGAAATATGAGCATACAAATTCTTAAATCTACTAATAAATTCAGTCAATTTTTCTTTAGTATTCTATTTACAATGCATCAAATATGTTAAGGACACTTGTGCACCAGTGTTATTTTGAAATTGTTGAATCAAGGCATTGGCAAGTTTTGGAAAAGAATTAATAGAATAAGGAGGCAAGGAACAATACCATTGCAAGGCCTTCTCACAAAAGGTTCTAGCAAACAACTTGGCTAAAATCCTATGGTCATGAGCATAGTCACTACAAAGGATTTGAAATGTTTTAACATGAGTAATAGGGTCTCCCTTACCATTGTAATTCTCAAGATGAGGCATATCGGCTTGTTGAGGAATAGGAGCACGAATGATGTCAAGCGATAAAGGACTTCCCATGTCACATGTAGGAATGGTAAATTTAGATTTAGTTAAAGATGCAAGTTGTTGTTGTAAAGAGGACACTGTTTGAGCCAAACTGATGATTGTTGAATCATTAGATGAAATAGAAGGTAAAGACACACTATAAACATTGGGTAAAGTGTATGAAGTGGTAGGAATGGAAGACACAATTGCAGGAACACTTGGAACCATAGTTGGAAGAGGATTGGAATAAGTAAAAGGAAGATTATGATAAGAAGGTTTTGAAGTAGGAAGGGACAAAGGAGGAACACTCATAGGAAGAGACGGAGCTGACATAGTCACCAAAGGAGGATTATAAGTAGGAATTCTAGGTAAATAAATGGAAGAAGGTTCCACACTAGTAATAGGAGGAGTGAATCCTAAATCTTGAGCTTCTTGAGCTAAAGGTTTAACATTTGAAAAAACAAGATGAGTAATATCACGCAAGAGATTAACACCTTGATCACTATCATGAAGGACTTTCTTAAGAGCATCTATAGCTTGAATAAAATATTGATTATAGGTTTGTTGAGTAAGCCAATTTCCCATTTTATCAAATTTAGTTGAAAGTTTTTGGACTTGTTCAAGAGGAATTCTTAAAGAATCATCCTCATCATGAGATGAGTGAGAAGAATTATGCTCCATAGTAGGATTAGAATCATGAATAATCAAATTGTCATGTGGAATCCTAAGGAAATGAGAGGAAGACTTAGGATCAGAGGCACCCATAAGTCTATGACTTCATCTAACTAGAATATTATAAGTAGGACTAGAGATAGTAAAGCTCATATACCAATGTGAAATGAACTAAACTAGGAAAACACAAAGCATAAATAAATGAATGTTTTTGTATTTTGAATTTATATGAAATGTCAATGCAAGATTTAACACCATAAAAGAAAGAGTTGTCTATCGTGGTTTTACCAAAATGTAATATATAAAAATGGAGATGTGTGTTGAGATAAGATATGGTTGGGATATAGTGTGTGGGAAAAGTAGGATCTTCTTCTTAACCTCAAATTCCCAAAGGAAAGATCCAAATTGATCAACCAAAAGGAAATGGTTAATTCACAAATGAATCAATCGATAACGAATATGAAGAAAGAAGAGAAACCTATATTATATTATGGAAAGGAAATACATAAATCTTAATTGAATGAAAAATAAGTACTAACCTCAAAATATGACCAATCTAGAAAATACTATTTTCTAGTGCCTGTGTTCAGTTTCATGAAATTCTACAATCGGATCTGGCCTGGAAATGCAAAAATAGAGAAAACCCATAAACCTTCTATCTTTCTGAGAGAGGTTGATGTTGACCCAAAATAGGGGTAAGATAACTTACCCCGGGGCACAATCTTACCCCAAAAAGCCAACCTTGACCTGCATTGTTCTGACGGAAATTTTGTTCGTAGATTCTGGAAGTTCGCTTGAAAGGGTACTCAAATTTGAATTGCAATTCATTGTCTCGTACCTGGACCTACAAAAAAAAGGTTTTTGTTCTTTTGATGAGGGGTATGTCTTGGTCAAACCATGGTTTGGAATCAACCTTGAAATGTAATTGAAATTGCAGCAAGTAAACAACGTAAATGGAACTATTCACCTTGGTTATGTTGAAATCCTTGTGGAGGATTTGAATCCTTTAATCCACAAGTATGGATGCTCCAAATAAATGTAGAATTGGATGTTGGATGTCTCAAATCAATTGTATTATATCATCAACACCAAGCTTACATGGATCTTGGAATAGGAAGAAGCTTGAATGGAAATGGAAGGAGAAATCTTCAACAAGAGGGCTCCAAAGAGATTGAATCCTTCAATGGCTATCTATGGATCTCCTTGATGAATTAAATACTTAAATACTTGAATGCTTGAGGATGAATGAATTATTGAATTCTTTCCTTCTCCTTCTTTCTTGCTTTCTTGACTACTTGATTGCACTTGAGAGATGATAACAAAGGATGGATTGAAATTAGAGAGGAAGGCTTCCTTTTATACTAGTCTAGGGTACAAACTTCTAGAGAGGCCGACATAGGAAAATTAAATTTCTATTTAAACCTTAACCCCTATAAATGGAGCTAGTTTAAATATAATTTAAGATTTTACCATTTTGAAATCTGAAACAGCTGACCCCAAAGTGGGAAAATAAACTTTCTGAGGCTTGACATCCTGAAACCTTAGGCACTTGAAATCTAGACCCAGGGTCAGGGTCAAGGTCAACTATGACCTAGGTTAGAGTCAAGGTCAACCTTGACCTAGGTTAGGGTCGAGGTCAACCTTGACCCTAAGGTCAAGAATCTTAGTTTCTCAGGACCAAGTGCCAGAAATGGGCTAAAAATAGGTGGAGAGAGAAGTAGAACAGGGGGAAAAAGATAGATCCCAGTCAAAGACCCATTTAAGGAATTTGACATGACCCCAAACCACTTACTCAGAGGGATAAACCAGTCCTAAATGGAAGTGCTTCCATTTTTTGATGATATAGGTTCAAAATAAGGAAAAGTCCCTTCACTTTGAAACTTGATCCACCTTCATTCTTATTCCCATTTGAAAGAGTGGTCAAAGTCTTGACTAAGACCATACCAGCATACAACAAGGTTCCCATAGACAAAGAAGCACCAATAGATGGAATGGATCCAAACTATAGGATTTGAGCAACACATATCCACAAAACCCGAAGATCACCTGTATACGAAAACCTGTTACAAGGAAGTAGAGATAAGAAGAGGGCAAGGGTTTGACTCAAAAAATGAAGAAGAACATATCCTCAATTAATGAATAAATAAAATGTATAATGGATCATCCTTATAAAGGAGATCGAAAGCCTTGAAAGGAAAACCCTAGTGCATGTAATAATTAGTTAAATTATTACAATACTAATACATGCAAGTTTATATTTAAAACAACTAGTGCATGATTGTTTAAAATAACTAGTGCATGAGTGTTTAAATATAAACAAATAAAGAAAAAAAGGTGACATCTTAAGAAGGGAGTAAAGTTGTTTAACACAATTAATACTTTATTCTAACACCCCCCTTAAGATGAGCAACAATGTAGCTACAAACAATGCAAGAAAAAAGAAAAGGAAACTATATTGCTGAAAGCATAAAAATGGGTCTCGACAACATGGCCTGATGAGGTACCCAACACAACCAAATCTCTATAAAATGGAGAAATAGAGAAAACCCAATGGGAAAAAATCCTACTTTGAAAAGAGATAGAAATAGAAGGAAGGAAAGCCTCATCATTGAGATCCCCCAAGGATAACTTCATCCCAAGCATAGAACACAGCTAAAGATATCACGGGGATGCAAAAGGTTTAATGAAGATGTCAGCAATCTACTCAGCAGTGGGAATATACTCCAAACATAGAGAGCCATCCTGAATCAAATGCCTGATGAAATGTATATGAAGTTCAATGTGTTTGGTCCTCTGATGCTCAACTGGGTTGTAGGAAATATGTATAGCACTTTGATTGTCACACCAAAGAATAGTGGGACTATCAAGAGGAAAACCAATATCTATCATCAACTGTCGAAGACATAAAACCTCTTGACTAGATAGTATAGCAATTCGATACTCTGCCTCTGTAGATGATAATGCCTGAGTTGTTTGCTTCTTGAAAGACCATGTGATAGGACTAGAAAAAAGATAGAAGACAAAGACAAAAGTAGACCATCGATGAGTAGTATCACCAGCCCAGTCTGAGTCTATGAAACCAACAATGTGAGGATCCCCTGATGTATAGTAATGCCATACAAAGTAGTACCCTGAATGTACCTCAAGATACATTTGGCCACTTGCCAATGACTCTCATGAGGATTGTGTGAGAATCGAGAGACAAGGCCAACCGCAAAGGAAATATCATGATGTGTGCGTGTCAGGTACAAAAAACTACCCACTAATGCTCTGTATAATGTGGGATCCATGGTAGGAGTAGAGAAAGTGGTAGATAAAACAAAACCTGACTGAAAGGGTGTGGGAGTAGGCTTGAAATCAAGCATGTTGAGCTGATGAAGCATATCAAGAGCATACTTCTCCTGAAGTATGGAAATCCCATTGGAAGACTAAATAACCCACAGGCCCAAAAAATAGTGCAGAAGTCTAAGATTAGTCATCTCAAACTGCTCTCTCAATGTGTGTTCAACACTCTAAATCATAGAGGATGACCTACATGTAATGATGAGATCATCAACATATAGCACAAGTATCAATAGATCAGCCCCATGATGTTGAATGTACATGATAGGATCAAAATGACAGTGTGTGAAGTGTGAGGCAAGAAAAAAGGAATCCATCTTCTCATACTAAGCCCTAGGGGCTTGTTTGAGACCATATTGAGATTTCCAAAGTCTACAGACCATAGAAGAGTCCTACCCAAAACCTTGACACTGCTCCATGTAGATCTCCTCATGTAGGTCTCCATGAAAAAAGGTACTCTTTACATCCATCTGATATACTGTCCATCCCTGAGAAGCTACAAATGAAAGTACAAGGTGAATAGAATTCATCTTGGTGATAGGAGAAAAGGTCTCAGAGTAATAAATACCCTCCACCTATGAAAAGCCCTTTGCCACAATACATGCCTTATACCTATCAATTGAACCATCAGCAACATACTTGGTACAGTACACCCAATTGTACCTGCTACCCAAAAAATTTCCTATCTATTCAATTTTGGCCATAGGTGGAGTGAAATGAGGCTCCCACAAGGGTAGAGCTCAGCCTATGAGAGAGACCTCATAATTTTTCTGGTCTTGGTTGTATGTTTTAAGTCTCATTATTGCCTTGCCCCAGCTAAAACTTATTTTGACTTGCGAAGAAAATCTACAAAGTTTCATGCCTTGCGCCCTTAGCCCCATATCATTTTTCTTATCACCAAGCTCCAGTTTTGATCGTATGTTCCAAATTGCAAAAGCCAGGGAGTTATGGCTATTTGAAGATCTATAGGAAATAGCTTATGTTGTAGGGTTCCAAAATTGTCTCAGCATAAAGACCCTCAATGTTTTTTATTTCCTTGTTACCTCTTTGTTTAGGTGTGAAGACCCTCGGTGTTTTCTATTTCTTTGTTACCTTTTGGTCAAAATGTAAAATGTGGGATGTTTTGTGCCTCTTCACACCTTCGCACTTCTTCCTTGATGTTGGCATTTCCTATGCGCACTATTGTGACTGAGTGGGGGTGAGTTCTTTAAGGATGCAGTCGCTTGATCTCCATATTTTTGAATGGTTAAGATTTTTATTTAGCGACCTGATGTTTTCTTCAGTCGCGTGTTCACACAACCCTAGCGGTTAAGTCCTTAACCTCCAGTGACCTAGTAGGCAGTTAGTGTTATGTCTGGTGGTCTTAGGTTCCAAAGTGGTTAAAGTGTGACCATGATCAAGGGTTGTCACGTTGCCTCAAAGAAAAGATGCTCAATGGTTAATCATCTAGGTATTGCGATAGCCATCTGATCTTCCAAGTGAAAAAGGTGAATTGACAGGTGGGTCCATGTGCCAGGCACTACTGATGTGTTCATTTCAAATTGGCTGAGATGTTAATGATGTGGTAGTTGTTAGTGGGGCCGAGGGCTATAGTGTGTTTAAAGGGGGCACCAGTTCTTAGTTAATCTAATGGTTGTTGTATTGCTGAGAAGGAAATGTGCTCAAAAGTTAATCATAATGACAATGCGATAGCTGTTGATTCTTTCTTTAGTGAAGTGTGGGTCTGAAGTACCAGTCATGCTGATGTGTTCATTTCTGATTGGCTAAGAGGTGGTGATTTGGCTAGTGACTTTTCAAGGGGCCTTGTGACTATTGTGGAAATCTAAGCCATTCAATTTTCTAGGTTTTCTCTAGTTTTTCAATAGTTGGCCGTATGCGATGTTGTGGGTAGCTCAGAATTGATGTTTTTAGGGTAGTTTCAGGTAGAAAATTGATGAAGAAGATCCGGGCAGCCGTCGCGTATTGATTTTTATTTCTTGAGGTGCCATGCCAGTTTAAATATCACCCGCTAATGGATGAGAAGGGTTGGCACCACCTGTGACCGTTTATATATTTTTTTAATTCAAATATCCATGAAGATCAAATTTGAACATTCATGGCCAACCCAACTTATAGAGACAAAGTCATGGCAGTGTCGTGGGGTTTTCAACTTGCAACAAAGTAGATGGATCAAGGTGGCTTGTTTGCAGATAGTTATGGTGATGGGAAAGACATGTAGGCATATCTAATCCACCAAGATATTTCAAGGAGGCATTTATGATTAGAAACAATAGAGTTAGGGTTTCTATTATTATATGAAAATCTATGTAACCCTAAAAGTTTGACTCCTTCTTGCGTGCAAAGGAGATGTATATATTAGTTTTTAGAGCTTTAGAGCTTAGAGGTTTTTCTTTCTTAGGAGTTATCCATGGCATTCTTTCTTCCCTCTGGCTTCTACAGTTTGTAATCTTTCATTGATCTATTAGATTTAATAGGGGCTTTCTGTGGCATCTTCTCTACCCTCAAGTATTTCCCTTGTCTATATTTCTCTTAATGAGTATAATATACTGGCTTTGTTAGACAAATCATGGAGTTCCATGGCCCTTCTTTCTTTCAGCTTATTCATGTGCTATTCTGTATGTTTTGATTTGAATGATCTTGTGGGTGTACCTCAACCCCCTATCACTCTGTCTCATTCCTATGCCTTTTTACTAAAGAGAACTTTTCCTTGTAGGTCACAGTCTGAGTCTTCTATTCAGACCTCTCCTTGAAACACTTATGCAAGCCTATTTAGAAATATTATATTCTATTAGATTTGAGAACTTTCATGCTAATTTGGTCAATATATTTTGTTCATGTCTTTTCGGTGTATCACCTAGTAGGATAGTTTTCTTTCAGTTATTTCCCTTCAGCATTCCTTCTATCCCTTTTCCTTCAAGAATTTACTTTCCTACTTAAAAGAAAATTAAGGTGATTATCCAAGAGGAACTAGCCTAGAACCTAGAGGTTTCATCTCAATTAGCAAAGGTTCCACAACCTGGAGATGATCCCAAAGTTATACTAGGTTATCAAGACCAAGAGAGATTGAAAAGGGTGCAAAACTTAGTGTATAATATTTCTGGCATGCCCAGTGGGATTAGAAAGAAGTTCATCTTCAAAATATTATGCTATCTCTGATATACTAATTGCATAATATAGACCTTTCAGAGGTTTTTTCCTATCAAGTATATCTGGTGACTCCACTGGTGTAAGGATCCAGGATGACCTTGTTCAAAGTTTATGAGAAAGATAGAGACAAGGAGCTCAAACCCCACTGAATTCTCAGAGCTACCCTCAAAAATAAAATATAAAGGAAGGTTGTCTCAGATAGCATCCCCTACAAGGAGAGGACAATCTACACCACTTGATACTTCAGAGAGGAGACCTTTGTCCTTTCTTCTCAGAAGAAGAGGAAGATCTCTAACTAGGGATTTAGAAGGGGATTCAAATCCAACATCAAATACAACTCATTCAGTTACTACTCAACAAATTTTAGTTCCTATAATGGCTAGGTAGTTTGCCTTTGCAACTTTTAACCAAGGCAGTCCATTGAAATTCACTCAACATCATGATGTGCCCCTAGTGGCACTAAAGAGTCTACCTGATTTCATACGTGAAGGAGAAACAAAATTTTTTGAACATATAAGAGATGTGACTACTATCTGCAGTATACATAATATAACTCAGGAAGATGTGACCACTAAGTTGTTAGTAGCCTCTCTCAAAGGTAAGGCTCTTGAATGGTTTAAAACTCTAGTTTTTGGTTCTATTAATTCATGGGATGGATTAGGGGATGCATTAAGTAGACACTTTGAAGACAAATCAGACAACTTATCCTTGGTTGAGCAGTTAACAACCATAAAGAGAGATCTTCAAGAGAAAATGACAAACTATAACAATAGATTTCTCAAAACATGGAATAAAATTCCAGTCTCAGTAAGGCCATTAGTAGATCATTCTTTCGTATACTTCTTGCAAAGCTTGAATAATCATATCTATGTCATGATCCAATCTATGGGAGGTACCTCTTTCCTCCAAGCTTTTGACATAGTTGTCAAGGCTGAAAATTGTTTATTCTAGGCAGACATGATAGCAAGAAGGCCACCCATGCCCATATTTCCCAACCTTTAGCCATTGCACCTCTGCAAGTACCTCCTTTTACCCCTATTCCCACCATATTAGTACCTCAGGCTAGTACTAGCGGTGAGGAATTAAAGGCAATTTTCTCTCAAGAACTGGAAGAAATGAAAAATAGTCAGCAAGAAATGACAAATCTATTGCAGAATTTAACTAAAGAGGTGACAAACCTAAAGAAGCAAGGGAAAGGAATTCAACCACCCTTTCAGCCACAAGGTCAAGGTCCTAATCAAAAATATCAGAATTAGGGACAATCTTATTAGCAGATTAGGCCACCATACCAAGGAGGTTATCAGGGAAAAAGGCCAAATTTTAATTAAAGACCTTTCCAGCCATATAGCCCAATGCCCCTTAATTCTACAAATCCAATCAGAGATATGGTCCCTAGCCAAAACAATCTAGCCTTGGACAATGAATGGTGCTTTCCTTGTTATCAGCCTCATAATCAGGCCTCTTGTTCAAATGAATGGATGAACCAAGCTCTAATGGTTCAGAATGCCTCTCATGCCCAATTAGAGGCCTCTTCTAGTGGATCAATTCCTCAATAAGAAGCATAGAATAATTAGACTACTCTTTTCAATTGGGAGCAGCAAGACTTCAATGGAGTCAATGGTGAATCTTCCATTGCTACCAACACAAGGTCAAAGAAAAGATCCTAGGAGATGGAGCAACTAGGTTTTTCAATTAAAGCCACTACATCTATAGAACCACTACAACCATCTACTCCTACCATATTGAAGGAGGCTCTGATGGAGCCTATCATGGTTAAAGCACAACAAAGAGTACACACTGTGACACCTTTCAACATTGTAGATAATATGAAGAAGGTGAATGTTACTATGTCTATGTGGGACTCTTTGGCTATTCCAGGGAAACCTGAGATTTTGAAGAGGGCTATGGGTGAAGTGACAGCTCCCCAGCCTGCAAATGATGCAACAAAGCCAGTGTTGGTCAACATTGATCAAGAAAGGAGGTTCCAAGTAGTAATTCCAAAGAAAATCCCCTGTAAGGTAGGAACTTAAAACCACCTCCCTTTTATGTATCCTTAATTATTGGAAAATCCTTAGTACATAACTGTATGGTAGATAGTGGAGCTACTAGTACTATAATGCCAAGAAGTGTGGCTGACCAATTAAGGCTTAAATATGAACCCTTTCAAAAGAAGGTTACACAACTTGATGGATCCTCAGTCAATAGAGTAGGTGTAGCCAAGGATACTAGTCTAATCCTCCATGAAAGTCCTAACTTCTCCATCCTACTTGATATATATATATCATAGACCTCCTTGCTTTATTCGCCATATGTCTATCAAGGGAGTTTACAGCCAAGATAGGAGGCTATCTTTCTTCTGACTGGTCTCACATGCTTTTCCACACAAGATATGGGACCAAGGTCACCATTAAATCTAAATCATTGGTGGCACACCCATATAGAACCATATGTGTCCAATGTGACCGATACAAGCTACCTTGCACTTGATAGCAATGACTTCCCAATTATTAGAGAAGCAAGCACTAAGATAGAAAATATCCTTGATATTTTACTAGATGAGCTAGAATCAGAAAAAGCTTTAGAGTCCCAAGAAAATGTTATTTGAGATGCCAGTTTGGGAAGTTATTTAATACAAGAAAGTGGATCCATAGAGCTGAACCTTCTCAAAGAGGACACTGATTCAGAAGATTACAGAAATCAAGTTTGGGAGTTGTTTTTTGATGGTGCTAGAATCAAATATGGCTCTGGTGGTGGTGCTATGCTAGTGTCCCCAAAAGGGGAAAGATACTATACAACTTTCAGATTCAGTTTCTCCTGCACTAACAACACGGTAGAGTATGAAAGTCTAGTGAATGAACTGGAGTGGGCTAGGAAGAGAGGGCTCAAAGCCCTAAAAGTTTATGGTGATAGTGAGTTAGTAGTTAGCCAAGTGAGAGGGATAAGTGCAACCAAAAATGACACCATGAAAGGATACAAACATAGAGTTTGGGATGCAATTGAAGATTTTTATGCTTTCAATATTATTGCCATCCATAGGAAGTTAAATCAAAATGTAGATAGGTTAGTTGTTGTTGGATCTCAGTATGACATTCCTAATAGTGTTTCAAAAGAAAGGGACCAACATCACATTAAAGTGGTCATCAGACCTTCTATTCCTGATAACAATGTCAATTGGCAAGTATTTGACAATGATGAGCAAATTTTGCAGTTCTTGTTTGAAGAAGACATCTTTTCAAAGCATAACCAAGATAGACTATTACAGAACTATGGTGATCAAGTGATACAACTTAGATTTGATAAGATTCCTAGAGGTCTTGTCACCTTAGAAGTTGTCTTCAATAAGGATGATCAAGTTAAGAAGAACAAAGCTGGCCTGGTGCTTCAACAAGAACATTGTGTTGAATTGAAGTTGGAACCGGGTAAAAGCTTACAATTTGGAAAAGTAAATACCGATTTAGAAAATTAGGCTTATACCAAATTATTTAAGGAATTCAGTGATGTATTTGCATGGCAATATGAAGACCTTAAAGGTTTTAATCTGACCCTTGCTCAACACACTATTGAACTAGAGCCTAATGCCAAACTAGTAAGGAAAAAACAAAGGCCTGTTAATCCCATGCTTGAGCCACTTATGCATAGAGAAGTGCTCAAATTAATAGAAAGTGGTATCATCTACCTCATCAAGCATACTAGTTAGGTTACCAACCTTGTTCCTATAAGGAAGAAGAATGGGGAGTTGAGGTTATGTGTGGACTTCAGGGATCTTAACAGAGCCTCTTTAAAAGATCACCATCCATTACCCTCTATGGAACTGCTGGTGTAATTAAGTATTTACTAATTACACTTTACTTAAGTTTACTTAGGATAATGCATTTGCATAATTAATTATCTTTGAGACACCTAGGAGTTTGCATTTCTTTTTAGCACATGGTTAGGAGAATCTCCACTTTAGGTGTGATAGTTGTCATCACATACCTCTTTGTGTGTGAGATCCACCTTTAGTGCACTTATCACATTATCATCCTCTCATTGTTGCACATACTTTCATGTACAATGGAGGATGATCCACCTTTGGTGGACATGTGATTCCACCATGTCTAGTTAATAGCTTATCTCTTGCATAACTTCTAGTTATCATGCATTGCCTATATATTGAGGCATTCCTACATTGTATGTATTCATTCAATCCAATCTATTTCATTATTTGATCATTTGATCATATCATATTTTGTCTCTCTTGTGCTATCTCTTGAGCTTCTAGATCTTGGCGTTCATTATTTGCCTTAGGAAAATTCTTACATGGTATCAGAGTGATGTCAAAATTCTTACATGGTATCAAAACAATATCAAAATTCTTACATGGTATCAGAGTGATATCAAAATTCTTACATGGTATCAGAGCCATAGGAGTTTCATTGCATAGCCTATTTTGAGAGAATTTTGTTGCAGGTCAAAATTGGAGCTTGTTGGTGCAAATCAAAGGTTGGCATCACATTAAGGAGGTCCAAAAACCCCTAAATTGAATTTTGTTTCATCCAAATTAGACATCTGAAGCCAAATCTAGAGCCATTTGAATTTTCAAGGTTCGACGGCGGTGATTTAGAAAAAATAATTTCAGAGGCAATTTTCAAACAACGATATCTCAGTCATCCGAAGTCCTTTTTCTGAGCAATTTTTTTTGTTTTGGGGTAGAATTTCATGATCTACACAATGTTGCAGGTGATGTCTATTCTCTATTTTGGATATTTTCTGAAAATCACAAATCCGGATTTTTACAACTTTAGAGGCTTTATTCGAGCTCATATGGACTCATTTTTAGGTGCTATTTTTTTTTAAAGTTCATGATTTTTTGTCTACTTTCTAGATCTGGTATCAGTTTGGAAAAATTTTAAGTAGACATAGTACTTTTAGAATTTGGTCTATTTTGGCCTATTTTTGGCACTTGTAATTTGTTAGATCCTTGAGTGGTCTTGTGTCTTAATTGTATGAGTCTACCATAGTTTCATATTTTCTATTGTAAACATCAAAATCAAAAGTCCACTTTGATCCATTTTGTCAAGTGGCAATTGTACACACACTAGCTATAAAGTGCCAAAATCATCATTTTTTTGGGGGGGGGGTTCTTTGATTGAGTGAATTGGGGGGTATCTTGTGTGTTGGTGTCTCTCTTTTTTGTGCTCTTTTCATTTTGCATCATGGGTTCTATTGCAAAATTAACTCCACATAACTATGCTACATGGAAAGATAATGTATGGAGCAAGTTAATGGTTCAAAGTTTAAATCCTTATGTGGATGGTACAATTAGAAAACCTACTGATGATGATACTACTGCAATAACTAAATGGTCATCCAAAAATTATAAAGCTTTAGGATTCTTGAGAGAGAATATTTCTGTAGCTGTCATGTATCACATCAAAACCATAAATAATACTAAAGAAGCTTGGGATAAACTTGCAAAGTTGTTTGGTTAAGTGGATGAGGAAATGGGATTCACAATTGAGACTGATCTCCTCAAATTAGAGCCCAGGAACTTTGACACAATCCAATATTATCTCAATAAAGTCAATGACTATAGAGCACAACTTGATGATTGTGGTAATCCCATAAAGGATGTGAAGTTGGTTAGTCACTTGTTGAAACATCTTCCTCCTGAATATGGAGCTTTTGTTTCAAGTTACAATACTCACAAGTTGACCATGGGTAGTGCCTTCATTAAGCCTTCATTTGAGTCATTTTCATAAATGTTGGTCTTAGAATAAGAAAAGTTGACAAGTATGGGGATTCTCAAGTCTTCAACTTCCAAGGCATTGGTGGCTAATCATTAGAGTCAAGGCAATCAAAGTCAAAAGAAGAAGAAGAATTGGAAGTCTAAGTCTCAAAAAGAAGGCACAACATCAACTTCCACACAACATGACACTTCTACATCACCTTCAAAGGGTGAATCTTCAAAGAAGGAGAAGCGGTTTTGTGCATATTGCAAAAAGGATGGACATGAAGTACACTTTTGTTATAAGAAGGACATTGATGAATTGAAGAATCTTCTTGCCAAGAAGAACATCAAATTGCCTTCCAAGATGTTTACCTCAACCTCTTCTTCACCAAATTTAGAAAAAGATAAAGGAAAGGTTCACGCATTTGTCACTCAAAAAGGACAAGCTTTGTATGCTTCTTCAAGTCCTGATTCAGGTAGATGGATTCTAGATTCAGGGGCTTCTCATCATATGGCTTCTTCACGGTCCATGTTTCCATCATTTGAGCCTTGTAAAGGTCCACCTATTTTGATGGGTAATCACACTTACATGAATTTTATTGGGAAAGGAAGTATTGATGTTAGGGAGGGACACTTCAATGATGTGTTGTGTGTTCCACACTTGACCAATAACCTTCTTTCTATCTATCAAATCACAAATGGTCCTACAAAGAAGACTATGGAATTTACACCTGATTCAGTTTTCATCAAGGACTTGGAGAGTGGAGCAATTATTGCTACTAGGGTAGTGGATCACTCTTCTCAGTTGTACTCCTTTTTAGATTTTGTTCCTTTTGATGACAATGATTCTTCAGACAATGAGTCTTAAGCATATGATGATTATAGTGATGATTCAGATTTTGAGGAGAGTTTTGGCTACTTAAACTTGGGTATTATCACTCATGATCAAGCTCTTGAGCCTTCCATTTCATCTCCTCCTATTGAGACTACTTCTACTCTTTCTCCTGATGATGCTTGCATTCACATAGCCATGGTTTTAGGTGCTTCAGTGCAGCAATATTTTCATTGTCTTCCATACTTGGTTCCATGGGATGACTACTTGACAGACATTGCAAGTTTGTTTGTGGAGTCCTATACTTCAGATTTGCGAAACTTCATTGATGATATTCATCTTCTCTTTGGTGAAGATGATCCTTCTTCAGTTGTTGTGAGGGAGCATGCTGACCCTCACATTCATTCTCTACTTGATCATTCTTTTGAGGGTGACATGATTGTTGATACTTTGATACAACAATTGGAGGAGGTCACTTTCTCTTCAGAGGAGATACTTGGGTCTTTGGTACATGTTCTACAATCATCCTCAGTTGATCCTAATTTTTCTTATTCAGCAAAGTGGCTTAGTACACATGATTTGGAGGAGGTACCTTTTAGCTTTGGCATGGGGATACTTAAACAGGTTTCAAAGACTACATCTTTTTTGAGGTTTCTTCCTACAGATTGGGGGGGAGGCTTCATATCTACACCTTTGGTCTTATTTCTTCCTAAGGGGAGGAATGTTGTTCTACACTCATGGAGTAGTTTCTACATCGAGCCTGGAGCATCTACCATTGGTGCTCATTCTACATTGAGGGGGGGCTACTTGGTCTCTCTTCCACTACTTCCATCTTATGGGGGGATATTTTCCTCACATGAGGTCTTCTCTCTCATATTCTATTATTGTATTCATCTCTCTTTTTGGGGGAGGGTTTTTCCCATGAGGTTTTCCCTCTTTCTCCACTTTATGAGAGATTGCATTGTTCTTGCATTTTGTACATGGGTACCTAACATGGCCGAGTAGCTAAGACCATCTTGCATTGTGAGCTTAAGTGCATTCCCCTAAGTTTCACTTAAGGGGGGGTGTTGGTGTAATTAAGTATTTACTAATTACACTTTACTTAATTTTACTTAGGATAATGCATTTGCATAATTAGTTGTCTTTGAGACACGTAGGAGTTTGCATTTCTTTTTAGCACATGGTTAGGAGAATCTCCACTTTAGGTGTGATAGTTGTCATCACATACCTCTTTGTGTGTGAGATCCACCTTTAGTGCACTTATCACATTATCATCCTCTCATTGTTGCACATACTTTCATGTACAATGGAGGATGATCCACCTTTGGTGGACATGTGATTCCACCATGTCTAGTTGATAGCTTATCTCTTGCATAACTTCTAGTCATCATGCATTGCCTATATATTGAGGCATTCCTACATTGTATGTATTCATTCAATCCAATCTATTTCATTATTTGATCATTTGATCATATCATATTTTGTCTCTCTTGTGCTATCTCTTGAGCTTCTAGATCTTGGTGTTCATTATTTACCTTAGGAAAATTCTTACAATAATATGAATTTTAAGGAATTCAGTGATGTATTTGCATGACAATATGAAGACCTTAAAGGTTTTAATCTGACCCTTGCTCAACACACTATTGAACTAGAGCCTAATGCCAAACTAGTAAGGAAAAAACAAAGGCCTGTTAATCCCATGCTTGAGCCACTTATGCATAGAGAAGTGCTCAAATTAATAGAAAGTGGTATCATCTACCTCATCAAGCATACTAGTTGGGTTACCAACCTTGTTCCTATAGGGAAGAAGAATGGGGAGTTGAGGTTATGTGTCAACTTTAGGGATCTTAACAGAGCCTCTTTAAAAGATCGCCATCCATTACCCTCTGTGGAACAAATCTTGCAATGTGTCTCTGGGTCTGAGAGATTTTCATTATTGGATGGCTATTTAGGATATAATCAGATCCTATTTAGTGAAGAGGATCAATATAAGATTGCATTCACAACCAAGTGGAGAACAATGTAATATCAAATGATGCCCTTTGGTTTGTCAAATGTGGGTGCTACTTTTCAAAAGGAAATGGATATGGCCTTTAAAAGCCTCATGTACAAGTTTATACTCGTCTACTTAGATGATATAACTATCTATTCCAAACATGTAGTGGATCATATCAAACATCTGAGGCAAATCTTCAAAAGGTGTAGAGAGTTTGGGATATCTCTTAATCCTAAGAAATGTGTGTTTGCAGTTCATGAAGGGAAATTGTTAGGATATATAGTATCTGTATGGATCAAAAGTGACCACACTTCTATGAATCATTACATGCAAGGTTGCTCAACAATGAGGCCTCACAAAGTGACTCATAGCTCTCTATGCATGGAGTTGCAAGGGACTATGATAAACTTGCTCTCAGCTAGAGCTATAAACTAGTGACCTTGCTAGTCAACCATACAATGAGAGATTCACAATGAAGACAAGGGAAACAATGCCAATATCCCCAAATGGAATCAAGGTATGAAAATGCAATGCAAACTAATATGAATATGCAAGATTAATCTATCAAATGAAAGTACAATGCAACTATGAAAGGAAATAGCAATGGATTACAAATCCCCTAATTAGACTATGTGAGTTATTCTAAGGCTTGAAAGTGAAATCTAAACTATGAAAGTATGAACATGAACTACTATGCAAGAATAAAAACTAAATTATGAAGCAAATGAGGAACTCTAAGATGTAATGCAACAATGATCTCCAAAAAGCTCCAAAGTCTTCAAGAATTCCTGCAGCATAGAGTTAGCATAAAACAAGTGTCTTAGAATGAGGGAGAGAGCTCTCCTTTTATAAGAAATGCAAAGGAATGGACCATGGAGATTAAGAGGCAAAAGTCTCAATCAACGGTGGAGCTTGAAAGAGGAGCAATCCATGTGCACAAGTATCCTCCAATAGGAAAATAGGAGTTGACTTTATGTCCATATGAGACAAAAAGTGCTTTTTCCCTTTTTTATAAAATAAGAATAGTGCTTTATTTGTGCAACTTAGGATAAGAAGAAAAGATGGGGATTTTTATTTAATAAAAGGAGAGGAAATATTCCTTTTAAGTAAATAAAGACTTTAGGATAAAATGGTTAACCCAAGGATAAAAATCCAATATATGATCAAAACTAAGATTTGATCAAGAAATTGATAATGTTGAAAATATTGATTATTGATAAAACTAATTCAGGATTGATAAATCAAATAAATGGGGCCCAAAGTCTAAGCGATCATTTTTGGGTGCATACAGTATCCAAGAAAGGAATTAGAGTAGGCCCTGAAAGGATTGCAACCATCCTAGAGCTACCCTTGCCACATCACAAGAAAAGCCTTCAATCTTTCATAGGAAGGATTAACTTTGTTAGGCATTTCTTGCCTAATATTGTAGAATTACTGAAGCCTTTGACAGCCATGTTAAAGAAGAGTTCAGTCTTCAACTGGACTAAAGAAAGGAAGGCCAACTTCCAAGCTATCAAAGCGGCCTTGACAAAAGCTCTTGCTCTATTAAACTGAAATTTCAATAAGGATTTTATCCTTTATACTTATGGGGGTTCTGATGCTATATTTGCAATGTTGACCCAAGAAAATTAAGAAGGATTGGAGCAACCTATTGCCTTCTTTAGAAAATGTTTAGAAGAGTATGAACAAAGGTACTCTTTTGTGGAAAAACATGTACTTGTTGTGGTAAAAAGCCTTAAAAATTTTATATATCTATTGACCCATAGTAAGGTACACTTGAAAGTTACTCATCCAAGTGTCAAAGAATTTTTGCTCTCCAAAGACCTAAATGAAAAGAGGGTTGGTTGGGTTACCAAAGTGATGGAGTGTGACATTGATATTCAAACCACTAAACTAGTTAGAGGGAGAGGTCTTTGTGAGGATCTGATAGAGGATGAAAGTTCAAAGAAATCAGAGGAAACAAATGCGTCTCTGGTTGTGCATTCTACAAAAGAACATGCCAAGGAAGTAGGTTGGTTGCCTAACATGATTCATTACTTGAAGATAGGACAATGTCCTACAGACCTAGATTTAGCAAAAAGAAGGTATTATAGATTACACTCTATTCCCTTTGTGTTGATAGATGAAGTTCTTTTCAGAAAGGATCACAATGGTGTCCTTTCAAGATGTGTTGATTCAGAAAAGATAGTTGATATCCTATTTGAATTTCATGATGGACCTTTTGGAGGTCACTTCTCTCTTAGGACTACTTATTTTAAAATCATGAGGGCCGAATACTATTGGCCATCTATCTTCAAGGATAGTCATGATTATGTGAGAAAATGCATCAAATGCACCATGTTTGTAGGTGAAGAAATGCTTGTAGCTCTACCCCTTCAGCCAATTAGAACAAAGCAACCTTTCATGAAATGGGGCATAGATTTCATTGGCATGATTAATCCTCCATCCAGTGCAGGCCACAAGTGGATAATCACTGCAAAAAATTATTTCACTAGATGGACAGAGGTACTTGCCTTGAAAGAAGTGAATAAGAGTGCCATCTTAATTTTTTATCATGATATAGCTCACAGATTTGGCACTCCAGACTCCATAATATAAGATAATGCCTTGGCATTCACAGGCCTCAACATCTCAAAATGGGCAATCAAAAATGGCATTTATCTGAATACAAGCTCAAATTACTACCCTCAGGGAAATGGTTTGGTAGAATCAACTAACAAGAACTTGATTAGGATAATCAAGAAGACCCCACAAGACAACCAAAGGGATTGGCATACTAAATTGAAATCTTCCTTATGGTTAGATAGGATTACCCCAAAAAAAATCATTGGGAATTCTCCTTGCATGTTAGTGTATGGTAGAGAGACTAAGTTGTCCATTTCAACTGAATTGCCAGCTTTGGACTTGGTGACTCAATATGTCCTATTCGAAGAAGGGGATCCCTTACAAATTAGGTATGCTCAGCTCATAGAGTTAGAAGAACTCAAAGATAAATCCATGAAGGATATGGAGTTCCATCAGATCCAAACAAAGAAAAGTTTTGATAAAAGAGCCAGAGCTAGAAGCTTCAAAGTTGGAGATGTAGTTCTCAAATGGGATGAGTTCAGGTCAAAACCTGGTAGACATACAAAGTTTGATTCCTTTTGGGGAGGTCCATTCATCATGACTGAGTGTAAGGAGCATAATGTTTTTTGACTGTCAACTCTTGGAGGAGATGCCTTGCCTATATCAGTTAATGGTTTCCACTTGAAGCCTTGTTTTGAAGTTAGTCCTTCCTTGTAAATCTCTATAATTATGTTTCCTTGTTTTTTGTCCCTACTTTCTAGATTAGTTTCCCTACTTTTCAAGAAGTTCTCATGCACATTTTTGTCCCTCCTAGTTTCAATTCTTTCTCTCTATCAAGAAGGTTTTTTGTGTTCATGAGAGGACTCCTACGCCCAATGGATTGTGTCAAGGCCACTAGTTTTCATGTCTAGCAGGATGAAATCCAACAGAAATCACCAAAATGTTACCCAAAAAATTCCCTATCTATTCAATTTTGGCCATAGGTGGAGTGAAATGAGGCTCCCACAAGGGTAGAGCCCAGCTTGTGAGAGAGACCTCATAATCTTTCTAGTCTTGGTTGTGTCTTTTTAGTCTCATTGTTGGCTTGCCCCAGCTGAAACTTGTTTTGACTTGCGAAGAAAATCTACAAAGTTTCATGGCTTGCGCCCTTAGCCCCATATCATTTTCTTTATCACCAAGCTCTAGTTCTGATCGCATGTTCTAAATCGCAAAAACTAGGGAGTTATGGCTATTTGAAGATCTGCAGGAAATAGCTTATGTCACAGGGTTCCAAAATTGTCTAAGCATAAAGACCCTTGATGTTTTCTATTTCCTTGTTACCTCTTTATTTAGGTGTGAAGACCCTCAGTGTTTTTTATTTCTTTGTTACCTTTTGGTCAAAGTGTAAAACTCAGGATGTTTTCTGCCTCTTTACACCTTCGCACTTCTTCCTTGACATCAACATTTCCTATGTGTGTTGTTGCGACCGAGTAGGGCCTAATTCTTCAAGGATGTAGTCACTTGATCTCTAGATTTTTAGGTGGTTAAGCTTTTTATTCAACAACCTGATGTTTTCTTCAGTCGCATGTTCACGCAACCCTGGTGGTTAAGTCCTTAACCTTTAGTGACCTAGTAGGCAGTTAGTGTTATGCCTGGCAGTCTAAGGTTCCAAAGTCATTAAAGTGTGACCATGATTGACATTTTCCATGTTGCCTCAAAGAAAATATGCTCGATGGTTAATCATCGAGGCATTGCGATAGCCTTCTAATCTTCCAAGTGAAAAAGGTGAATTGACAGGTGGGTCAGCTTGCCAGGCCCTGCTAATGTGTTCATTTCTGATTGGCCAAGGTGTTAATGATGTGGCAATTGTTAGTGGGGCCGAGGGTTGTAGTGTATTTAAAGGGGGTTCTAGTTGTTAGTTAATTTGATGGTTGTCACATTTCCAAGAAGGAAATGTTCTTGAAAGTTAATCATAATAGCAACACGATAGCCGTTGATTCTTCCTTTAGTGAAGCAGTGGGTCCAAAGTGCTGGTCATGCTGATGTGTTTGTTTCTGATTGGCT
The DNA here is from genome assembly GCA_027943335.1 of Chamaecyparis obtusa. NCBI lineage: Eukaryota > Viridiplantae > Streptophyta > Pinopsida > Cupressales > Cupressaceae > Chamaecyparis > Chamaecyparis obtusa. The sequence continues at coordinate 1,384,748 of BSBK01001448.1, forward strand.
GAGAGGTGGTGATGTGGCTGATGAATTTTCAAAGGGCCTTGTGATTGTTGTGCAGAATGATCTAAGATGTTTGATTTGCCAGGTTTTCTCTAGTTTTTCAATAGTTGGTCATATGCGATGTTGCGGGTAGCTCAAAATTGATGTTTTCAGGGTAGTTACAGTTAGAAAATTGATGAAGAAGATCTGGGTAGCCGGCATGTGTTGTTTTTTGTTTCTTGAGGTGCCATGCCGGTTTAAATATAACCCACTGATGGATGAGAAGGGTTGGCGCCACCTGTGTCCATTTATATTTTTTTTAATTCAAATATCTATGAAGATCAAATTTGAACATTCATGGTGAACCTGACTTACAAAGACAAATTCATGGTGGTGGTGTGGGTTTTTCAACTTGCAATGAAGTAGATGGATCAAGGTAGCTCATCTGTAGATAGTTATGGTGATGGGAAAGACATGCAGGCATATCTGATCAACCAAGATATTTCAAGGAGGCATTTATGATCAGAAATGACAGAGTTAGGGTTTCTATTATTATATTAAAATCTATGTAACCCTAAAAGTTTGACTCCTGCCTATGTGCAAAGGAGATGTATATATTAGTTTTTAGAGCTTTAGAGCTTAGAGCTTTTTCTTTCTTAGGAGTTATCTGTGGCATTCTTTCTACCCTTTGGCTTCTACAATTTGTAATCTTTCATTGATCTATTAGATTTAATAGGGGCTTTCTGTGGCATCTTCTCTTCCCTCAAGTCTTTCCCTTATCTCTATTTCTCTTAATGAGTATAATATACTGGCTTTGTTAGAGAAATATTAGATTTCTAGGGCCCTTCTTTCTTTTAGCTTATTCGTGTGCTATTGTGTATGATATAATTTGAATGATCTTGTGGGTATACCTCAACCCCCTGTCACTCTATCTTATTCTTGTGCCTTTTTTCTAAAGAGAACTTTTGCTTGCAAGTCACAGTCTGAGTCTTCTGTTCAGACCTCTCTGTGAGACACTTATGCAAGCCTATTTAGAAAGATTGTGTTCTATTAGATCTGAGAACTTTAATGCTAATTTGGTCAATATATTATGTTGATGTCTTTTTAGTGTATCACCTAGTAGGATAGTTTTCTTTTAGTTATATCCCTTCAGCATTCCTTCTATCCCTTTCCCTTCAAGAATTTACTTTCCTGTTTAAAGGAAAATTAAGGTGATTATTCAAGAGGAACCAACCTAGAACCTAGAGGTTTCATCTTAGTTAGCAAAGATCCCACAACTTGGAGATGATCCCAAAGTTATACTAGGTTATCAAGACCAAGAGAGCTTGAAATGGGTGCAAAACTTAGTGTATAACAACACCGAACCAACTTCCTTCCTTTTGGAAGAGGACAAAGATCCCAAGTGTGATTCTTCATCAAAGAAGAATACTCCTCATCCATAGCCCTATCCCACTCAGGCTAACCTGTCACCTCTAAAAAATCATTGTGGATCATCTAAAATAGCATGACTTAATAAACTAGTACCAGATGTTTGAGCACGAGTGCGACAAGTATCTGAAGGATCACCTACCAAAGATCTAGCTGCATCAATAGTATCATGAGCCCACTTAGGCACATGTGGAAGATCTGGTGGAGGTGGGGAAGGTGGAGCATCATCTAAATCTTCCTAAGAGGAGATAGAATCCTGTAGAGGAAAAGATGAAGAACTAGGTAGTGAAGAAGAATCTAATGATGGAGGATCCATCTAAGGATAGTGCTCATCAAACTGAACATCTCACTGAAACAAGACTTCTTTGTAAGGAAACTCAAGTGCGGAAATAGCTTCCTATGCTAATCTCTATAGGAGAGTATTGTGCAAATTCTTTTAAATCCTTACAATTTCATATTTGTTAACTACTTTAACAAAGATATTGCAACCACATACCATACATACAGAAAAATAGAGAATGACACAATGATATACCCCGGGGAAACCTTTCAGTAAAAACCCCAGCACTCCAAAACCTGCACAATGTATTGATCAAAACTATTACAGCTTACAATACACTTGCAATGCAAGTTCTTTCAGAAGATTTCAAAACCCTTGAAGACAAATCATGGCAACATAAAACATTTCAATAATACACTCACATCACCTCTCTTTGCAACCATAAAAAAGCTTATATCATACGCTTCACTTTTGAAGGCTACTCCCAAAGATAAACGTATTAGGGTTTTACCATTCTACGATTGGGGAAGAGTGTACAGTACTCAAATTTATCAGTTGCCACATGTCTTCACCTGTCATTGAATCTTCCTAACATAGCTCTTACGTGTCATAGGAATCCATCATAACTGTTTTAGCCATGATCTCCTTACACACAATTCAAGATGTCGACACATCAACATTATTTGCAAGAAATACATTTTACAAAACAAATAATAAGAATAGGAATTATCCAAGGTTGAGACACCTTATTCCTAACATTCTTTGGAATCAAGATCAAAGAACCTGTATGCCTTCACATCCTCACAGTAGCCAAAAAATATGAGTGGTCGACTTTTCCTCTCCGTGGCTTTCCTCTGAGCATGTGGAATAAATGCCCAAGCCTTACTACCAAAAACTCAGAATGTAGAAACATCAGGCTTGACATGAGTCCAAGCCTCCTTGGGAGTCAAATGTCACAATGATTTATAAGGCATTTGATTCTGAATATAGTTGGTGCAATTGATAGCCTTAGCCCAAAAGGAAGCATTCATAGCTCGAGACTGTAGCATACAATTAGCCATCTCCCATAATGTTATGTTCTTTCTCTCTGCAATGCCATTTTGCTGAGGGGTATGAGGAGCTGTGAACTGATGTTGTAAACCATGCTCACTGCAAAAATATTTGAAATGTTGATTCACATATTCCCTCCCATTGTCAATGTGTATACACTTGATAGAAAGACCAGATTGTTTGTCTACAATTGTCTTAAAGATTCAAAATGAATCAAAGACATCAAACTTGTACTTCAAGAAGTACACCCATGTGCATCTAGAGAAATCATCAATAAAGGTGAGTACATATCTAGCACCAGAAAAAGAGGGAGTGGGAAATGACATAAGATCATTGTGTATCAACTCCAAAGGTGCTAGAGCATGTGAGGATCTACTAGATGGGAAAGGATCTCTATGATGTTTTCCAAGCACACAACCTCAACAAACATTGTCAATACAAGAGATCTGAGGTAGCCCAATCACTAGCTCCTATGTACTCATCTTCTATAAATATTTGTAGTTGACATGGCCAAAACGCTCATGCAAAAGCTTTCTCACTGTGTCTACATGAGAAACAAGAGAAACACTAGTAGAATCAGAGCTCTTGAAGCCATCAAATTGGTATAAGTGAGTCTCTAAATCAACACTCCCAGTAGTAATAACCAAGTCAAGATCATGGAGGTCTCCAATAACCACATCATGTGGTGCGAACTCAATTGTTTTACCAGAGCCAGAATGAAAAATATGATAAACAGATAGGAGGTTCATAGAAATGGCCAAAACCAAAAGAACATCCTATAGAGAACCACCATCTAATGAAACAATTCCAGAACCTGTAACTGAAAGTAAAACTAAGTCACCAACTACAATCTGTGTAGTAACACTCTGAGAAAGTGAGGTAACCAATCCAAGTGAGTGTGACATATGGTGTGAAGCACCTGAGTAAGTGATCCATGGAGAAGTGGAAGACAAAGCTCAAGTAGAAAGAGCATGACCTTTCCCTATGGGGGGAGGTGGAGGCTTTGGAGGAGCAAGACTATGCTTTTTCATGGCTTCTTCTAGTGCCTCAAGTCATTTCCAACACCTGGAAACTGGATGCCCTTCCTTGCAACAAAAACTACAAGGATCACCTATGTACTTTGTAGTCTTGGAGGAAGACTCACCAGACTTAAAAGTTTTTCCTTTTGGAGTAGATTTCTTTGGATCTAATTTGGAGGTGGCTTGGAGGGATTCTCACTGCCAGCTGAATCTATTTTGGGCTTGGGCTTCTGCTTCTGCTTTCCCTTGGACAGTTGGGAAACCAATGCTTGGTTATTTAATCCTATTAGAGAGTCCAACTAAGTAAGTTTGGCCTTCTCTCTAGTCAAACGATCATAGAACACCTCAAAAGTGGGCATGGTAAATCTAGGTCCCAAAGCATTCATAGTAGAATGAAAGGTAGAAGAGAAAATATGAAATTTTCCTCGAAGCTTAGACAAAATCAGATAAATGCACTCTTTATCAATCTTTTGTTTTCCACATCCATGTAACAAAGATCTCTATTGTTTGAACTTCATTAGAAAGTCCTCAATAGAAGGAAAAGAATTAGGTACAAAAGAGGTAAGCTCTGCCTCAATCTAAAGTGCTCTGAACTCATTGATGGTACTGAATAATGTCTCAAATTTAGCCCACATCTCTTGAGGGGTATTATACCCATCAAGATGAAACTGTAAGTTGTCTGATACCTGTAAATAAATCAACCCCATAGCCTCATCCATATTGTTTTGATGTTACATGATCTCAAAGGGCCTCTGTAATACTAGTTGCACTGCATCTAAACAAGACCAGAGCCCTTTTGAATGGAGAAGCCATGTCATCAGGGTTTTCCATGTGTGATAATTATGTGGGGTCAGAAGTTCTAGACAAGAAGAGGCCTCGGCCATATTTTTTAGAAGGGGTTTAGTTTTGATAAATATCTAGTTTAACTGATAGAAACAAGAAAATAACACCCCCCCACAATCCAAGTATCCAACCGCTAAGCCTAGAATGATATGCTTTATCAAGAAAAGGGAAAAGAAGATTTAGATCTGAATCTTGTGTACCTTGAAAAAATTTTGATGAACATAGATAGAAATTTGGATGGTGCTCGAGAAGAGCTTTCTAGCATTCTTCCAAATCAAAAAATGGAGTGAATTTGAGCAAATTAGCCCCCCAAAATGCAAAAAAGATAATCTAGCTTTGACAGTAGAAACATTAAGATAGATGATAGAGAAAACTAGATTAACATGCATCAGAGCATCAGGCTTAGAACTAGCTTTCTGACGATATCTCGTTTGTCGAAAAATGATGCCTAGAGCTCTTGGTACACCAATTTCAGTGAAAGGTGCACACAAAAGGAAAAAATAACCCAAAATTTTTTTGTGAAGGCACTAGCCCCTGGTCACATGGGGATCCACCACTACCGTTAAGCTGTTGGTTGCTGGTAGTTAGCATTGGTAGTTAGTCATCAACACTAGTGGTTAGTGTTGGGGGTCTGCCAGGGTTCCGTCGGTGGCAATGGCACGGTGGCCGAGCGCGCGGGCAGTGGTGGCACATTTTTAATGCAGGTTTTTAAATTTTTTTAAAAAAATTTCTGCCCAAAAAGTCACATGGATTGGTTGCCTTGGGGTGCATGCACAATCGTAAGGCCCTAGGGAAAAAACATTTTGCCTCTCCCTACAATGTTGTCCAAATTGGATGTTCTTTTATATCGAAATAGGGGTTTTTGGGTGCTACGAGCTCAATGGTGAGGTCTGTTTGAGCTCAAAGTGCACCAAAATTTAAGGGACCCCTAATTTCAATAAAAAATAATTGAAAAAGCCCTAATCTAAACTAGATGATTTTATTATCTCTTATTCCTTTAAATGTGAACAAGTTGTAGCAGATTCTACTCTGATACCATGTAGGATTTGAGCAATACAAATCCACAAAACCCAAAGATCACCTGCATACAAAAACCTGTTACAAGGAAGTAGAGACAAGAAGAAGGCAAGGGTTTGACTCAAAAAATGAAGAAGTAAATATCCTCAATTAATGAATGAATAAAATGTATAATAGATCATCCTTATAAAGGAGATCGAAAGCCTTGAAAGGAAAACCCTAGTGCATGTAATAATTAGTTAAATTATTACAAGACTAATGCATGCAAGTTTATATTTAAAACAACTAGTGCATGATTGTTTAAAATAACTAGTGCATGAGTGTTTAAATATAAACAACTAAATCAAAAAGGGTGACATCTTAAGATGGGAATAAAGTTAATTAACATAATTAATACTTTACTCTAAAACAAACAACAAACCCCCAGCATGCAACAAAGCAACAATGGATAGTGAAGCTCTAGCGGACAACAATACACTAGCCGAAGAACCAACAGACGGTGAAACCTCATTAGCAGACTATAGAGCCCCAACTAATGCCTGTAATGCCCCAATAGAAAATGAGGCCCAAACTTAGTATATATTTTTATTTTGGTTTGTATATTTGACATATAATATGTCGATATATAGGAGATATTTTCCACAACAAGTCCAATTGTGATATTGCTATCAGGATTCAAGTGTGTATATTTTTTAGTCAAACTCATTGACCCATGTTTCATGAATAGTGGTTCATATGAACCCATCTCTCGTGAGAATGAATGGAACTCTTAGCATTCATTGGATCTAGGTGATGCTTGTAGAGGTGAAGCACTAAGACTTCCCAAGAGGTCACCCATCCCAGTACTACTCCATCTCGAGCGCACTTAACTATAGATTTTCCTCCATGGTTAAACCCACTCTTCTTGCAACCCCATTTACAAAACCTTCACCAATTTTTGTGCCTTATGAACCATTCCATAAAAATTCCCTTAAGCTCATCAATTGATAAGTAGGAGATATTTTCCACATCAAATCAAATTGTGATATTGCTATCAAAATTCAACTGTGTATTTTTTTGAGTCAAAATCATTGACCCATGTTTCATGAGTAGTGGTTCACATTGTTAGGAATGAATGCTAAACTTTTGGCAGCCATTCTATAGCAGTTGTTGTTGCATTCATGACTATGATTGTCATTGATGTCAACACAATGATTTATCGAAGACTTGCAGAGAAGCAGACAGAGTTTAGATTAGCACATGTGGGTTATTGAAGTTGGAGCTATGCGACATTGAGGATATATTCTTTGATATGTTATATGTCTATGGTTACGAGTGCAGATAGTAATTCATTTATTCATGGAAGTTATGATCATTTTGGTAGAAGCAGTATTCAGGCAGTGTTCCTAAGTAGCGGTTTGTGGAAATCAGATGATACCTCCTAATCGAGATGGAATCTGGTTTTGTGCAATTAAAGGGAAGTTGAAGATAGATTGATAGTGATGTGGAAGACAACACAAAATTTGAGGACACACAAGTGAATATTTATTGTATTTGGAAGCCGACAGTTTTGTGTAATTTTGATGTAGCATGTGGAAACTTTTATTTTGTAATTGTATGTCGACTCATTTGTAATTATTTGAGTGTGGTATAAAGGAAGGAATGTATTTCTTTGTTGAAAATTAGTTGTGATATGGTTGAGTAATGGTTGGAGTGATTATGTATGATGTTGTATGCATGAAGTGAAGAAAAGAGCTAAGTATGAAAGCAAATTTTTGAAGGAAGACATGCGAAGTACAAAGACCTAAAATTGAGATCTGATGTAATAGTGAGTGTGGTTTGGCATAGTCAGAGAAGGGGTAACATATTATTTTTTTGAGTAATGCAAAGATTATTTGGACAGTGTGTTCAGTGATCTTACCCTGAAGCTGTTTGGGTAGTGGGTCCTTCTATCTTCCATAACTCTTAACAAGGTCAGAATCTTTTAATAGGGATTCAAAATCTCCTAACAGGGATTCATATGTATTGAATGTATTTCATAAGACTCCTAACAGAGTCCATCCTTTCACAAGGAATATTCATATTAGTGCATCTTTTGTGGGCATCATTCCCACTGGGGTTTACTCTTTGATCAAGAGGTTCCCTAGTCAACATATCTTGTGTTATTGTGTTATTGTGTATGAATACCTTTCTATGGTTGGTAATTATATTTCTTATATGGTTTAATGTTGTTGAAGATACTAAAAGTTATAATTATTTGATAACTGATTCACCCCCCCTCTCAGTTATCTTGGTGGACTTTACTTTCTAACACACATGAACGCATCTCTCATGAGAATGAGTGGAACTCATAACACTCATTAGATCTAGGTGATTCTCATAGAGGTGAAGCATCAGGACTTCTCAAGAGGTCATCCATCCCAACACTACTCTAGCTCGAGCATGTTTGACTACGAAGTTTCCTCTATGGTTAAGCCCACCTTGCTTGCAACCCCATTCAAACTATCCCCACAAAGTGTATCTGATATTCAAAATGCTTTTTTTTTTATCTATTCCTAGAGTATGGCAAGGGATTACTAAGCACACCTAGTCATTAGTAGAAGATGGTAAATTTGGCCATACATGATGTGAGTAGGATAGGTAGAATTGGCTTGACCAAGACTATTTGCAAAGCATTGTTCTAATAGTTTTGAAGTGTTTCTTTTATTTCGATGATGGTAGGAAGATTTCAAGAGGTTGATGCATTATTAAAGATTCCATGTCTCCACTTCCATCTACTCTATTTCCTCTCTTAACTATCCTCAGTTAAGTCAAGGATTTTGATTTTTTTCTTAGATCATGATGGGATTGCACAAAAAAGAGGGAAATATGAGAGAGATGTAGCACCAACACTATCCTTAGTCAAGTCAAGGATTTTTATTTTTTTATTAGATCATAATGGGATTGTGGGAAAAGAGGAAAATATGAGAAATGAAGCACCAACACTATCTTCATTCAAGTCAAGGATTTTCATTTGTTTCTTAGATCATAAAGGGATTGTGGAAAAAAAGGGAAATATAAGAGAGATGAAGTACCAAGGAAGACAACATATATCAATAGGTGGATTAAAGACTTCAGGTGATTGTCGCTAAGATTAAAAAATATATAGAAAGTAATAATAACAAGAGTGAGAAATAAGAATTACTTGTATTTATTACTTCACAAGCAATTTAGGCTTCGTTCAGGCTCATACTTCACAAGAAATTCTTGGAGACCTGAAAGTGTGTTTGTATGAGCCTGAACAAAGCCTCTGAAGTTGGAAAAATAGGGATCAGACAAGTACAGTCACTAAAATCTATAATTTTTGTCAAATTTGTGCACCAAAACTAGAAAATAACACCACCACTGAAAAGTTCAGGAACTTTTAGCCAAAAAAAAAAAAAAAATGCACTCAATTTGAAATCCAATGACCAAGTTATGGCCTCCCAAAGTTAGACTGCAAAACCAAAATTGAAAATGGTGAGGGTTGCGAATTTTTAAAACTTGATGACATCAGCAAACCACTATGTTAAATTTGATGGTCAAATGATCGTCACTTTAGTGCAAAGTCACCCAGGTATGATGGTCAAACGATCGTCAAATGAGACTTCATAAAAAGATGATGCAAGCACAAGGTTAAATTTGATGGTTTGGTGACCATCAAAATAAAATTAAAAAATGCCCTGATGACGTCCAGATGGGCATCAAATTCAAACCAATAAAAGTTGCCAAAAATTCAATTTTTTTTTAAAAATACTGGTTATTGTGTTGACCACCACATGTCGGTAATTTATTGGTTGATGACTGACCATGTGTCTTGATTGGATGTTGTGACATATTGGTTGCCCACGTGGAGGCTAGGTTGCGTTGGGGGAAGAGCCACTAACGGAGGTGGTGTGCTGGGTGAGGGCAGAGTTGAGTGGAAGAGCCCACGTGGTGGTGGGAATGTGGGACTATGTAGTTTAGGTAAATCTCTCACAGAATGAGTAGTGCTAATTTTCACCATATCATCAAAGTTCACATGACAAAGTCTTTTATGCCATAACCAATTATCATAAATCTTAGTAATCAGACACTTATCGTCAACAATACTCAAATGAAATAGATTACCAATAGTCTTTGTACTTGATGCAATAAATTTTCCTATTCTTCTATTGATCTTGCAGATTCCATCCATGAACTCCAATTTGAAACCTTTATCCAATAGTTTTCCAACACTCAACAAGTTATGACTTAGACCTTCAACATACAAGACATCATCAACACTATTTTTACCATCAAGAGTAATAGATCCTTTTCCTTTAATCAAAATAGGAGCATTGACACCAAATCTAACAACACCTCCATCATACTTCAATCTTCACAAAATTTTCTTTATTAGCAGTCATATGATGTGAGCATCCACTATCAATGACCCATTCATATCTTTTAACAACTCTTGAAACCAATGCTTTTTCCTCATTAGATTATCTTCTCTAATTTATCAATAAACAATTTTTTTTTCTCACAAGCACTGGATTCATTATCAGTCACACCTTCTTCAACAACATTAAAAATTTTATGACCCTTATAATGATATTTCTTAGATTTATCTCTAACATCCTTGTAATTCTTGTTCAGACATCTAGATGCAATATGACCAATCTTATTACAATTGAAACATTTCAAGGGTAATCTTCCTTCATAATTACTGGAGCCCTTAGGTAGTCTTCTTGAAATCAAGTCTTCAAGTTAATCAATATTCCTTTCTTCTTCCATGATTTCTTCTTAATCCTTAGCATAGTGTTTGAATTTCATCTTTGTAGAGCTTTTTCCCCACTCATACTTGGTCACACTTTCTTTGAATGCAGTCTCAACCTTTGGAAGTTCCTTACTAAGTGTAATCATCTCATAGGCACAGAGTCTTCTTGCCAAAGCTTCTCTTGAGATAGGTCTTATAGTTCTCAATTCTTCAATAGCAGCAACTTTCTCACTGTAACATGTAGAAAAAAATGTTAAAATCTTGTCACAATTTCATTATCTATCAACGTACGACCAACACATCTGATTTCATAGACTAGATCATTCACTCTCTACAAATAAACCAAGAAAAATTCTCCTTCATTCATCTTCATGTCTTAATATCTTTCTATTAGTCCTTGAAACTTAACTTTCTTAACATAAGTATCACCTTCATAAATAGTTTCTAATTATTTCCATACCTCATGTGTAATCCTCAATCCATAAATGGGTGAATATTTTGAATCAGATAAGGCACTGATCAAAGCTTCCCTTGCTAACATGTTCTCCTTAAATTTCTTCTTTTCATCTATAGAATCATTTTTTAGGTCATTCAGAACATCATAACGCTTCTTAGTGAGCTACCAATATTCATCTCTTATTCCCATGCATATCAGGTAGGTAGTCATCTAGTCCTTCCAAATCAAGTAGTTGCTTCCATCAAACTTTGGATTCTCTTTTCTCATACTTTCCATGATAGATCTCCTTGAAGCGGTCAAGATTCTTCTAAAGGACTTAGATTTGATGCAAATTGTTAGGCCCAAAAGGAGGCAAGTTGATCCAGAGTGACCAGGGACATAGAACTGAAAAAATTAAAAATTAAAAAAACTTTCATATTTTTTCTCAATTTTTTTTAGGTTCTAGTAAATTGCATTTTTGGAGGTTTCTTGGTCAAAATTTGACCTTGAGACTTTCATCAATCCCTAAAATTGGGTTGCTAAAGGCACACTATTTAGGGACTAAAACTAGATTTTTAAGTTTTTCTTTCCAACGGTGCAAACGGTTTTGAATTTTGATCATCGAGTCAAAAGTTATGACTCCACGAAGTTGGGTTAAATAAATTCCTAGTTTTTTTTTTAATTTTGTCATTTTATTATAGCCAAGTATTCAATTCAAATTCTTATGGCTGTGGTGACTCTTGACATTCTATATTATATATATTCTTACAATTTCAAATAAGAAGATGGCATTTGGATTGCATATAGCTCTTTTGAGTTTGCAAGTTTTTCCAAATTGAATATAAAATATCATAAATTTGTAATTCACACAAGATATTATTGTTTCATCCCATGGCTTTATTCAGATCACAAGCACAACTGAGAGGGGGGGGGGAATCAGTTGTTTGTACCTAATTACTTTAATTCCACTTTAGCCACTTATATCGGAAAGATAAACAGTAATGCAAGATCCATAAAATATAACACAGAACACCAAGATTTGTTCTCGAGGAAACCTGGTTAAGGGAAAACCCTAGTGGGAGTCAAACCCACTAGATGAGTGTAATCTATTAAAAGTACTACTTGGTTAAGAGAAAAATAGAAAACAAAGGATGAACTTGCAACCACAAACTTATAGCCCAATCTACAAGCTCACTCCCCATTGATCACTTCTCATAATACAATATCATATCTGGCCCTCAGTCAGGTTCGCCAATCTATCTTCAATTATAATAGGGTGGATATATAGTACTTAACAACTAAACTGACAAATAGAATCTCCTATGCCAAAACAATTCCAATAGAGTATAAATCTTGCCTTTAATTGTAGAACACACATATACTCAACCCTCTCTCTCGCGTATACTCTCAATTACAAAATGATCATTCCTCATTCAAACCATCATACCAACCTCAATGAACCTTTGTAGATGATCTACAGATACCTTTGAACACTACCTCATGATTGAAACTCAAGATCTTCAACATAGAGCCTGATCAAGTGAAATCCTTCATATCGAATGCACTGAACACATTGTTTGAAATAGTAGCTAGCATGTTGACATCAATGAAAAAATATTAATGTCAGTACACCCAAAATTCAAAACTATGACATGCTCAACAATCTTCCTACTGGAGACATGTTCCTCGATGTTTATAGTCTTAGAAGTTTATAAGATGTGATGGGAGTTAAGGCAGTCAAAGTGACAATAATATTTGGTTGGAGACAATCAATTTGCATTATAACAAGGCTAGTTGTGGGCCTTTCGTTCACTGGGATGTGTTCATTTATTTGGAGCTTGATGTCATGGATAGTGTGTTTTTTACCACATGGGTAGATCTTTAGGCTTGATAAATTTAGTTTTGGTGATGTAGGGGTTGTTAATAGAAGTGGTTCATATTTTTGGGAAAAGAAAATAGATATTTTATTGGGTCAGTTGAGAGTTAGGGATGCACTTGTGAATTTTTACTCAGAGCTTGGGGAGCTTGAGCTGTTAGATTTCATGAGCATTAATGAGGAGACCACTAGAGAGGATTATAGTGTGGATCTAGGTAATTTTAGGAGGTTATTCATGACTAATAAGGGATTTCATGATGGGTTAAGGGACTTGCCCATGGAGTGTAAATTTGGAGATAGTGTATTTGAAGTGTTCTCTACTTTGTGTGACTTTCATTTTGTGGAAGATATTTTTGACAAGATAATTGTTGATTCTAATATGTTTTGGAGAAGACTTGTTTGAAGTGTGGATGAATAGAATTTGGAGGAGCATAAGTCTTGTAGTGCTTCTAGATTATGAAATTAGGAATAGTAATGCAGGGGGTGTATCAATGTATGGTTATGCTAGTTGGACTTCAAGTGGGAGATTTTTGGGAATGTGAGGTCCAACAGTCACTTGACCATTCACCTTCCAAACTCTTTACTTAATTGCTAAATGCATTTTTATAAATAGATGTGTGCATGCTATGTTCTAGTATATTATTGTGTTGGGTCGATATTTTGCAACTGACATTTTAAGGATCAATCGCAAAACAATGGTTCCAGCCATAGTGTCTAAGACACAATCTCTCATTATTATAAGTGAAGGATCCTCCTTCTTATTGCTACTAGAATCAACAAAACACTTAAATACTTCTATTTAGACAATTCTAAATCAAGGTCGAACATCCATCCTATTCTCTTTTTCTAGAATAGATTCTACCATTACAATACAACCTTTAATCAATGGCGTACTTCACCTACAAAGTATTTGTTGGAGAAATAATCCTAATAAATAGAAGATTAGAAATAAGAATAATCTTCAGCGTACCAACAATATTTAGTAACGTAGTTCACAAAAGCTCAAACACTTTCAATGGCCCCTTATGAGATTATGAGAATAAGAATGAAACACATGTGCAACTCAAAGTCTCTGACACGTATTTCACATTGCATGCACACAAACAAAGAAAATGAAGTAGCACAAATTCTACAAGCTATTTCCTTTCTCGAGTGTTCTATGTTAATCTTAGGCTCGATAAATAACTCAAAGATTGCAAGAAAAAAATTGAAACAAAATTATAACTTTTAACACAATATGCAGCTCAAATTCTGCAAAATTGAGTTCAAATCTCTTTTGAACAAAAGCACAAAACTCACAATCAAATCAAGAAAATGTCATCACATAACAGTTTGGATTGGCACAAAGTCTCAAAATGACCTACCTCTTCTATTGAAAGAAATCTACTTTACGTCTAAGCTCAAATCTTAGAGTGCATATACAAATTGACAAAGTTTTACTGCCTTGCCAAAAGATACAAATTATAATGAGGTACCCTCCTATATATAAGTGAGGGACTGAGAGAAAAAGGCAGGAGATGTCTAGTTAATTTTGACTTTTTCCATAACTAAGTATAATGACTTATTCAAATTATAGTCCTAATATATCTTGACTTGCAATTTCTTTAAAAGTAATTACAAGTTGCAAGTTATATGATAATTTGTCAAAAATAAATTACAAGTACATAAATGAAAACTATTCTAAGTGTTTGACAAGACACAACTCTAGTTACATCATCTTTTATTACATTCCTTATGTTTCTACATGATGCTCTATGTTTGAAGTACTCAAGTTTGGTGGAAGCATCTTGAACTAGAACATGAACCTTCATCATTGATTTTCCCATATTGCAATGGCCTTTATTGGGAAAACATCTTTTCACTATTTCATGACCATTAAAGTGTTGAGAGCATTCTATGCTCTCAATAATTTTAACACCTTTCCACTTCCTTGTATGGATTTTTCATGTGTCTATTCTTTCTTTGTGTCCTTCTCTAATCTTGGAATCTTCTTATAAAATAAGACCAATTCCATGATTTATTGTTCAGGTAGATCATGCATGCAAATAGGAGAAGCCATGGAACGTTCTTCAAGAGAAGAAAGTTGAAAAGCACAAAAGCTACAGTTGGGAAGAACTTGGTAAGTACAATCTTGGAAGAGAAAGCATACTTGATGGTATCAAAATGATACCAACGGTGAATTCTAGAATTTGGGAAGTATGTTATCAATTTGGAAAATCGTGGAAAGAACATAGGTGCCATGGGAAGAAATTATTGCACTTTGCAAACATACGGGAAGTATTTTGACTTGAACTTGAAACATATCTTAGAGACCCAATTTTAAGTGATGTTTTAGTGCATTTTAACAGAAATCAAGTTTTGGAAGATCAACTACAAACTTGGGAAGTTCATTCTATTGCACATGTTGAATATGCAATAATGTTTCTAAAACCTGGGATTATAAATATGATGCATTATTTGGATCATAAAAGACATGACACAAATTGGAAAAACATGGGAATAATCAAATTTGGGAAGATCATTAGCTGCAACAAAAATTTGCAACATTTGAGGGGAAGAACTTCGTGTAATGGGAAGAACCAAACTTCGGAAGATCATTATCTTGCATTAATCATACGAGAATATAAAATGGGAAGAACTTTAGCATCTTCAACTTGCAACATGAAATTGCAACATTTGAGGGGAAGGACTAATTCCTTGTAGCTTACAAGTTAGGGGAAGTACCTTTTTTTGTATTTCATTTGCTCGATATGCAAAATCTCTCTTAAAACCCAAAAATGGAAGATCACATTGGAAGTTTAGAGATAAATATAACCCAAGCACACTTACTTGAAAATCAATATATCTTTAGACTTACAATTTATCTCATGTGCAATGCACAAGATTTTCAAGGAAGTACTAATGCAACATGGGTTCCTTACAAGACCAGTTCATATGATACATGCCATAGAGATCTCTATCCCTTATGTCCACCTCTTCATCACATTTATATGGTTGGGACTCCATCCTTAATTGTGTGATGAAATTCTTTAGAATTCTCCACCGTTCATAGCATTGTAAACCATGAATATTTATTTGTTTTTCTATCCTATTAAGAAAATCCTTCATCATTGCCTTCCTTGCTATCTACTTATGAGAAACCCATTTTTTTTACTACTATCAAGAGACATTAATCATTATCAGGAAAGACATTTGTCTTTTTCCATGATAATGTTTAAAACTTAAAAGAACCTTGCCATGATGACCTCCTATTCCCTTTTGACTTCAAATGACATGAATCTTTGTAAATCCCTTATAGCTGCTCACTATCCATTGACTGCACTCTTTCTTTTGGCAGCTGCTCCATCAAGGAATTAATCTAATTCCTCCTTGGATTTTCTTGAAAAACTACTTTTTATAAGTATCTTGTCTTCTTGGCAATCATGCTCACATATGTGATTATCGACAGTGGAATGAAAAAGTTGTAATTCAGGAGAGAATTTGCCTATCGGGTCTTAAAGAAGACATTGCAAGTTGGGTATGTTCTACACAAATTTCTTGTGATTGGGTATTGAAAATGGATATTCAAGAGTTGACCATACATGTTTAAAAAAAACATGAATCACATATCTGCAATAGGATCCTTATGTCTCAACCACAAGAGATTTGAATGTGTATCAAAGACGTTTCGCAGATCTGAAACTTAGGGAGCAAGAACAATCATCAAGTTTGGATCTTTACAGATGGATTTCAATCAAAAGCAGAGATTTGGGAGGCCCTAACAAAAATGATATAAAAGAAACCGTAAGTCAAATTGAAATAATAAGAAAATCTTCAAACACTACATATGAAAAAACACAGACATTAGGAACATGTAAAGAAAATTTTAAGTGTAGAAGCCACTATAAAAATGAAAGAGGCTACGAAATCTATAAACAAAAGATACCTGTGATAGATCGCTGGAAAAAAAAAAGTGAAAATGCGAAAATAGGGTTTAGAACATAGTTTGATTTTACATCTAAGACTTCATCATAATTGCAAGCTTCAGTTTCTGTGCGTTTCTAGCAGAGAAATCGCAAGTTCCAGGTGACAAAAATAGACTCAAACTCCATATGCGGGTATAGAAATGCCCAATGTGATACTCCTTTAATACAAAAGTTACTTTATAATTAATATAACTACTATTTAGATTTATTTTCTTGCTATTTGAATCACACATTTAACAAATTGATTATATCTTGCCGAATACAAATTCTCTTTCAATATCTCAAATAGAGATAATATCATTAAATTAGATAAATGAATATTTTTGAAAATAGTTCTTTATATTGATTTTTATTGTTTCTTATATCATCATTAGCATAAAGCTACATTATAATTAATATAAACAAGAGTTGTGATACAGCTTGAGTCCCTGCCTAGTGCCTGATGTAAAAATAGCAAAGAGGAAATGCTAATGTCTAGTAGAATTTGGAGGTGGCGCACTTCAAGAATCAATAATTGTTGGTGAATAATGAGTTCCATTCCTATAAATAGCCAAGAAACATAGCATGATGATAACTTCCATTGCTACTCTGAAATGTAGTAAACTAGTAGCTATAACATATACAATCCAAAGGTCATTGTGAATATTAAGAAATATGAATGAAAGTCTAAAAATAAATAGGCTTTTACACTTCTACTCATCCTATTGAAAGAATTTTCATATGATCCATGAGTTAAAATTGTTTCATACCTTTATGAAACTAAAAAGTGTGTAATTAATAGGGTTAACATCTTACTTACTTGGGGAGCATCTTCTATAAACAATGTATAATCTAATACAAACTTTATTTGCATCCCAACAAAATTGTAATGCAGGACCATTTTGGAAAGTGAAGTTAATAGTTGTTCCAAAAATAAATTAGGTAGAGTCATTTTGGGAACTCATAACTAGAACTTGCAAATAGATTGTTCTTAACATGAAGAATTTATTATGATATATGAATAGGAGTTTTATTAAAAGAGGTATTTTTCTTTTCAAGTGCAAATTTTAGATCAATGACACGAAGTTCAAATTGTATAAGTACAGAAGACAAGAGAATGAATGAGCTCAGACAACATACGTTTCTCAATGAACTATTTTTTATTAAGAATTATTGTCTCTGTCCAATTGATTCAGATAATGTGTTTTAAGTTATAGGATTTATTGTTCCCCTTGAATTCATGGTTCTATGTTTGTTTGTCAAACACTGTGTGCATAGAGAAGCACATGGTCACTTGATGCATCCATTGTTGATTGAGTTTTGACTTCAATTGATAAATCAAGGCTCCTTGCTAGACTCTTAACTTGCACAGACTTGAAAAAATAAAAGACCAAATTTGACCCAAAAAAATGACATTTTCTATTTATTTAATAGAATAAACATACCACAAACACTAGAGCTTTGAGGTTCAACATTGATCTTGATTCTTCATCACTCAAAGCATGATGAACAAAATTCAATCCAAAACATTGACAAATGTGCCTAATTCATAGCTGCATGAAGACTATTTTTAAGAGGAACTTTGAATTTGGTTGAATGATTGGAGTATTGCCTTCTGTAATAGGGACACAAAGACTTTTAATAAATCCTTTTTCATTGAGCACACTTACAAAATATAAGTTACCTGTAGTTTGAGAAGAGAATAAAAACAAAAAAACTTGGTAATGTAAAGTTCTAATAAAAAAAAGACACTAAAGCATATAAGAACCAATTCTTACTAGGTCTTATACCTCTAGGTTTTTCTTTGGTTTGGCTGACTTAGCTCTGGACAATACTGACGATTTTCCTTCCACTAACTTGGTCTTCCAATATTCTTAAAAAGCGGAATTAATTGGCGATCAAGAGAGCATTTTGCATAAAGCCAAGCCTCGACTATAACAAGAAGAATGCCTCCAATATATGGTTACCACCAGTCCAAAAAGTAACAACGTATAGGATTGTTGTTTGAGAAGATGAGATCCAAGTGCATCTTAACACCAACATAAACTATCAAAAGTTTGTTTCAGATTACAATTTCTTAAGAGATAGAGAAAATTGTTCTTGCTGAAGAAGTAGTATTAATGTGTTAAGGATTTATTACCTAGAATTGCTTCTTTTATGAGTGCCTGGCTCACAAATCTTTAATTTTTTTCAATAAAATGCTATAAAAAAATGAAGGTTATTCCAAACACAAAATTATGAGTAAGATAGTACAGGTGCATATTTTTAGATTTTATTCCATAGGATCATATAACCTTGAATCAAATCTCTCCTTTCTTCCCCACTCTATTTTGCATACATAGGTGAATGTGATGGAAATTCTATTTCTCTACTTCAATAATTTTCTGAAAAGCACATGACTAACAGACAAGGTAATTTGCTAAATTCACAAACAAGCCTTTCAATATGTCTCTATAGTGCCTGAACATGACCGAGGTAGGCCTAGAGGAACAATATATGGTGTAAAATTAAAAAAATTGTCAAGATAAAAAATTTCTATACATAATAATTAGAGTTATCTATCAAATAATAAATAAATGGCTGCCAATTACAAAAAAAAGATATAGGATGCTTATGGGTCACTATATTACTAAATAGATTTTTAGTTTTATGTTCTCAGCAAGAGGGCTAATGTTGTAGCATCAATATGTAGAAATGAAAACTATTAAAAGTGATTCTTGAAAACAGGTAAGGCTTACTAAGAATGCATTGTTTCATCATCACGACTAGAAAGCATTCTTTTCATAGTAGCAGCTTGCAACTTGTAACCAAACTGATCTACCATGCTGACTAAAATATTTTTTACTAGAAAAATTATGTTTCCTCTGCAGTCCTAGACCAAACCTAACCAATTCTTTCCTTTTTCAAATGCTGTTGGGAAATCTTTATTAAAACTGCTGATAGTTTGGCATGCTATTTTTTAATGTCCACCTTCATTCAAGCCTCAATTGCAGACTATTATTTAATTTTTTTATGAAGAAAACAATGAAGAATGACAAAGATGACATATACTATATATATATTATTCATGCATGTAGGTTTTGTCTTTAATTTTTTACTTTTTCCCCCTAGATTCCCCATTCTGTGTAGTGTGAAGTTCAAAATAAAAGATAAGGCTAGAGAAATTTTATTTGATGATTTGGTAATCTCTGTTTCTCCTTCAAACTTTACTGTGGATCTTTGACATTTCCCTTGCCAGAAGTTTCAGAAATTGGAATTATCAAAATCAGTTCTAATAAGTAAGATATAAAGGAAATTCACAAAGAGCTAAGAAATAGCCTAAACAAAGTTGAGGAAAGGAGAAAGAACCACAATAATTGAGAAACTCAGACGACTACGAGAATTAGATTTATTATCGTCAGGAGCACCGACAGAAAAAAGGGAGGCTCAACATTAGGTTGCACCCATTAAAGTCTTTGTAGTGAGCTCAAGAGAAACAACTTGACAACATTTGGAAGGATTAAATCCTTGGAGGCTCTATAACAACCTCTCATTTTTGCAACTCATGTACAAAAAGTTTCTTAGTTAAGAATTAGTGAATAAGGAGTATACATTATGCCAAAGTCCCTCCATGATACTACCCTCATCCTTGAAGGTACTTGTAAATCATTTACCTTGAGTAGCCGACAAAAAGATTACTCTAAAAAAATCCTTCAAAGAATGCATTTAGTTTTCCTATAGCTAAATTCTATTAGTTCTAACGGCATTGAAACTCTTTATATCAAATTGCAAAAAAAAAGGCAAACTTACAAATGGAAAAAGAAAAATTTACTATACTAGGCTTTTCCTTTTTATTGGAAACCATCAGCCTTGGATCCCAGCTTCATACAAGCCATATTTCCCAAATTTTTGTTCTGACTAGATATCAGTTGAAACTTCTGCTAGCTGGTTCAGGTGCACACTTGTCAAAACCTCTGAATTAAGAGAGATAACATACAATGCAAATTTCAGATCTCAAATGAGCACAAACTTGAAAGAAGGCCTAGCATCCTCAACCATAATGTACGGAGAAAAATGGTCCTGACAACAGAAGAGCACGCCTGCCCCCCTATTCTAAGCGAGAATAGAGTGACCTAAAAGAGTGCAATACTTACAAGAATATAGACCAAATAATCTTATACCACTACTATAATGGAAGAAGAGTAACATAAGAATGTCCACCAAACATCCCATTGGAACAAAAACCCATCTCAGTATAAGGCCAAAAACATAATTAAAAAAGTCTAGCCTACTTCAAATCCAATCCCAAAACAAAAACTAAAAAAGAGAAAATACCCACTTCACTAAAAGATGCATTGGACTCACCCACTTCAATATCCATATCAAAATGCCCTCATTTCACCACACAAATCAAAAACAAATCTATGGATGATCCCACGAAGTTGTGTCCCACTTTTAGGGACGAACAAAATCGTGAAGTTGGGGAAAAAAATAATTTTGGTGCCTTCGTACGAAGTAACTACTTCGAGCGAAGTGGTGGACCCACTTCGCATGAAGTCCCCCAAAAAAGGGGCTTCATGCAAAGACCCCCCTTCGCATGAAGCCCCCTACAAGGGGGGCTTCGTGCGAAGGGGGCTTCCCATGAAGCCCTTTCGTACCTAATTTTTTAGAAATTTTTGGCATTTTATGTTTTTCAATATCATTTTCACTGACACTATTTGCGGACCCCAGGCCTTGGAGTGAAGTACCTCAACACTCCAGCACCTCCCGAGCTTTGTCGATGTCTTCAGTTTCCTAGTAGTATCAGGTACACACATTTTTCTCATTTTTTTATTATAAATAATATGTTTTGTATTTATTTTAGCTAGTTATTTGTTTTAAATAATTTTTTATTTGTAGAAATGTTAGAAATTTGTAGTTAAATATTATCTAATATGTTAGAAATTAATAGTAGAATGTTAGAAAATCATAATTAAATACTAGAAAATGATAAAAATATTAAAAATCATAGTATAAATGTTAGAATATGTTAGAAAATCATAGTAGGTTGTTAGCACCTGTTAGAAAATATTTACAAAACATTAGAAACTATAGTAGAAATGTTAGAAAATGTTAGAAAACATTAAGATTAAAGTTAGAAAATGTTAAATTTTAAGTTTAAAGTTAGAAGTGTTAGAAAATGTTAAATTTTAAGTTTAAAGTTGTAAATATTAGGAATCTCTCTCTCTCTCTCTCTCACACACACACACATACATGTACATGCATTTTTAGTAAATATTAAAGTTAGTTATTTGTTTTAAATAATTTTTAGTTTGTAAAAATCTTAGAAAATTGTAGTTAATTTTTTTTAAATGATCTAGTAGTATGTTAGAAAATGTTAAAAAATTGTAGTACAATAAGTTTCTAGGACCCTTATTCCTCTCTTAGGACATATTAAGACACTTAGGATCCCTTAGGAATCTCAAGATCTTATAATACATATTAGGATGTCCTATGACCCATTGATGTACATGTTAGGTTCCATTAATACATACAAGGACTCATTGTTTCCCTCAAGGCTCCTTAAGACATTCTAGGATAAATTAATGTAACCTATGGTCTCTTAGGACCTATTATGAGGCCTACAACCCCTTAAAACATCCGAGGACCATTGCGTATCACTTATGACATCTTACTTGACACATAGGACCCCTTAGGACCCATACGACCCATTATTATATCTTAAAATGTCCTAGGACACATTCACCTATCTTAGCTTTTGTTAATACATATGTGAACCCATCGTTGCCCGCAAGAACCCTTAAGATATACCAGTATCAATTAATGTAACCTAAGATCCCTTAGACCACTTATGAAATCTATGACCCAATAACATTGTTGGACCATTATACATCCCTTATGACATTTTAAGACATATATGACCCATTTAGATCATCAAGACCCATTAACATATATTAGGTTGTCTTAGGACACATTTATGTATTTAGATTCAATTAATATCATACAAGGATCCACTAATGAAACATAAGACCCCTTAGGACCTCTTATGTTACCCCTGACCCCTTAAGACACTCTACCTAACCCTTATCCATCAATTACATTATCTTAAGACACATCTAGGACTCATTGTTACCCATGACCCCTTAAGACACTCTAGGACCACTTATATTACACCTACGACCCATTAACATTCTAGGATTCTTATATGGATCCCTTAAGACCTCTTATGTTACATACGACCCCTTAAGACACTCTAGGACCCTTATCTATACCTTAGGACCTCTTATGTTACCCATGACCCCTTAAGGCACTCTAGGACCCCTTATTGCACCTATGACTCGTTGACATTCTAGGACTCTTATCTAGATCCCTTATGAAATCTTAAAACAAATATGAAACTTTAGGACCCCCAAGACCCATTAAAGAATCTTAGAATTTCCTAGGACCACTTAGACCACTTATCACATCTATGACCCATTAATATTATTGGACCATTATACATCCCTTACGATATTTTAAGACATATATGACCTATTCGGATCCTGAAGACCCATTAACATATCTTAGGTTGTCCAATGACACATTTATGTATCTTAGATTCAATTAATACATATGAGGATCCACTAATGTTACCTAGGACCCCTTATGACCTTTTATGCTACCCACGATCCCTTAAGACACTTCATGACTCTTATCTATACCTTAGGACCTCTTATGTTACCCACAACCCCTTAAGACACTCTAGGTCATATTAGGTCCTAATAGGTCACATTAGGTCATATTAGGAAATAAGGTATGTCTAAGTTGTTTCTCTACTTAAAGACCTAACTAGACCTATTAGGGCCAAGTAGACCTAACTAGGACCTATTAGGACCTATTAGACCTATTAGTTCTTTAACTAACATTAGTTTGACCAATTAGATGTATTAGGACCTATTAGGTCCAAATAGACCTAACTAAACCTGTCTAGACCTATTATGACCAATTAGATAGGTAACTAGACCAATTAGGACCTATAAGGACCAAAATTTAGGACCTATTAGACTTAACTAGACCTAACTGTACCAAGACCAATTAGGAACAAAATTTAGGATCCAATTATCTACCTAATTAGACCCAATTAGACCTATTAGGACTAATTAGAACCAATTATGACCAATTAGAAATAATTAGGACCTAATTAGACTCAATTAGAACCAATTATGACTCAATTAGAATCAATTAGAACCAATTAGGACCTAATTAGACTCAATTATAACCAATTATGACTCTAGCACCACTTATGTTACCCACGACCCCTTAAGACAATCTGGGACCACTTATATTACCCACGACCCCTTAAGACACTCTATGACTCTTATCTATATGTTAGGACATAATTAGACTCAATTAGAACCTAATAAGACCTCTTATGTTATCTACAACCCCTTAAGACCTAATAAGACCTCTTATGTTATCTATGACCCCTTAAGACCTAATAAGGCCACTTATGTTACCCACGACTCATTAAGACACTCTAGGACCACTTATGTTACCCACAAACACTTATGTACACACATTTTTAGTAAATATTAAAGTTAGTTCTATGAGCCATTGATGTACATGTTAGGTTTCATTAATACATACTAGGATGTCCTATGACCCATTGATGTCTTATCTATACCTTAGGACCTCTTATGTTACCCATGACCCCTTAAGACCTAATTAGTACATCTTAGGACCCTTAAGACCTAATAGGACCACTTATGTGACCTATAAGACCTATAATTTTATATATTTAGATATTTGTTTCCATTTTACATGTAGTTATAACATGTAATCAAGTACTTAATTATTAACACTTAGCTTTCATATGTTATGTATCTAGATGGCCGCTTAGAATGCACCTTATACTCCTGATATGTATACTATTTTTCATATGGCTGATACAAAGATAGCTCAACTTAGAGAGTCTATCTGTAGGTCTGCAGGGGATGGTATATATAGAGATATGTGTGCTACTATATTGAGTAGTTTGGAGACTATGAATGGTAGATTGAGGTTTCACTCCTCCTTCACGCCTCAAGTAGTTGAGGCCATCTTTCAATAGTTGAGGTAGGAGGTCTCAGGTGATGTTTCCTTGGCAACGGTTCAGAGCCTCGTCCCCAAGGAAACCATCAAACAAGAGGTTTTCCCACATTATGAGGGGAAGACAGTGGTGAGGGCATATCAGGTCACATAGTGTGTGATACCTCAGATTGCATGTATGATTTACCCTTGACATCTTGCAGCACATGGTCATTATCCAAATAATGACTAGATTCCATTATATTTTGTACAGCAGTTGTACGTCAAGTTCCATTTGGGACTCAGGGTCAACTATTTAGATTTCCCATCATATTATGGTCAGGGGTGAGGTAGGGTTGTAGACCATGATCAGTATCATAGGTTTGATCGAGTTGTGTAGCCTCATAGATAGCTAGTTGGGGAGAGGACTCCAGGAGTGGCATCGACGATGGCTGCTACTACAGATAGGGTCAACATTGCTTCTCAGAGGGGAGTTGTGGATAGTATAGGATAGATTGCTTCTGTAGCCACATCCATCACTCCGGATTCAGTGGGTGGATACATTTTGACTAGACCAACTAGAGCTAGATCATCTTCTAAGGCTTTATCTAGTACTACTGCAGGTGTGAGTGAGGAGACATATAGAGTTGCAGGTCTTCATGTACCTAGAGAGATACGAGCATTGTCAAGTCATCCGAGTACTTTAGATATGGCCCTTTACTTTTTGGAGGATCTCCTGTAGGCTTATTCTCATATTGCTAACACACACAGGATCCCCATACATTCAGTCAGGGATTTCATTGCACTTACATGGGGTCCTATAGTTCCACCGACATAGGGCGCACCATCTACTAGTCAGGCACAACATAGTGTAGAGCACCATGCACCCATAAATCACTCTACAGCTACAGAGCTAGGTATACATATTGGAGATGTACGCACTGAGGACCTAGATGCTTTTGATGAGTAGTTGCGTGGGTTGGGTCAGGTGGATGTTGGCATTGATGGCAGGTCTTTTATGGATATGTTATTGCATCTAGATGGTTCAGGTTCTACATCACTCCCCTCCCAGCTAGTGTCATATCTACACTCCTCATTACTATAGAGGTTCTGGACCTTAGGTGGTGTGGGTGATGCAGTATCAGTTGATGATACGATGGTGCAGCATGTTGACGATCCTCCTACTCTTGAGACTTAGGTACTTATAAAATTTTCTTTTCTTTTTTATTAGGAGTTTTAGGGAACAATTAATTGTAGGTCACATGTGTATTGATGTTTGTTCAATGTGTAATATTTTGTAGGCACAGTTAATAGAGCATGTTACCTCTAGTGTGGGCTCAAAGCATCTTCCACATGATGTGACACCTACTAGTGGTCAGGTAAGTTTTAGATATATGTATGTTTAAGCATGCATGTGTACACATGTATTTATATATTTCAAGTACTTTACATAATATATCTACTATGCACATGCATATAACCAACTATTATACACTAAATTTGTAGGGGTCAGTCGCTACTTTACAGCTAGATGATGCTTTTCATAGGAGCGATTCAGTAGATGTGACACCTAGTAGTGGTCAGGTAAGTTTTAAAAATATGTAAGTTTAAACATGCATTTATAATATTTTAATTATTTTAGATTATTATCATATATACATGCATTTATATTCGCAGGGATCAGTTTTTGTCTCACAACTAGATGATGGTCATGGCAGTCGCTCAAAGGGTTGCTCTTTTCGCATGTGCCTAGATGACTCCCTAGTTTAGGACATGTTGAACATATATTTTATTTGAGACTTAGTTTATGATTTGAGACATATATTTGATTAGAAACATATATATTTGATTAGATGTACTTATATTTGATTAGAGACATATGATTCAAGACATATATTTGTTTAGAGACACATGTATTTGATTAGAGACGTATATTTGATTAGATGATATGATTAGATAATATGATTTGATTTGATTTGATTTGATGATTTGATTAGATGATTTTATTTAATGATATATGATTTGATTACATTTGATTTGATTAGAGAATTTTATTTGATGATATATGATTTGATTAGATGGTTTTATTCGATTAGATGATATGATTTTATTTGATGATATATAATTTGAATAGATGATTTTATTTAGTGATATATAATTTGATTAGATGATATGATTTGTTTAGATATGATAATTAATATAACTAATTTCATCATTCTTTAGTGTCTTAAGGGGATCTAGAATTAATATCATAAAAGAAAACTAGTTAATACATGTAACTAATGAATAATAACTATTCTAACTAATTCTAGAACTAACACATGTCATAAGTAATATAATTTCATCATTTTTAAGTGTCTTAAGGGGAGGTCTTAAGGGGATCTAGAATTAATATCATAAAAGAAAACTAGTTAATACATGTAACTAATGAATAATAACTATTCTAACTAATTCTAGAACTAACACATTTTATAAGTAATATAACTAATTTCATCATTTTTTAGTGTCTTAAGGGGATCTAGAATTAATATCATAAAAGATAACTAGTTAATACATGTAACTAATGGATAATAACTGTTCTAACTAATTCTAGAACTAACATGTTGTCATTAGTAATATAACTAATTTCATCATTTTTTAGTGTCTTAAGGGGATCTAGAATTAATATCATACACGATAACTAGTTAATACATGTAACTAATGGATAATAATTATTCTAACTAATTCTAGAACTAACATATGTCATAAGTAATATAACTAATTTCATCAATTTTTAGTGTCTTAAGGGGAGATCTTAAGGGGATCTAGAATTAATATCATAAAAGATAACTAGTTAACACATGTAACTAATGGATAATAACTATTCTAACTAATTCTAGAACTAACACATGTCATAAGTAATATAACTAATTTCATCAAAGCATACATAAAATCTTTAACTAATATGCAATCTATAAAAATAATTGAATAATCAAAGTATACATATAAAATTCTATATATTAAAACCATTGAACCATCAAATAGGTTCATCATATATCAACAAATTATAGTCCATCATATGTTTAAATATATAAACAAAGTCTAATGAAATTTAATCCAGAGATATCAAGTAGGTCATAACACAAGAAATAAATATACATATTATACTTTTTAGACCAACTCAAGCGGTTCAGACCTTTCATGGAGAACATGTAATATTCTCTCATGATCCTCACTATCTAGTCTCCACTTATGACGTCCACATTGAGATTTAACTGTATGAAGACAAATGGATGTGGTAACTACTAGGTGACTATATTGAAACACCTTATTGTCTGGTTCGTAATCAACAAAGTGAATACCATGTTGAATTACTTTGATTTTCTTGAAATATGTTCCCTCTAAAACAACTGAACCTGCAGGTCACAAATTTTAACAATATATAAATTTAAACAAACTCAATTTAAAATTTGTTAATAGGTTGAAATTTAAAATTTACAAATTGAGTTCAATATATGTAAACCATATACAAACCTATGGGGAACAACATTCCATCACTTTCTTCACGTTCAAGTAACTTCATCCTCTTTGTAGTACAACACAGTAAATAATAACCAACTCCTTCTACATTTCCACGCTCAACAATCACTACAAAGACATCTCCTACACAATAAATTTATATATACGTTTGTGAGATCTTGAAATAAATACTTAGTTCAATCTATAGATCTATCTATATATCTATCTATACATGCAACTCAATGTACCATATAATTTGAAATATATATACTTACCAATTTTGACCAATCCCAAGATATGATCGTAATCAGTAGAAATAAAAGGAACATCATCGAAGTTTTCATCTTCATCTCTATCAAATGTATCAGTAACAACTAGTGGCACTAGATTCCATGTGCCTACATATCCACGATCTTGATTGATACATTCCTCATAATTATCAACAATGCAGTGACAACAAAAGCATGAGTAGTCCCTAGTGTTCAACATCCAATTGTGACAATTCGTACTCATAACTGAATGCAAAGATTGCATCTTTTCTATCCTATTGCAACCATGCATAATTTTTCTATCCACACCTGAACAAATGCATATATAATACATTCTATATAAATATAATTTGAATAAAAAATATCATAAAAATTTTAAACACTTTCAAATAATTTAAAAATGTGTGCATACCTTTAATCTCCCAAAATTTTCTATATGGCACGGCCTGAGTCAATCCTGATGACGTGTCATTCTCATTTGGTGTAAAATGTGTCTTGCACCATTCAACCACATCATGTGCATTTTTTATATGCACTCCCTTATAATTCATTTGATACTTTCATATAACATGTTTGATGCAAGCTCCGGCACCATCATGTTCACCTTTTCCATGTCCACTCTCAAAGAAACTCCAGACATGTGGTATGTTTTCATTACGATGATATCTATATAGTGCATAAAATGGTCTCGATGATTTGAATTGTGCAGCACATCCATCTGACCAAACATAATGTTTATCAATTTTTATACCTCTTTCTTTCAAATTTGTAAAAAACATCTTGAAGCAGTGTTCCACATAATGAATTTCATGCTCTCTATCATCACTTATATAAAAATGATATTCCTTCTTGATGACCCGTGCTTCAAATGTGCTCTGAATGCCATCTAAATCTAATTGTGCATGTCGATAACACACATGTACCATAATAGTAATTTGCTCTGAAAAATAGTATTCTGACTAAATTGCCTTTTGATGAACAAAAGAATAATTTTCTGCAAAATCAACAACTGATACAATAGTTCCAAGTGGGAAATTGTCTCTCAGTGTTTGAAATTGTTGTGCTTGCCACTTTGCAAAAAAAACATGATGAATGTAGGGTTGAATCAATTTTTTAAATTTTTCCATAAATACTCCAACATTTATCTCCTCTTCAACATATTCTAACCTTTTGGATTCTTTCCCAAATTTTGTTTCATTCTTTACATATTTGTAACTCTTGCAATTTACCATCTTTGTTACATCAATATTTTCATTTTTCAAAGGAAAAAGAGACAAATCGGCACATGTTTGACATATTCCTTTTATGCAATTTAATTTTCCAGCTACATCATCTCTTTTGTCACATAAAATGGATGAGATGAACTCACTTCGTCTAGTAGGAGGAGCCTTTTCAAAACCATAAGTGTCTTCTACAAACTTTCAAAAAACTTGATAGTGGAGATCAAATTCAATATGATAACGACAACAACAAGTTTCAAACACTTTGTTTGTCTTGATATAATATGGCTTCAATCTTTCAAACAATGTTTGTCCAATCTTTATATTAGGATTTGAACTACAAAATGACACATACATTTCATGTTGTGTTGTGTCCAACCAATGTTTCGTATGCTATTCATATTGTTTACCTGAAATTCTATGTCTGATAACATCTCTAGTGTTTGATGAAGGACGTGTATTATAATTCCAAAATGATGTGACCAAATTTTTTGTTCCTTCATCAATCCTATCAAAAGGAGGAGCTCTACACATGATTGTCTAATTGCCTTCCAAGGTGCTATCATCCAAAAGTATTCTCCTATTAACATATCGTGATATTATTTTCCTATTAAAACCAAACTGAGATGAAACTGAAGATATCTATCTTTTTCGTCCCATAGTGTTACCTACAATGGATGTCAACATAACTTTTCTTGTAATGGACTTATCTATAGTTCGAGATCGCTTCCCTAGCTGGTTCAAACCTTTCTTAAGATTTTTAATCATATCAATTTGCATGTCAACAACTTTTCTCTTCTTTGATGATGTGTCTATACCCAATAATTTTAATGCCCCTTCCAACTTTTTGTTTATAAGTATAAGTGAAAGAAATTGAACTTGTTCAAGTGTTTCAAAATTATCAAATTTACCCAATATTTCTCTTGCTATCATTTTCATTGATCTCTTCTTAGGAAGACTTAAGTGTTGAACATTAGCCAGTGATCTCAAATTGTCCACATCCATTTTAAGTAAATGATCTAAGTTTCTATAATTAATATTTTTCTTTACAGTTTGAGCTAAATGTAAAAGTTCATCCATACTAGTAGGAGCACGTGATGTTGACCCTTCTCCAACATCAATTGTTTGAGCTTCTGTAGGGAGTAATCCTGACCCTTCTTCAATGTGCAATTCTTCGACTTGACTTGACCCTCCTACTTCAACTTGTCTTTCAGCTTCTTTAGTTTTATGATAATATGTCAATGCAGCTTCACAATTTCTTTGTTTAGTACCGGGTGACCTTTTTCTAGAAAATTTACTTTGTCTTCCCTTCTTGTTCCCCATTTCTTCGAGCTCCAAAAAATGTCTTCCACAAGATCGTCAACCAAAATTTCTTCTTCAAAAAATACTTTAATCTAATATTTTTCCTCTCCAAAATTATGCCTTTGAAAAAATAGAATTATCAATCTTCCTTCAAAAAATACCTTCAATAATAGAAAATGTGAATTTATTAATTGCAATTCGATGTAAAATAGAACTAAAATGTTTTACTTTTATACCATTTTAAAAAAATTTACAAAATAATTTTACTAGCCGACTTTGTGCAAAGTACATACTTCGTGCGTAGTAACCAAGGCAAAATTCCAGTGGGTGTCTTTTCTGCCACGATTTTCACTTGAGAGGTTTCATGCGAAGGGTCTTGACATGAAACCCCTCAGGTGTCTTCGTGAGAAGGGGGTCTTCGCACGAAGACCCCAAAATTAAGATTTTGCCCTCAGAAAACAACTAAACTGCAGAAAAATGGTCTTCTGGGGCCTGAAACAAGGACTAAACAAGATGATTTTTTCAAACAGATGATGTCAAACGATGCTATTCAGAACAAGCTTTCTAATGAATATAATTTTAATACATATTGAGTTCATTATCACTTTTAAATATTACTTTAACTAAACGTGGGTTGTTTGGTCATTCAACAACCTGTCTCTTCAAGACTTCGGGAAAAATAGTAAATGATAAAAAATTTTATAAAAAAATATGTAGGAAAAGCGTATTTGTGTTACCTTTCTATGAAAAAGAAAAAAGAAAAAATGAATTTCGATATACACAGATCAAGTTAGAGCGATCCAAGTGACCTCATGTCTAAATTACAGTTACTGTCACTTTAAAACTTAATAAAATATGAAATATTGATCCAAAATGAATAAAATCAATTACATCTTTTAGATATTTAAGTTAAAAATATAATCTTGAAAGAATTACATCGTTATCATATTTAAAAAAAAGTTACGCTGATCCAAGTGACAGTAACTCCTTAAAAACATAGTTTTTTCACGCAAACAACTTTTAGAAGGAGAAGGAAAAATGAATTTAAATGATTTTTTTTAAATATATATATATATATATATATATATATATATATATATATATATATATATATATATATATATTTAGAAACTAGAAAGAAAATTCTAAAAGACTCTAGTTTACATCATCTTCAAATTCCTAATAGTTTTGTGGCAACAGATGTTCGAAAGTGAAGTTTTTTCTCAGAATGTTGAACTTTGTGTCAAAGTTGGCCAAAAAGTGGGACTCACTATTGTGGGACCACCCCTTAGACCTAACAAGCCTTGCTATGAATAAAAAGAAGGCATGCTACCTAGTTTCCATGCAATACAAAAACTAGCTACAAATACCGAAGAAAATGCAATACCCACTTTAGCACAAGATACAAATCAGTGATCGACTTCATATGCATTTCCCCACTTCAACACAAAAAGATTCAACTTGGACCAATGTGGTGCAAGTACGATAAAGTCCACAAAGTTTTCTAAGCCTCCTCTTCTTTTGCAATAAAAACACAAGTATAATAAAATTGCAAAGGTTTGATATTAAAATTTTAGAACTTTCACTCAAGGCTTCCATAAGCTTCCTTCAATATGGGCTTCCAGAACGTCAATGTTTCAGTTGAGGCTTCCATAAGTTTTCTTCATTGATCCCACAAAACATCAGAAATGTATAGAAAAAATTTCATGTTTTTGATTGGTCAGATAATTCTTTTCTAAATTTGTAAATAATAAAATAATTAAATCTTTCAAAAAATTTCCACCAACCAATAAGAAAATTGCATAAATCAAAGAAAAAATCATTTTAATAAAAAATTAGTATAGACTATAAGATATACTTTAGGATAAAAATAATTGCACAGTTTCCAAAATAGTCATTAATTCAAAATATGAAGATAAAAACATTAGTCTTTTGCCTTATAGGTGGGAACTAATAACATATAGATTTACTTACATGCTATTTGGACCACATACTTTACAAATTGATCCTAATTTGTGGGATACAAATGCTCTCTCAATGTTTCAAATAGAGAGATGATAATGCCATCCATGAATTTGAAGCATGGGATACCCCATGTTTTGTTGAGCCACAATATTCCCATTACAATTGAAAAGCCAATTACAAATCCTGTTGCCATTCCCATATCCCACCATATATAATCTTCCGAATCTTCATTATTTTCCTCGTGTACATTTTGAGAATTAGGAGGGCTACTTGAACATGAGACATATATTTGTAAGCCACATAGACCTGAATTGTTGGAGAAGCATGAAGAATTAAATGTCATCATCTGTCCTCCTTGTGGTATCAACCCTGATAGATTATTGTAAGATACATTAAAGCTACTTAAGTATGTGAGGAGTTGTAGCTCAGTAAGAATAGCCCCAGATAGATTATTTTGTGAAAGATCAAGTGACTCGAGTAGTATCATCTCTCCAATAGACTTAGGAATCTCACCATTGAAATGATTTCTTGAAATATTAAGAATAATCAATCCTTTGAGTGATCCAATATTATGAGGAATGTTACCAGACAAGCTATTACTAGAGAGGTCAAGACATTTTACCAAACTCAAAATTTTCACATACTTCATCTCTTTTCCTTTATTGTAAATTGTTACTCCATCTATATAATATTCTCGTTCAAGCATACTACTTTTTAAATGCTCAAAGATTTCTATTTTTTCTGATTGATTTGCCATTCTAGTTAACTTCATGAAGTCTTTTGGAATGACACCCGAAAATTTATTTTTTGACATATCCAAAATTTGAAGATTTTGCAATTTTGTTAATTGTAATGGTATTGTACCCTTAAAAGTATTATTTTTTAATATCAGAACTTGAAGATTGGACAATGCTTTAACCCAATTTGAAATGTTCCCTTGCAAATTATTGTTTCTCAAATCAAGAATTTGTAGATTTCTACAATTCCCAAGAGATGGTAGAATATACCCTTCAAGTGCATTGCCCCCCAGTTTCAATGTCTCGAGAGAATCTATTTTTTTTACATATGTTTGGTATCATCCCTTCTAAGTTATTCTTCTCTAGATTTAAGACAGTCAGACTGGAGCAATTCTTCTGACATTGGGGAATCTTTCCATTGAACTTATTATTTGACAAATCTAAAATATCCAAACTCTTCAATTTAAAAATAGAAGTTGGAATATTTTTGGTAAGATTATTTCCAGCTAAAGAAAGAAAGCTAAGATATTGTGTATATTTATTTATTGATTTTAAAATTGATCCATCAAATGAATTATCTGAAAGATCTATGTACTCAATATATGTGAATCCCCAAACCCAATTTGGAATAAAGCCACTAAGAGAATTGTTTGACAAATCTAAATGTTCAATAGAATATTGAGTTGAAATAAATGGAGGAAAATTTCCTCCAATATTACACTCACGTAAAGCTAAATAGACAAGCTGAAATTCGGGAATGATAGAAGCACTGATTTTTACGGTCAGTATATTGCTTGACAGATCCAAAACATCAAGTTTGGGGCAATTGTTCAAAATAAAAAATAAGAAAGTTCCATTTAATCTATTTTGGGCTAAATCAAGCCTCACTAGCTTGGATAGATTAGCAAAGGAAGTTGGTATTGGACCACTCAAAGAGTTATTCTGCAATTCAAGTCTATTCACGGCTGAGAGATTGCCTAGAGTAGGCGGAATGCTGCCATTTAATTTGTTTGAACTGAGATAAAGACATGACAGAGGGAGAGCTCCAAGAAAGGCAGGAATCTTACCTCTGAATGAATTTCCTGCAAGTTCCAACTGTTGAAGGCGTGAGAGATTTGCAAAGAAGGGAGGAATTTCTCCTGAAAGCCCACAATCATTCATGTAAAGTGCGGTGAGATTGGCGAGAGAGACCAAGTATCCTCCCAACCAAGTATCTTCTGCCACAGTGAGATTCATGTTGCTCAGTCCAAGAACCCCCAACCCTCTCAACTATGTAATCCACTCACCCAACTTGTTGCTCTGCAAACCATCATTATAAGAGAGGGAAAGGAATTTCAAGGTGGAGATGTTACCCATCTCCCTTGGAATGGCGCCATCCAGATCATTGCCATACAGGTCCAAGTGCTCCAATTGCTGCAGCTTAGTCAACTCTCTTAGAATTTGGCCACTAAATCCACACCCATGTAAGCTGAGAGACTTCAATCTCCTGAGCTCTCCAACTTGGGGAGGGATGGGAAGAGAGGTGAAGGAATTCCAAGAGAGGTCCAAGTGCTCCAAATGTAGGAGTTGGAATAGCCCACCTCGAACTTCACTCCACTGAATGCCAGAGTGACTGAGATCGAGGGTGATGACGTGGGCAGTGTGGGGGTGGCAGGCCACTCCTTCCCAAGTGCAGCAGTTCAACCCTCTCCACGACTCCACCACGCTTGACTGGTTTTCTCTGGAATAAGTGAAGTTAATGCCTTGTTTGAAATCCAAGAGAGAATTTCGTTCATCTTGGAAACAGGCAGAGCAGCAAGTAAGAGATGGGAGCAGTAAGAACGCCACCCAAATGCCCAAAGCCATTTGGATTGCCTTTCGAAAA
This sequence comes from Chamaecyparis obtusa, assembly GCA_027943335.1. Taxonomy (NCBI): domain Eukaryota; kingdom Viridiplantae; phylum Streptophyta; class Pinopsida; order Cupressales; family Cupressaceae; genus Chamaecyparis; species Chamaecyparis obtusa. Next base: position 1,420,235 of record BSBK01001448.1, read on the forward strand.
TGAAAGACACAAAAGCAATACTATTAGATTCTCAGTATGTATGACACAATTACAGAATGAGCAGCTTCACTTTGCAAATCTCAGAGGCTTCGCTTCTCTTCTGTGCAGATGAGATGGGATTGCAAAGTGGGGCAGATTTATAGCCCATTCAAAGTACAAACATGTGGAAAAGTCCATCCACGAGATGGAAGCTTCAGAGAAAAAGCTAGGCTAGGCTGTTGCACCGAAAGAGGATCAGGTTAACAAAATTTCCAAGTCAGTTTCGTTTTTGAAGAAAATGGAAGGATAAATCCATCCCCGAGATTAGGAAATTTGAAGGAAAAGTTAAAATGGAGAAAGTTACGCCTCTTACAATTCCACGAGGCGCTGTTTCCATAATATTTATTTTTAAGGTCAATTTTAATGGGCTATAAAGTCGTGTTTTTAATAATAGAGTCGATTTGTAGTTGCTACGAAATTTCTAATCTGAATTTTACTCCACAAATACTTTGTGGTGATTGGAAAATGTTTCGGTCAAGACGGCATTGGAATATGACCACTTCAAATGTGGTGATTTGGAAAATATATTATATTGTTGTATTTGTAAGTATTTATAATTCTATTTTATATTTTCTTTAATTGGTCTTTGTTCCCTTTTTAATTTCTAGATACTCATATTATACTTAAAAATATATTTGGATGATTGACCTTGCGGTTTTTCGTAATTCATCTCTTAAAATAATTTATAGAATAAAAAATCTATGAACAAAGTTAAAACAAACATCTTATAATTCTCAAATTATTTCCCTTATATTTAGAGTGGTTGCTATGAAATTTCTTAGCTACATTTTCCTTCACAAATATTTTGTAGGAACTAAGAAAATGTTTAGTCAAAGCACCATATTGGAATATTGGCCCCAAATATTAGCCACCCTTTCCAAAGTAAAATATGTTTTGATTTTCCACCACAAATGTCTTTTTAGCCTACAAAATCTTTGTGAGAAATATAATTTTGTGGTGTTTAATAAATTAAAATTTAATTCTTATGAAATTGCATAAAGGAAAATAATATTTTATGTCTTTTCAACAATTATTTTTAATTGCACAAAGTCAAAATAAAAAAACTTACATAAAGAACAACAGTTTGAAAAGGAGCTGGAATAAGAGGTTTAAACCACTGTGAATATAAAACTAGTGTCAAAACCAACCTAAACAAGGCCAAATAATCCTTACAAAAATAAAGCTAATGATCCCAACAACACACAATGACAAAAAACTATTACAACTTAAACTTGAACAACTTTTGGAGTTGTTTGGCACATCAAATATCTCTATCATGAACCTTTAAGAACTGATACTTGATCTACTCCAACTGCTTGTGATACTGGTCATCTTCTTTCAATTGAGAGCACTGAGACACAAACTATAGCATGATGTCAAAGTAAAACTTTAGCATTTCAATTTCCTTAGGCAAAATATGATTAGAAAACATAGCATAACATATACTTTTCCATATATTAAATAAGATAGCATGTCTTGTGGTATCAACAATGACATTGTTATAAAACCCATGACTCGATAAATTCTTTTTCCAACCCAACGTATGATTAAATAATCTAAGAAACTAAAGACTAATGACCTTCCATTATTTCCTTAACACAACATAGTTCTAAAAAATATGCTTTAAGTTTTTTGTATTATGAAAAAAGGAAATTTCACTAGTATAATCTTCAAACACTTCAGTCTATCACCAACCAAGAGATTAACATAAAGAAGCTTTCAAGCTAAAATTTGAGCAATGACCTTTGCTTTAGATTTCAAGATTTGAACACTTAGATTAATCCATTTTCTTTCTCTAAAATTATAACTCTGTTTCGTATTAAGTCTTTGATTTAGGTATATTCTTTTAAGGGTAAAAAAAAATTGTTATTTATCTAGCCACCACCAATCTTTAAAGAAATTACATTTCGACGGTGTACAAATTTTTATTTCTCGAATATTTTTAGATTGGAGAGTTGGAGTTGTATTGATTAACTCTTGTATTGTGCTCAATAGAGAAGTATCTACTCCTTAATAGTGGATTCTTTTTAAAAGGATTTATCCATGTCCATTGAATGTTATGTGATTAATTTTATAAGCTTGCTAACTTTATTGTTGATATTATTTTTAATATTAATCGATAGAAAAACAAGGGTGTTGACCCTTACAAAACTATGGATCAAGGGAATAAAGTTAACAACACACTCACAATAGAATAATATCAAAAGCGATTAGGAGTAGAACCACCAAGAAGTAACCACGGGAAGTGGTTAGTTACCCTAAAAACCTTAACATTACCATCATTATACAAATAAGTATAGGTAATAATAGAATTCAACAAAAACCCTACTCCTAAAGTCGAAAGCACAAAAAAAAACTATGACTAGAAAAGTGTTCTTCTTAGAACTAAAGTTTACATGAAAAGAAAGAAAAAAGAGAAAAATGTTTTGAAATGCCCTATATAAGTGGGGGATAGTTACCAAAGTCATCCAAAAATTAAGAAATATGAGGCAATTTGATTTTGCATCCCAACTGGTATAGAACATGACTCCAGTCATCTATAAGAAACTTTAACAAATCCTTGTGATTTCCTTTGTCCTCTCCATCTTCACCAAGAATCTTTCATTGCATCAAGCATAAGAAAGTTGTAGAGTTTTTCATAACCCAAAGACTAAACCTTGAAATGCTTCCCATTTTTCCTTCCATCTTATTCAATTTATTTTTCAAATTCCCTACCTCAAGTTTCCAATTAGTCAACTTCAAAGAGGAAACCAAATTTGGGTTGGAAGGGATAGTGTTAACCTCTTCATGCATCATGACCTCTGTGAGCTCGATGGGATCATCTTGCGTTATATCAAAGATGTGGGTAGAACTATTACTATTTGACTTGTTTGAGCTACCAATAAAATCAAAATCATTATCCTCACACTCCACATCCTTCTTGTCCCCATCCCCCTTCTCATTCTTTTCATTCCCCTATTCAATGTTCCACTCTAAATCATAGTCAACCAATATTTTTTCCCTTTTCTTTGCAGACCTAGTGGCCATCCCATTATATTTATGTGGAGTATTGTGCTCCTCTTCCACCTCATCCTACTCATAATTATTCACCTCCTAGATGCAAAGTTTGGTTTTCTTAGTGGGGGAGGGATTTTTCCCTTTCCTTTTACATGTGGCTAGGTTGGGATCTTTTCCTTTCAAGCCACTAGTATTAGGCATGGGGACATTAGAATTCAACAAATTTAGGGTGTCAAGATAGGAGAAAATCCTAAGGGTACCCTCATAACAAATGTCTTTCTTTTTACTGGGCCCTGGCATGTCAATGATGCTAGCAGGCAAGGCAGACCGAAAAAATAGGGGCCTCATAGACCACAATAGTCTTAGGGGGGAAAAGTGTTAGATGAAAATGTTAAATTCTAAAATGAGACCCTAAAGCAAGGGAATAAGTTTATTTCCCTAGGCATGGATGCTCTTTTTGCATCAAACCCAAAACTTTCTATGGAATTAAGCAATAATATAGGAAAGGAGATGATTTAATGGTTCCTAAAATGGTTAAGGAGAGGCATATGGTAATAAACCTTCAAGCATAAATTACTTCATAAACATGAGATAAACCTAGTCCCAATTAGGTGGCGGAAGTTGAGCCCTATCATATCCCCCATGCATCTTGACTAGAGCCTCATTACCTTTAATAATATGTTTAGGCTATCATTGTGTTGGTGTACAAATTTTGTCACCTAAATCTATTTCCATCTAACCAGACAAGCAACAAATTATCTATTGTTCAAACAAAAATTATTTTTAGTGTTTTTTCAGTCATCCCAATTAAGGGAATTAAAATTCCAAATCTCACCAAAATTGTGAAAACCTTTTTTGAACAAATACTGGGCTTGTTTAGGAAGGATAGCAACTAATGGTTTCCCATGATATTGCACAAGTCTAGATATTCCACTAGATGGAATAAGTTCCAAAGATGAAACCATGTTCTATAGAATCTTTTTTCCAATTTAAAAAATATGCAACCATGTTGCCAAGCTTTACAAATAGATTGTAGGAGAAATGAAGCCTTGAGATGGAAAAAGGAACCAACAAGATTTTATCAAGTCACCCCACACCCTACTACTAATTGTTCATATTATCTTTTTCTATGCGATGATGAATCAAGATTTTCCATTTCTCTTCTCCAAACACCACTCACCATCCATTTAGCTTCTAAATGAATTCATTGTGGGTTTGGATCCAAAGTACCCAACCCACCTTTGTTCTTAGGCTAAATACAATGTAACCATTTTTATTTTTTGAATCCTTATTTATCTTACTAATTTTTCCACAAGAATTGATGAATTATTTTATTCAAGTCCTCATAAGATGACATCCAACAAGAAGAGTACTAGTAAACATCAAAGGATAAAAAATTATTGTCAACCACTTGTATTTTTCCTACAAATGATAGAAATTTATTTTCCTTATTAAAAAATTTATTTTTAGTTCATTTAAAAACCAATTCCACATCTCATACAAGATGACTCCTAGACCAAAACGAATGTCAAGGTACCATGTGATTTTCCCATTTTTACTTTGTTTCTATTCTTTATGAATCCATTGAAGAAATGAATTAGATCTGATCATAAAGAATTTGGTCTTATTGTGTGTTATTTTGATACCAAGATGGAGTGATATGAATTAAAGGACCTCGAAAATATTGTTGATTTCAGATTCAAATTTTTGAACGAAAAGCATGCTATCATAAAAAAAGTTAAAGTTAAAAATAAATGAATGGTTTGGAGTGGATATTCCTTTTATCAAGTTCATCTGGTTATACTTTTGCAACATATATCCCAATGCATCAAAAACTAAAACGTACAAAAATGGTGATAGAGGATATCCTTGTCTGATTGAGTGTTGTAGAAAAAAAGGTTCACTCAAAGAGTTGATCATCAATTGTGCATTAACATCCTTAAATAGTATTACTTTTCAACAATTGGGAGTGATTTTATTTAATCTAATAATTTTTATATAGTAAATACAATTATTTTAGATTAATTAAATAATATGTTTTGTAAAACTAAGAATGTTTTCAATATAATAAATATTTTAAGTATAAGTAAAGTATATAGAAAATAAGTATTTACTTTTGTAGTCAAAGAATAAAAAGTAATTTCATATAACATTGAAACTTGAATATATATGGAGACTCAAAAGGGACTATACATGACAATAAATAACTTGTCTTAAAATCAAAATCCCTTGTTTACACATTACAAGATTGTGGATGCAGAAAATCTTGCCTTATTTTATACAACCTTACTTTATACTTCACTTAATTTATTTCTCCTTCTTTTGCCAAATTCTAATAGCCAAGGACTCATAGTACATTTAAAAATATATCTGGAGGATTTGTTTTGTGTCACTATAGTGCACATTCTTGAATAGATAAATGAAAGTTAAAATGAGCATCATACAACTTTCCATATTGTTTCCTTTATATTTATATTTTTATAAATATTTATATTTTAACTAAATAATCATATTTAGTTTCTATTTTTAATAATCATACAACTAAAACACAGTATTTTCTATGAAATTTCATAACTATATTTTTCTCCACAATTTTTTTGGTGGCTATGAAAATGTTTGGTCAAGCATAGTATTAGTATATGTTGGCCCCATACATTAACTACCCTTCCAAAAAGTAAACTATCTTTGAACTTCCCACCAAGGCATGTACATAATCATGGTGGGCCAAAGTAGGCTCTTAAGTGTCAATGCAATTTTAAAAAAACAAAGTTAGGAAACTTGACATAAAAACTCCAATAGGTTATCAACGTTATATAAAAAATATGTAAGAATAGAATATGTATCAAATTGAATTTAGTTTGCAAGTTACTATTTATTTTATTTTTTTAAATAATCCATTGGGAGAAAATTTAAAATGTCAATGAAGTAGTATAAAAATTTCAAGAAAAAGATAAGATGTAGGTGTATGTCTAACCACATTAACCACATTCAAATGAAAATATATTTTTTAAGATTATAGATATAAGTAGAAGACTCGTGTTTGAATCTGGTGCATATTTTTTTATAATTTTTTTCTAATAGATAATTAATAATAATAATTTTTTTTCAACTTTTTTGAAATATAAAAATTGTGTATATGACCACCATAAATTGGTCAAAACTTTATAAATTTAAGATTTTTTTAATCTTATAATATGAGAAGCATAGAATGTGATGCATGTTTCAGATTATAAAAATGTTATACTGTTTGAATGTTATAGATGTTTTCAACCAGCCTATTGATAAAGACTTTAGACATAATATTGTGAATCTACTTCTTGTTTCATCTCTTTGATTCTTTATAAATGGGATGTCTTGAATAGTTGTACATTGTCGACCTTTTACAAGTGAGTACTATTACATTTCTTGAATATTTTTAGATTGGAGATTTGGAGTTTTATTGATTAAATCTTGTATTGTGCTCAATAGAGAAGTATCTACTCCTTAATAGTGGATTCTTTTTAAAAGGATTTATCCATGTCCATTGAATGTTATGTGATTAATTTTATAAGCTTGCTAACTTTATTGTTGATATTATTTTTAATATTAATCGATAGAAAACAAGGGTGTTGACCCTTACAAAACTATGGATCAATGGAATAAAGTTAACAACACACTCACAATAGAATAATATCAAAAGCGGTTAGGAGTAGAACCACCAAGAAGTAACCATAGGAAGTGGTTAGTTACCCTAAAAACCTTAACATTACCATCATTATACAAATAAGTATAGGTAATAATATAATTCAACAAAAACCCTACTCCTAAAGTCGAAAGCACAAAAAAAAACTATGACTAGAAAAGTGTTCTTCTTAGAACTAAAGTTTACATGAAAAGAAAGAAAAAAGAGAAAAATGTTTTGAAATGCCCTATATAAGTGGGGGATAGTTACCACAGTCATCCAAAAATTAAGAAATATGAGGGGATTTGATTTTGCATCCCAACTAGTATAGAACATGACTCCAGTCATCTACAAGAAACTTTAACAAATCCTTGTGATTTCCTTTGTCCTCTCCATCTTCACCAAGAATCTTTCATTGCATCAAGCATAAGAAAGTTGTAGAGTTTTTCATAACCCAAAGACTAAACCTTGAAATGCTTCCCATTTTTCCTTCCATCTTATTCAATTTATTTTTCAAATTCCCTACCTCAAGTTTCCAATTAGTTAACTTCAAAGAAGAAATTAAATTTGGGTTGGAAGGGATATTGTTAACCTCTTCATGAATCATGACCTATGTGAGCTCGATGGGATCATCTTGCGTGATATCAAAGATGTGGGTAGAACTATTACAAGTTGACTTGTTTGAGCTGCTAATAAAATCAGAATCATTGTCCTCATGCTCCACATACTTATTTTCCCCATCATCCTTCTCATTCTTTTCATTCCCCTATTCAATGTTCCACTCTAAATCATAGTTAACCAATATTTTTTCCCCTTTCTTTGCAGACCTAGTGACCATCCCATTATATTTATGTGGAGTATTGTGCTCCTCTTCCACCTCATCCTACTCATAATTATTCACCTCCTAGATGAAAATTTTGGTTTTCTTAGTGGGGGAGGGATTTTTCCCTTTCCTTTTACATGTGGCTAGCTTGGGATCTTTTCCTTTAAAGCCACTAGTATTAGGCATGGGGACATCAGAATTCAAAAAATTTAGGGTGTCAAGATAGGAGAAAATCCTAAGGGCACCCTCATGACAAATGCCTTTCTTTTTATTGGGCCCTAGCATGTCAATGATGCTAGCAGGCAAGGGAGACCAAAAAAATAGGGGCCTCGTAGACCACAATAGGCTTAGGGGGGAAAAGTGTTAGATGAAAATGTTAAATTCTAAAATGAGACCCTAAAGGAAGGGAATAAGTTTATGTCCTTGGGCATGGACGCTCTTTTTGCATCAAAATCAAAACTTTCTATGGAATTAAGCAATAATATATGAAAGTAGATGATTTAATGGTTCCTAAAATGGTTAAGGAGAGGCATATGGTAATAAACCTTCAAGCATAAATTACTTCATAAACATGAGATAAACCTAGTCCCAATTAGGTGGCAGAAGTTGAGCCCTATCATATCCCCCATGCATCTTGACTAGAGCCTCATTACCTTTAAAAATATGTTTAGGCTATCATTGTGTTGGTATATATATTTTGTCACCAAAATCTATTTCCATCTGACCAGACAAGTAATAAATTATTTTAATGATTCAAATAGGTGTGATGTCTTCCTACACCCATTCTCTTCTTATTTTACAAGATGCAACTACCTTCTAATAATTTTCAATGAACTAAAAATATAGATGCTTTTAACCAAAGATAAATGAAAGGTGGTGCTTTTAACTAGAAATATTTATGATGCAGGAGCATCCTGGGTGTAAGAGCAATCTTGCATCACCCAAAAATATTTCTATTTTTGTATTCAATAAGGGCTATTTTGTGCAGAGCTGCTATTTATGGAAAGTTACTATTTTTGGTAATTTTCATATGTGCTCAGAATGATCTGATTTCTTTCTTGGAGGTTCATTTTGGTCATATAAGTCTGCCAGTAAAGTTTCATTGCCAGATCAAGTGTATATTGGAAGATATTGAAGATTTTTGGTATTGGCAGCAGGGTACAGAAACTTTGAACTCAGTTTTGAAGGCTTTAGAGGCCCTGGATGAGGTCAAAAATTTGGGTGACGGGTGCTTGCATAGGTCAAGCCTGTAGAGCGCTTCGTGGTGTTTCTGAAATGGGGTTATAATAGCCGATCGGGTCAACTGGTGATGACTTATGGTCTTCGGAAGTTGGGCCACCCGAAATGGCAGAAAATATTTTTCTTCAAAATTTATGTTTGGGTTTCAAAGGTTATCTTGAGCCGACTATGATGTAATAAAATGTAAAATAAAATAATTCTAAGTTTGGTTGGCCTGATTGGCTAAAAGTTCTAGAACCTTCCCAGGCGGTGGAAAATTGCCTATATAAGGAAGGCTGTATTATTGTCTTAGGCAGTTCAGAATAGTTCTAGGTAATAGTTCGAGGCTTTGTCCTACAGAATATTGTAAGGGAATGCCCATGTGGATTTGCATATTGTAATTCTGAAAGTTTGTAATTCCACATTTGTGGAGATAATAAGAAGCCAATTTTTTGTTCTTGCATATTATTGTTGTTGTTTCTCTTTTTCTGTTATGTGTTTGTGGTATTAAGGGGAGCACCCTTCATCAAGTGGTATCAGAGCAGGAGTTCTTGAGTGTGTAAATAGATCGCCGACTGTGAGGCAGTTTACACCAGGACCGTGGCTAGGGTTTCAGCGCGCATCGCAGAAATGCCTCCACGAAGGGAACGTGGCGGAAGAGCTGGTGTTGTAACACCTGAGGTTAGAGAGCTGCAAAGACAAGTGCGAGCATTACAAGAAGAGATTCGTAGAGGAATGAATCTTAATGTCAGAGACGAAAGAGAGGATGAAGCCGAAGAAGAATATCAAGAAGGAGAAGCTGAAATTGTGAACCAAGAGGAAGAAAGACTTTTTCGGGCGATTTCCAAGATTGGGAAAAGACCTAAGATTGAGGTTCCTACATTTTCTGGAAATCTTAACCCAGAGGAATTGATCGACTAGATTAATGAATGTGAGGAATATTTTGAGTATGAAGATGTTGAGGATCCTGATAGGGTCAAATTTGCGAAGGCCAGACTGAAAGGTCATGCGAAGATCTGGTGGCAAGAAACTCAATTGGAGCGAAATAGAAGAGGGAAAGATAAAATCACAAGATGGGATCGGATGGTGGATAAATTGAAGCGACAGTTCATTCCTGTTGATTATGAGCTTGATCTACTAAAGAAAATGCAAAGTTTGAAGCAAGCAGGAAGATCTGTTCAGGAGTATACAGAAGAGTTCTATCAACTCCTCATCAGAACCAATCCTAAGGCTTGGATTTGCCTTGGAGATCCAACCCAAAGGCTTGGATAATTGAAATAGGCCTGAGATGTATTTTCCAGTAGACATACAAAAAACTAAAATCTTTTTTTATGTGCTTCTTGTCAAGTTTACTCATGGCTCAAGAACATAAAAATCAGACGACGTGATATTGTAGATCTCTCTGTTAGCTATCTAAGCATATAATTTATTTTGAATTCTGATTATGTTAAGTTTTTCAACTCTAATTTCTTGTGTATGTCCATTTTTTGTAAAAAACCAACATGCAGTATTTTGGGCACAGATTTTGGCTCATTCATTGAATTTTGCAATAAGTTACATTTTTAGAAACTAGACTGCATTCTACACACTTTTAAAAAAAAGAAAATTTTATTTTCGATTAGTTTTAAATGATTTCTAGGGGGAGCACACAGAAATTTCATGTTTTCAGGATGTGTGCACTTCATAAATTCGTAAAAACTTATACATTCATAAAAAAATTACCAAAAAAATCTGGGATAAACTACGTGGTGTTAGCTAACTTCTCACTGGAGCGATGAAAAAAATTCAAAAAAAAAGTAAACATTTTAGGGGGAGCACACCGGACGCTATGTTATGTTTTTGGACAAAAAATAGGACCACTTTTTGTGCTCCCCCTTTTTGAGGGCCTTAATCTGTACCATTTTCAAAATAAGTTAGTAGTTTAGGAACTAGATTCAAAGTATTACAACTCTTGTTTTTGTCACATCTCAAAATTTTGAGTTTAACTATCTTCAATTTCTTGTTGAAGTTAAGAGTTTTCTGATTTCAGGAAAAAAGTGGCAACTTATACCCCCTTTTTGGTCCCCCATCTTTGTGAACTTACCCTGATCTGAAGCAGCAAATATGAGACTATTCTGAACATCCTGTTGGTCCTCTTTGTCAAGATCTAGATTTGGTTGGAGAATAGGTTGTGGATTCTCATTTGATGAACCCTCGGCTACTAAAAGACCCATTTTTTTATCAAAATTAGAAATTTTTCTACATTGTATGTGATGGCTTCCAAGCTCTCCTTCATAAGGAAATCCTTAGTTACTGATTTGTAATGAATTTATGTCAAAAGGATATTTTGCACAAGGTGAATGTGCCTTGGAAATGAAAAACAATAAATAACATTACATCATAATTCATACTTTGTAATGTTTAAATCCCTTTTGATATCTTTCCTAAATTTCCCCTATAGATTTATTTGTTGATAGACCATTAATAGTTTTTATTAATTCCTTTTGATCTCAAAGTATGCCTGCAATAATCCAAATGGTGACATCACCCTAAATCCCTATTAACAATGCCTTTCCATTTCATACCATTCTACTACTGATGTGTTGGAAAGTGGATAACATATGAGCACATGGATGTTTTAATTATTGGTAACACATATCCCTCAAGTCATCGTAAGGAATTATGATACTATTTTGGTAATCAATGATATGAAAAATGCTTAAGTCCATAGTCAATTCTTGGAAGGAAGTCTCAGTATTTTTGTCAGAGAACATGGTAGAGAAAGAGTTAAGCTATGTGAACTTATATTTGGGTAGAAAGATGTATGCATAACACTCAAATAAGATTGCAAGCATTTTGGATACGAGATGACAAAGATACAACTCTCTAAGTGCATGTGAAGACAAGAAATAGTGCAACAATGAAAACAAAGAAGTATAAGTTTTGGTCAACTTATGTTATAATGTTTTGTATTTTTTTAGGGCCCAATGATACTGTAACATGGGAAAAGCCACATAATGTAATTTGTATTCTATAAATTTCTAAGAATATTATAGAGGCCTGACCCCAGGGATTATACTCTTAATCGAGTATAAGTATATGCTAATATTTTTGTTGGCAAGTGATGTTTTGAGAGAACTATGGATCACTTAAGGATTTTCATTTATGGAAACACTTATGTTATAGTGATGCAGAGAACACAGTGATGAAACTCTTTCAATCTGCATATTCCTTACTTCTCTTTCTTTATAACATAGTTTAGAGGCTCAGTGTCCAATAGTCAAATCACATTAGATATCCCAAAACAAAATATCATTCCAACATAACAATACAAACTTCGTAATAATACTCCCATTTATTTTTTACTCACCAATAGCCAATTCTTATTCACTGATTCTTCATACCTTTCGGGCCTTCTGAGGATTGAGATTAAGTTCACCAACTTTTAGCTATATCAAATATAGATAATTTTGCATACACCTCCTCCTCGGGTCTTCGCTATGACGACTGTCAACATGCTACCTCACGGCATAACTCATAACTTTACACCTTTGATAACCATGAACAATACACTCACTATAAAAACTGATGATAATCTTTAAACTATTAGTAATATCAATCACCACCATATGCTTGGTAACAGTTCTTGAAACCATGTTACCATTTATGCACTCATATATGTATAACCAAATCTTTTCTTAACCCAACAACTAGTATGCCGATTTTGAAACAATACAAAATCTTCAGTATTATCTTCGATAACTATTTCAATACTTTGAAACAAAAACAATAACCTCACGGCATGTATCAACTTTCCAATAATCGCTGCAAGATAACGGTTTCTTGAAAATCATTATAAAATCTTAAATCCATTCACTTTTGAGCCTCTTCATAAAGACATACCGAAAGTAATAAATCCTTGCTGATTATAACCATCGACAACACCCAAGATCGGGACTGTCATGAACTAAAGACCACAAGCAATAAACAATCTGTAGATTTTTGAACTATCACACAAAAATTGATTCATAATCGAAAACAAATCCCTCCATATCGATTTCCATTAATAAAGTGAAACCATATACCATTTGTTGTTGTATCAATTATAAAAGATGTTAAAAACCGATATGATAAAACTTTCTAATATATTCAGTTCGTAACAATACAGATAATCAAGAGCAAAGAATTATAAATGGGAAAATGAAAAGGATCGAAACTTCATTTCTTTATTCATTTGTTCCTTATTACACTGTTTCTATCCTCTTACAAATCCTCATCATTCCATAATACTCTATCCACTACTACTCCCCATTCTCTATTCTACATTGCAGAGATATAGATCTAAAAACATCACCCAAAAACTAAATCGTATAACTAACTACTAACTCCCACTATTTTAACTGACTCAAAACCGATTAGAGGTTTACTAACCTAATAATGAATCATGGAGTTCACGATTATACAAATACTTTATTTATTAAATCTATGACTCTTAGGCTACTAAGAAAACCAAACTATTAAAATGGCTTAGAAGCCATGTTACAATATAATTTAACCATGAATAATCTAGAATCTTCAAAATATCTTCACTTTTTGGATGCCCCTGCATCATACTCCCGGGGACAGAAAAATTCAAGTCCCATTGAATTGTTGTGTCCTTCTTCTGAGTCTTCCAATTGTATGAAGGCAATAATGTCTCCATAAGAAAGATTGAATTGATGTCGCTCCCCACAACATACTGTTGCCAATCTTCATGCTAAATACCCTTTGTGGTATGTATTTTGGTGCCTCCTTTGAATCCTATAACAAATATAGTAGACCTGATCATCATATCATGTCTATAAAAGTACCTATCAACTTGACCCACAATCTGGTCCTCTTCCTGTTTGTATATCTCTAGAACATCACAATGATCAACAAATACTTCATCCTTTACATCAATAGTCTTCTCCTCAGCATCTGATCTTTGCACTATATCTTTTCCTTCTTGATCAATTTTTTCAACATCTCCATCATCTGTGAAAATCATTTCTTCAACCATACCTGTCACCAACTCTCCTTCATTTGCAAGAACCTTTTCCTCACAAGGTTCAACAACAACCTCCTGTTGTTCACTCTCACTCACTACACCAACATTCATCTACTACACGTGCCCTTCTAATGGAATGTGTATTGCTTCTTGATCCTTGTCTTCATCATTAACTTCATCTTCATCCGCTACTTGCTCCAAGAGCAATGCTATCCTCTCCCACTTTGCAATACTCTTATCCAACTCTTCTTTAAGATTCTTTGACCTTTCTGCTTCTTGCTTCCTAGCTTCTTCTTCCTTCTTCTTTCTTTCTCTTTCTTCTCTCTCCTTCTTATCACCATATAAGTACTCCTTCAATGCCTTAAAAATTTCTCTTTCACTCCTTGTCAAAGCCATCTCTTCTCACCAAGAAACCCAATCTAAGATCTCTCTAGCCCAATGCCACCACTTTGGAACACAAAGAAGGATGCATCTACTCTTATGTCACATCAAAGGGCACCAAGAACTTAGCATCTCAAACTAGATTCCAACTCTCCAAACATCATATCCTCAAGACCTTTTTAGGCTCTTCAATGCCATAGAACACATCTTAGTCACCAGATCTTCCCACTCTGATACCACTTGATGCAGAGCACACAGCGATGAAACTCTTTCAATCTGCATATTCCTTACTTCTCTTTCTTTATAACATAGTTTAGAGGCTCGGTGTCCAATAGTCGAATCACATTAGATATCCCAAAACAAAATATCATTCCAACATAACAATATAAACTTCATAATAATACTCCCATTTATTTGTTACTCACCAATAGCCGATTCTTATTCACTGATTCTTCATACCTTTCGGACCTTTTGAGGATTGAGATTAAGTTCACCAACTTTTAGCTATATCAAATATAGATAATTCTGCATACACCTCCTACTCGGGTCTTCTCTATGATGACTGTCAACATGCTACCTCATGGCATAACTCATAACTTTACACCTTCGATAACCATGAACAATACACTCATTGTAAAAATTGATGATAATCTTGAAACTGTTAGTAATATCAATCACCACCATATGCTTGGTAATGGTTCTTGAAACCGTGTTACCATTTATGCACTCATATATGTATAACCAAATCTTTTCTTAACCCAACAACCTATATGTCGATTCTGAAATAATACAAAATCTTCAGTATTATCTTCGATAACTGTTTCAATACTTTGAAACAAAAACAATAACCTCACGGCATGTATCAACTTTCCAATAATCACTGCAAGATAACAGTTTCTTGAAAATCATTATAAAATCTTAAATTCATTCACTGTTGAGCCTCTTCATAAAGACAAACCAAAAGTAATAAATCCTTGCTGAATATAACCATCGACAACACCCAAGGTCGGGACTGTCATGTGTATACACCTAAAAATGGTCACCTAGACTATTAGCCCCTTTTGCTAAATCATAAATTGCTTATTCTTGATCAAATCCTAGCTCTATCATTTATTCGATTATTTTCTATGGGCTAACCATCTTATCCTAAGTCTTTATTTATTAAAAGGAATATTTCCTCCCTTTTAATAAATAAAAAGCCCCCACTTTTCCTCTTATCCTAAGTTGCACAAATAAAGCATTATTCTTATTTTATAAAAAGGGAAAAAGCACTTTTTGTCTCATATGGACACAAAAGTCAACTCTTATTTTCCTATTGGAGGATACTTGTGCACATGGATTGCTCCTCTTTTAAGCTCCACCGTTGATTAAATCTTTTGCCTCTTAATCTCCATGGCCCATTCCTTTTTCATTCCCTATAAAAGGAGAGCTCTCTTCCTCATTTGCACACA
This sequence comes from Chamaecyparis obtusa, assembly GCA_027943335.1. Classification (NCBI taxonomy): domain Eukaryota; kingdom Viridiplantae; phylum Streptophyta; class Pinopsida; order Cupressales; family Cupressaceae; genus Chamaecyparis; species Chamaecyparis obtusa. The sequence continues at coordinate 1,435,813 of BSBK01001448.1, forward strand.
CACACAATTTTTATGTTATTGTTATGCTACAGGTTTTCTAGGTCATCTTGGAGCTTTTGGAGACATTCTTGCATCTAGGGTTTGAAGATTTGGAGCATTGTTGGCATTCATCTTGGATCTTCATCAACACTCTATCTTCTTGTCTTCATTCTTGCATCATCATGGCTTTCTTGCTTCATAGTTAGATTTCATTTCTTGCATAGTAGCTTCATTTTCATGGCATTCTTAGCTTAGATTTCCTTTATGGTTTAGATTAATTCATCTAGTTTAACTAGGAGGCTTTGTAATACTTGCATCTTTCATTTCCATAGTTTAGCTTGCATTTCCATTCTTAATCTAGCTTGCATTGCATTTCATTCTTGATTCTTGAGGATATTGGCATTCTTGCCCTTGTCTTCATTGAATCTCCCATTGCATGGTTTACTAGCAAGGTTATTGGCTAAATAGCTCTAGCTGAGAGCATTCTTAAAACCCTTGCACTCCATGCCTAGGGAGCTATGGATCGATTTGTGAGGCCTCATTCTTGAGTTCCCTTGCATGTAATGATTCATAGAAGTGTGACACAATTATAGCACACATCATGAACTAAAGACCACAAGCAATAAACAATCTATAGATTTTTGAACTATCACACAAAAATTGATTCATAATCGAAAACAAATCCCTCCATATCAATTTCCATTAATAAAGCAAAACCATATACCATTTTCTGTTGTATCAATTATAAAATATGTTAAAAACCGATATGATAAAACTTTCTAATATATTCAGTTCATAACAATACAGATAATCAAGAGAAAAGAATTATAAATGGGAAAATGAAAAGGATCAAAACTTCATTTCTTTATTTGTCTGTTCCTTATTACACCATTTCTATCCTCTTACAGATCCTCATCATTCCATAATACTCTACCCACTACTACTCCCCGTTCTCTATTCTACATTGCAGAGATATAGATCTAAAAACATCACCCAAAAACTAAATCGTATAACTAACTACTAACTCCCACTATTTTAACTGACTCAAAACCGATTAGAGGTTTACTAACCTAATAATGAATCATGGAGTTCACGATTATACAAATACTTTATTTATTAAATCTATGACTCTTAGGCTACTAAGAAAACCAAACTATTAAAATGGCTTAGAAGCCATGTTACAATATAATTTAACCATGAATAATCTAGAATCTTTGAAATATCTTCACTTTTCGGATGCCCCTGCATCATATAGTGATCACATGAAGTGAGTATAAGTGTTGGAGACATAGTCATGAAAATGACTAAGTACAAAATCAGATTTATTGTATACTGTAGTACTGTTTTGGTCAGCGAAGATGATATGTGATATATTATGGCTTGTGAACTTAGAGGAAGACATTTTGGGATGTGCATAAGCTTCATTTAAGGTCACATGTGTTTGGGTGTTGATATCAGTAAGATACAATAATATGAAGGTATGCAATGATAGAGAAATAGTGAAACAGGGCATATGAACAGTTGTGATGATTAAGGGAAGGATTAATGGAATTGTAATGTGCTAAGTCAGATAAAGTATGTATATTGCCGACACTTTGGTAATACAAGATTTCCAACTCTACATTTGTCATTTGTATAAGTAATTGTTATATTTTATATTGTATTTGAGAGCAGACTGGATGACATAATTGATATAAGTGTAGAGTGTTTTATGGAAATGATAAGTGTGATAGAGATGATGATGTGATGGATACAAATTGGGATATTAGAGAGAGCTCATAGAAGATGCAAGATTAGTGATTGACAGAGGCTATTGTGAATCATAATTGGAACTATCAAAGCGTAGCAGATGCTTGTATTGTTCACTAATTGAAGAGCACTATTGTAACAAAATTTTGATTGTAAGAGTTGTAAGCTTACTATACCTTTAACAGGGTTTTTGTATACCACTAACAATATTTCCATTCCTCTAACAAGGAAATTTACTATGTAATACTCATCTCCTAATAGGGATAGATCTCCTAACAGGGTTTCTATATTTTAGTACATAGTTGTGGGTACCATCCCCACTGGAGTTTTCCCTTGGAAAGGGTTTCCTTGAAAACAAATAATGGTGTTATGAGTTATGTGTTGTGTGTTTATGTTCTTTTCATTTCAGCATTCATATGGTTTATATGAAATTGGTTTAAATTTAATTTGAAGTGTTGTAATACTAATTCACCCCCCGTCTCAGTATTACTTAATCCTAACAATTGGTATCAGAGCTATTGGCCCTTGGAGAGAAATTCAAACAGCTTAAGGGAGATCAGAATGGATTCAGAAAGTTTTCAAGAGAACTTTGAAGTAGCACTTGAAGACCTGGATAAAGAAAAAGCTGAGAATGGTGATTTGAAATTGAAATTAAGAAGAGCAGAAGGTTTTATCAGAAAACTAAAAGACCTTGTTGAAATTTCAAGAAGTCAGAGACAAGACCATATGGATAAGATCAAAGAGGATTCAAACAATGATACATCATACCAAGTAAAAAAGCTAGAGTGGGAAAAAGAAAAAATTAATCTTTTGATGACTAAAGAGATTCAACATGAAAAGGATGCAAGACACAAAGTTGAAGAGACTCTAAAACAAGAAAATGTATAGATGGGAAAAATGAAGAGTAGACTTGATCACTACAAGGATAAATGCCTATAATTGGAGAAGTATAATCAAATAATTAAAGGTGAACTCACTCAATCCAAACTATACATTGAGAATTTTTATATGAGCAATGATAAAATTGATGAACAAAGAGAGACAAAAACCTAAAGGAGACATGACAGGAATCAGATACAATGAAGGTGAATGTTCTAAGAATCATGAAGAAACACATGAAGCAAAGACTAAAGAAAGACCTATTAGGAATGAATGCTTGATGATTGGCAGTCATTTTGTAGCAGTGGTTTTTGCATTCATGACTATGATTGTCATTAATGTCAACATAGTGATATTCTGGAGTTTAGCAGAGTAGCAGGCATAGTTTTGTTTTGTGCACATGGGATATTGCATTTGGAATTATGTGTAGTTGATGGTATGTTCTTTGCTATGTTATTAACCTATGGTTAAGAGCGCAAAAAGAAATTCATTCATTCATGAAAGTTATAAGCATTTTGGTGGAAGCAGTATTCTGGTAGTGTTCCTAAGTAGCGATGTTTGGTAATTGGAGGATATCTCCTAATTGGGATGGAATCTGATTCTACATAGTTAAAGGGAAGTTTGAGACACATTAGGGTTGATGTGGTTCACTGCACAAACTTTGAGGTGACACAAGTGAAGAGTTATTACATTTGGAAGCTGACAGTTTTATGTAATTTTTGGTGTAGCGTGTTGAAATTATTATTTTGTATTTGCATGCCGACTCATTTATAATTATTTGAGTGTGGTATAAAGGAAGGAATGTTTTCCTTTTTATGATATGGTATTTTAGTATTTGTATGAAATTTGTGATGTGAATGTATGCATGAGGTGAAGAAAAGAGCTAATTCAGTGGTGAAGGAAGATTTGTGAAGTACAGAGATCTGGATTTGTGATCTTGTGTAGCAGAGAGTGTGATTTTGGCATAGTGTGAAGGAGGTAACATATTTCATATTATTCTATTGAATAATCCTAAGATCTTTTGGATAGTGAGTTCAGAGATCTTGCCTTGAAGCTATTTGGGCAGTGGGTCCTTCAGTCTTCCATAACTCTTAACCGGGTTTGAATCTTTTAACAGGGATTCAAAATCTCCTAATAGGGATTCATATGTACTGAATGTATTTCATAAGACTCCTAACAGGGTCCATCCTCTCACAAGGAACTTTCATATTAGTGCATCATTTTTTGGGCATCATTCCCACCAGGGTTTACTCTCTGATCAAGAGGTTCCCTAGTCAACATATCTTGTGTTATTGTGTTATTGTGTCATTGTGTATGATTATCTTTATATGGTTGGTTACTGCATTGATTATATGGTTTAAAGCTATTGAAGTTGATTTTGTAGTTGATAAATGGTTTTATTATCAAATAATTGATTCACCCCCCCTCCCTCTCAGTTATCTTGGGGATCTTTACTTTCTAACAAGACCTACTCTTGAAGAACCTAAAGTTCAAATAGACCTTTCAAAGGTAGATGCTTTGGATGCAACAAAGTTGGACACATGAAGAGAGATTGCGAAGGTAAAGGCCCTTTCAAACCCTTTACTAGTTATTGTTATAATTATTATGCATATGTCCACAAGAGAGTAGAATGTAGGAAACCAGATCAGTCAAGGAACAAACAACATTACATCAGAGAAGAGTCAACAGTCAAGATCACAGGATTCAAATGTAATAACTTTGGGCATACTGCAAGGTATTGTAAGTTTCAAGTTAATCAAGATAGAAGAAGACCACCTACATGTTAAAAATGCAACAACTTAGGACATATAGAAATTTTTTGTAGATATAATGGAATGAACAATAGAAGAGGACCACCTCCTGTGGATATAAAGAAGAATATTGATGACATTGGTAAAGGTCTTGGTGAATACATGGACGAATTCAAGAATCATTTCAAGAAACCAACAGATGAAGATAATGGTAATGTATGGAAGGTAAAATATTTGAATAAGGCATTGGTTTAGGGAGAGACAGTAGATACTACTATGTCTTTGCATGATGATTGCATTGATACATTGACCTAAAAGGTTGAGCATGGCCTTAGGGGGAGCATTGGATGCAAATAAAAGATTATATCTAGCTCCTGATTATGTGGAATGAGCTCATGCAAGATGAGATATGGTGTATACAGACACTATGGAGTTTATGTTTGTGATCGCAACACTTGGGGATTCATATCCTGTGATCGCAAGATTTTGTTTGACTGGACAGTGTGTGAAGTTGAGCTAACTACTATTAATGCACTTACTGAACCAACAATGGATAAAAGACCTTAAAGCATATAATTTCCTCACCATTTGATAATTAGTGACCAAGGAGAGAAGTGTGAAGAATCATTTCAGCCACTTAGCAACCACATTGTGTGATTGATTCAAGCAGAAGTTCTGTAATTCAGCATATCAAAGGTATTTAGACATTATACCCTTTCAAGAAGCTATGGATGAACCTATTACCTATGATGTTGTTGATAGACTAAGGTACAAGTTTAAGCGGCACCCATTTAAGTCTTGTGAGGATGATCCAGAAGGAGCATTTTTGTAAACCCCATACAATGTGTTACACGTTCAAGACATTAGGGCTTACATTCATTGTAAGTATGAGATCATAGGGGATGTGGATATCTATAGGGAAATAGATGAAATGATAGATTTTGATGGAAAAATGAAAGAAGTGTTCAAACATTTGGAAGACCAATATATTATTAAGCTAACCCTCTTAACTGAGTTTAGTGAGATTGAATAGTTCAAGATCATTCTAAGTAGAATTCATGATCAGTTTATCTAGATAGGAGAGAAGCCTGTAAAGATATGTAGCCAACTAATTCATGAGATAACCAAACTAGATAACACTGGATCCCTCCCAGTTTTAGAGAAAAACATCAAGAAACAAGTTGAGAACTTAACTCACTCCAAATGGGATAAGCATGCGATGACTATAAATGACATCTTTCAGCAAGATGTGAGACTAGTAGCAATGATACTAGGATATAAGTTGTACTACAACAACAGACTCAATTTTGTATCAATAGGGGTAATTATGATGGCCTACAGAATGGTTAAGGAAAACACAAAATATGATCTATGTGAGATCCTAGCACTACAGTTCTTGGAGAATGTGAGGATTATCAAGAAAGATAAGTCAAAAGCTTTCAGATTTGGCTCACTCCTGGTACACATGTACATTCACATTGAACATGAATTCCCTGGAATGCACCCTAGAGCATGGAAGAATAGTATACCTACTAGCATTTAGATATCAGAAACCTTTAGGAGATAGAATAAAAATTAGGTAGATGGTGAGTTGTTTGCAATAAGTAAAATTCTTCAAAGGCAAATGAAGGAGAGATACAAGATACCTGAGGAGATAGTTGAGAAATGCAAAGACACAATTTATTTCATGGTTGAAACTGACTGTGTATGATTTGAAGTAGTTGAGCCTAGAGTAAAATGGTGTTACTCTATGGGGTATGAGGTTAGTTCTGAGGTTCTTACAATGTAGGTTGAGAATGTATAGGCATCTAAGATAGATACATCTAAAGAAAGATGGGGAACCTATGAGGAAAATTCAGCAAAGGTGAGAGAAGAACGGGACAAGGGAACAAGCAAGAGAAAAATAGAAAAAATGGTTGATGACATAGCTGCAAAGGTAGGAATTACTAAGGAGAAACTAAAGGAAGTAAGGACAAAGATGACAAAAGGATCTTCCATCATGGAAATTAAATCACCTCCTCCTTTTGAAGTAGAAAAGACAGTAGGTTCTACTCCTAGTGTGATACATTTATCAGTCACTCCTGAGAAGATTGCACAATTAGAAGCACTTATGAGCACACCTAGGAAATCTAAAAGATCTAACAAACCAAGCATCCCTAAGAAACAAAAGGTAGAAGTAGAAGAAATGAAGAAAGACAATAAGATAACAGAGAAGAAAGAAGAAAAAGTAGAATAGAAGAGGATAGAGAATTTGTGGAAACTAGATATTAAGATATTGAAGAAGAGGATAATCACAGATGGAAACTTGTAGACATTGAATAGATATTATGAGAGGCATGATTCAGATAATCAATGCATAATTGAAGATTTAGTAATTGAGAACTTGTTAGTAACTGAATACTTGTTAGTTTTCAAAGAGAATTTGCTAGAAATGGAAGGCAATATTCCTAAGGACTTGTATAGCAAGTTGAAAATAAGAAAGTAGCTAGCACATTCAGAGGATGAGACTATAAGAAACAAGGCTATTGAAGACATGTTGCATGTAGTCTCCATATAGGAAAGGAAGAGAATCATTAAAGATTTGAAGCCTCTATTGAGAACAAAGGCCAAATTGGTAAAGATAATGGCAAGGAAATATGATGAGGTAATAGAAGACACACAAAAGGCACTGGATCAAATTATTATGAGCAACATGCCTGAGAAGTCTTCACATCCCAAATTCACCAAGCCTACATCCTTGGGTATGGGAGAAATCTCTAAAACTATTGAGGATAGTACAAAAGAAAGTGAAGTTGACATGCAACTAGACTTCTTTGTTTCTGGTGTTCCTATGACCCTTAACACCTTGCTTGATGTAAATGATCCATTTTAAGGAAATTTGGATAGTGTGATGATAGTAGAAGAAGAAGGATAGAAAGAAGAAGAAGAAGCAGAGGGAAAATAGCAAGATGAAAGGAAGGAAGAAGAGATAGTACTAGAAAAAGAAGAAGAGGTAAGAGTTGAGAACAAGCAAGATTTGGATACCTCCTCCACCATATTATTGGCAAGTATGGCCAAACCAGTGAGAAAAGATGTAGAAATTATGGATGAGGATGAACTCATGAGGTTATACTTCATGGAATTTGAAAAGGCAAAGGAAATTTCAAAACAAAAAGGGGATAAGAAGGTAAAGGTGATTGCTAGGGTAGTAGAGACTATGAATAAAATACTCCCTACACGTCTCACATTTCAAGGAAAGGATGATGCAGAGAACCTAAGCTTAGCACTGGACAACTTTGACAATCATTTTGAGTCACTGTTGAAGATCACAAAAGAAAAGGCTGAGAAGAGTTACCTTGAAAATAAGTTGAGGAAGTCTGCCAGTTTATCTCATGGGACTTGGGAATTCTAAAAGAAACTATAATGAAAGACAAAAGTTGTGTGGCATAAGGAATAAATGTATATAGATACTACATAAATCCAATTAGACATGTAAATAATGTTGATGATATTATAGCCAAGGACAAGGCTACATTAGACAACATAATGGCCAGTTGTGAAACCTCTTCACAAACTGTGTTGGAAATGGATAAGAAGACATCCAATAGTTTGGACAAAGTAAATATCTTGGATATAGAGAAAGGTAGAGTAGTGGAAAGATTTGGTTTGCTAAATATTTTAGTCACTCCCAAGCTATCAATTCTTGAAGCTCATCTCACAGAGATGGAGAAGATTGAGGGATCAATGACAAACTTTGTACCCACTGAGCTAAAGGCACTAGAAACTACATCTTATGCACTGAATGGATTGATCCATGTCATTGAGCTACTGATCAAGTCATGGAATGATGAAATGAATACCCTGGAAGACTCCTTCCAAGACATTCTAAATCTGGTGAGTAAGCACTAAGTATCGTATGATTAAAATTTTGAAGTTTTGTAAGTACCTTTTCCATTGATGTCAAAGGGGGAGAAGAAGAGAAGATAAAAATGAGAGAAGAGAAGAGAAAAATAAAAAAAAGGGAATAGAATAAAATAAAAAGACAAAAAAGGAGAGAAGAATATGTATATAGAGAAGTAGAAGGAAGATAGTGTTTTGACACTTAGGTATTTTTCACTAAGTGTTGCCATCAATGCCAAAGGGAGAGATTGTTGGCAAGTGATGTTTTGAGAGCACTATGAATCACTTAAGGGTTGTCATTTATGGAAACACTTATGTTATAGTGATAGCATAAAGTGATTATAAGTGTTGGAGACACAGTCATGAAATTGACTAAGTACAGAATCAGATTTACTGTATACTGTAGTATTGTTTTGGTCAACGAAGATGATATGTGATATATTATAGCTTGATAACTTAGAGGAAGACATTTTGGGATATGTATAAGCTTCAATTAAGGTCTCATGTGTTTTGGTGTTGATATCAATAAGATATAGTAATATGAAGGTATATGATGATAGAGAAATAGTGAAACATGGCATATGAACAGTTGTGATGATTAAGGGAAGGCTAGACATAATGGTAATGTGCTAAGTCAGATAGAGTATGTATATTGCTGACACTTTGGTAATACAAGATCTCCAACTCTATATTTGTCATTTGTATAAGTAATTTGTATAAGTAATTGTTATGTTTTATATTGTATTTGAGAGTCGACTCAATGGAAGAATTGATATAAGTATAGAGTGATGGATACAAATTTGGGATATTAGAGAGAGATGATAGTATATGCAAGATCACTGATTGATAGAGGCTATTGTGAATCATAATTGGAACTATCAAAGCATAGAAGATGCTTGTATTTTTCACTACTTGAAGAATACTATTGTAACAAAATTTTGATTGTAAGAGTTGTAAGCTCGCTATACCTTTAAAAGGGGTTTTGTATACCCCTAACATGGTTTTCATTCCTCTAACAAGGAAATATACTATGTAATACTCATCTCCTAATAGGGATAGATCTCCTAACAGGGATTCTATATTCCTCAAAAACAAATAATGGTGTTATGAGTTATGTGTTGTGTGTTTATGTTCTTTTCATTTCAGCATTCATATGATTTATATGAAATTGGTTTAAGTTTAATTTGAAGTGCTGTAATATTGATTCACCCCACTCTTAGTATTAATTAATCCAAATAATTTTGTATTTGACAAATGAGAAAGTGGATGTGAACATAATCAGTGAATTGCAGGCTGAGAAGAGAGAGAAAATAGATTGTATGATATGTAGAGGTGGCATTCTCTTGTATTTATTGTATTATCTTTTATAATACTTGATAGGAAGTCCAATTTTGTAAGTGTGGTGTGCACAAATTTTTTATACCTCTAATATGGTTTATCAATCCTCTAATAAGGACCTTCCTATTGTAATACTCATCTCCTAATAGGGTCTCAATACTTAAAGTGCATATATTTGTGGGTACCATCCCCACCAAGGTTTTCCCTTGGCTAGGGTTTCCTCGAAAACAAATTATGGTGTTATGAGTTCTCTTGTGTGTGTGTTTATTATGGACTATTGGATTAAATTTATTATTTTCTTATTGGTTAAGAAAGAATATAAACTATTGTGATACTGATTCACCCCCCTCTCAACATCACTTAATCCTAAAAATTAGTATCAGAGCATAAATCCCTTGAAAGAAATGTCTAACAACTTAAGGGGGATCCACATGGATGTTAGCAGTTTAAAGAAGAACTATGAATAAAAAGTGGAAGATCTTGATCAAGCTTTCAAGTTAAGAGGGGAAAAAGATTTCATCAAGAAACTCAAGGAGAAGTTGAATCATGCAAGAATTTTAAAGGAAGAACTTGTCAAAATTTAAGATGAACCAAACAAAGAGCAATCTAATTTGAAATGGGTTGAAAATATTAAGGAAGAAAATGAAGCACTCAAGGATGAATATGAGATATCAAAGATACATCAAATGAAGGAGCATGATGAAGAAAAAGATAAAAATGGGAAAATGAAAGATGAGTTACAATCAATGAAGACAAAGGAAACAAGACTTGAATTGCAGTTGGAAGAAATGAAAGAAAAATATCAAAAGATTGAGAAATACAATATCTTAGTGACTTGAAAACTTGAAGAAACAAAGGAATGCATTAAGAAAATTCATCGGAATAGTTTAAAGATTGATGAACATTCTAACATGTAGAAACCAGTTGGAGATAAGACTGGAGTTATTATGGAAGACATATCTCAGAATAAGGACCATGTAGTCATCAATGTCGACTCACCTAAGAAAGATGGATCCAAAGCTGAAGGATCTAAGAAGGAATAGACCAGACCCTCAGATGAAAAGTTCCATGAAAGCAATTGGGAAGGACACATGGAGAAAAATTGTAAAGGTACACATAGTATAAACCCTTTTCTGGTTATTTCTTTAATTTCTTTAATTATGGTCATAAGGTGAAGGATTGTGCAAAACCATACATGAGATGTAGAAGACCAAGTTATTCTAATTTGAAAAATAAAGTTGAGAAAGAAGAGGAAACCAATAAGCCAAAAGAAACTATGAAAATAGATGAAAAATAGGTCAGCTAACTTGATGTGAACAAACCCAAGGAAAGTGAGAAAGATGCAAAGAGACCCAATGGAAAACCTAAGATGGTTTTCTATTATAAGTGTAACAACTTTGGACACATCGCAAGTTTCTATAAATTGTAGATTGATTACAATCAACTCATACCTATAAGAAAAGTTACATATTATAATTACAACAATGATGAACACATTAAGAAATATTGCAGATTCAATGGACCAGTAAAAATGACATTTAGACCCTTGGCAAGGAGAAGGGAACTCAGTATAGATGAGAAAACCTTTGAATAAATGAAAGAACAATAAAAATAGAAGTGGGTCAACAGTGGATACCTAAAGGAAAATAATAATGATCCAAACAAAAAAGCAATGAGAAATTAGAAAGACTCAGTAGACCCTAATGGATATTTGCATGAGGTTAATGCCTCTTCATCAGCATGAAGGGCCATGAAAAACCTTAGGAGGAGCATTGGAATATAACACCAGTACCTCATATTTTCCCCAGAATGTAGAATGGAGTTGTGTGAGCTATTTTGGTGTTGTGTATGGATATTTAGTAACTTTATTTATGATTGCATCGATCTATGTTGTTGGATCTGTGATTGTAGGTGATTGGCAGATTACCTGGAAGTTATCAACTTTGTGGTTGCATAGGGTCGTGTGCATTATGAACTATAAGATGTATTACTTATAAGTTTTTGACACAATTTTATCAAAGTATAGTAGAGAAATGAGATTTGGAGCTAAATTTGTGAAGTGCATGTGAGCTTGTTCATAAAGTTTGAAGGAAAGCCCTAGATTTCATCAATTTCATACAAGGTATTTGTGAAATCTCTTTTCAATCTTATAAAATTGTTCTTAGAAATATACAGAGATGGATGCACCTAATTTATATGATATTAAGGATAGGAACAAGTATAAATTCATGAAACGTCTATATAAGTCAATTGAGGATGACTCCGTGGACACATTCTCACACACTTCGCACAGAGTTCTTCATGTAGAGGATATTAGGAATTACATCCATTGCAAGTATGAGAACATAGGTTCACTAGAGATACTTTATGAAATAACAAATATGATTGATGATTATGAGAAGCTCAAACTTGAATTTTCCCATTTAGAAAACCTAAACATATTGAACTACGCAGAACACTTAGAGTTTGAAGAGGAAGAGTGGATTAAGATTATTTTGAGGATATTTCATGACCAATTATTTTGGTTGGGAGGAAATCCTATAAGGATTACTAAGGATTTGATTCATGCAATAACATCATTACCTATTAGAGGTAAGTTTTTAATCTCTACGAAGAATACCAAAAAGAAGGTAGAAACCCTAACTAGATGCAAATGGAATAGGAGAGACATGACAGTCAGGGATATATCACATAACCTGATGTAAGATTCATTTCTATGATTCTTGGTTACAAAATGTATTATATTAGGAGATTCAACTCAGTTTCTACAAGTTTCATTAACATGGCATATCAAATTGTAAAAGAAAGTGAACAATATGATGTGTGTGAGATATTGAGATAATAGTTGATGGAAAACATTAGAGCAATAAAGAGGAACAAAACATCTACCTCATTTAGATTTGGATCACTAATCCTTTAAATTTTCTTTCATATAACACAAAAATTTCCTAAATTATACCTATGGAAGAGAAATATATCAATAATATAGAAGGTCAATGAAGCATACACAAAATATGATGAGATGCAAAGGTATAGAAACCTACCATGAATATTCAAGGGATTTCAAAGGTAGATGAATGAGAAGGAAAGGATCCCTATAAAAATTGTAGAGAATTATAAGGATACCATTTTATTTATGGTTGAGATAGATAATAATTTATTTGAGGCTAGAGATCCTAGGACCATTTGGAGTACACCTATGGGATATGAGGCTGATAAGAACCTCTTGACAATTCATGTTGAACATATGCTTGCAACACCTAGGGACCCCAATGCAAAGAGATAGAGATCATACTTTGATAAATCCCAATGTTTACAAGAAGAGATCAAAAATAGGAAGAGGAAAAATAAAGTTGAAACCTTTGTTGATAAACTAGTTGGAGAATAAGGCATAAATAGGGAAGAGATGGAAAAAATGAGGAAGAATAGAGCTGAGTTAAAGACTGTAACTAACACTTCTGGTAGAAAAACTAAACTTGAAAAGAAAAGACCTTCTACCTCACCTATACCAATGGTCTTAATTAAAGAATCCTCTCCTACACCCCCTAGGAGAACATTGTAGAGGTAGACAACAACAACAATGAAGAAAGATTCACCTAGTTCAGTAAGGATGAGACCTAAGGAAAAGGCCACCAAACCATATTGGAAGATGAAAGAAAGTGAATCCGCAGAAGAAGGGAGATGAAGATAAGATGAAAGAAGAAGAAGAGAAGAAGTAGGAGGAGATAGAATAGAAGAAGGAAGAAGATAAACTTGAAAAAAAGTGGACACCAAACATTTCCATGTTAGAAAAAAGAACAATTGGTCAAGGTAAGTTAGTTTTAGTTGATAGATATTATGAAAGATTTAATGAAAAGGATAAGTTCAGCATAAAAGAAATGATGATTAGGTACATGTTGGCTTTCAATAAGAACTTAATTGAACTTAAAGGAAGTATTCCAAGGAGCTATTTGAAAAATTAGAGGCTAGGAAAATAAGAGCCATAGATGGAGATTCTAAGATAAGGCAAGAATCCTTAAGAAGAGGAAATACAGAGTTAACAATGGAATAAAATCAAAGGCTACTTGAAAAGATCAAGCCTCACCTAAGAACCAAACTAAGAATAGTCAAGATAATGGTTGGAAAGTATGAGGAGGTTATTGAAGAAACACATAAGGCAATTAACAAGGTGTTGCTACTAAACAGACCTAATGGGAATAATATGCAACCCACTCCCACTAAGCCCAAATACATTATAATTGGTGAACCTTCAAAGGTAGAAAATACACAAACTAAAGACAAAGAAACAAAGGTAAGGGAAGATAAAAAAAGCAACTCAATGCAAACTCATGCACCTGATTTATTTATTGATGATATTGGCATTTCTCTGAACCCATCATTGGATGAAAAAGATCCATTTGAGACATTGGTGGGCACATAACTTGTCGGAAATATTAGTGCAGAAGAGCCCAAGGATGGAAAAAAGGCCATGGAGATAGAAGAAGACTAGGGGACTCCTCAGCAGAAGGAAAATATAGATAGAGCTTATACTAAGAAGACAGAGTCCAAGTCAAGGCAATAGAAGAGGAACCTCACAAATGTGAGGCCACCATGGTATGTAAGGGAAAAACTCTTTCTCTTACCTCTCCATTGTTGGTGTAAGAATTTTTCTAAGGCAAAGAATAAACACCAAGATCTAGAAGCTCAAGAGATAGCACAAGAGAGACAAATATGATATGATCAAATGATCAAATAATGAATAATATATTGATTGATTAATTACATATAATGTAGAATGCCTCAATATATAGGCAATGTGTGATAACTAGAAGATATGCAAGTGATAAGCTATCAACTAGACATGGTGGAATCACATGTCCACCAAAGGTGGATCATCCTCCATTGAACATCAAAGTATGTGAAACATGTGCAACAATGAGAGGATGATAATGTGATCAGAGCACTAAAGGTGGATTTTGCACACAAAGAAGTATGTGAAAACAACTATCACACCTAAAGTGGAAATTCTCCTAACCATGTGCTAAAATGAAATGCAAACTCCTAGGTGTCACAATGACAACTAATATGCAAATGAATTATCCTAAGTAAACTTAAGTAAAGTGTAGTTAGTGAATACTTAATTACACCAACACCCCCCCTTAAGTGCAACTTAGGGGAATTCACTTAAGCTCACAATGCAAGATGGGTCCCAGCTACTAGGCCATGTTAGGTACCCATGTACAATATGAAAGAGAAATAGATAATGCAAACTCTCATAAAGTGGAGAAAGATGGAAAACCTCATGGAAAAAACCATCCTCCAAAAAAGAGATGAAAAACAAGATGCATGCATGGATGGAGTAATCAAGACCCCCCTATTATGACATACATCATGCATATACAATAAATAATTCATCCAAAGGAAGGAAATAGGGAAGAGAGACAAAGTAGCCCCCCCTCAATGTTGAATCTCCTACAAAGATGGTCCAAGATGTTGACCAATGCTCCTTTATAGGAAGAAAATAGAGCCAATGTTGCACCAAGAATGTCAAAGTGTGACAAAATCAAGTACCAATGTCAATGTAGAATGACCGATGAAATGCCCATTAAGATATGATAGAGATGAGGCATGGAGACACCTACAGGTACCAACTGGGTACCCTCAACTGATAGGTTGGTATAATTGAACTTGTGTTGTGCATCCATTGATTGGTTGGAGCAT
Organism: Chamaecyparis obtusa; assembly: GCA_027943335.1. Classification (NCBI taxonomy): domain Eukaryota; kingdom Viridiplantae; phylum Streptophyta; class Pinopsida; order Cupressales; family Cupressaceae; genus Chamaecyparis; species Chamaecyparis obtusa. The sequence goes on from BSBK01001448.1 coordinate 1,451,088, forward strand.
AACCTTCAAGAACCAAGTCCCATGATATTCCTAATCTATTAACATGGGGATTACATCAAATGTGTCATCAATGACAAGGTACAAATAAAAATGTGACACTTTATGATAGTGCATGTACAACATTGCTCATGCAAGAGCATACAATGTATCAAATACAAAGTTGGAAACATGTAATAGATGAAGCCACCATAGATGCCCTGTCAAATGTTGTTGTCCTCCTGTTGGCCTTGTGCTAGGAAGTCTTTGGGATGAAATTGGCCTTGTTGGAGCTCTAAATTTTGGGCAAACTTTGGAGTCCTATATAGTGATAAAACCCTAAAAAATGGCCTCTTAATTTCCATGCCAATAATTAATGGTGGAGTACATGAAATGGGATAAACAATTATATTAATTTTTGATTAAAAAGTTGAGAGATTATGGAAGGAAGCTATGTGACAAGAACAATCAAAATTCTATGATCAAAGCCTTCAGAAAATGTTGGAATTTCAACCTACTACAAAAATGATGCCGACAGAGGTAGAAGATGGTCGAATTTTAAAAATCTAAAAAAGACCCAGTTCAGAAAATCAAATTTCCTATTTCCAATAAAAATCTTAGGTTTCCAAAAGGTGTTTTGGTTTTTTGACCAAGCCCAAATCCGAAAGTTAGGTAGTTATTTTTTAATTAGTTTATTATTTTTTCAAAATAATTTGTAATAAGGGTTGTGTCTTTTCACTCTAAAGAGGTGTGAAAGCCACTCAAACACATATATATACATAATGTAAAATGTAGAGAGAGGACAATAAAAAAACAATACAATGAAGATTTTCATAGAATAGAATTTGATCACAATTGCAACATGGATTCTAGTGTACCAATTTTTCAATATCAATAAAAGATAAGTTGTTTTTGTTTTCCATCTGTGCATTGGTTTTCAATTCCCTCAAATAGTCCCTTGGATAAATCAATCTTGATTCTTTTATTGTGATCGTTTAAAATGCTGTGTGATCTTATTGTATTTTGATTTATTAATTGGTCTGCTCATTTTGCATGGTTAAGAATCTTTTTGATTTGTGGCTAAAGTCAATTGGGCTATCATTTGAGGAGTTAAATTTAGTTAATTGTCTGCAATAGTTCACACACATTTGAATGCAAATCGAAGTGATGAGTTTTTTATAACTTGTCTTCAGAATTTGATGTATGTTTCAATATTTTGAAAATTGTCCTCTGAATCAAATCCTTCCAATTTGCTTTGAAATTCAAAACTGTCTCTAAGGTTGTACGTTGGGTTGAGAATTGGATTGACTCTATTGCTCAGGGTGAAACAGGCACTGGTCTTATTGATAAATGGAATTTGGTCATCTAATCTTTTGTTGCTAGTTTTGGCATCCTATTCCTTTAATTTCATTTTACATATCCTATCTGTTATCTTCTTTACAAAGCATTCAATTAGGTTTAGCATTACTTTCTAGCCTTAGTTTAGATTTCAAGCTATCTAACAATTAGGATACTAGGTTTATTTTCCTCCAAAGGATTGTTAACCCCTTTGGAAAGATTTGCTTTTTTTGTGCACGTATTTGTGCAGTTAGAAATCATATTTGATTCAGGCCTACCAGCCTTGGCTAAATCAAGCCAGAAATTAATTATTATATGCCTAAAGTTTAGCTTAAGTAGAAAGAGGTAATAAGTGACTGAATAATTAAATCAATATGATTCAATTAATTAGTAAACACTTTATTACTCTAACACCCCCACTTAATATAAGCTTTGGGAGAAGCTAAAAACCTAGAAAGAACTACTGAAAGCAAATGGGTCCCGACAACAAAGGCCTGATCAGGTACCCAAGTACAAAAGAGAGTCTCTACAAAATGGAGAAATAGAGAAAACCACATGGGAAAAACTCTACTGCAAAAAGAGACAAAGACTAGTCTGAAGGACTGAAGAAGCTTCCAAAACTAGGAATGTTCAAGAAAATATGAACAAAGATGAACATGTACAACATCACTGAAGCATGAAACTACAAACTCTGTCAAGAAGAAACTGATGATCTAAAGATCCTCCACAGAAATATGATCAGTTAGAGAAGACTGTAATCTACATGAGTGCCCTCAATTGATACTTCTCGAATCAGGAGGTAAACAAAGGAAAACACCTGAACTTGAAGATACAGATGGCATAAACACCAAAAGCCTGAAGAGTTGATCAATCAAAGTTGGAAGAGTGCATCAAAAAATAGGAAAGAAAAGAGTGTCCATATGGTAAATGATCCATCTCACTAGAATGCATAGGTACCTAGCCACTGCAACCACCTAGTACATAATATCAAATACTGAATACATAGCTCACACTATCAAACCAAGGAAGCAGTAGAACCAATAGTAGAAACCCCCCCATACTGCTGACAAGGGAGTAATGATAGGTACACTGAAAAGATCATCTAATATGAATTGCATGATGAAGATGAATTTGAAACATTGAATGTGCAAAGAGAGTACAGACAAAAATAAAGATACCTGAGGCTAATGTCATTGGAGGAACACTCACATGACAAAAGAAGATGGCAAACAAAGGCAAACATCAAACCCCCTGGCACTTTATAATGGAGTGCAAGTACATAAAGCATGAACATGTGCAAGATCCCATACATGCAATAGAATGACACTTTATCTCAGTGCGTGTGCATAAGAGAATGGTACAAAAGTGAAGTATACACTGCTCAAAGAAAATCAAAGGCTATTGAAATAAAAGAACAACCTAAGACGAGCCATCCCTCAAGGGAAAGAGATCCCAGGACTTGAAACAACCAAGATATCCACCAGACTGCAAAAAAGAAAGAATTTGAATAAAATAAACTTGGAGTAGAATCTGGAAAAATTACTCATAGCACTGAAAATCCCTCTGAACAAGCTTTCCAATGATATATCATTTTCTGAAAATGGAGTTCAGATGCACAAGATAGAGCTCCCAGAGTGCAGAACTGAAGATTTGGCTTTGACAGAGAAAAACACCATCAAAAAAATAAAACCAAAAAATAAAACCTCCAGATCTGGAAAGAGCTCAGAATCAGCTTTCCGACAATATCTTGGTTGGCAAATTTTGACACCGGATGCTCAAGATATGAGCAAAAAACCAACAGCTATCTTGGAGGGCCCAAAGAAGGTGTTTGGAAGGATCTAAGGATGGGTGACATCAGAAAAATGATAGAATCATATATGAAACCATGATATCTGATAAAAGCTTAAAAAGATCTTTCTGACAATATCTTGTTTGCCGAAAATGGAGCCCGGATGCAAGAGAAATGGAGCCCGGATGCAAGAGAAATGGATCTCGGAATGCAGGAGGTCTGAAATGCCAAGGTCATAGAGAACATCTAATTTGATAGAAAACAATAGCATCAAAATGGAAAAATCACAAAACCATACCAGCCAATTTGGATTGGGCTCGGAAATAGCTTTCCGATGGTATATCGTTCAAAGAAAATGGAGCCCGAATGAGAAAGATATCGAACTCAGAGCGCAGGAGGGCTAAGATGCAAGGTAGTTAGAAAACCTTTGCCTTTGACTGCAATAAATGCAGCATTAATGGTGAAATAAGGAAACCACACCAGAAAAAAGTCATCCATCTCAAAATTACCTTTCTGGCAATATCTTGTTCTCCCAAAACCGATCCCGTATGCACGAGTTATGCCCAAAAAATCACCCACTTGCCTGAGAAGAAGCTGTCAAAAGACTAACAGATGACTAACTAGCCCTTAACTACTGGTTAACTAGCTGGTCACGTTGGATGGTAACCTCTGACGGTGACCACTAGCGGTCACCGCAGCGGAGTTGTTGATGGTCGGCAGAGAAATTGCCACTTGCGGTGACTGCGGCGGAGCTTGGGCGGAGCGCGACAGAGCACGGACAAAGCGTGGCGGAGGCGGTGCAATGGGTGGCTGCTGGGTGGCGCACGGGTGGCTGCCCAAGAATTTTTTTATTATTTTTTTTGTAAAAATTATACACATCTCAAGATATGTGCCAGGGCCGTACGACCCTGGTATGCAAAAAAAACTTGCGTAAGAGGCCAACATGTCAAAAATTGACAAGTCTTATATGAATTTTGACTATCTCAGGCCTTTCGAATGCAACCGTGAGGTCTGTTTGGGCCAGAAATGCTCCAAAAAATAGTGATCACCTCGGGATCCATGCCAGGGCCGATTGCAAAAAAAATTCTCACAGATTCCAACTTTGTCTAAATTGAACAAATTTTATATGGATCTTGGGGTTCTTGGACATTTTGAATGCAACCGTGAGGTCTGTTTGAAGCCAAGATGACTAGAAAAAGTTTTGATACCATGTTGGAGTTGATGAAAAATAACCCACAGCTCCCAAGAACACTTGGATGCAAACACCTGTCACAGAAAGAGAGAGAAACAAATGGCTATGGAGGCCTAAATGCATTGATCCACGAGAGAGGAGAAATCCTTGATGTGCAAAAACAAAAGTTGCAATCAATAATAAAATGTCAGAAAATGTTACAAAGTGTTATGAGATCAATCCTTATAAAAGGAGATCATAAACCCTAAAAAGAGAAAACCCTAGATTGCATAATAATAATTAATAAAGCAATTAATTATTATATGCCTAAAGTTTAGCTTAAGTAGAAAGAGGTAATAAGTGACTGAATGATTAAATCAATATGATTCAATTAATCAGTAAACACTTTATTACTCTAGCAATCAAGAGTGTACCATGACATAACACCAACATACTCTAAACCAACATCACCTCGAAAGCACCATCAACACCTCAACCAAAGACTCTAAGAGTCCTCCATGTCTCTAAGGTGTTACACATCCTCAAATATTCTACATGCAAATTTGAAGGAACCCTTGTGCAACAATAGGATCTAAGAATCCCTTCAAACATCTACCTCACTAAAGAAGATCTCCCATCACCATGTGATGAATATATAGTCACTACTAATTCTCTCATTGAATTGTGGTACTAATCTCTCCAAGAATATGACACATCATCCCCCTAATCTGAAAATCATCTCGATCCAAGAATCACACCAAGTGAAACCAAGATTCCCAAACTAAGGAAGTTCACCATGATATAAGACACCATAACCAACTATCAAGGTACTCACTCATCATCCATCCTCTCATACCAAAGAGAACACACTAATGCATTAGTGACCACAAATAAGGCCAGCTAACAAGTCTCCATCAACACTAAATCAACTCTAGTGGACATAGATAGTCCACATTCGAGTTATCCCACTACAACTGAATAGGTGATCAGCCCACACAAATGTATAACTCATAGATCTAATCATTGTAACATACAAATCCATTATCCATAAGTGACATGCAAAAAAATGCGATCTCAAAGAGAACAATCATATAGATAATATGAACCAAGCACGAGATCAAGCACAAATCTAATTTTCCAATTATGTCCACATTGAGCACAATAGTCCAAAAATCCAAAAAGCATCACTCATAGATTTTTATAGAAAATCTATAAACCCCTCAAATCCAATGAACAATAATTTGAACCGTGCAAATAAAATCATTCAAGAGGAAAAAGTAGTTCTAGGAACTAGAGGCCCACTTGTAGACCAACTCCACAACCACCACTAGTACATGCATCTAAGGCAGATAGGATATCCAAAAGCTTTCAGATCATCTAATGATCAACTCTACAGCCTCTATCCATTCAGGGTAAAAGAAAACACCTTCTAATAGCCATGCATTAGAAATTATTTCATTGTCAATTACGAGCTCTGGATCAATGCCATTTCAACATGACCAACTCCATTTCTATCTTCTCCATCCTTGAGAAAATCCCTACTATCTCCTGAAAAATTAAATCAATTGCAAGACTTTCACTCTTCAAAGGATTAATCGTTGGTCTATTCCTTCAAACCAAACTCCTTCAAGCTCTCCAAGCTAAGAAATGTTAATAGAAGAAATACTCAGAATCCTCACATGAAAGCATCATACAAATCACAAAACAAAGTTCTGATATCAATTGAAGGGAAATGATGGCATCTCAGAAAGCCACCTGAGATCAGTATGCACATTCAGTATCTAAATTTTTTTTCAATAGCTTCTAATAAACTAATACAAGCACATACTATTGCCATAAAAGTGGAAACAAACATAGTTGATTTCTCACAGTTAAAACCTTAAAGGAAAGTGATTGCAATTTACAAATCTAACAACTTTTAGCAGCATTACAACATATAGATTTAATACTCTAGAATCATGAAACTAGAAGAATGAGACAACATAAAACACAAATATACATCGGGAAAACTCTCTCAGATAAAAAACCCCACACTCCAAAACATTGATCCAATGCATAATTCATTAACAAGTTACAATACATTTTCAATTCCTAAGCCTTTACATAGATATTTACCTCTTGTTCCATCCTGGAGAAAATCTGACAGCATACCCTATGAAATGAACTCCTCTCTCTCTTAAAGGAGCTTTTGTTGAAACTATATCTAATGGTATACAAAATACTCCTTCAAATTCCGTGAGGTAAATATCTAAGATGAAGTAAGCCAGAAGAGGGAAAGCTTGTTAATGTGAAAGGAACTGGCAGCATAAAAAGGAAGTCAAGCCAATATGCCGAGTCCCCTGGAAAAGAAATTCAAAGTCCTGCATAATAGAACTAAGGGTTTGCAAAGTAACAAGATGGCATGAGAATAAAATTATCATAGTGTTATCAGCTATGGCCATAAACCAGAAATTCACAGTTTAATAATGACAGCAATATAGAAGTAACCGTGGTTTGAATAACTACAAGAATTGTAGCCACCAAATTAAGTAAAAGAACATATATAAATTATAATCCATAAAATCTATATCATTTTCCTGGAATGGGTTCAGCTCAAGTGGTGAAACCATTGGGGCTTCCACAACTGAGCTTGAGCTTTAAAGTCCCCAAAAGACACAGTAAAGTATTGAAAAGAAGAAACTACCATATCCAACTGTGGCATGAGTAAACTACCACATTTAATTTGTTTGATATCATTTACCACAATGGATAAGGCTAGGTGCACATCCTAGATGAATTTGACAAAAGAGACACCCTCATGTCATGGCAACTAAGCTAAAGATTACCACACAAGGGACACTAAATTAAAAAGGCCTTGTTTATACTTTCCTTTTAACAAAAGAGACACACATTGATTTCAGCAAACTCACAACTATATGAAGAATTACCCCTTTGTCACAACCCATTTCTAATAAATAGAAATTACCACTCTTTCCCTAAATCTACGCCAAATGTGAGAGTGGACGATTAAATCAGGGGAAAAACTTCATGAAGAATTGGTTTATAATTTGCCATTGAAATTATAAGATGAAAACAACAGTTTCCAAATTCCATTAGCTGGTTTTTTTTTTACGATTCAGGCAATAGAGTTTTTCTTAAATTTTGGCGTGTAAAAAATTCTGCATTGAGAAATATAAATTTGCACCCAATAGCATTAGGAATCGAAACTTATATGTTTGCTAAGCGTTGAGTGGTCAACTGGTAAATAATTATAGGAGTTCGCCAACAGTGAGTAAATCGCATATGTAGAATCGATCCCCTATTTTTGGCATTATGTGTATTGGAAACTCCAGGTGTCTTTGTTCGCTGTGGTTTTTATATATATAATTTACTATTGTCCTTCTTTCGCAGGAAGCTTAAGACTAATTTGAGAAGCTGTGTTTCCTTCAGTTTATTTTTTAAATATTTCTTGCTTTGTTTCCTGACTATAGAGACGATAGAGTAACAGTTAGGGTGGAGAGTTGCGATTCATCAATCCGTAAACAATATAGATATTTTTGATACTTTAATGATGAGTTGGTTGCAAATTCCGATCTACATTTGAATCACAAACTTAGCAGATTTTCAGAATTGAATGACCTTTTTGAATATAAATTGGCAACCTGCATTTTTTATGGCTATGTAATTATGAATGTTTTTAATGTAAAATGTCGAATAAAGGTTATTTGTAGTTAGGGTGATTAAACGTAATCTGCAAATTATTACATAACTGTATGAGTATTTAAAGGCGGTTGCTATGCTTTCGATAAAATGCATCATAAACAAAAACAAAAAAAATTTCAGATCTGCTTCGATTTAAAACATGCAGATCATGAAGAACAGATGCTGAAAATTTCACAAAAATCTGTTGTGTTTTCAGATTTTTCAAATTTGGTCAATGGTGCATTCTATCTAAAGCATAGTCACGTCCGTATTTAAATGGCAAATGGAAATATAACATTGTTGTTTGTTCTATTAAAGAATAACGAGCCTTTACTGTTGTGTTTTGTGTTTGCCAACAGTAAAGTAGTCATTTGTACGAAATATCTTCATGTTGTAATTTAAATCAGACGGTAGTAGAACAAAAGTTTTTGCTTTTTGTTTGAATCTTCTATTATTTGTTATTGAATGAAAGGAATCAAATGGGAGTGATGGGAGGAGTGTTGAGTGTGGATGTATAATGTAACATAATATTCTATTACTTCTGTTAGTTTTACTTTGTTAGACTACATCTAGCTGAGCTAGGTATCTTTCATATCATGAAAGATTCTTGGGAAGCATTAATGCTTCGTGGTAGGGTGGAAACACACTCCTATAATATTCGCACCCTAGTTGACTTTTGCTAACAGGTGTTTGAAGCTTCTTTTAGGAAGGACTTTCCTTTACAGTGCTATATGCTACTTTGTATTCAACATGGTCGTATTTGGTGACTTTCATGTTTACCTTTATCATTAGATATGGAAGTTCATATTTGAACTAATCTTTATCTTTTATTGATGTGATTCGACAGTTGGTCGAAAATCTCAGTTTGTTATTCTGACATGATGGTTTGTACTTGCATTGTATTTGATGTGACATCTCTTATTATGATTTCATTAGGGCATTTGACAGATGGTCGACATTCCGCTTATCTTCAGATATAGGTATGCTTTATCATTTCGACAGTTATGGTCGTAATTGTGCTTCTTTTATTCCTATATTACAGAGAATCTTTTTGTATCATGTCGACTTGTGCTTTTGACCTTTGACTTGTTGACCGACTCCTTAGTCTTTATTATTTTGTTGATGCGGCTTCAATGACGAAAGTTTCAGTTCTTACACCATTAGCTTGTCTTTTACTGATATAAATTAAACTCAGTTCCCCCATTTTAACATTTTGACATCCTTGATTCTATTTTCTTTTGGAAATTATTTCTTTCACTTGCATATTTTTTTTGGTCATTTTGGTGATCTCACAGAATCTTGCTCTTTGACAGGATTGGGGTTTCCCACTCTGAGTTGATGTTGGCTATTAGACACTCATAAGCTCAAACCTTGGAGAGTGGAAAGCAGAATACAACAAAGCCATTATAACACAATACGCATAAAACTCAAAAAAACAGCCATCATATTTATTCACTTCAGCAATTCAATCAATTACATTAAATGCACATATGCAACACAAGAAGTTTTAACCATCCTCTCAACTACCACATAACCACCCACTAACCAATATAATTAGGATACAGTTATTTTGGGCTAAGCAAATACAAGCATGATGTATGATATACTATTGTATATGAGTATATTCTAACAGTTGACCCCTCCTTTTTGTTTGTCAAATGACTTTTAGCTTTCATTTTGAATTTAGTAATCAGTGTAGTTTGCAGTTTCTTTGAAGCCCCTATTTGGGTCCTTCTTGCTATTGAATCTTGTGTATTTCCAAGTTCCATTAACCTATTTTGGTCACTCGTGGACATTCATTTTTTTTTACACTATTTTCTTTGGAAATGGTAAACCAAGCCAAATGTTTATCAAGTGCACAAGGTCGGGTGCAAGTTTCAAGTCAATTTGTAAGAAGAAAAACCTCTCCATCAATGAATCTAAGGTGTAGGATAACCCATAATGGAATTTGCCAAAAAAAAAAGAAGGAAAAAATCAACTAATTTATACAATTCAATGAAAAATTAGATTATCAACAAAAAGTGATATCATGCCATTAGGACTTTGGCAGATCCAGTGCTCCAGTGTTGGCTAACTAATCTGAATTGCTTGAGCTCCTTTACACAAGAAGCCTCAAAAAAGCTAGTGGATGGAACAAACAATGAAGTCCAAGCCAAAGCTTTGTTCTTGGGTCTTAAGACAGGCACTATGTGTGGGATAACAATGATCCACTTAGAAGGAGGCTCGATGAACATTATAATAGCCATCAGTAAGAGAGAATCAATGGCACACTGAGCAAAGCATGGGTGTTGATAGATTTGATAGAATCCCTTTACTTCTCATGTTGCTATCAAGAAGCAAACCAGGATTCTTGTCAAACTATGCCATTCACTGTGAAGAGAATATCATTGTGGATGATTACATTAATTGATGCAACGGGTGGTTATAAAGGAACTGGGCATCCCTTTGGGATCTATAAATCTAATCTACCATTCCCCACTCTTGTTTGATTCTTTATGCTAGCATCTACTCTCCTTGACAAGACAGAGAGTATAGCCAGAGCAAGCATGGCACCCAAGGCTCTTAAAAGGACTGTAGAGCTACCAAATGAAGCAAAGGAACTGAAAACATAGAATTAGCTTTATTATGATCATACTTGTTGGATGCACAACACTTCATGTTACATCATGTGTTTTTAGCCTTTCAATTCCCTCTTGGGATGGGATTGAATGAAATGGTGTTTTGATTTACCTTATTTGTGTGGTGTAAAGCTTGTTATGTTGTGGTGTTACGCATTGAGAGGCTTCTTTGTCTACCTCTTTCTTCCTCTTTGCAACATAGCCTTATGTTTGTGTATAATTTAATTCTTCCTTTTTAGAGAATTTCCTTATGCTTGTGTGTGATTAATTATATTATGCATCTTTGGTGGTTAGGCTTGTGTACATGTGGAACTATTATATTGTACATAGCTTGTGTAATTGGTGTGTTGATGAAAGGAGAAAAGTCCCCTCGAAAAATTGATGACCTTGATTCCCTAGAACAAATATGTAGGCAATCCAAGGTGGTGGCCTTAGGTAAATTGGTTGTGGCTAAGGATTGTGTTATTTTTTCAACTTGTCTTATTTCACTTGGATTGAAATGTCTTCAATTTGGATGTAATTTAATTAACTTTATTAATTGAACTAAATTTAAATAAGGACTTATTTAATTAATTAATTTAAAACTAAAAAGGGCCAAAATAATAATAATGTAAGCTTGGTCTATTGTAACATGTTCTAGACTCTTCTCGGAGGTCTTTAGAAGGGGGTAGTTGGTCTTTGTGTTGATCATCGATTAGTTATTTCATCTCTTTGTATTTGCAATTTCAGTTGGAATTGGGAAGTGAATTCTTTATTTGCAGTTTTGAAGGTGGAAGACCCTCCCTAGTCTATAATTGTTGATGGGAGTGACTCCTCATCCTAGTTATTTTGTTCATGCAAATTTGTAAATCCCCCTTTGGAGACAAATTTGGAGATTATTTCCAAAATAAAGATATCTACTACATTGAAGATCTATAGAAAAAATTATAATCTTATTGATTGTCAGATTTTTACACATGTACATTTGTTATTGTCTAGTGTTGAAGGCCAATTTTTTAGTGTTGCCAAGTGCCAAGTGTTACCGAGTGTTGAGTGTTGAATGCCAAGTGTCAAGTGTTGAATTTCGAAGGTTGAGTGCCAAGTATTTCCAAGTGTCGTGTGTCGATGGTTGAGTGTCAAGTGTGTCATTTCCTACAAGTGTGTGGGTAGTGTCGACTAAATGTCATACAATTGTGGTAGTAAAGTGTGGAACATGTACCCGAAAGATGGATTTTGGCTATCATTTCATTCAAGTGCCAAATTATGATTCGTGTAAATGTTTAAACATTATAGCTATATGATGAAACAATGAGTAAGTATGATCCTCCCCATTTGTTTCTTTAAGTTCACGAATTAAGAACATTTCCAAAGCTATTCCTACTGCTTACTTAAGACTATTTATTGATATTTGGAAGAAAGAACTAAGATGCATAATGTTTTAATGAGCATTCATGTGTTAAATGATCTTAGAGTAAATATTAAACTAACTTATTTTAAATGATCTTATAGTAAATATTAAACAAACTTCTATCTGCAACAATTACAAAAAATAACCCACAACCAAGGCTATAGCATGCTTGCAGCCAAAGCCACAAGTGCCTACAACCAAAGATTACAATTTTTGACAATTGTTCAACAGTAGTAATTTCTTCTGCACAATTAAGGATGAATATCACCAAAGAAAGGAAGGATGTTCAATAGTTGGCAAAAAAAACTATTGATTTTGCAACAAGGATCATGAAAAGATTAAATGGACTACGTCACTTATCTTTAGGTTTACCAATAGACTTGTTTTTCCTATGCGTAGGTTGAAATATTGTACCAAGAGTACTATTCTTCATAATTGATTAAACTTAGTCTCCTAGTTTTATTTCTATTTCCAAAATAAGAGAGCCCTTGTATATAATAGGGAAAAAGTCTAAATTAGTTATTAAGAGGCCTTAAATGTGTAGACATAAGTCAATGTATATATTCTGAGTGATCCAACATATGGATCATATTCAGATATAGGCTTTATACAAGCTCGTACTAGATTAGAGTAGATAATTCAAAGATAGTTGTACTATATCAATTGATTTTTGTGTTATGAATCATAAGATTATCATATATGTAGTCAATACGTCATGAAGGAGATGAGAAGAGTGCAGTTGACTTGAGCAAGGGCCTACTAAAGGCAAATTGTAGCCAAGCTTTCCTTTGATTATTTTAATCATTTTCACAATCATATTTGGATTTTCTTTCCATGATAAGTTGACTATCATTAATAAGGTATGTTAATTATTATGCAGTGTCTGTGTTATAATATTTCATTTTACATAAACTAGTGATTACATATGGAGACACATTCTCCTTATAAAGAGAAACAACAAAGAAATTTTCTAAAACAAATGAGGAATTTGAAACTACTAATAGACTAAATAAGAAACTAAATACCTAAATGACCATTAATATAATATCAATTACTTTATTACCCTCTCTTAATGGTCATATTACTAACTGTCCTACAAAAGACACAATGTCTTTTGGTCACAAATACAATGAAGGTTGTCCCCTTCTCATCAGAACATGTTGTTGTTATTGAGACCCTCCCTGGATCTACAAAATGTTAAAGACCAAGAATTCGTCCAACCTAATGTTGGGTAACAAAGTTATCCCTTTGAGATCAATTGGTGAAACTTGAAACCACAATTTTGTGAAAATTTAACAAACCCTTGTGTGTAAACCATTGGCCCTAGAAACTCTAGGTGTGATCTAGAACAGCTGAAAAAAAACACAATTTTTGTGGAAAAAATACCGAGAAAACCCTCAAACCAAGAATCCATGATTTTTTAGGACAAAATCATGCAAAACCCAACAAATATTTTTATGAGGATAAAATTGAAAAAACTAAGGATGATTTTTTATGAGAAAGATCCATCAAAACCCACCACAAAAATCTGAGATAAGGATCAAAATACAAAACTTTGTTTTTTGAGAAAAAACAATAAGCTCTTTTACAAAATGATTTTTGAGGTGAAAGATCGCACAAAGCCCACAATAATTTCTTAATAGACAAAAATTATAAAACCCTTCCAAAAAATTTTAAGGAAAAAATTATGGAAAACCCACCTGCTGATGTGAGTATTGTTCCACTACAACATGCAAGACAAAACACTTAATGTGTCGAGATGAAACACCAAATATCAAATCCTCTCTTGAATAAAGACACTTCTTATGGTAAGATTGCAATGAAAGATCATAAAGTGACTTCAAGGTTCCTTCCTAAATGTAGAAAATCTCTCAATGATATAATGTGATATGCCAGTATCATGAGGGGACTTACGCTAGCTCACTAAGATGCATCAACTTAACTCATGAAGGATATGGCTTCACAATGTACAATAAAAGTATTCTTTTGATTTCCATCTTATTAAATGCAACTAAACTTGAACTTGTGAATTCTAATCTAATTCTACTTCTACTTAAGGATGCAAGAAAGAGTGAATGTACTTGGAATCTACTAGATGCAATCTTGTTATCGACTCCACTCACCTAGTACAAGATTCTAAGGTGTGTTCAAATACTTTTCAAATCAATACCATTTCCTTGGTCCCATCTATCAATGAAAATCAAAGATCGAGTATGGATTGAAGTTAAGTGTATATAAACATCATTCAGCCACATAAGGCAAACTAAATATCAATAAGCAGCTAGTGGTTTGGTTTAGGGTCAAAACAAACAAGTATGCATTTACAATTACTCGTATTCAATTATAAGACTTAAAGAAAATTCTAACATAACAACTCAAATTTAAATCTATTCTAAGTGTGGAATATAGATCACCATGCAATACTTCCAAATAAATCACACTCGTTCACCATGTAAAACACAACAATGAATAGTAGAGAAAACTTGGTAGTATATTACCAACAATTATCCAACAATTCTCTCTTACCAATGATTGTGAGCAAGCCTTTATATAGGGGTTTATTTACAATTAATGGCCAAGATTAAATCAAAATCAATGACCTAGATTAATCCACATAAGCCCTAATTAGTGTTTTCATAACCATAGCTATAAATATTAAATGCCCACCCAATTATAATTAGGCACCACCATGTGGGCCAATAGAAAATCTGCATTTCTTTCCAAGGACCAATAAGTAAATAGAATAGGCATAACCACTAGATAAGGTGCACCAACAAATGGACCAATGAGAAGAGAGAGAGATTATAGAAATAGCCACCAACAAAAGGACCAATGAGAAAATTCAAATGTCTCCAAGAGCCAATAAAAAAGGCCATATAGGTTTATGCCACTTGGCACCGAATCGGCCAATCTGAAGAAAACATTTATTTATTGACCAATTAACAAACTCAGAGTGATGTGGGCCTACATCAACTCATCATCAAGTGGGAATTGTATCCCTCATCATCATTTTTTCTTTCCCATTCATTGAACCTGGACACAATCTCATTGATCTCCTCCATGGAGAGACACTTGGCATTACCCCAAACCTATATATTCATAATAACTCACCTCACTTGTAAAAGTATCACATGTCTTCTTCCAATCAGTTGCATACACATAGTCATGAATCCCACAAATTTTTCATTTGCATCCAAATGTTCAAACATGAGGGGATTCCCTTCCACAAAGTAGACTTCATTCACCTTTCCTTGCAGTTCCTCAGCACTTATCTTCTAATTGTCATCTACCTCCAAGTGAAATATGGTTCTAACATAATCCAGTATATCACTCTTTACCTCCAAAATGGCATCCTTTGTAGTTGAGCAATCTGATTCTATCTATTTGAGTATATCACCCTTATGAGAGAGAGTGTGTGATTCCATGCTAATAAATCAGCCTTTTGTCCTCTTTTCACTAATTGATCCTTTATTACGGTATGTAGTGGCACCTCCATAAGAGCTTATAAGAGGGAAAGAGTTGCCTCTTGAATAGATGAAAAATCCTCACATTGATTCAATATATCTTGGTCTCATTCCTAATAGGAGAGCATCATATCATAAGTCTTAATGAACTCTATAATGAACATATTTTCCTTTTCTAATACCAATGCTACCTTATTGGTTAACAGATTTTCCCTTAATGATAATTTAAGTGTAACTGACTCTATAAACCCATTCGCAAGGATCAAATTGAAACCAACAATTGGGTGAACTACTACCAGTTACCCTCTGAAGTAAAGTACAACTCCCTTTAATATTTTCAATGAATTATAAGAATAAAACTAAATTTATAATATTACTTTTTACGTGAAAGCAATAAAAGCTACTACCATCTATTCATAAACATGACATGAATGTCACATGTAAATTACTTCAATGATCAAAGAACACGTACTTTGTATATATTCTAATCACCTTAATCAATCATAAACTCATAAACCAACATAATTCATCTCGATATATGATGCAACTTGAAGAAGTAAATAATCACTGCACTGAGAAATAAACCCAAACAAAGGTCCATCCACATAAATCAAACACAGATTTGAATTCACAATCACCATTCATTCATTTTATTCACAGATAAAAAGTTTTCTTTTTCCATCCATGTATATCAGAAAACCAAAATAAAGTTTGTGAGTTTATCAAAATTTCAGACCTTTCTAAATTCTTAATTAAACATATATATAGCCACATAGGGCATAACTATCTTTAAAACTAGAGTAACTTAACTCCAATATGGAGTAAAAGAAACAATTTTGCAATAACCAAAATATTATCAAACTTAGTGAAAACCTAGGTAAACTAAACAGGGGAACTGAGATCTCAAGGTAGGATCGGGACTAAGGTGGTGCTTTAGAATGCATTGATTGGTCTTGTACTTCTATAGTGACACACTGACCCTTCCATTCGATGTGCATTGCAAAGAAGTTCAAGATGATCGAATAATTAGGAAGTTCGATATGTATGATCCTCTATTTCCAAATCTCATTATCCTTACTCACCTATGCCACTTTGTGATCATGTGTATCCAATTGTTCAATACAAACAGTTAACAAGGACTCAATTCTTTCCACTTCAGAGAAATCCTCGGTCGTGAGGGCCTAAGTTTCCTTCATAGATTGGATTTTCCCCTTGAAATATTTTATTATAGCATCTCTGGCTTCTACTATTTTCCCATCTTCTTTCAAGAATTGGACATCAATGTATTTCAAATCATTTTGCATCGTAAGGGTGAGCTCAGTTAATTCCTATAGTAATTTGACCGACTCTTCATGACCTTGTTTGATGATCAAATTTCTCCATTCAATATTCTTCTTGGAGATATACAATGCGTTATCATCTATCCCTGCTATGATCTCTGCCAAGAACTTCATAATCCCATATTTTTGCACATCACTCATTTGTGCGATTACAACTATCCATATAGTTTCTTCCTTTTTCCAAGAAGCTATCTCCACTTCTAGTTATTTAATCATCTTAGTAGAAACTTCATATACTCTACATAGATCGGAGATATAATCAGTGTCTCCTTGTATCACACCCTCCAGCCAGTCACAAAAGACCTTTGTTATGAGATTGTTCTTTTGAATTTGATCCAACATCTTCTAGTTCACTAACACTTGGGATCGAAAGACAAAGGCATATGTGAAAATGGCTGCAGACTAGAGTGATGCATGGCATCAATGTATTTTGCCATTTGCCTTACAATTTTCTTCATTTCCTTTTTTTCCTTTTTATCTTTCCAGATTCTGGAAAGCATCCTCTTAGTAGAGGTTTCTAAATGTCTGGCATCTGCAAATCTTGTTATAATTCCAAAATCAATATTTTCAACCATGAAATCCTTGGCTAAAGAATACTCTACCTCTTTGTGTATCATGGGTCTTGCTAATTTCTTAACCTAGGGTCCCTAATCTTCATCAACTTCCACCATAGATGTTGTCTTGAGTCTCTTGGATTTTGATTTCTTCCCAAGGCATTTATTGAGCATGTCTTCCATCAGCAGTGAGATGGGAACCACATTTTGCTTCTTGTTGATGGATACTTCCAACCATTTGGGGGCATCTGTTGGGTTGTTGTTTACTGGAGGTATTTTATCTACCACAACCATAGTATTCAAGGGGTTAGGGGTTTCCTCTGGCTGCTTTGCTACTACAATATTTCAGCTGCAAGGGTTTTTTAATCTTTTTTATGTATTCTTTCAATAAGTTCTTCAACCGATTCTAAGTCCATAAATACTTTATCCTTTGAAATTTTATTTCTTTTATTTTTGCTCCTAGAGTGAGTGGTATGAACAAGGGATTGACTTGGAGCAGAATTTTTTTATTTTTTTATCTATTGAGCCCTCAATTTTCACTTTCATAGTACTTACAGTACCAGAAGCAACAGATTGATCAATGGAAACATTGGGGATCTATGAGACAGAACTAATATTCACATCTACAGGGTTCTTTGAACCATGAACTACCATCTTTCCAAGCCTGTGGTCTCTTAACCATTTTTTGGTCCTAATTAAAGGAAAGGTTCTGGCCTAAACATTATCCTTTTCATCTTTCTCACAACCTATTTTCTGAATTGATTTCCCTTACACATTCTCTTTGTACTACGGGTCTAGAACATCATGATTTTCATCATCAACCCTAGAGATGCTCATTTTCAAATTCAAGTTGATTATTTGGTTCAAACTTAACCGTGACCACATCCTTCTCATCATCTAAAAGTCATCATTGAAATTCTCCCAATAATCCTCTAATTGAGGTATATGAGTGAACCCTTCTCTTAGGTTTAAATGAGCCTGATCATACCCCCTTCTATCAAAATTGGGCCTAGCTATGTATTATCACAAGTTCAATTTCTTTAACTCCAATTCCAAATTCAGTGCATCTAAAAAAAATTTACAACTATAATAGCTTAATTCAACTGGAAATGATACTCTTGATTTTCCCTTTTTTGTGAGCCTTTAATCAATGTAAGATATTTTTCTACATACTTTAATTAACACTTGGCTCTCCAGGGCATATCTAGGTAGCCTAAAAGGTTTACCTTCAAATATGCCAACCCTGATATAAGTGAACCTATGAAATTGTATAAAATAACTCCCATACATACTTACAAATTGCATAGCTTCATCTATCATTCTTCAATTAACATTTTCCTGCAACTCATACACCAATCTACTTATAAAAACATCATTTACTTTCTTGAATTTTATAAATAATGTTATAAAATTAATTGAAAAACATTACAAAATATTATACAAAATGATTGAAAACATTAGAAAAAAATAGAAATAATGTTAGAAAATATTTGAAAAAATGTTCTAAAATATTAGGACCCCTTTTTCCCTAACATGACCGCTTAAAACCTCCAGCCCAAAATAGAGCATTGAGAGAGGCACCTCCTCTCAAGACTCCCAACCTTGTCCCAAGAAGTAGGACTCAAGGAAGTTTCAAAAAATGTAAGATATGATGGTTTCAACCTCCCATAACTAATTCACCAAAATGGAAGAGCTCTTCGCCAAGTATAAAGAAGAAAAGGAGGGTTGGACCACTGTCCACTATAAGAAGAAACCCAACAATAGAGACCCATTTCTTGTTTCCCCTATAGCTACTAGAAGCAAAAATAAAGCAGGAGCAGGGGTCAAACCAAAAACTCCAAGAAAGAAGAGGGATAGCTAGATTAGGCAAGAAGAAGCCAGCAAGAACATAGCGGATGGGACCTAGATTACCATCCACACAATGTGCACTTCCTATAAGAAATGAAAGTCATCTCCTAGAACATTCATGGGCTAAATAGCTCACACAAGTAGGATGTTATTAGAAACATGATTAAGGGTCATAGACCAGATATTTTCTTAATCTAAGAAACTAAGATGCAGAAGGACAAGCTTGAGTGTATCAGTTTTAGCAAAGTAATGGAAAAGAAAGCTACCAGCTCTGATGGGGCCTCTGGTGGTCTCATGACTATGTGGAATTCTTATTATCTCAGAGCTGAAGTCATCTACGAAGGAGGTAACCTTCTTCTTATGCAATTTACTAAAATAAAGGATAATGAAAGTTGGTTTATATTTAATATTTATGCTCCTAATTCCAAAAAAGATAGAAAGGTCTACTAGAACAAGATTAAATCCTCCTTAGCCTCCTTAAATTTGTCAAAGGGCATTATTATGGGGGACTTCAATACTCCCCTAAAAGAAGGGGAAAAATAGGGAGGGATCGCCCTAGACATGGAAATCAGACAAGACTTAATGGATTTCATCAATGATCAGGCCCTTCTTGATATGGACCTCCAAGGAGCTGACTTCACCTGGTCCAATAGGTGTGTTAGAAAGGATTGCATCCAAGTCCAGTTGGACTAAGCCATGATCACACTGGATTGGTTGAACCACTACTCTCTCAACCTCTCAGCTTTGGTTCATGTCGGCTCTGATCATTCTCCTATCTCTCTCTCCCTGGACCAGATTGTCAAGAAAAGGAAATTCCCTTTTAGATTTGAAAAAATGTGGACTTCCCACCTTAATCTACTAAATAAAATAAAAGAATGGTGGAACATTGATGTTAAGGGCACTTCTATGTTTAAAGTGGCGAAAAAGATAAGGAATATCAAAATCAATGTCAAAAAATGGAACAAAGATGAATCCATCATATCTTTACTTCCAAAGATAAGACTTTGAAAGATCTTAACCTTATTCAAGCTGAAATCCAAAATCTGGGATATGATGAAGAAAGACTGAATAAAGAGAAATCTATCCTTTCTGATTACCACAATATCATTGGTCAGGAGGAAACGTTCTAGAAGCAAAGATCGGGGTCCATTTGGCTTAGGGAAGGAGACCGAAACACTCATTTCTTTCACCTTTCCACAATGAGACACAGAGTTGCTAATAGGATAAGCAGTATCAAGAAGGGAGATCAAGCCCTGAAGGAGGACACAGACATTGCGAAGGAAGCTATTGTTTACTTTTCCTCCCTTCTATCTAAAGACCAGGCATTATCTAAGCAAGATCAGGTGAAACTCCTCAAAAACATTCTGAAAATTATTACAGATAGCCAAAACAACTCCTTATTGAAAAGCAAAAAATGCTAAGAGGGGGAGGGGGTGAATCAGTATTTTAAAACTTTAGAGCATAGAAAATAATTTTAAAGCACACTTGCACAAAGAAGAAGAGACACAGATTTTTATCATGTGGAAAACTCAAGGCGGGTTAAAAAACCATGGCTCTACTAAATAGCTGGGCAACAACCCCTTCCTACAAAGAGCTACAACTCTTTCAGGACTTCAATCCTTAACCGGCTTCAACCAGTTTTTTCAAAGGCTACAGCCTTTTCTATAAGAACATTTGGACAACATTTAAAACCAGAATAAGATCAATCTCTTTACTAAGATGAAAAGACCTTAGAGTTAACATAAAGCACTACAAAAGTGTAAGGCTCATTGAGGCTCCTTAGTATCTATTTGGTAATATCCTGTTCATCCCTTTTCACAGTCACAACTTTAAATCCTATAGCACCCCAAATACAACTCTCGGACTCAAAATGACACCTAGCTCCTGTTTTATTCACGCAAGCATGGACCTAGTTTGGAGCATGAATTTCTCTGCATTTCACACCTTCATACTTGCAGAAAACCTATTGTGATAAAAATTACTGGTGGATACTATACCATGCACACCACCTCCCTTCACTCTACGTTCTTCTTATAAAATGAATAATGATATCTCTAGTTTTTACACAGGCCTACACACACCTTCAGAAACTGTTCAAAAATGGAGAATCAATAACTACATTGCAGTCGGGACCAAACACTATGCCGACATTCAAGAACTTCCACTTTTCCACCGTTTCTACTTTCTGCTCCAATCACATTTTTTTTACAGACCACTTCACCCGCAACTGGCTCATCACATCTCTATTCGGACCTATTTTTTAGTATACTCCACACTCGATAATCATAGTTTTTCTCACCTGCTAAACCTGAGCCAACCTTAAAATTTTCACATAGCTCTCTTCATAATAGCAATCACAAGTCTTGTTTTCTTCAGCTCGCCTCAGCTACAAAAAAAAACATCCTTATTTTTACAACCCCCTCAAATCTATATCAAGGTGGCACACCCAATTTTTTGATTCATCCCTATCTTTTTGTATTCAATATGGCTTGCATTTGTTGTGTATTCACTTGCAAAGAATACGCTCAATCCCCACGCATACATGAAAACTGATGACCCGACACCTTTTTTTTTACAACATGCCTTGTATGAACTTGATATCATTTGTTTCCTAGCAATGAACACAGAGAAACACGTAACTGGCTGCATGTTATTTTCATCATTGTTCACATTATCTATCTTTCCCATGTTATGTAGTCCACTTCACGCTATATATTTTTCTTACGTTCCACCTGTGTCTTTTGTTTTGGAAAGACTTCCTATCGAATATGATATAGGACTAGTCACCCATTATAACTATCAGGAAGTCGTTACATATATCATTGGATTTTCATTTTGTTCTATCCCGAGAAAAACTTCTATGCAACCGTTCAAATTCAAGGATCAAATGCAGCTTACCCGGTTGTCCCTAATGCCTCAGAACACCTATCTTTTGCTTTACGTACCCCACCTATTTATGGCACATCCATGATAATTGAAAGACAATGTTTTGTTATTCTATAGCTCCATTTTTTTATTATGGTCTGTGTGCTCCTAGTTTGAATTCAATAACAGAAGTTATTATTGCAACATCCATTTTTAACCGAGCATCTCTAGTCCAAACACGTGGGATGGCATATTGGAACAATCCAGCCTGCAACAGATGTTCCTCTTTGTCATTACTAAAAGTGATAGAGGATGATTTGTGCTGGCAACACAACATACATAAAACAAGATCTCGATATATGGCACTCGACATGGTAGATTTGTTTGAAGTGAATATGCCTTAAGTCAACCAAAACAAGGAATGTGGTGACACAATGCATTTGATCCACACACCTAAGCATTGACTAACATAGCAGACAATGATACTCATCAGTAGTGTAAAATTCATCAATGACATAAAACTAACAATCTCCCCCTTTTTGTCATTGATGGAAAACCTAAGACACATTTGAAGCAAATCTGAAACAGCTCCCCCACAAACTTGAACCAACTGAAACAACTCTACTAAATCTGAATGTATCTCCCCCTTAAGCTCTACTCCCCCTTTCTCATCAATGACCATGAAACTGAAACACAACAGTAGTCCTAAAGATATAACAATGAAGAGCATCTACTAAAAACAAAGGGTTAGAGGTTTAGTAAACACATCTGCAACTTGTTGCTTCAAACAAACATAATTCATCTTAACAATGTTATGTGCAACTTGGTTCTTCAGATAGTGATACTTAATTGGAATGTGCTTGGTTCGAGAATGCATCACTAGATTTTTTGAAATGTCAATGGCACTTGTGTTGTCACAGAAAATACAAATGGGATCAGTAAATTCAAGCTTATAATCACATAAGGTATTCTTCATCCAAATTACCTGAGTACAATATGAAACTACTGCAACACATTCAGCTTCAGCTATGGATAGTGAAGTGCAAGACTGTTTCTTGCTTAGCCACGAACAACCACCTAAAAAGAAAGCACACCCACTAGTGCTTTTCTTATCATCCACAGAACCACCCCAATTTGCATCTGTATAGGTTGTAAGAGAAAAATCATAACACCTTGGAAACCAAAGACCAAGATCAACTATGCCTTTCAGATATTTAAATTTTTTTTTAACAACATGAACATGAGTTTGTTTTGGAGAAGCTTGAAATCTAGCAACATATCCCACAACTTGCATGATATTCGGTCTAGTGGCTATCACAAACAACAGACTCCATAGATCTATAAAAAGACTGATCAACTGATGGAGACACATCTTCTTTACATAGCTTACATTTGGTTTCCATAGGAGTGCTAAATGGATTGCAATCTTCCATCTTAATTCTCTTAAGTAATTCTCTAACATATTTAGCTTGGGAAATGAAAATACCTTTAGAAGATTGATTAATTTGTAGCCCAAGAAAGTACGTTAACTCACCCATCAGACATCTTGAACTCATTTTTCATACATGCAGTAAATGTCTTGGACATATTGACACTGTCACTCCCAAAAATTAGATCATCAATGTAAACAACAATAATAAGAATGTTGTTACCTTCCTCTTTAACATACAAGTTGTTGTCCACATATCCCTTTTTTAGGCCCTGCTGCTGCAAATAATTATCAAGCCTTTCATACCAAGCTCTAGGAGCTTGTTTGAGTCCATATAATGCCTTTTTCAACTTGCATACATAGTCTACATTTTTCAGAAATTAGACCTTCCAGTTGTTCAACATAAATTTTTTCAACTAAATCTCCATTTAAGAAGGCAGATTTAACATCCATTTGGAAAACTTGAAAGCCTTTGAAAGAAGAAAATGGAAATTTTTTTTTGATTGCTTCTAACCTTGCAACTGGTGAAAAGGTCTCACTAAAATCCACACCTTCAATTTGAGAATAACCTTTGCAAACTAAACGTGTCTTGTTTCAAACTATCTTACCATCTTCATTTACCTTGTTCTGGAATACCCATTTTGTACCTATCACATTCTTGTTGATGGGTCTTGGCACAAGCTCCCAAGTATTGCTCTTCTTAATTTGGTCTAACTCCTCTTTCATGGCAGCCACCCAATGTTTATCTACAACTACCTCTTCAAAACACTTAGGCTCAATCATGGAGATAAGTGAGAAATCATCATCCTCAAAGTAGTTAACATTTTTTCTAGCATTTTTAGTCTTTCTTTCACCTATGACCTGATCAATAGGATAATTATTTTGCACAAACTTTGAAGGAGTTTTGAAATTAGAAACATCATGTTCATCTTGAGAATCATTTCCATAATTATCATGTAGATTTTCAGCATCATTAGAAGTAGGAACTATTTCTTGATGAGCAGATTGTACTTTACCTTTGTCATTCTCACCATTCTTGCTATTTGTTCCAACTTGAATATGTGGAGGAGAAGAGGGTACAATAGTGCTAGTTTGAGTTTTAGAAGATACCACAGTGCTGGTTTGAGTTATACCTTCTTTAGGGCTGTCATCATTCTCACCAAATTGATTAGTAACTTCATGAACCTTGACATTTTCACTCTCTACTAATGTATGCAGCCTTTTATTGTAGCATTTGAATGCCTTACTCTTAGAAGAATAGCCAATAAAAATACCTTCATCAGCTCTAGATTCAAAATTACCTGAGTTGTCTTCATCTCTCCTAATGTAGCATGGACTCCCCAAAATTTTAAAGTACTTAACAATGGCTGGTTTACCTTTCCAAAGTTCATATGGAGTCTTTTTGAGCTTGGGTCTCATCAGTGTTCTATTCTGAATGTAAACAACTATGTGGATAGCCTCTCTCCAAAATATATCTTTTACCGTACTTTCATTCATCATGCAATGTGCCATTTCTTGAATGGTTCTATTTTTCCTTTCCACAACACCATTTTGTTGTGGTGTTCTTGGAGCTAAAACCTATTTTTTGATACCATGTTTCTCAAAAAACTTGACAAACTCATTAGAGGTGAATTCTCCCCCATTATTAGAATGCAAGCATTTGATTTTCATGTCCATTTCATTTTCAACCATATTTTTAAAAATCTTAAACTTCTCTAAAGCTTCTGATTTTTCTTTTAGGAATGTAACCCATGTCATGCGAATAAAGTCATCAATAAGGAGCATAAAGTATTCTCGCCTTGAAGACTTGCTGCCCTTGTTGGTCCACAAAGATCTGTATGGATAAGCTCAAGTGGCCTACTGCTGAATTCATCTTTTGGTTTGAAGGAAGCTCTATTTTTTTTTCCCTTCTTGACAATTTTTGCAAACATCTGTTAGTTTTTCTAGCATAGGCATATATCTAACAACCTCATTTTTGTTGATTTTGATAAGATTGTCAAAGTTACAATGCCCAAACCGCTTGTGCCAAAGTCAAGCATCCTCTACCTTGCTCAAACAACATGTCTCATCATTAGAATCATCAAGAATGTAGAGATTATTAGCTGCTCTAGTAGCTTTAGCTATGACATCAATTCTGTTTTTAATAGAGCAAGCATTATAGTTAAAACTGAGATCATAACCTTGATCACAAAACTGGCTTACACTTAACAAATTTTGTTTTAACCCTTCTACATAAAGAACATTCTCAACAATAGTTTCATCATTATTAATTAGAACTATACCTATACCAACAACTTTTGCAAAAGAGCTACCACCAAATTTGACTTTACCACCTTTCATTTTCTTGAGAGAACGAAACTTACTCAAGTCACCTGTCATGTCAGGAGCATCCACTATCAACATACCATATATATCCTTCTCACTGCTAGCTAGAAAGGTTGTTTGAACAATAAGAGCTTTAAGAGGAGTCTCTTGAGCTTTTCTCCTCCAAACCTTAGTCACTTTAGTTCTTCTTTTAGGCTCAACATTATAAAACAAATCTACATTATAGTTGTTACAGAATCTAGATGTATGGCCAAACTTATTATAGCTGTAGAAAATCAAGTTGTAATTTCTAAACACATTTCTTTCATGCTGATAAAAATTCTTGTAGGGGGTACCTCTACACTTAGCAGCTCTATGTCCAAAGTAATTACATGCAAAACAATAGCCATAGAAGAAAGGTTTGTTTATCTTGTTAGGAGTAGGCTGATTACTTTCCCGAGATGAAGAATTTGGATCAGATTGCATACCAACTCCTCTTTTGTCTTTGGTGGGTCTTTGAGAGCTAAGAACATCATCTAATGTAACCTTACCACTACTGAAAGATAGCTCTTCACTTGAGAGCATAGATGTCTTGCCAATGTTTCTAAGAGAAACAATTTTAGCTTCCAACTTGGCAATGTTTTCTTCCTTTAACTGAATCTGATTTTCCAAATCCTCACGAATTTTTTTGGCCTCCTCATTCAAAATTTTAATATCAAAAAGCTGATTTTTAGCCTCTCTAAGAGATGTAGCAATCTTCAGCTTTTCATCACTCTCAACTTGCAAAAGATCCACAAGATTTAGATTTTTCTTTTTTAGTTTCTTAATCTCAGAAAGAGTAGAGATCAATTCAAGCTCAAGGTCTACTTCATCATCTCCAATTTCATCAGAACTCACATTATCAATAGCCATGAAGATGACTTCACTTATCCTCAAATTGCTCTTGCTTCTTAAAGAATCATCGCTGTCATTTTTTGAATACAACACCTTCTTACCCTTTTTTAGATTTCCAATTTTTCTTGGCAAACCTCCTAAATTTCTGGTGTTTGAATTCTTTTTCATCATTGTTGTCCTCTTCTTTCTCAAACAGACACTTAGAGGCAAAGTGACCTAGCTTTCCATAGTTGAAACATTTCAGACTAGACTTGACTTTGTTTTTGTTAAAACCCTTTTTCAACCTTCTAATGAGGTAAGCTATTTCCTCATTTGAGTCCTCATCCAAGCCTTCACTTGGATTGTTCTCTTTGTCCTTGCTTCTTTTGCAAGCCTTAAATGCAGATTCAATTTTAGAAGACCCTTCAACCGTAGTCCTCATTTCATATGCAGTCAACATACCATGTAGCTTATCAACAGTTAGATTGTCTAAATCTGACATTTCTTCAACAACAAGGACTTTAGCATCAAGTCTCATGAGAAGAGAATGAAGAATCTTCTAGACCATAGTTTTCTCTTCAACCTTTTCACCTAGACCTCTTAAAGTGTTGAAAACTTCATCAACATGCAAAAATTATGCAGCAATGTTCTCACTATCCTTCATGCGAAGACCTTCAAAGACAACCCGATGAGTTTGAACTTTAGCCTTTTTGACTTTGTCATCACCTTGATATGCGTTGTGCAATTTATCTCAAATCTCTTTTGCGGCAGCGCAGTGCACGACCTTTACAAATTCAGCTTCAGATAGACCATACAAAATTACATTCATGGCCTTGGCATTATTCTCAAATTCTTTTTTACCATTAGCATCTGCAAGAGGAGTAGAAGAAATTGTGTAGCCATTTACAAGACTGAGATAGACATCATAGCCAAGAGACATGATATAAATTTTCATGTGAACACTCTAGAAAGAAAAGTTGTTTCCATCAAAGAGAGGGGCACGGTTTGTAGCTAGACCTTCTAAGGTATTCATGATGGCCACAAGGATCGAACTCTCAAGATTTTAAGCATGGGAAGAGAGTGACCCGCTCTAATACCAATTGAAAAGTGAAAAATTCTGAGAGGGGGAGGGGGTGAATTAGTATTTTAAAACTTTAGAGTACATAAAACAATTTTAAAGCACACTTGCACAAAAAAGAAGAGACATAGATTTTTATCATGTGGAAAACCCAAGGCGGATTAAAAAACCATAGCTCTACTAAATAGTTGGGCAACAACACCTTCTTACAAAGAGCTACAACTCTTTTAAGACTTTAATCCTTAACTGGCTTCAACTAGTTTTTTCAAAGGCTACAACCTTTTGTATAAGAACATTTGGATAACATTTAAAACCATAATAAGATCAATGTCTTTACTAAGATGAAAAGACCTTAGAGTTAACATAGAGCACTACAAAAGTGTAAGGCTCATTGAGGCTCCTTAGTATCTATTTGGCAATATCCTGTTCATCCCTTTTCACAGTCACAACTTTAAATCCTACAGCACCCCAAATACAACTCTCGGACTCAAAATGACACCTAGCTCCTATTTTAATCATGCAAGCATGGACCCAGTTCAGAGCATGAATTTCTCTGCATTTCACACCTTCAGACCTGCAGCAAACCTGTTGTGATACAAATAACTAGTGGATACTATACCGTGCACACCACCTCCCTTCACTCTACGTTCTTCTTAAAAAATGAATAATGATATCTCTGGTTTTTACACAGGCCTACACACACCTTCAGAAACTATTCAAAAATGGAGAATCAATAACTATGCTATAGTCAGGACCAAACACTATTATGACATTCAAGAAATTCCACTTTTCAGCCGTTTCTACTTTCTGCTCCAATCACATTTTTTTTTACAAACCACTTCACCTACGATTGACTCATCACATCTCTATTTGGACCTATTTTTTAGTATACTCCACACTTGATAATCATAGTTTTTCTCGCCTGCTAAACCCAAGCCAACCTTAACATTTTCACACAGCTCTCTTCACAATAGCAGTCGCAAGTCTTCTTTTCTTCAGCTCGCCTCAGCTACAAAAAAACATCCCTATTTTTACAACCCGCTCAAATCTATATCAAGGTGGCACACCTAGTTTTTTGATTCATCCCTATCTTTTTGTATTCAATATGGTTTGCATTTGTTGTGTATTCACTTGCAAAGAATACACTCAATCCCCGCGCATACATGAAAACTGATGACCCGACACCTTTTTTTTTACAACATGCCTCGTATGAACTTGATATCCTTTTGATATCATTTGTTTCCAGGCAATGAACACAAAGAAATGCCTAACTGTCCACACGTTATTTTCATCATTGTCTGCATTATCTATATTTCCCATGTCATGTAGTCCACTTCACGCTATATATTTTTCTTACGTTCTACCTGTGTCTTTTGTTTTGGAAAGACTTCCTATCGAATATGATACGGGACTCATCACCCATGATAACTACCAATCAAATGCAACTTATCTGGTTGTCCCTGATGCCTCAGAACACTTGTCTTTTACTTTGCGTGCCTGACCTATTTACGGCACATCCATGATAATTGAAAGACAACATTTTATTATTTTATAGCTCTATTTTTTATTATGGCCTCTATGCTGCCAGCTTGAATTCAATAACAGAAGTTATTATTACAACAACCATTGTTAACCGAGCATCTCTAGTCCAAACATGTGGGATGGCTTATTGGAACAATCTAGCCTGCAATAGATGTTCCTCTTTGTCATTGCTGAAAGTGACAGAGGATGATTTGCACTGGCAACACAACATACGTAAAATAGGAGCTCAATATATGGTACCCGACATGGTAGATTTGTCTGAAGTGAATATGCCTTAAGTCAACCAAAACAAGGAATGTGGCGACACAATGAATTTGATCCACAGACCTAAGCATTGACTAACACAACAAACAACGACACTCACCAACAGTGTAAAATTCATCAATGGCATAAAACTAACACTTATGTTCAATTTTGGACATGATTGAAGTTAAGAGAGCCTTGGATTCTGATGCAGGGGCATCCGGAAAGTGAAGATATTTTGAAGATTCTCGATTATTCTAGGTTAAATTATATTGTAATATGGCTTGGTAAGCCATTTTGGGTCTTATTGTTATAATTGGATATGAAGGTTAAGTCTTAGTCTTGAATGTCTTAGATATAGTGAATAATAAGGTGTATAATCCACGACCTATCTTTCTAGTTTAATTAGTATCCACATCGGTCATTTTTAGTCAGATAGAATAAGTGGAAGTTCGAGTTAGTTTTATGGTTTAGTTTGAGTTAGTTATCGGTTCAAGTCAGTTTTGCACATTCTTTTTATATATACATTTTGAAAACCGATATAAGGGATGGTAGTGGAGTATTGTAGTAGAGTAGAATGGGGATAGTGTCTCGATAGAGGAGAGCCAAGATGTAACAACAAGTTGAATTAATGAAATGTGATATGTTTGTGAATTGCTGTTGTCGCTGGCCGTCAGACACAGTCACATTGTCTTGGTGATTAAGCAGTGTTCGAATGTAAGAAACAGTTGTAATTGAATTCGTATATCATTAAGCCTTTAGAATTGTTTTATTTGAATCAAACTCTATTTTAATGACAAATAATGTTGAAGAATATGATTTGTATCGGAATTTATTGAAGAATATGATTTGTATCAGAATTTAATGCTGAAGAATATGCATTTTCTGCATTGGAAAGTAGTTTCATTTGAAATCTTTATTATTGGAATCGGGTTTGATGACAAATAAACTAGAATCTAGTCGGATATAAGTTGGATTTGAATGAATCGGGTGTAGAAGAGTTTAATGGTTTTATTTCTAATTGTAATGGTTGTGATGGGTAACCGATTCCAAATATTTATGTTTGGGTTATGAGAGTTGATGCACCTTTCGGGTTTATCAAAGAAATTGGTATTCTTGGTATCGGGTTTCTGCATTAACGAACAATGTTCAGTCAAAGTTTGGTTTTCATCGAAGTATAGATCCAAAAGATTTGTTTTGGTTGCATTGAGTTTAGTAGTTTGTTGACAGAGTATTGAATAGAGAAACTGAATATGGAGTATTGAAAATAGTTTTATATTAGAGAAATGGAGTGTGGAACTTCGAAGGAGTTTAAGGTTGCAACTCGGCTTTAATAATTGGAATTTGTGGCATCGGTTCTATAGAAAAGAGTAAGAGTTTATTGAAATAGTTTTGCCAGTCCCGATTTGGGAACAAAATGATAGGGTTCACTATTATTGTTATATTCATAAGTTTTCAGTTTTGATATTGTTATTTGACAGGCTTGAGAGTCTTTGGTTATATTTACAGTGAAGAACATTTGAGAAATGCAGATTTTCAGAATGTTAATGATGTTTCAAGAGAGTTTATAAAATAGATATGCAGTTTTGAATCCTTCTGCTGTGTGCTCTGCATCAAGTGGTATCAGAGCCCAGCAAGATCTTTTTGGGCTCGTATTTGATGGAAGATTGAGTTGCAGATTTCATCATCACAGAGAAAGAAGTCTTTTGTAATCTTGAGTATACCAGTCCCTTTGTTGAGACCGTGGAGTGTCCATTCCCTCCTTGTGTGTTCCAAAGTTGAAAGGTATATCAGAGGTGTCAAAAGAATTCTTGGAGTGAGAGATGGCTTTGGCGAGAAGCGAATGGGAAATGGTTAAGGCATTGAAGGAGTACTTATATGGAGATAAAAAGGAGAGAGAAGAAAGAGAACAAAAGAAGAAAGAAGAAGAAGCAAGAAAGAAAGAAATAGAATGGATGAGGCAAGAAGAGTTGAGAAGCATAAGAAGGGTTTTGGAAGAGCAGGAAGAAGAGAGAAAGCAGCAGGAAGAAAAGATAAGAAGTCTAGAAATAGACTTGAAAGAAGGTGAAACAAGATTGAAGAGACTTGAGGAGATACTCAAAGATGCTACAAGTTGGCACTTAAGGTTGAAGAGGAAGAAGATAAAATGGCCTATTCTGAAACTAGTTGCAGCAGCAAGGATGAAGAGACATGAAGAGGGTACTAGGATGGGTACTCTTAGAGTGGAAGATGCACCTATGATGAGAGGTGCAAAGGCTTATAAAGAAGTCTTGGTAGATGCTGGAGGAGATGACATAGAGGAAGGCCTAGAGGGTCTTGAAGATGAGGTTGATTTGTGGGATGAGTTCGCTGCAATAGTAGAGGAATGGCATAGTTATGGAGGTAGTTTGGAGGCACATGAGGGAGCAGCGTTCAATGAAGAGATAAAATTTGCAGAGATGGGCCATGAGGAGGCTCAAAACATGAAATTTTTTTCTCCTAGAATGGAGAGAGTACAAATGGAACTAGAGGTACAAGTGGGTATGATGGTGAGTGAAGAGAATCAGCTTGAGCAAGTCATGTTCACCTTGTTGAAAGATAGCAAGCCAAGATGCAAGATGAAGTTCTATGGAGCAGCATGGTTCCATGAGGACCTATATTTGCCTAAGGTCAAGATGAAGGCCTTATTGTTTTTACTGACATATGTTTCTTTGCAGGTTTCCAAGAGGACTTGGAAATGTTTCAAAGCTGTGGAGTATGATGCAGGGGCATCCGAAAAGTGAAGATATTTTGAAGATTCTCGATTATTCTAGGTTAAATTATATTTTAATATGGCTTGGTAAGCCATTTCGGGTCTTATTGTTATAATTAGGTATGAAGGTTAAGTCTTAGTCTTGAGTGTCTTAGATATAGTGAATAATAAGGTGTATAATCCACGACCTATCTTTCTAGTTTAATTAGTATCCACATCAGTCATTTTTAGTCGGATAGAATAAGTGGAAGTTCGAGTTAGTTTTATGATTTAGTTTGAGTTAGTTATCGGTTCAAGTCAGTTTTGCACATTCTTTTTATATATACATTTTGAAAACCGATAAAAGGGATGGTAGTGGAGTATTGTAGTAGAGTAGAATGGGGATAGTGTCTCAATAGAGGAGAGCCAAGATGTAACAACAAGTTGAATTAATGAAATATGATATGTTTGTGAATTGTTGTTCTCGCTGGCAGTCAGGCACAGTCACATTATCTTGGTGATTAAGTAGTGTTCGAATGTAAGAAACAGTTGTAATTGAATTCGTATATCATTAAGCCTTTAGAATTGTTTTATTTGAATCAAAATCTGTTTTAATGACAAATAATGTTGAAGAATATGATTTGTATCAGAATTTATTGAAGAATATGATTTGTATCAGAATTTAATGCTGAAGAATATGCATTTTTTGCATTGGAAATTAGTTTCATTTGAAATCTTTATTATTGGAATTGGGTTTGATGACAAATAAACTAGAATCTAGTAAGATATAAGTTGGATTTGAATGAATCGGGTGTAGAAGAGTTTAATGGTTTTATTTCTAATTGTAATGGTTGTGATGGGTAACCAATTCCAAAGATTTATGTTTGGGTTATGAGAGTTGATGCACCTTTTGGGTATATCAAAGAAATTGGTATTATTGGTATCGATTTCTACATTAATGAACAATGTTTAGTCAAAGTTTGGTTTTCATCGAAGTATAGATCCAAAAGATTTGTTTCGGTTGCATTGAGTTTAGTAGTTTGTTGACAGAGTATTGAATAGAGAAACTGAATATGGAGTATTGAAAATAGTTTTATATTAGAGAAATGGAGTGTGGAACTTCAAAGGAGTTTAAGGTTGCCACTCGGCTTTAATATTTGGAATTGGTGGTATCGGTTTTATAGAAAAGAGTAAGAGTTTATTGAAACAGTTTTGCCAGTCCCGATTTGGGAACAAAATGATAGGGTTCACCATTATTGTTATATTCATAAGTTTTTAGTTTTGATATTGTTATTTGATAGGCTTGAGAGTCTTTGGTTAATATTTACAGTGAAGAACATTTGAGAAATGCAGATTTTTAGAATGTTAATGATGTTTCAAGAGAGTTTATAAAATAGATATGCAGTTTTGAATCCTTCTGCTGTGCGTTCTGCATCAGATTCTCATCTTGGAGACAAAGCCCCTGGTCCTGATGGATTCCCTATGTTCTTTTTTCATCTATTCCTAGGATGTGGTGAAAGAAGATGTGGTCAAAGCGATGCAGGAATTCTTTGGTTCCAAAAATCTCCTCAAAAATCTCAATACCAGTTTTCTGGTGTTGATTCCTAAGACTATAGGAGCGGATTCTTTCGATCAATTTAGACCCATTAGTCTCTACAACTATTTCTTTAAAATCATATGAAAGGTCATATCTTCTAGGATTCTCAAAGTCCTCCTCTTCCTGATCTCGGAGCAACAATCGAGTTTTGTGCCAGACAAAAAGGTTTTGGATTCCATTATGATGGTGCATGAATTTATTCACTCCTTAGAGGTTGGGAAAAGGGAAGGATTTCTTCTCAAGCTTGATCTTTCCAAGGTTAATGCTTGGGTTGATAGGCAGTTTCTTCTCAGTGTTCTCAAAGCTTTCAGATTCAATTCCCAAACTTGTAAGATTCTCCAGCAAATCATCTCTACCCCCTCCCTGGCGATAATGATTAATGGTTCCCCATCCTCCTTTTTCAAGCCTCCCAGGGGCCTAAGACAAGGGGAGCCCCTTTCCCCAATTCTTTTCATCATCCTCGTTGAGTGCCTTGGAAGACTCATCTTTACCTCCAAAGGGAGAGGAACCTGAAAGGCTGATGCAGGAGCATCCTGGGTGTAAGAGCAATCTTGCATCACCCAAAAATATTTCTATTTTTATATTCAATAAAGGGTTATTTTGTGCAGAGCTGCTATTTATGGAAAGTTACTATTTTTGGTAATTTTCATCTATGCTCAGAATGATCTGATTTCTTTCTTGGAGGTTCATTTTGGTCATATAAGTCTGCCAGTAAAGTTTCATTGCTAGATCAAGTGTATATTGGAAGATATTGAAGATTTTCGGTATTGGCAGCAGGGTACAGAAACTTTGAACTCAGTTTTGAAGGCTTTAGAGGCCCCGGATGAGGTCAAAAATTTGGGTGATGGGTGCTTGTGCGGGTCAAGCCCGTAGAGCACTTCGTGGCATTTCTGAAATGGGGTTATAATAGTCGATCGGGTCAACTGGTGATGACTTAGGGTCTTCAGAAGCTGGGCCACCCGAAATGGCGGAAAATAATTTTCTTCAAAATTTTTGTTCGGGTTTCAAAGGTTATCTTGAGCCGACTATGATGTAATAAAATGTAAAATA
The DNA here is from genome assembly GCA_027943335.1 of Chamaecyparis obtusa. Classification (NCBI taxonomy): domain Eukaryota; kingdom Viridiplantae; phylum Streptophyta; class Pinopsida; order Cupressales; family Cupressaceae; genus Chamaecyparis; species Chamaecyparis obtusa. The sequence continues at coordinate 1,485,945 of BSBK01001448.1, forward strand.
AAATAATTCTAAGTTTGGTCGGCCTTATTGGCTAAAATTCTGGAACCTTCCCAGGTGGTGGATAATTGCCTATATAAGGAAGGCTGTATTATTGTCTTAGGCAGTTCAGAATAGTTCTGGGTAGTAGATCTGGGTAATAGTTCGAGGCTTTGTCCTACAGAATATTGTAAGGGAATGCCCATGTGGCTTTGCATATTGTAATTCTGAAAGTTTGTAATTCCACATTTGTGGAGATAATAAGAAGCCAATTTTTTTGTTCTTGCATATTGTTATGTGTTTGTGGTATTAAGGGGAGCACCCTTCATCAAGTGGTATCAGAGCCAATTTTCTTAAGTGTGTAAATAGATCGCCGACTGTGAGGTAGTTTGCACCAGGACCGTGGTTAGGGTTTCAGCGCGCATCACGAAAATGCCTCCACAAAGGGAACGTGGTGGAAGAGCTGGTGTTGTGACACCTGAGGTTAGAGAGCTGCAGATATAAGTGCGAGCATTGTAAGAAGAGATTCGTAGAGGAATGAATCTTAATGTCAGAGATGAAAGCGAGGATGAAGCCGAAGAAGAATATCAAGAAGGAGAAGTTGAAATTGTGAACCAGGAGGAAGAAAGACTTTTTCGGGCGATTTCCAAGATTGGGAAAAGACCTAAGATTGAGGTTCCTACATTTTCTGGAAATCTTAACCCAGAGGAATTGATCGACTGGATCAATGAATGTGAGGAGTATTTTGAGTATGAAGATGTTGAGGATCCTGATAGGGTCAAATTTGTGAAGGCCAGACTGAAAGGTCATGCAAAGATCTGGTGGCAAGAAATTCAATTGGAGCGAAATAGAAGAGGGAAAGATAAAATCACAAGATGGGATCGGATGGTGGAAAAATTGAAGCGACAGTTCATTCCTGTTGATTATGAGCTTGACCTACTGAAGAAAATGCAAAGTTTGAAGCAAGCGGGAAAATCTATTCAGGAGTATACAGAGGAGTTCTATCGACTCCTCATCAGAATAGGCCATGCCGAAGCTGATAAGGAGAAAGTTGCCCGATACCTTAATGGGTTAAGGCCAAGCATTCAGGCGGAGTTGAATCTGGTTCGAATGAACAGTATTGAAGAGGCATACCAGTTTGCCCTAAAAGTAGAGGAAAAGCTGAACAAGAAGTTTGAGAGCAGACAAAACGGAAGAGGTCGCAGTGGACGATCTGGTGGACGGTCATATGGTGGCCGAAATGAAGATCCGAAAAAGAAAGATGAGGCCAGTAGCAGTCAGAATCAGAGAGGAAATAATTCCAATCACTTCCAGGATCAGAATAATAGAGATCAAAGAGGAAGGGGAAGAGGACAAGGATCTGGAAGAGGTGGCTTCCGTGGAACATGTTTTCACTGCGGAGAAGAAGGTCATAGGGCATTTGAATGTCCTCAGTGCCAAGGCAGAACGGACAGGAGAAATGAAGGCCAGGCCAGAGTTGCACATGTAGATGAAGATGCCAGATCATCAAATTGTGAAGATGCTAAAAGAGGAGAAACGTTGATTAACAGAAGAGTCCTGTTGAGTGGTGAGAATGAACCTGAGCAAAGGAGGAGCTTGTTTCGCACCAGGTGCAAGTGTGAAGGTAAATGTTGTGATGTGATTATTGATAGTGGAAGTACTGACAATTTGGTGTCAGAAGAGATGGTGACAAAGTTGAAGCTCAAGAGACAGAAACACCCACATCCATATCGGATTGCCTGGGTATAGGATGACCAAAAGGTCATGGTCAATGAACAATGCCTGGTGAAGTTCAAGATTGCGGATACCAAGATGAGGTATTGTGTGATATCATATCTATGGATGCATGTCATATGTTGTTGGGTAGACCATGGCAGTTTGACAGATGTGCTGTACACGATGGTCGTGCGAATACCTATTCCCTGACAAAGGATGGAGTGCGACATAAGCTAAAGCCATTGAAGAAGACCGAAGAAAAGGTATGTGGTAATGCAAGAATAACATTTGTTGATGGAAGGAAATTCTTAGATGGTATGAGGCATGAGCATGTATGTTTTGCTTTAATTCCAAAAGCTGGTAAAGAGGAAGTAGAAGATGTTCCTGTAGAAGTTGCAGATTTGTTGAATGAGTTTCAGGATATTGTATCCGATAACGTGCCTGATGGATTACCACCAGTCAGGAAGATCAGTCATCAGATGGACTTGATCTCAGGAGCGAGTTTTCCGAACAAGGCAGCACACAGAATGACACCTGCAGAAAGTGAGGAGTTGAATAGACAAGTACATGAGTTGTTACAGAAAGGATTGATTCGAGAGAGTCTGAGTCCCTGTGCTGTACCAGTGGTATTAGCACCAAAGAAGAATGGAGAATGGAGGATGTGTACAGATTCTAGGGCAATAAACAAGATCACAATTAAGTACAGGTTTCCATTGCCATGAATGAATGATATTATAGACTGTTTGAGTGGAGCTGTGTATTTTTCAAAGATAGATCTAAAAAGTGGATATCATCAGATTCGGATCAGAGAAGGAGATGAATGGAAGACTGCCTTCAAGACAAAGGAAGGACTGTATGAGTGGTTAGTCATGCCTTTTGGGCTAACCAATGCACCGAGCACTTTCATGCGGCTCATGAACGAGGTTCTGAAAGAATTTCTGGGTAAGTTTGTCATTGTTTACCTAGATGATATTTTGATCTTTAGTAAGACATTGGATGAGCATATGATGCATATTCGTATGGTATTTGAGAAGCTGAGAGAAGAGAAATTGTTGATTAATTTGAAGAAGTGCAGTTTTATGAAGAAAGAGTTAGTGTATTTGGGATTTGTAGTTTCAGCAGAAGGTCTAAAAATGGACCCAGAGAAGGTACAGGCTATCCTTGAATGGCCTACTCCAAGGAGTGCTACTGAGGTAAGATCTTTTCATGGTCTAGCTAGCTTTTATAAAAATTTTATCAGAAATTTTAGCAGTATTTGTGGACCCTTGACTGAAACAATGAGAGGGGATAGAAAAGAGTTTAAGTGGACTAATGGGGCAGAAAAGAGTTTTCAATTGTTGAAACAAAAAATTACAGAACAACCAGTTTTAGCACTTCCAGATTTTAATAAGGTGTTTCAAGTAGATTGTGATGCTAGTGGTACTGCAATAGGAGTTGTTATGAGCCAAGAAGGTAAACCTGTTGCTTATTTCAATGAGAAGTTAAATGATGCCAAGAGGAAATATTCTGTTTATGATCAAGAATTTTATGCTATAGTTCAGGCATTAAAGAAGTGGAGACATTATCTGCTTCCTAAGGAGTTTGTTTTGTATATTGATCATCAAGCTTTGCAATATTTGAATAGTCAAGGAAAGTTGAATCAGAGGCATTTGAAATGGGTTGAGTTTTTGCAGAGTTATACATTTGTTTTGAAACACAGGAGTGGAAAGTCTAATAGGGTTGCAGATGCTCTTAGCAGAAGGCAACTATTGCTGACAGAAATGCAGATTGAAGTGGTTGGGTTCAAGGAACTCAAGAATTTGTATCCAGAGGATCCTGATTTTGGTGAAGCTTGGAAAGCTTGTACAGAACCTATTACTCTAGACAGGATGAAATGGTTGGATTTCATCATCCAGGATGATATGCTATTCAGAGGGAGTTAGTTGTGCATTCCACGAAGTTCTATGAGGGAGAATCTCATCAAGGAGAAGCATAGTGGAGGATTGGCTGGACATTTTGGTCGTGATAAAACCCTTGCTTTGGTTGGTGAGAATTATTATTGGCCACAATTGCAGTAAGATGTGAAGAAGTTTGTACAGAGTTGCAGAGTATGTCAGATGGCGAAAGGAGTGAAGCAGAATACAGGGTTGTATCAGCCATTACCTATACCAGAGAAGCTTTGGGAGGATATCAGCATGGACTTTGTTCTTGGTTTACCGAGGACTCAGCGGGGACATGATTCAATTTTTGTAGTGGTTGACAGATTTTTGAAGATGGCACATTTCATTCCCTGCAAGAAGACTAATGATGCTGTTCATGTAGCAGAATTGTTTTTCAGAGAAGTAGTGAGACTTCATGGTTTGCCAAAGACCATAGTTTCAGATCGGGACACTAAGTTTGTTGGATATTTCTGGCGTACATTGTGGAAGAAGTTGAAGACAGATTTGAAGTTTAGTTCATCACATCATCCACAGACTGATGGACAGACATAGGTGGTGAATAGGAGTTTGGGAAATTTGCTGAGATGTTTGGTTGGAGATAAGCCAACAGGATGGGATTTGATTTTACCACAGGCAGAATTTGCATACAATAATTCTGTCAATAGGAGCACTGGTAAATCACCATTCCAGATTGTATATGGAAGTAGTCCAAGAAATGCATCTGAATTGAGGAAGATAGATAAAGGAGAAATAAGTAGTGCTGAAGCTGAGGATTTTGCAGAACATTTGAAGAACATCCATGGGGAGGTGAGGAAGCATATTACCAAGATGAACGCACAGTATAAGGCTAAGGCAGATGAGAAAAGGAGGTATAAGGAATTTCAGGTTGGTGATGAAGTCATGGTTCATTTACGGAAGGAGCGATTTCCAGTTGGTACATATAACAAGCTGAAAATGAAGAAGTTTGGACCATGCAGGATATTGAAGAAACATGATTCAGGAAATGCATATGAGGTAGAATTGCCTACTGAGCTAAATATTTCACCAGTGTTCAATATTTCAGATTTGACAGAGTATCATGAAGGAGGTGTTGAAGATGAGATCACAGCAGCACAGTGGAGTATTCCAGCAACTAGTTCAGACACTAAGGAGATTGAAGATATACTGGATAGTCATGTTGGCAAAAGCACAAGGAACAAGACATATGAAGAATATCTGGTCAAGTGGAAAGGATGACCTGTTGAAGATTTATCATGGCTAACAGAGGAGGAGGTTAACCATCTTAGTTTTCCTCTGCACGCCTGAGTCGTGACAGGGTCACTTCTCAAATTACCCTAGGTGTCTGATGTAGGAGCATCCTGGGTGTAAGAGAAATCTTGCATCACCCAAAAATATTTCTATTTTTATATTCAATAAAGGGTTATTTTGTGCAGAGCTACTATTTATGGAAAGTTACTATTTTTGGTAATTTTCGTCTGTGCTCAGAATGATCTGATTTCTTTCTTGGAGGTTCATTTTGGTCATATAAGTCTGCCAGTAAAGTTTCATTGCCAGATCAAGTGTATATTGGAAAATATTAAAGATTTTCGGTATTGGCAGCAGGGTACAGAAACTTTGAACTCAATTTTGAAGGCTTTAGAGGCCCCGGATGAGGTCAAAAATTTGGGTGACGGGCGCTTGCGCGAGTCAAGCCTGTAGGGTGCTTCGTGGCATTTCCGAAATGGGGTTATAATAGCCGATCGGGTCAACTGGTGATGACTTATGGTCTTCAGAAGCTGGGCCACCCGAAATGGCAGAAAATAATTTTCTTCAAAATTTCTGTTCGGGTTTCAAAGGTTATCTTGAGCCGACTATGATGTAATAAAATGTAAAATAAAATAATTCTAAGTTTGGTCGGCCTTATTGGCTAAAATTCTGGAACCTTCCCAGGCGGTGGATAATTGCCTATATAAGGAAGGCTGTATTATTATCTTAGGCAGTTCAGAATAGTTCTGGGTAGTAGATCTGGGTAATAGTTCGAGGCTTTGTCCTACAGAATATTGTAAGGGAATGCCCATGTGGCTTTGCATATTTTAATTCTGAAAGTTTGTAATTCCACATTTGTGGAGATAATAAGAAGCCAATTTTTTTGTTCTTGCATATTGTTATGTGTTTGTGGTATTAAGGGGAGCACCCTGCATCAAAGGCATCAACCCCTCCTTAGGTTACAATGTTTTCTCGCACCAACAATTCATTGATGACACCATCCTTGGTGGAGAGGCTTCAGTGGGGGAAGCTAAAGTGGTGAAGGATCTGCTAAATGAATACATTAGAGCCATGGCTCAATCCATAAACTGGAATAAAAGCTCCATCTTCTTTGTCAACACCCTAGAGGAAAGACAAAGGAAAATAGCCAAGATTTTGGGATGTGGTATTAATGCTCTTCCATCCTCTTATCTAAGACTTCCCTTAGGCATCAAACCTCTGGAAGCCTTCTGGAATAAACTAATAGATATATTCAATAGGAAGCTTGCTAGTTGGAAAGGGGTCTCTCTCAGTCAAGTGGGAAAGATTCAACTGGTCAAATCTACTTTACAAAACCTCCCTACCTATGCTCTCAGCCTCTTCTCCATACCTGCTAAAGTTGTGGAGGTTATGGAAAGATTACAAAGAAGATTCCTTTGGTCTAACATAGAGTAACAAAAGCGTATCCCTCTTATTGCCTGGGAGAAAGTTTGCCACCCAAAAAAAGCTGGTGGTCTCAGAATAAGGAATTTAAGAATGTTCAACAAAGCTCTTCAAGCCACATAGATTTGGAGAATCTTCAATAGCAATGGTGAGTGGTGGGACACCATTGAAGAAAAATATCTAATGCACAACTCAATAAATCACTTTTTTGAGGAGACAGAGTCCCCAAAAGGATCCGTTATATGGAATGGTTTCCTCAGTTCTAAGGAATTAGCTAAGTCAAAAGCTAAATGGAAGATCAGTAATGGTCAATTTATCAACTTCTGGGATGACAATTGGCTTTAGATGGGCTATCTGAGAGATTATGAGACCTTATATGCCTGGAGACATGCCTATACCCAAAGTTATGGACCCCAAGTCAACAACTACAGAAGGGATGGCAACTGGGTGGACCTTTCCCAAATATCTTAGGATCTGATTCCTCTAATGAAAGCCCTCAATGTGGTCTCTCTCTCTCTTCTACTTAGGATGAGATTATATGGGAAGATTCTCCAGATGACATCTACACTGTGGCCTCCACCTATTCCTAGTAGATTCGTCAAATCCAAGAAGCTAAACCACTGTGGGCCAAAGCTTGGATCCCAAGCCTTACACCCAAGATTAATGTTTTCCTATGGCTCCTACTCTAGAATCATATCCTCACTATTGACAATCTCATCAAGCACGGATTCCAAATCCCCAACAGGTGTGTTCTCTACAAATGTCAAGAAGAATCAATGGATCACTTATTTATTCACTTCTCTTTTGTTGCTAACATTTGGAAATGTCTCCTCTCGGCTCTGGACTTATCCTGGTGTTTTCCCCTATCTCTCCATGATCTCTTTTCTCAATGGGCTTTCAAATTGTTTAACTCAGACTTCTGATTATTTTGCACCTGGGTCCTTCCTCACCTTTGCTAGGGAGTCTAGAAAGAGTGCAACAATCGCATTTTCTGTGATCGTTTCTCCCCCCCTAAAATTAATTTTGAAAAAATCCAACATGTTGTTAAGGAAAACTATTTCTATTGTGGAAGATCTAACCATCTTCCAGGAAAGGCTAAGGAAGCGACCCGGGAGAAAAGATAGAACTGCAACTAGAGTTGCCCCTTGACTGGGTGGGTGAAATACAACTTTGACGGAGCTGCCAAAGGGAACCCTGGCCAATCTGGTAGTGGATGGATAATCAGAAACAACTTTGGTTTTGGCCTAGCGGTTGTCATTTTACCTATGGGCTCTCAATCCAACCACTTTGCTGAAGCTTGTGTGGCTCTCCAAGTCACCAAACTTGCCCAGGAAATTGGAATCAAGAAGCTCTGGCTTGAAAGAGACTCGATGAATATCATTAATTGCGTAAACTTCATTCACCCTCTTTTCTGGATGATATCTAACATGATCGAAGAAACCCGTGCTATTCTTAACTCTTTTGAAAAGGTGTACATCTCCCATGTTTATAGGGAAGGTGATAGCATAGCTGATTGGTTTGCCAACCTGGTAGTCATGAAGGATGTTAAGATTATATGGCTACAAGGTGAAGATCTCCCAAATGATGCAAAGGATCTCCTTAACAGGGAAAGATTCCAATGCATTGAGGGAAACATAAAAGTTTGATTTGCTCTATTTTGTTGTTGCTTCTCTATCTTTGGCTAGCTTTTAGCTTGTTCCTTGTTTGTCTAGCTTAAAATGTTGTTTATACTTTTTAATGATTGTCTTTTATGGACGTGGGTTTCAGGCACCCTATAAAACCTATTTTACTTAGTAAAAAATATTACCCCTTAAAACCTAACATGACTAATAAGACCTAATATGGAACTTTAAGACCTAACATGACTAATAAGACCTAATAGGACCCTTTAAGACCTAACATGACCTAATAGGACCCCTTAAGACCTAACATGACTAATAAGACCTAATAGGAACCTTTAAGACCTAACATGACCTAATAGGACCCCTTAGACCGAACATGACTAACATTGCCTAATAGAACCCCTTAAGACCTAACATGACCTAATAGGACCCTTTAACACCTAAAATGACCTAATGAGAACCATTAAGACCTAACATGACTAATAAGACCTAACATGACTAACATGACCTAATAGGATCCTTCAAGACCTAACATGACCTAATACGACCCTTTAAGAACTAACATGACATAATAGGACCCCTTAAGACCTCACATGACTTAATAGGACCCCTTAAGACCTAACCTAGCCTAATAGTACCCTTTAAGCCCTAACATGACCTAATAGGACCCCTTAAACCCTATCATAACATAATAGGTCCCCTTAAGACCTAACATAACTAACATGACCTATTAGGACCCCTTAAGACCTAACAAGCCCTAAAAAGATCCCTTTAGCCCTAACATGACCCCTTACGACCTAACATGACTAACATGACCTAATAGGACCCCTAAAGACCAAACATGGTCTAATAGAACCCTTTAAGACCTAACATGATCTAATATGACCCCTTAAGACCTAACATGATGAATAAGACCTAATAGGACACTCTAAGACCTAACATGACTAATAAGACCTAATAGGATCCTTTAAGACCTAACATGACCTAGTAGGACCCCTTAAAACCTAACATGACTAAGAAGACCTAATAGGACCCTATAAGACCTAAGATGACCTAATATAAGAACCCCTTAAGATCTAACATGACCTAATAGGACCCCTTAAGACCTAACATGACTAACATGACCTAATAGGACCCTTTAAGACCTAACATGACATAATAGGACACCTTAAGACTTAACATGATTAATAAGACCTAAGAGGACCCTTTAAGACCTAAAATGACCTAACAGGGCCCCTCAAGACCTAACATGACCTAATATGACACCTTAAGACATAAACTAACTAACATGGCCTAATAGGACCCTTTAAGAACTAACATGACCTAATAGGACCCCTTAAGACCTATCATGACTAATAAGACCTAATATCACACTTTAAGACCTAACATGACCCAATAGGACCCCTCAAGACCTAACATGACCTAATATGACCCTATAAGAACTAACATGACTAACATGACCTAATAAGACCCTTTAAGACCTAAAATGGCCTATTATTACCCATTAAGAAAAAAATGACCGAATAGTCCACCCCTTAAGACCTAGCATGACCTATAAGACCTAATAGAACTCTTTAAGACTCAACATGACCTAATAGGACCCCTTAAGATTTAGCATGACCTAATACGACCTCTTAAGACCTAACATGACCTAATAGGACCCTTTAAGCCCTAACATGACCTACTAGGACCCCTTAAGCCCTAATGACCTAATAAGACCCCTTCAGACCTAAAATAACTAACATGACCTATTAGGACCCCTTAAGACCTAACAAACCCTAATAGGACCTTTTTAGACCTAACATGACTCCTTAAGATCTAACATGACCTAATAAGACTCCTTAAGAACTAACATGACTAACATGACCTAATAGGACCCTTTAAGACCTAATGTGAGATAATAGGATCCCTTAAGACCTAACATGACTAATAAGACCTAATAGGACACTTTAAAACCTAACATGACTATTAAGACCTAATAGGACCCTTTAAGACCTAACATGGCCTAATAGGATCCTTTAAGACCTAACATGAGCTAATAGGACCCTTTAATATGTAACATGATCTAATAGGACCCCTTAAGACCTAACATGACTAATGTTGGTTAACATATTTGTCCTTCAAAAATAAATATAAAGAAAAACTCCAAATCTATACACAAAAGAAAAAATGCTACAAATAGTTGGAAAGATTATCATGGAATTGATAATTTTCCTCTAAATTGAGAGGTACAACTCCCTTTTAGAAGATATCCAATGAATTAATTATTGATTATGTCTTTAACCAGAATGAATGCGATTATAGATTTAAAAGACTAAAAAAGAAACAAAACAATGACTCACATACCATTTATTTGATCTTCCCAAATATAGATAAACAAATAAAGATTTGATATTTTATTCTTTCATATGTGACCAAATAAAACCAATAGATTTTATTACATGCAACGATACTCGATAAGAAAGAACAAGGCAATATCTGAAACATGGCTGAAGTAACCAATATATTTATTTCAATCAAAGGAATACATATTTAAACCAAGAGGTTTGAAAAATGTATTCCTCTTTATTTTAATCGTATGATAAAAATGGCCAACTAACCATGTTATATGTGCCCCAAATCAAGCTTTGCAACAATAAAAATATAATTTCACCCTTTCCTTCTCTGTTACAAAATACATAAAATATTTTCTTTTACCTTGCAACTCCAGACTCCTTTGGAGAAATAAAAGAAGAAGCTTCCCTCATGAAAAGCCTTTCTTTTTTATAAACAATTCTACAAAGGCCCTTTATTTCCCATAACTTCTTTAGTTATAATAACTAATTCTTGAAAATATTTTAATCTTCCTTTCATTCCTGATGCTTTTCATTTTTAGAATTTGATATCTTTATCAACTATTGATTTAAAAGTTTATAAATATATCACTCAATAGATTTAAATGATATTTGGACAAGTGGCATTTGAATGCATTAACCCAAAAATAAAAATATTCTTTATGTTGGGCAGACCAAAAATACTTTTGACAATCAAATTTTGTCTCTATTTTGGGGGCATAACTTATAATTTCCCTATTGGATCTTCCACATTTTTGGATATGTTAGCTCAATCCTAATTTTTTGCAACTTCACCAGAGTGATTGACCAAAGTATGTCTGAGTCAAAAGTTATGTGGATTTGAGTATGGGTTTATAAAATTGTAGAAAACTTAAAAATATCAGACTCATTTACATCTCCAAGTGAACCCATGAACTCTTGAACCTTGAACCTTGGGTTTCAATCAGAAGGTTTAAAATTACAAATTTTAATAGAATATTCTTTGTTCTCTAATATTTTCCTTTATACATCACTTTGTCTTTATGCTTCCATACGCATTGAACCTTGAACTTTGAATAAAAAGGCTACGATGGTTCAAGTTCAAATTTTCCAATTTGCTAACCTGAGATTTCGAAGAATGGTTTTGAATTGTTTGAATTTTCTAAACTAGTTGAACTTTTAATTTTGAACCTATACTGTTGATCTGAACTTTTAACTTTGAACTTCGAACCTTAGCTCAATGGTTCAAGTTCAATCCAATATCACTCCCTTAAACTATGGTATAAAAACCTGCATAACTTTTTATTGATAGCTCTATTTGTCATGAAGTTTAACCTATAGGATAAATGAGCCATGCAAAGCATAACCCAGAAATCCTTTTAGTATAGGACACACAAAACTTAGGATTTAATTATTTTGGCATCATTTGAACTTGTTGAACTAGTTGAGCCTGTGTTTTGAACTTTGAACCTTGAACTTTGCAGTTTGAGGTTCAAGTTCAACTACTTCTTTCAATGTTTCCCTTTTCTCAAAACATAAGGTTCATGAAAGCATTTTTAACAAAATCAATATAAGACATTGGAAAATTAGGGAAATTTCTTCATGTGGCTCAATTTTTAAAATTTTAAAATGTTTTTCCATAGAGAAAGCCAACAATTGGTTTTGACTAGGGACATGGACTATCAGGGACATAGAGAATCCAAAAAGCCTCTAGTAGGAGACCAATGTCTAGCCATTGGGAATAGAGTCATGATAGAATAGAGAAATGGGTGTTTCTTTACAGACAGGTGGTGGGGGATCAGGGAAACAAAAAATACCTAAACTAAATAGCACCAAAGAACTAACAAAGCCAAAACAAGTAGCCAAGGTTGAAACTGAGAAATTTAATCTACGCACAACAAAACTACAAAGGAGAAACTTATTTACAAGAACATACAAACAAGAGAATCGTACCTCAAAGAGAATAGATAGGAAACTACTCACGTGAAACTGTACACTGGCTTGGAGAAATATGAGCCCATATGGAATAATTGCAGGTGGCTATATGATGCAACCATAAGTTTCTTCCCTCTGGTGACTTCTTTGACATTAGAGCTCAGATTTGGTGGATGAAAAACTTGAATATATCCATGGTTGTATTCAAACAACCAATCCTCATCATACACGTCTTGACTTCTTGAAAATTTTCAATCATGCTTTCTTTGATTACCTTAGGAAGATGGAACTTATTTATTACGAGGAGTTATGATCAGGTACCATGCTTTAGATTGGATTTTTTTTCATAAAACTTAGAAATATTACCATTTCCAACAACATTATCAATCATAAAACCATCATCCATAACCTCAGCCAACTCATTTTCTTGAAATGTTGACTCAACTAGAGTTTCATTTTCAAATAAAGACTCATTAGAAAAATCTTTACCTTCTTTTATTTTCTCATGCCTAATTATGTTGTCATCATCTTTAAGCTCGTACATGTTTCCATCTCATCTCCATCATGCAGAAGAGATAAATCTTCATTAGTTGACTTAGGATCATAAAATTCAAAAAGAAGATGATCCTTGATCTTAAAATCTTGGTTGAATTCTGTAGGTAAATAAAATGCATTCATATTTCCCTAACTAATTTTATTTTCAGCGTTTTCCAATTGCTTCCCAATTGTTATAACATCAACCATGCTTCCCTCTTGACACACAAAAGAAATATTAGAATTCAAATATTCTCTCTACATTGCATATGATGGACTATTCTCATGGTATATAGATGAAAATAGTGTTTTTTGAATGTTACTTTCCACTACCATATGGTCAAACTTGAAAGGAAAATCCTCTTCTTTTTTTATATAACTAAAATCTCCATCCAATGAATATGAAGGCTGAAAATTTAAAATGTTCACATCTTTAACAACACTTACCAAAAGGTCTTCTATGCATACATCTCTCTTATTTATACATTAGATAATTCACTTTTAGCTTGGTGCAAGCCTTCCCTTTGTTGTTGATTGTGCTCCCAAGGGGCTAATGATTCTTCCATTTCTAGTGCAACCTCTTGTTCCCCAAAAATAAAGGAATTGAGAGACACCGGTTCTTTACTTTCTGATTTTTCTTTCGATATCTCTGCTGAAACAAACACCTCTTGTTTAAGGCCCTGGAGATGATAATACATTTCATCCACATATTTTAGCAGTAGAGCAGATCTATGGTCTTCAAAAGAAGCTAATTTATTCCTTTCAGCTTCACCAATGCTCCCCTTAAAGGAATTCCAAAGATATTGTAGTGTTTGATCATTTTCAACATTTAAATCTTCACTAGTAGGTCTCTTTCTGAATGGTTTTCTTGGTTGGACTTCTTTCTCAATCAAGACTGTGTAATTTTGAGAAAATAAATAAGATTCGATCATTGGAGTTTCATTGTCATCAACTTCTAGTTCTTTCTGAAGCTGAGATACTCTCTTTTCACACTCTCATAAAATATTTTAATTTATGATATCTAGCACAGAGACTTCTCACGAGTACATTTGACCTTATTTTTTGACAAAACATTTCGACCATCAAATAAAAATATTTAGATTGGTTGGCTTATAGAAGGAAAACTTTTGTTTTTTTTTAATACATGCCCGTGTTGGTCAAAATTTTTACTAACACTATGGTGGTCAAAATTTTGACCAACACGGGCATAACTTAAAGTAAAAAAAAAAGGTTTCAAACCTCATTTCATTATTAGATAATTGCAGTGCGCGTGAAAGAGGTAGAAGCTGGAACAGGTTTAAGACTTGAACCAGAGGTATGTCATGAATTACTCTCCATTGGATTTAGATGTATTTTTTTGGCTGTTAATCAATAAAATTGAAACCATTTCATTCAGCTAAAGAGGGTTTCATTTCTTTCCTTAACCTTCCTGGTCTTGTTTACATGGCTTATATAACCAACCAAAAGGATGTGTACCACATTGGCATCTCATTGGCTCGATAGATTGATGCTATTTGGCCAACGTCATATGTGGAGTCTTGAATTGTTTCTTAACCTTGCCCTTTGAAGTTCTATATGTTAGGAATGAATTCTAAGGTGTTTGACACCCATTCTGTAGCAGTTGTTGTTGCATTCATGACTATGATTGTCATTGATGTCAACACAGTGTTTTATCAAAGACTTGCAGAGAAGCAGACAGTGTTTTGATTAGCGCATGTGGGATATTGTAGTTGGAGCTATGCAACATTCAGGATATACTCTTTGATATGTTATATGTCTATGGTTAAGAGTGCAAATAGTAATTATTTTATTCATGAAAGTTATGATCATTTTGGTGGAAGCAGTATTCAGGCAGTGTTCCTGAGTAGCGGTTTTTGGCAATCCGATGATATCTCCTAATCAGGATGGAATCTGGCTTTGCGGAGTTAAAGGGAAGTTAGAGACACATTTCTAGTGATGTGGATGACAATGCAAGCTTTGAAGTCACACGAGTGAAGATTTATTGTATTTGGAAGCCCACAGTTTTATGTAATTTTGGTGTAGCGTGTGGAATATTTTATTTTGTAATTGAGTGCCGACTCATTTATTTGAGTGTGGTATAAAGGAAGGAATGTTTTTCCTTATTGTGATGTTTATGTGTGATGCAGTATGCATGAAGTGAAGAAAAGACCTAAGTATGAGAGAAAAATTGTGAAGGAAGACATGCGAAGTACAGAGATCTGATGTAGCAGTGAGTGTGGTTTGGCACAGTTAAAGAAGAGGTAACATATTATTCTGTTGAATAATGCAAAGATTATTTGGACAGTAAGTTAAATGATCTTACCCTGAAGTTGTTTGGGTAGTGGGTCCTTCTATCTTCCATAACTCTTAACAGGGTTAGAATATTTTAACAGGGATTCAAAATCTCCAAACAGGGATTTATATGTACTGAATGTATTTCATAAGACTCCTAATAGACTCCATCCTTTCACAAGTAATATTCATATTAGTGCATATTTTGTGGGCATCATTCCCACCGGGGTTTACTCTTTGATCAAGAGGTTCCCTAGTCAACATATCTTGTGTTATTGTGTAATTGTGTATGAATATCTTTCTATGGTTGGTAATTATATTGCTGATATGGTTTAATGTTGTTGAAGATGATAAAAGTTATAATTATCTGATAACTGATTCACCCCCACCCCCCCCTCTCAATTATCTTGGTGGACTTTACTTTCTAACAATTGGTATCAGAGCAGCAGGTCCTTGAAAGAAAATTTTAACAGCTTAAGGAGATCCATGGTGAATTTTAGGAAAGAAAGCCCTAAGTTTGATGGAGTAAATTTTGACAACTGGAAAGAAAAGATGAAGACACATCTACTATGTTTAGGACCAGGTTATTGGTTGATTACAAAGAATGATAAGACTATCATTGAAGAAGATGACCTTGAGACATGCTCTAATGATGAGAGAGATCTATTCATGTGTAACATACTTGCAAGAGAAGCACTTTTGATAGCACTTCCAGAGAATGAATATAGTCAGGTAAAATGTTTGAAAAAGTCTCATAAAATTTGGAAAGCTTTGCACTCTACTTTTGAAGGTGATGAACATGCAAAAAGAGTTAGATTACATAATTGGATATGTGCATTTGAAGATATAAGAATGTTGGAAGATGAATATGTTAGAAGCTATATTGGTAGAATGTCAGAAATTGTTGCAGGGATAAAATCTTGTGGAGGAACAAAGACGGAGAATGAAGTGATATGGAAAATTCTGAGGATATTGAATCCTATATTTAAGCAGACAACATAGATGATTAAACAAGTTATACCTTGTACTACAAACTTTACAAGAGAGACTCTTCTTGGAAGATTAGAAGCAGCAGAGATGAACCTGAGGTTATCAGGAGACTTACCTAGAATGTTGACAACATTTAGTGCTCTTAGTGTTCACCCTACATTATCAAGAAGCATCAGTGTGAGCGGAGATCATGCTGGTAGTAGTAGATCTAGAAATGAAGAAGACAAGAAGATTGAAGAAGGTATTTCCTTGCTTGTGAAAAGAGAACCAGACGGTAAGAAAATTTTTAAATGTTGGACTTGTCAACAATATGGTCATTTTGCATCTAAATGTCCTAAGAGAGTTAAGAAGTACAGAAATAATTTCAAGCCTAGTAGATCTAAGGAATGTTATTATGCTAATGATGAAGACCTTGAAGCTAGTATTGAAAGAACTTTAAGTGAAAGTGATACTGAGAATAATGATGAAATAGGATTTGTAGCAATTAAAGAAGAAAATTCTGAAACTAATGTTAAGGAAGAAAAGGCCTTAGTTTCCCAAGTTGAAAAGAAAGTTGATTGGATTATAGACAGTGGTTGTTCACATCATATGACTAGTGATATGAAAAAGTTCATAAAGTTTAACAATTATGATGGAGGAGTTGTTAGATAACAATGCACCTTGTTTGATTAAAGGTATAGGATCTATTACTCTTGATGGAAAGACTAATACTGATGATGTTTACTTTGTGGATGGATTGAAACATAATCTTTTGAGTGTTGGACAGTTAGTTGATAAGGGATATCAAGTTTGGTTTACTAAGAAAACTTGTGTGATAAAGGATAAAGATGGAAATCTGATTGGAACCAGATCTAGAACTAGAGGTAATGTATTTCAGTTGAATCCTACTAAGAAGACATGTTTGATTACTAAGATTGATGACAGTTGGTTATGGCATAGAAGGTTTTGTCATATAAACTTTGATAACATTGTGAAAGTAAGTACTACACTTGCAGTAAGGGATTTACCTAAAATTATGAAGCCTACTCACATGATTTGCAAAGAATGTCTGATGGCTAAGCAGAAGAGAAGTTCATTTCCTAGTAAGAAGTTCACATCAGCAGAGAAGTTGGAAATTGTTCATACAGACTTGAGCAGTCATACCAGGACTAGAGGATTCTATGGAGAAATTTATTTTATGATTCTTGTTGATGATTTTAAAAGAATGATGTGGATTGCATTTCTGAAAGAAAAATCTGAAGCATTTGATAAGTTTAAGATCATTAAGAACAAAGTTGAGAATGAATCTGGAATGAAGATTAAATGTTTGAGATCTGATAGAGGTGGTGAATTTACTTCTAGAGAGTTTAACACTTTTTGTGAAGTGAATGGTATTAAGAGACAGTTTTTAGCCCCTAGAACACCTAAACAAAATGGTATTGTAGAAAGAAGAAACAGATTAGTGATTGAAGCAGCAAGAGCTATGTTATTTGAAAATGATTTAGTGAAGACATTTTGGAGAGAAGTAGTGAATACAATAGTATATACAATGAATAGAGTACAAATCAGAGCAGACACAAACAAGACACCTTATGAATTATGGTTTGGACATGCACCCTCAGGTAAGTATTTTAGAATTTTTGGAAGCAAATGTTATATAAAGAGATAATGATATTGGAAAGTTTGATCCTAGAAGTGATGAAGGTATTTTTCTTGGATATTCTTTGAAGAGAAAAGCATATAGATGTTACAATAAGAGAACTAAAACTATTGTTGAGAGCGCAAATGTTAAAGTTGATGAAAATTTCAAAATTCAAGAAAGAAAGCTTGATTATGAATCTGATTGAGAAGCTCATCCTAAGCCTAACACTAAAACTACTAAATTATTCTATGAAACTAATAGTGAATTGTTGAATGAAAGTCATGCTGAAGAAACTAGAGAGGAATCTAGAGAAGAATCTACAGTTGAAGCAAGATCTGAGACTATGACACCAAACAGGTATTTATCAAGACATCATCCTATTGAACAAGTTATTGGAAGTTTGGACAAAGGAGTTCTAACTTAGAATAAGGTACATTTATGTTTGATTTCTCAAATTGAACCTAAATCTACTAGTGAAGCTTGTGAAGATGAACATTGGATTAATGCTATGAAAGAAGAACTAGATTAGATAGAAAAGAACAAGACATGGGAATTGGTCCCTAGACCTAAAGATAAGAATGTGATTAGAACTAAATGGGTATTCAGAAACAAGATGAATGAACAAGGAGAAGTTGTAAGAAACAAAGAAAGATTGGTATGTAAGGGATACTCACAACAAGAAGGAATTGACTATGAAGAAACTTTTGCACCAGTAGCAAGAATTGAAGCAGTAAGAATGTTTTTGGCCTATGCAACTTTTAAGAAATTCAAAGTGTATCAGATGGATGTGAAGTCAACATTTCTAAATGGAGAATTGGAAGAAGAAGTCTACATTGAGTGGCCTGAAGGTTTTCCTTTGACTCAAGAAGGAGACATGGTATGTAAATTGAAGAAAGCATTGTATGGACTAAAGCAAGAACCTAGAACTTGGTATGCAAGATTGGATAAGTATTTGTTAAAGTTGGGATTTTCTAAAGGAACAACTGATAGCAATCTATACACAAAAGAAATTGAAAATGGTTTGTTGATTATAGTTATTTTTGTTGATGACATTATTTTTGGAGGAGAAGATGAGGCTAGTGACAAATTTGCTGATGAAATGAAGATTGAATTTCAAATGAGTATGATTGGTGAGATGAAATACTTTTTGGGATTATAGATAACATAGAACAATAATGGTATCTTTGTAAGTCAGACAAAGTACTTGAATGATTTGCTGAAAAGATTTGGAATGGAGGACTGTAAACTAGTTGGAACACCTATGGTAACTGGACATAAGTTATCGAGCACAGATGAAACACCGGTAGTTGAGTAGAAGAAATATAGATCCATGATTGGAGGATTGTAGTATTTGACACACACAAGACCGAATATAGCACATTTAGTTGGAATTGTGGCAAGATTTCAAGCTAAACCTAGAGAATCACATTATGTAGCAGTAAAGAGGATATTGAGATATTTGAGAGGTACAATGGACTATGGATTGTGGTATGAAAAATATGATGATTTTACCCTATGTGCATATACAGATACTGATTGGGGAGGTAGTGTTGATGATAAGAAAAGCACCAGTGGAGGAGCATTTTTCCTTGGAGGAAGATTAGTTTCTTGGCTAAGCAAGAAGCAAAATTGTATTTCACAAAGCATAGCAGAAGTAGAGTATGTAGCAGTAGCAAACAATTATAACCAGATAATTTGGATGAAGCAGATGCTGAAGGATATTGGAATTAAATTTGTTGAACCTATTGTTATACATTGTGACAACACCAGTACAGTCAGTATGTCTAAGAATCCTATACTACATTCTAAGACAAAACATATAGAGATCAAGTATCATGTTGTAAGAGAGAAAGTTATGGAGAAAGAAGTCAAACTAGAGTACATAAGCACAAAGGAACAGATAGCAGACATATTTAAAAAGCCTTTTCCTAAGGATACATTTGAGTATCTGAGAGGTATGCTTGGGGTTATGCTCCAGACTACTTTTGAGTAATGATGTAGTTGGTTGCTTCTATCCATTGGTATATGAGCCCTATCTTTCTTCTAGATTGGATGTTGGTACTTCCTCTATGGGGGAGTATGTGTATCTGAGCTGAGTCATGAGGACTCTAGTAAATGTATTTTCTAAATAGTGTCTTTTGACATTGAGTTGTTGTTGACATAGTGATGAAATTTTTGTCATTGATGTCAATGGGGGAGAAGTATGCATGAAAAACAATATGAGAAAAATAATATGAGAGAACTAAATAAGATAATGAAGCAAGATTTGATTGATGAAGAGGATTTGAAGAAGCAGTGTTGTAGTATTGGATTTTTGGAATATTGGATGTTTTTCATCTATGTTGCCATCAATGCCAATGGGGGAGATTGTTAGGAATGAATGCTAAAGTGTTTGGCACCCATTCTGTAGTAATTGTTGTTGCATTCATGACTATGATTGTCATTGATGTCAACACAATGTTTTATCGAAGACTTGCAGAGAAGGAGACAATGTTTTGATTAGTACACGTGGGATATTGCAGTTGGAGCTATGCGATGTTGAGGATATACTCTTTGATATGTTATATGTCTATGGTTAAGAGTGCAAAAAATAATTATTTTATGCATGAAAGTTATGATCATTTTGGTGGAAGCAGTATTCAGGCAGTGTTCCTGAATAGCAGTTTTTGGCAATCGAATGATATCTCCTAATCGGGATGGAATCTGGCTTTGCGTAGTTAAAAGGAAGTTAGAGACACATTGATAGTGACATGGATGATAACACAAACTTCAAATCACACAAGTGAAGATTTATTATATTTGGAAGCCGACAGTTTTATGTAATTTTGGTGTAGCGTGTCGAATATTTTATGTTGTAATTGAGTGCTGACTCATTTATTTGAGTGTGGTATAAAGGAAGGAATTTTTTTCCTTCTTGTGATTTTGATGTGTGATGCGGTATGCATGAAGTGAAGAAAAGAGCTAAGTATGAGAGAAAAATTGTGAAGGAAGACATGCGAAGTACAGAGATCTGAAACTACGATCTGATGTAGCAGTGAGTGTGGTTTGGCATAGTTAGAGAAGAGGTAACATATTATTCTATTGAATAATTCAAAGATTATTTGGATAGTGAGTTTAGTGATCTTACCCTGAAGCTGTTTGGGCAGTGGGTCCTTCTGTCTTCCATAACTCTTAATAGGGTTAGAATCTTTTAACAGGGATTCAAAATCTCCTAACAAGGATTTATATGTACTGAATGTATTTCATAAGACTCCTAATAGAGTCCATCCTTTCATAAGGAATATTCATATTAGTGCATCTTTTGTGGCCATCACTCCCACCGGGGTTTACTCTTTGATCAAGAGGTTCCCTAGTCAACATATCTTGTTTTATTGTGTAATTGTGTATGAATATCTTTCTATGGTTGGTAATTATATTGCTGATATGGTTTAATGTTGTTGAAGATGATAAAATTTATAATTATCTAATAATTGACTCACCCACCCCTCTCAGTTATCTTGTTGGACTTTACTTTCTAACACTGAAAGCTTAATTTTTTGCCTTCCAATGGTGACGCAAATTGCTCTAGCATTAGGTTAGATTTCAGATAACCCTCTCCTACCTACTTTCCTTTGGTTAATGCAAATGTTTTGGGTGGAAATGGAGAATCTGGTGCATCATAGGTTCCCCTCTTTAGGGATGCAATTTTCCATGGTGCCCTAAGTAGTTCAGCAAAACCCTTCGCATGGGATATGAGGCTAAAAAATGTTGGAATGCTTTGGATATCATCGTATGTAAATTACAATACCAGTGTAGGAAGTAAGTTCCAAACCAATGCCTTTGATCATGTAATAATCATATACGGTTTGAGTCTACCATGAATGGTTAACCTTAAATCAAGATAATTAGTACTCTGAGTGATGAAGATAATACTCCTATATTTCATTAAAGGTTATAGATTATGATAGGATTAAATACATCCTATAATTTAAACACCCCATCAATAGATTTAATACCCAAGTGAAAATCATTAAGTCGTGTCTAACAATCAAGGAATTAGATGGCTTATCACACTCAGTATTTAGTGACATACTTCTCTGATTACTATTTGGGGATATGTAATCAAACCAAATATATATTAGTAGGAGAGAAGTGTCTTCAAACAATGACAGTAAACAATAAGGGATTAGTCCATACGTTTTAACTTGAACTAACTCTTACTCATGATATTCTCAGTTATACTTGCCTCTAAGAATTGACTGTTGAAAGGATCTCATTAGTAGAACTTTATTTTGATCTACTTTTCTATTCTCTAATATCTTAAGTACATATGTATGCACCCCTATAAGGTAAACAAATTAGATAAACAATTCATTACAATATTAATCATTGGGGAGAAGGGGAAATAGAAATGATTCCAAATAAAAATAGGATAGATAAAATACTAATTGGGCACACCATCAAATTGAGTAAGATCTCAACCAATGACATTACAACATTTGAGTTGGAACTAAATTTCAGGTCCAAGTGTCAAGTATATTAAGGTCATTTAAGTAGAAGAAATCCATCACGATAAGAAATCAGTCACAATTCCTAGAGAACCAAAAGTGGGACATTACAGTGGTTAATACAAACACTACCAATTTCACTCACACTATCTTCAATTGTATCCTTGTGGATTTGGATACTTCAAGAGATCTTCTAGCTATTATCACATTCAAGGTTGCTAAACAATAGTTGGTCACAATCTCTAGATTACAAAGTCTTGTTCTTTCAATAAATTGTTATCATTGTTTGATACCTCCCACCAATCACATTAGCCATAGGGTGGGAGAGTCAATCCATTTAAGGAGACTTCAAATCCCAAAGTGTTGATTGCAATCCAAAATCCAGAAATAGTCAAACACAACTTTGTATTCTTCCTTCAAATCTTAATGAAACATGAAGATATTTGAAAGGAAATGTAAGTAAACCAATCTACAAACAATATTATACCATTTCCAATCAAAGACACATTACTTCAAGCATTTGAATTCATTGGTTTAATGACTATGTCTATAGAACAGTGAACCACAGGGTTGCAAGAACATTTTTCTTTATTGATTCAAAGCTCTCTTCATTGGCTTCCTCACACCAATCTCTACATACCTCATCCATTCACACGTTTCTCTTCTAAAAGACCCTCAAACACTTGACAACCAATCTATAACCAATTTCAAAATACCTACAACCATATCTATAACTAATCATTTAGAATATGACAAATTTTTGGAAGTGCATTTGATTGTGAAGTGTGTGAGAAAAATGCCAATTGATTATTGAAAGAAATGAGCTGAAGGTATCTACATTCAAAAGTGTTTGAAGTTTCAAGTAGTGTGATAAAGGCTGCTAATGGTACACATTTGTTGTGGTGGATATTTTTTTTGTTCTTCGCGTAATATTTTAAGGTTGTAGTCTCATCTAAATTTTATCATTAAAATTGAGTACTAAAATATCTTTGGTATAATCATAAAGCCATTATTTTAGGGAGTAGTTTCTTCCTTGTGTTTTAGATGTAAAATAATTTATGTAAATTATTCTATATTGTGGCTTTTCTCACTGTGGTTCCTCCCTAGCTAGGTTTTCCATATAAATCTAGTGTTTGTTGGAAATTGAATTGAAACAATTGTTGTATTGTCATTGATGTCAAACCTTAATTGGTAAGACTGTTGCTACTTAGGAAAGTACTATATCTATTTGAGTTTTTCTAAGGGGATAAGCAAGGTTGGTAACAATAGCACCTAAGGAAAGGTTGAGTTATCTTGATACTACAAAGTGTACTTGACTATGTTGCACTATGATGAGATAATGTATTGTTTATCTTAGTAAGATTGAAGACTAAACTGGTAGGCTTAATTGAGCAAAGAATGGAAAAATCATGTTTAAGCCGACTGATGTTAGTGTCGATCGAGTAGTATATGCCGAGAAAAATTATAGTGTCGACCGAGCACTAGTAAATTTCCGAGGAAGATAGTGCAAGCCGAGGAAACAGTTTTAGTATTAACCAAGCACTCTACATGAAGATCAAGTGAACAATCATAGTATTGACTGAGCATCAACAATTTTATATTTGAAGAGAATTTAATTTTGGAGCTGACATTGTTGAATTCTTGGATTATGTAAAACGTGTTGACTTTATTTATTGATTGTTTGGAAGCATTAAATGCTTTTTAAAACATTTTATTATTTATTGTAAATCTTTAAGAGATTTGAGATGATTCTAGAAAAGGAATTGAAGAACATAAAGTGGGTAGATTCAATGAATCTGACCTAACCCTAAGATCTATGAATGAGATTGAGCAGCAAAAGATGAGTTAACCTAATTGAGGAAAATATAAGGGAACCTGAACATTGTGATATGTATGTACATGGTGAATAGAGAATGCTGGAAGAGGAAAGTTTTATTGACTGAATAAGTAGAAAAGGCTGAAGGAGATGGTGGTGATTTCTTGAAGAAAAGTTCTGAGCAGATCAGAGATGGAAATGGAAAAGTTTCAAAGTTAGTGAACCAGCATTAGTGTACAGAATCAGATCTGATATTTGCAAAGTGAGTTGTATATTTTTTAGATAATACTGTTGCTACTTTCTAACCATTGTAACAGTTAAAATCCTTTTAACATAGGTTGACCTAACAGTCATATGTTAAATCCTTTGAACAAGGTTTCACTCTAATGGAGTGTATGTAAGTCCTATGACTAGGCTCACTTTTAACAAGGTGATTGAAATCCTTTAACCGGATCACATTTGATAGTGTGTATTGTAACCTTTGACAGGGTTGGCTTTTTACCGAGCTCACTTCAGAAGAGAGAAAATAATAGTAGCATGTTACAAAGTGGTTTTTCCCAAATTGGGTTTCCACTATAAAACTTGGTGTTTATACTTGTGTGAATGTTTAGATTTGAACATTTCTATGTTTTACAAGTTAAGTTACAGCTAGGTAGTGGACTGCATTGTTAGATGTTTCTATTATTGAATCAGTGATGACTGAGTTTGTTTTAGTTTTGGATATGATTTAAGGATAAGTTGATGAGATTTCAAGACCTGAGAACAACTAATTCACCCCCCCCCTCTTTGTTGTTCTAAATCATATTAACAATTGGTATCAGAGCTAAGTTTCTTATTATTAGTGTTGACAGATATCAAGTTTAAAGGGGCTTGAAGCAAATGATCAAGATGTAAGAAGGAGGTACCGAAGTTGAACAAAGAAAATTTACCTACATGGAAAAGTTTGATGAAGCTACATCTGGCTAGTATTGGTGAATCTGCAAAGTACTACATTGAGAACAACTATGTCTCACCTGTTGCACCTTTGACTGCCGAAGAAATGAGAGCTAAGCAAGAACATAATCAGGCAATGTTGGAAATTGCATCTGCCCTAAGCTATCCAAAATTTGAGGACATTAAGGACTTCACAACTACAAAGGATATGTGGGACACTCTTGCAAGGATCTATGGTGGTGACTTGAATGTGCCGAAAGAAAAGGCTGAGTCTTAGAGGCAAGTTTAATGAAATGAGAATGCAAGAAGGTGAAAACATTGCACAATATTGTAGTAGAATAAAAGAAGTTGTGAATGCTGTTAGAGGAGCTAATGGGACTATTGATGATGAAACTATAATTGGGAAAGTATTAAGAACCCTACGTCCTATATATGCTATTAAGATCTCAGCTATTTAGGAATCTACATGTAACTCTACTAATGTGCTTACCTTGGAAAGTTTGGTCGGTAAGCTGATTGCTTTTGAACTCTCAAATTATGATAATTTCATTGTTGGAAGTATTGGAAATGTTGAATCTACTTTTAAGTCGCAGCTAGTTTTGAAGAAGCCAAAGAAAGAAAAAAAAGATGCATCAGTGAAAGTGAAAGTGAAAGTGAAAGTGATAGTGAAAGTGACAATGACACTTCTGATGAAGACCTAGAAGATCTAGAAGCTCTTATGGCTAGAAGACTGAGAAGGGGAAAAGGAAAGTATAAAGGTAAACTCCCTATTATATGTTTTGCATGTAATAAATTTGGTCATATAGCTGCTAGATGTCCTGACAGGAAGGATAAAGATGATGAAAGAAAAAGAAAACACAAAGATAGAAAAGATGACAAAAGCTACCAATGGAATAGAGATTACAAGGGAAAAGGTAAGAAACCTTGTTACATTGTTGAAAAAGAGACTGACACTGATAGTGAAGATTGTGAAATTGAGGTAGTTTATGTGGCAATGAAAGATGGATCTAATGAGGATGAGAAAATTGTATTGATATCCTATGTGAACAAGAATGATAAATGGATTATTAACAGTGGTTGTTCACATCACATGACTGGTGACAAAAGTAAGTTTGAGACTTTACATCATTACAGAGGTAAAAGTGTAAAATTTGGTAATGATGCACCATGTCCTATTAGAGGAAAAGGTTTGATTAAACTAACTGATAAGATATCATGTGAAAATACATATTGGGTTGAAGGTCTTAATTACAATTTGCTAAGTGTTTCTCAACTTAACAAAACTAGTTACCGAGTGGAATTTCATCACAAACAAGCTAAAATATTTAATGCTGCTGGAGAACTGATTGGAAGTGGAGATCAGACTAGAGGTAATTTGTTCTATCTTGACCTATCTGAAGAAACATGTTTGATTGCACAACTTGATGATATTTGGTTACGGCATAAAAGGCTTTGTCATGTTAACTTTGAAAATTTGGTAGAGATAAGTAAGAAGAAAAAGGTAAGAGGTCTACCTAGATTGAAGAAACTCGAGAATGTGATGTGCAAGGAATGCTAGTTAGGAAAAATGACAAAGTCAAGTTTCAAGAGAAAATCCTTTACTTCTGAAAACATTTTAGATTTGGTTCATACTAACCTTTGTGGACCTATGGGTGTAGAAAGTTACTGTGGTGCTAGATACTTTATCTTATTTGTTGATGATCATACTAGGATGATGCATGTGATGTTTTTAAAAGAAAAATCTGAAGCTTTTCAATAGTTTAAGTGGTATTTGGCTAAGGTTGAAAAGGAGATAGGTAGGAACCTGAAATGTCTTAGATCTAACTGAGGTGGAGAAATTACATCAAATGAATTTAATCTATTTTGCAATGATAGAGGAATTAAAAGACAGATGTCTGCACCTAGAACACCTCCACAAAATGGTATAGTAGAAAGGAGAAACATATCTATCTTGGATTGTGTAAGGACATTGATGATTGAAAAGAATGTGGCACAAAGATATTGGAAAGAAGTTATAAGCACTGTTGTCTACACTCTTAACCAAGTATAGATCAAGAAAGAAATGAAGCTGACAGTAAAAGAGAACTAGAAGATTATAGATCTTTTGTGTACATTAAAGAAGAAGAAGAGGCAAGTAACCGACTTGCACCTAATGCCGAGTCTCAGGTAAGCAATGCCGAGCAACAGACATAAGCTGCTGAGTGTCAGGAAAATAGTGTCGAGAGAGAACAAGAACATGTTGAGCTATAAGAAAATGCTATTGAGTATTAGGAAGAGGTTGCCAAGCATTTTGAAGTTGAATCTGACAATCTTATTGAAGAACATGATGAAATAGAGGAGAGAACAGTTGAACCTATTTTGGCAAAATATGTGAGAAAATATCATAAGCCTGAATAGATAATTGGAGATAAACATACTAGAATCCAGACTAGAAGTAAGACTAAGGATCCAACATGTCTACTATGTGAATTTCAACCAAAGACAACTAGAGAAGCATCGGAGAATGAAGACTAGATACAAGCAATGAATGAAGAAATTGACCAGATTGAGAAGAATGATACTTGGAATCTGGTGCCAAGACCTGAAAATAAGAATGTTATAGGAACAAAGTGGGTATTTTGGAATAAGATGAATGAAAATGGTGAAATCACTAGAAACAAAGCTAGGCTGGTATGCAAAGGCTACGCACAAGAAGAAGGAATAGATTATGGGGAGACATTTGCCCCTGTAGCTAGATTGGAAGGAGTAAGAACTCTGCTTGCATATGTTGCTTATAAAGATTTCAAGGTATATCAAATGGATGTCAAGTCTGCATTTTCGAATGGTATACTAGAAGAAGAAGTTTACATAGAACAACCAGAAGGTTTTATTGATCCAAATAGAAGACACATGGTGTGCAAACTGAACAAAGCATTATATGGATTGAAGGAAGCACCTAGAGCATGGTATGAGAGGTTGCACAACTACTTGATACAGATTGGATTTTCAAGAACAAATGACACAAGTAATCTGTACATGAAGGATGAAGAAGGTAAAGGTATCTTGTTGGCAAAAATTTTTGTTGATGACATTATTTTTGGTGGACAAGATGCATTATGCAAAAGTTTCTCAAATGAAATGCAAACTGAATTTGAAATGAGTATGTTTGGTGAGATCAAATTCTTTGTTGGTTTACAAGTATATCAGAGGAAGAATGGAATTTTCATTACATAGTATAAGTATGTTAATGAAATACAAAAAACTTTTGGGAGGAAAGATGCTAAACCAGTAGGAACTCATATGGTTATTGGACAAAAGTTATCTAAGAATGATGATGTTGCAGAAGTGAATCAAACTCTGTACAAATCTATGATTGAAAAATTATAGTATGTTGTACACAACAGACCAGATATTGCATTAGCTATTGGGATTGTGGCAAGATTCTTTGCTAATCCTAAGGAAACACATATGATGGCCATGAAAAGAATTATGAGATACTTGAAAGGAACTGTTGACTATGGTCTATATTATAAGAAGGATGACAAATTTGAACTCTGAGTTTATACAGATGCTGATTGGGCAAGAAATGTAGATGACAGAAAGAGTACAAGTGGTGGAGCTTTCTTTCTTGGACAGAGATTAGTCTCCTAGACAAGCAAGAAACAAAATTGCATTTCCCAATCTACTGTCGAGGCCGAGTATGTTGTTGTTGTAGTGAACTGGTCAAATTTGGTATGGATAAAACAACTGTTGATAGGCATGAAAGAAGAAATCACTGAACCTATTGTTATTTTCTGTGACAACACAAGTGCTATCAATATTTCTAAGAATCCAGTGATGCACACTAAGACCAAACACATTGCAATCAAGTATCACTACTTGAGAGAATTAGTACAAGACAAAGAAGTCCGAATGGAATATGTGAATACAAAAGAACAACTAGAAAACATATTCACTAAAGCTTTACCTAGAGAAGCTCATGAGTATTTGGGAAGTCAATTAGGGGTTCTTCCCCTAACTGAGGCTGCCTAGACAAGCTAGGAGCACTACATCAAATGTGCTACAATAGAACATTTGACAAATTGATGCAAAATATTGTCACACTTTAGGGCTGGCCTAGAGTTGTCAAGAGAAGCAAAGACAAGGAATCAGTCATAAGCAAGATGCCGGAGGGAGAAATATAGAGTTGCATAGATATTATCTACATTTGATGGATGTAAGTTTTAGTTACTGCTTTGGCATTTTTGTCAAAGAGGGAGAATGTACTGATATGATAACACATGAGATATGATAACACATGATACTGAAAACTAAGAGTTGATGAGCTGATGGAACTAAAAGGAAAAAGGATGATGAACTTAAATGAAGAATCAGGATAGAGGGAGATTTGAATACTTCTGATGGTCACAGGAGTGAGGCTTATAGGATTCTAAATCAGAATGAAGCTAAGGATATTATAAATAAGTTTCTGATGGACATATAAGATTTTGGATTGGTTGGTAATCCATGTTTTATTCAGGTGATATCATATGGTGTTGCCATCAATGCCAAAGAGGGAGATTGTTGGAAACTAAATTGAAACAATTGTTATATTGTCATTGATGTAAAACCTTAATTGGTAAGACTATTGCTACTTAGGAAAGCACTATATCTATTTGAGTGTTGCTAAGGGGCTAAGCAAGGTTGGTAACAATAGCACCTAAGGAAAGGTTGAGTTATCTTGATACTACAAAGTGTACTTGACTATGTTGCACTATGATGAGATAATGTATTTTTTATCTTAGTAAGACTGAAGACTAAATTGGTAGGCTTAACCGAGCAAAGAATGGAAAAATCATGTTTAAGTCAAGTGATGTTAGTGTCGACCAAGTAGTATATGCCGAGAAAAATTATAGTGTCGACCGAGAACTAGTAAATTGCCAAGGAAGATAGTGCAAGCCGAGGAGATAGTTTTAGTATTGACCGAGCATTCTACATGAAGACCGAGTGAATAATCACAGTATTGACCAAGCATCAACAATTTTATATTTGAAGAGAATTTAATTTTGGAGCTGACATTGTTGAATTCTTGGATTATGTGAAATGTGTTGACTTTATTTATTGATTGTTTGGAAACATTAAATGCTTTGTAAAATGTTTTATTGTTTATTGTAAATCTTTAAGAGATTTGAGATGATTCTAGAAAAGGAACCAAAGAACATAAAGTGGGTAGATTCAATGAATCTGACCTAACCCTAAGATCTACGAATGAGATTGAGCGGCAAAAGATGAGTTAACCTAATTGAGGAAAATATAAGGGAACCTGAATATTGTGATATGTATGTACATGGTGAACAAAAAATGCTGGAAGAGGAAAGTTTTATTGACTGAATAAGAAGAAAAGGCTGAAAGAGAATGGTGGTGATTGCTTGAAGAAATTTTTTGATTAGATCAGAGATGGAAATGGCAAAGTTTCAAAGTCAGTGAACCAGCATTAGTGTATGAAATCAGATTTGATATTTGCAAAGTGAGTTGTATATTTTTAAGATAATACTGCTACTACTTTCTAACCATTGTAACATTTAAAATCCTTTTAACAGAGGTTGACCTAACAGTCATATGTTAAATCCTTTGAACAAGGTTGCATTCTAATGGAGTGTATGTAAGTCCTATGACTAGGCTCACTTTTAACAGGGTAATTGAAATCCTTTAACCAGGTCATATTTGACAGTGTGTATTGTAACCTTTGATAGGGTTGGCCTTTTACCGAGCTCACTTCAGAAGAGTGAAAATAATAGTAGCATGTTACAAAGTGGTTTTTCCCAAATTGGGTTTCCACTATAAAACCTGATGTTTATACTTGTGTGAATGTTTAGATCTGAACATTTCTATGTTTTACAAGTTAAGTTACAGCTGGGTAGTGGACTGCATTGTTAGATGTTTCTATTATTGAATCAGTGATGACCGAGTTTGTTTTGGTTTTGGATTTGATTTAAGGATAAGTTTATGAGATTGTTTTATACATCAGGACCTGAGAACAACTGATTCACCCCCCCTCTCTGTTGTTCTAAATCATATTAACAGTGTTCACTTGTGCAATTGTGTAGAATTCATTATTCTTTCATTGTTACATTGTTGTTGATTCATGAAGTAAATATTTTGACATACAAAGTAGTAAAAAATTTAAGGTTTTATCATATAATTTATTCAACTCCCCCCACTTTTTTGTCTTGTGTGCTAAAAAATAAAGAAATACTACAAGAAGATCAAAAGAGAGCTTGACAAGTGTCCATATTATAATGAATGAGACAACACATGTTGAATAAAACTCAATCTAAATTGCACTCCTATGTTCAAAGAATAAATGAATAAAGAACCTTTATATAACTAATTAGATAATTTTTCCTAATTACCCCCAACATATTTTATTCTTTTGGCTAGCCTCATACTTTACCTACATTATTTTATGATATGCTACGATATGCCATAAACTATTGATCATGCATTTACCATTATCTAGATACAAGGATGAATTAGGGAGTCTTTTGGGTTTCATTGATCACAACAAAGTTATGTGGAATGATTATATGGATATTTTGACTAGAAAACATACATGAATATCAAAACTTAATAAATTCAACTAATTTTTGTGGTAGTAAAGATTATTGATTGAAGTTTATTACGAAACTTGGTCAAGTAAATCTATATTATTTTTTATTCAATGGAAAGATATGTTGTGGTGGAAACAAATTTGGAAGGTTGACATTCCTTTTAAAATGACATTTTTTTGTGTCTCTCTCTTAATCGTAAAGTCTTAACTTTGGATTCAGTTCAAAGAAGTGGATGGTAGAGCTCTCATAGGTATATTCTAGAATGTAGAGGTTATATAGAAACTATTGAACATCTACTTCAAGATTTCTCATATTTTCAAATTGTTTTTGTTGAGCTTGCTATTATATTTGGATTCTCTAACTCTTGCTAGGAAAATACACTTGCCGATTTCTCAATACATTTGTTTGAGGCAAATAATAATAATAATAATAATAATAATTTAAGGCATGAATTTTGTGGTGGCCCAAAGCACATTATTTTAACAACTACTGTATTCTATTTTATCCTCCTACCATCCATATTAGAGTTGACTTTGAACTAACAACATCATAAAGAAAACTTCAAACTACAAAACTGACTTTACATTACCAGTCGTTGTCCTAGGAATACCAGTCCAATATTCCTAATTCAAAATGAAATGAAATAGTAAAAAGAAGGCGTGGAAAGGTAAGCAATAACTAATACAATGTTTTTACATTGAGAACCAATCCCAAACACATTTCAATCCATCCTAGGAACTCACTGTTCCTGGATTGTACCATGAGACAGAGAGTAAATTGTAAAGAATAAATATAGTTTTATTGATAAAAAAACTTCACTACAATACTTTGTCTCCCAACACCAACTCTACATACATCCTACCCACGCATGCACCTACCAAATAGGCTTCCAAAGCCGGTTACCTTCCATGAGTATTGAGTTAATTGAAATCAGTACACTCCACGTTGTTTGAAAATTTTGTCTTACTCGATAAATCAATTCCATCTTAAGTTTTGACTTTCCCACTCAAAATTCACTCGGTCAACCGTAACTTGATTGCCATGTGGAAACCTATAATTATCTTTCTAGCCCTCCTATCCTCCCCAACTTTCCCTAAGTGGATCCTTTTTTGTGATCCCAAACACTTTCTCTTTCCTTGTGATCATAGACCATAGGATCACGAACGTTCAAAACCTATCATCATCGATCCCCATTAGCTGATCTTACATAGCTTGAATAAAAAAGGGAAACATGATCTTGCAAAACCCTTGTACAGGACAATCAAGAACCAAAAGACATCTTCATAATATCTATGCTAAACTATATTCTCATTGATTCATGACTATCATTGATTCATGGATTTTATTTTCTAGTAAGGAGAATTGATACTTCTATTAGGATTAACAAGGCAGAAATAACAATTATGTGCAAATATAACTATTATTAGAAAACAATAAACCCCACAGAAGAGAACACAAGACAAATATTTAACATGGTTCACCCAATCCTTGGGCTACATCCACCAACAGTGAGTCCAATATATTATTATCCAGTGATTACAACTTGATTACAATTTGTAATCCCTTACAACTCAATTATGCTACAAGTACTAAAATCATACATCATTCATGAAATCCCTAACCCTAAGCCAATATAACAAGGCTTATGTCGGTTAACAAGTTAACCCTAAAATACTTGATGAGTCAACCTAAGAAAAGGCTTGATGAGTCAACCTAGGGAAATATTTGACGTGTCAACTCAAAAATGCTTGACGAGTGAACCCCACGATGAATGAAAAGTGTACAGTACTTTCCTAGATAGTACTTTCCTAATTAGTCACCATAAGCTAACAATCTCCCACTTGGGGACTGATCAGACTCCACACCAAACAATAATCTTCCACTTGGAGACTGATCTTGTAGCTAAACCACTTCCCTATAAGGCTCCCACTAGATCCAACCACCCTAGACTCAACTATTCCTTTATTTTGTTTAGTCTAGTAGACCAACCGAAGTCAAATAGGAGTTCAACTTCTCCCTTGTTACTACCTTTGTAAACATATCTACTGGATTATCATCTGTATGTATCTTTTCCAGCTTTAATTGCCCATCATCCAAAACTGACCGAATGAAATGGTACCACAACTGTATGTGTTTTGTCTTTGAGTGCAAAGCAGAATTCTTTGCAAGATGAATGACACTTTGGCTATCTATATGTAGAAAATTATCCCGCTGTGAATGTCCCAATTCTTCCATGAAGAATTGAAGCCATATCATCTCCTTGGCTGCCTTTGTAGCATCAACATACTCTGCCTCTGTAGTGGATAAAGCAACCACCTTTTATATTCTAGAAATCAAACTCACTATTGTCCCACCAACAGTAAATACATAACCTGTAGGACTCTGCTTGCTATCTATATCTCCTACCAAATCTGAGTCAACATAGCCTTGTACAATAGTAGTAGATCCCCCAAAGTGTAAACACTTACTATATGGACCTCTCAAATATCTGAGAATCCATTTGACTGCATTCCAATGCTCAATACCAGGGTGACTCATATATTGGCTAATGACTCCCATTGTGTGTGAAATATTTGGCCTAGTACATACCATAGCATACATTAAGCTCCCTACAGCTGAAGCATAAGGTACCTTGGACATTTTAGCCTCTTCTTCTGATGTCTTAGGACACATCTCCTTAGTCAATTTCAAATGACCAGGCAAAGGTGTGCTGATAGCTTTGGCATTCTCCATAGAGAAACGTTGCAACACCTTCTCACTATAATTAGCCTGAGATAGAGACAACTTCCTATTTTTTCTCTCTACAAATTTTCATACCAAGGATTTATTTTTCTGCCCCCAAATCCTTCATAGAAAATGAATGTGCTAACTATTGTTTCAACCCCTTAATGTGATCCATGTTAGACCTAGCTACAAGCATATCATCAACATATAAACATAAAATAATGTAGTTGTCATCATCCAACATCTTAAAATAAACACAATGGTCAGAGTGACACCAAATGTATCCATGCTCATTCATAAAAGTGTCAAATTTAATATACCATTGCTGAGGAGCTTGTTTCAAGCCATATAAACTTTTCTGCAATCTTCACACTAGATTCTCCTTATCCTTGACCTAAAATCCTTGTGGCTGTACCATATATATTTCTTCATCCAAATCACCATGAAGAAAAGTTGTTTTAACATCAAGTTTCTCTAAATGCAAATCTTCAATAGCCACAATACTTAAAATAGTATGAATAGAAGTCATTTTAACAACTAGAGAAAATATCTCATCAAAATCAATGCCCTTTTTTTATGCAAATCCTTTTACAACTAACCTAGCTTTAAATCTTTTCTTACCTCCATCCTCTTCTTTTATCCTCTAAACCCATTTATTCTATAAAGCCCTTTTTCTTGCAGGTAACGTACATAAATCCCAAGTTTGATTTTTTAGCAAGGAGTCCATTTCCTCTATCATTGCGGACTCCCATTGAATCTTTGTATCCACCAGCACAACTTCATTATAACATTCAGGTTCACCAGCATCTGTTAACAAAATAGAATATAGAGAGGGGGAAAAACTTTCTGGAGGTCTACTTAGCCTTGTTGATCATCTAACATTCACTGGGGTGTGTGGTATTTGTTGTTGCTATTGTTGTAGAGCATAATGAACTATTGGAACATCATCTTTTGGAGTATCATCCAGTACTACATAGTCATTTTCTTTCTTCTCATGCTACTACAACGGATCTTTGTACAACACCTTCTCATTGAATATGACATCCCTACTTCTTACACTTTTATGGTTTTCAAAATCCCAAAGCCTATAACCAAATTCATCAATGCCATATCCAAAAAATACACATTTTTTTGACTTAGCTTCCAGCTTGGTTCTATTTTCAGAATCTATAAGTGCAAAAGCTTCACAACTGAAGGTTTTGAGAAAAGAATAACTCACCTTCTTACCACTCCATGCTTCCTCTAGAATACCACTGTCTAAAGGAGTAGAGGGGCCTCTATTGATTAAATAAATAGTAGTGTTCACAGCCTCTGCCCACATGTTTTTGGGCAGCCTAGCATGCAACCTCATACTCCTTGCATGCTCCATTATTGTCCTGTTCATGCGTTTAGCTACTCCATTTTCTTATGGAGTCCTTGGTATAATTTTTTGCCTATGAATACCATTAGAGGAACAATAATCTTCAAATTATGTGCTACAATACTCACCACCATTATTAGATCTGAGACATTTTAGCTTTTTACTAGTCTCATTCTCAACCAAGCATTTCCATTTCTTAAAAGGTTGAAATACATCAGATTTCTGTCTAAGGAAATAAATCCATACTTTTATTGTTGCATCATCTATAAATGTAACATAATACAGAGAGCCACCAAGGGAAGATACCTGAGCTGGTCCCCATACATTTGTATGCACAAGCTCTAATTTCTCATTTTTCTTTTCCTTCCCACTCTTTGCAAAACTAACTCTCTTTTATTTTCCATACACACAACTCTCATAGAAATCCATATTAACATATTTTAGACCAGGTAAAACTTTCTTTGAATGAAGTAATTTCATACCTTTTTCACTCATGTACCTGAGTCTACTGTGCCACAGTGCTGTGTCAGAATCTACAACAACAATTTGATGTTCTTCCTGCTCAACTACAGCCACTGTTCCTGAACATTCATTTTTTTTTGAAACAATTAAAGTAGAAGGAATAGTATGACTTGTACAAAGATACAAGGTGCCTGCTTTCACACCTTTTGCTACTACTAAGGAATCTTTTGAAACATTCCAATTTATATCATTAAAAGTAACTGTGCAACCCTCATCACCCAGTTGCCCTGCTGAAATTAAATTCCTACACAGCCTTGGAACATGTCTTACCTCTTGTAGTAGCCAATGATTCCCATTCTGCAACTTAATCTTAATTTTTTCCTTCCAACCTATCTAACAAGGTTCATTATCTCCCAAATAAACTAGCCCAAAATCCCCTTGGACATAATCAAGAAAGTAACCTCTATGGGGTGTAGCATGAAATGAAGCCCCAGAATCTAAAACCCATGAATCATCAATACTTTCTAAAGAAAGAAGCAAGGCATCCTCTTTAGGTTTATTACTTACCACATTTGCCTCCTTGTCACCTTCTTGGTTGTCTCCTTCTTTATTCTTCCGAGACCAACAATCTTTCTTCTTGTGACTTGGTTTTCCACAGTACCAGCAATCATTTGGCCCTTTGGATTCGGACCTCTTTCCCTTTGATTTTCCTCTTCATTTCCCATGATTTCCAGAGTTGTTTCCTCTCTCATTGTTTCTACCTCTACTTTGTGCATTTAAGGCACTACTTGATGTGGATCCACTTGAGCTTTTTCTATGAATTTCCTCACTCAGAATAACACCAATAACATCATCAAATTTTAGGGCATTAGAACCAGAAATAGAGTTACTGACAGCCATTACCAAGCCATTCCAACTTTTAGGAAAAGAACACAAAATCAAGAGAGCCCTGACTTCATCATCAAAAATAATATTGACATAAGTTAATTGACTAGTAACTGTATTAAACTCATTTAAATGATCAAAAAATGACCCACCTTCCACCATTTTCATATTAAACAAATGCTTAATGAGAAATACCTTATTTGAAGAGGAGGGCTTTTCATACAACTTCTCTAGGGTTTGCATCAAACCTTCAATCATTTTTTCTTGTGTAATATTGAATGCCACTGATTGTGCCAAGCATAATCGAATACTACCAAGAGCCTTTCTATCAAGAATCTCCCAGTCCTCATCAGAAATGCTTGCCAGTTTCTTGGCTTTTCCTTCCAATGGCCGCCATAGATCCTTCTGATAGAGATAGTCCTCCATATGCATTTTCCATAATTGAAATTTCTTCCCATTAAACTTGTCAACCTTCATCCTACCCCCATCTACCATTGCTCCCACTCAACTGTGAGACTCCCACTAAATCGTGAGATCTTTCTGCAGAGGATAACTAAAAAACAACCTTGCTCTAATACCACGTGTTAGGATTAACAAGGTAGAAATAACAATTATGTGAAAATATAACTAATATCAAAAAATAATAAACCACATAGAAGAGAACACAAGACACAAAGATTTAACATGGTTCACCCAATCCCTGGGCTACATCCACCAACAATGACTCCAATATATTATTATCTAGTGATTACAACCTGATTACAATCTGTAATCCCTTACAGCTCAATTCCACTGCAAGTACTAAAATCATACATCATTCATGAAATTCCTAACCCTAAGCCAATATAACAAGGCTTATGTCGGTTAACAAGTTAACCCTAAAATACTTGATGAGTCAACCTAAGAAAAGGCTTGACGAGTCAACCTAGGGAAATGTTTGACATGTCAACTTGAAAATGCTTGATGAGTGAACCCCGCGATGAATGAAAAGTGTACAGTACTTTCCTGGATAGTACTTTCCTGATCAGTCACCACAAGCTAACAATCTCCCACTTGGGGATTGATCAGACTCTACACCAAACAACAACTTCATCATGGATTCAATTTTCCTTTAGACATGACTCTTTTTTACATTAATACTAGTATAGGTGTCTTCACCAAGTCCTTTAGCTTGACTTCATATAAAAATCCAATTATAATATTGTTGGATTTGGAACTATTTTTCATCTTATTTTCATGAACATTTTTATGAATCTAGTAGCACATTTTTATGTTATTCCAAGACACATTTCTGTTGGAGTTTTATTTGAATGAATCTAGAAGTATATTGGAAGATTTTGAAGGGGGAGTTAAATTTGTTTTGGAACTGGTTTGGTGCCTTTTTATTGAGTATATGGA
Source organism: Chamaecyparis obtusa (assembly GCA_027943335.1). Taxonomy (NCBI): domain Eukaryota; kingdom Viridiplantae; phylum Streptophyta; class Pinopsida; order Cupressales; family Cupressaceae; genus Chamaecyparis; species Chamaecyparis obtusa. The sequence goes on from BSBK01001448.1 coordinate 1,524,163, forward strand.
AAGTTATGACAAATTTACTAAAGCTTGCCAAAATTTATTCCTAGGGTTGTCTGTCATAAGAAAAATGCCATAACTTTGTTTAAATCTTCAATCTTTATTTGAAAGGTCACAATACTTAGTCATTGTCCATATTTAAATGATTGTATATGTGTGTATGTGTGTGTATACACACACATGTACACATGTGTGTATGTGTGTATATATACACATGTGTGCATATGTGTATATATGTGTACATATATACACATGTATACACATATACACACATGTGTATGTATGTATATATATAGATGTATACACATGAATTTAAAGAAATTAAATTACAAAATTAAAATTCCTTATGCATCTTCTTAGTCATCTTCTAGGTGAACCAAACAGGCAATCTCATATTCCGAAAATCATTTTCATATTTTGTATCTTCCAGAATTGCAGCATCTTTCAGAATTGACTATATCTAACATTTGGTATTCCATGCACCAAACGGGTCCTTATTGCATAAAGAAAATGGAATCCAAAACAAGGCTCTTAAGACCTTTCCAAAATCACAAATTGCACACATACTAGTTTTTATCTTTTATTTCCTATTCTCATCCGTACATACCAAGGATCCTACCTGTACATTCCTTGTTTGGTTTATATATAATCCTATTACAACCACCACAACCATATTTGGTTGGTCGTGATTTTAGCTAATGGAGCTTGTAGACACTGAAATAATTATTCTTTCATCTATCAATATGTTATTATTTGATCCATTAATAATATTCATCAACATCTATCATTATTATATTATTTATCTTCTATTATCATTCATAATTATTTATCTTCCATGATCAATCTTCTTTCTTTATCCAGGTCGATTTGGCCAAGAATATCTTGAAAGAGTGGTTCTATTGTAATGATGGCTCTATTTGCAACAAACTTGTTAGAAACATGAAAAGAAAACATGTTAGCAATTCTATCATTTGTCTGTTGTTTGGGACAGTCACCATAGAATTATTTGGACTATCTCTCCTCTTGCCTTGTAAGGCTAAAATGACCTTTTTTTCTTCCTTCCTTGAATAGACCCTTACTGTCTTGCACTTGTGCAATCATAGGACACCAATGTTGCTAATTAAGGTTGGTGAGATGATTACGTCTATCCTGAAAAAAGACTATCAAATCATTATGCTTTCAAATCAATTACCTATTGACGTATCCCTTGCGAGGGAGAGAAGCCAAACACATAAAGAACATGCACATAAACACGGAAACTAAAAAACTTAAATGGAATACACCAAGAAGTACCAAATGATGAATGCTCAATTGTTGTAATGGCAAAGCAATATCAGAACCGTCCATTTCTAGAACTTGATTTTTCTATAGTCCTAATGATTTTTCTTATTTCTTGTCTGTGCTTGGTGACAGGATTTTGAACATTGTTGACATACTTAAATGGAATACACAATACCAAATGATGAATGCTCAATTGTTGTAATGGAAAAGCATCAGAACCATCCATTTTTAAAATTTGATTTTGTATAGTCTTAATTATTTTTGTATAGTCCTAATGATTTTGAAAATTGTTGACAAAGAGTGTTTCTTTTTTTAATTATAGTATAAATGATTTTTCTATAGTCGTAATGATTTTTTTTATTTCTTGCCTTTTGTCCCTTTTTTATTTCCTATGTTTGTGCTTCATGATAGGATTTTGTCACCTTCTTTTGATGGTATATTTCATTCACTCTATGTAGAATACTATTTTGTTCACTATTTTATTTTAGCTTCATATTTCTTTAATTTTTGATATACGCAGAGACTACACATGGTGATAAAAAAATGAGTTATTTGATTTAGGTTTAATTTTCATTATTGTAAATGGTTAATATTTATGATGCTACTCCTTGGTGTATTTCATATAAAAATAATCATATAAAAATAATAAATGTAGTAACGCTGGTGCGGTGAATTATTGATATAGGCTTGATGACTCTTGTCAATGTGTCAAACTATCAATGTGGTGGTGGGTAGTGTGTGTTGAAGACTTCATAGACACCAAACAACCCTAGATGACAATTTTGGTGCTGCCCAAATAGAAAAAAGGTTGCTAATGTGTATATATTTAAAGTTTCTAATGTAAATACTATTCATTATAATATAAGAACTAATGTAGACTAGGTATCACAAGGAAATAATGGCTGTGAATACTTTAGTTGGGTCGATGACAACTCATCTGCATCTATCTACCCATCTCCACTTATCCGTGATGAAGGATTTGAGTGCAAAACATGTCAGGCTAGGGCAAATTTTGAAATTATATTTTTACGATGCCTTCTCTGTATTGTAATTGCATATCTTTGTTGTGACCATATGTAGAGATGAACTCAGGAATTAGTTAGTTTAGTATTTTCATATTTTAACTAATATTTTAATATTGATATGACATAACTTCTCTTTGCCTCAAGTGCGCACATATATCGTTTACATCTTTTTTTAGAATAATTCTTCATGTTTATGGCTCAAGTGAGCCCCAATTTGCTATCAATCACATGATTTAACGTATAGTGTTTTCTTGGTTATTCCATTTGTTCCTTGACCTTGACTATGGATTGACTATCATTTTCAAGCTTGAGCGAGGCTTCATACCAAGCAGCATCCACAGATTTATACTGCTAATTTACACTAGAGGTAAACTACATGTGTCATGTAAACAACATGGTTGAATACAATCTCTTTTGCATGTTTTCAAGAGTTTTCCCACCAATACAAGCGTAAATAATGCATTGAACATAATCTATGGACACTGTGTGGTATGAAGTCTCAAATAAGTTTGAGCGCAACATGGTATGAATTCTCCCTTTATTCCAGTGAGAGATTGGAATGAGTTCATTTTGGATGCAAAGGAGAATGGGGATACTCAAAGAGGAATTACACCAGTAAATGAGAGAAGGTATAAACATGATAGCTGAGAAACATAAATGCAGATTTCACAATAGTTGAGAAACATAATTGTAGTCATCACGGTGATAATTTTTTGGAGACAACGTAATTGAGTTGTATACCCAAGCGATGGAGTGCAACTTTTGCACCTCCGATTCCAAGTTGACACTATGGGATACAAAGACCATAGATAAGGAATAAATTTAGAGAGTGAAGGAGGTCCATAATGACCAAAATAATACATGACAAACCTCAAGTTAAATGAGGCAACTGCAAACATTTTAATAGATTTTTATTATTAAATAATGAAATTTACATATACTGGTGTTCTAAGCCCCCTCATTACATGATTTATTATTGTAAGCCCCCTCTAACTTGCACATCTAGAAAATGAAACTACAACCTATTGGGATGGAGACAAACCTTATAGAACAACGACAGCTAGGAATGATCGCTTTCCAACATCTATTGAATACATCTGTAGCTCATGAATACAAGGTCCTCCAATAGATGTATTCAACAGATGTTGGAAAGCGATCCTTCCTAGTTGCTATTGTTCTATAAGGTTTTTCTCAATCCCAATAGGTTTTAGTTTCATTTTCTATATGCATAAGTTAGAGGGGGCTTACAATAATAAATCATGTAAGGAGGGGGCTTAGAACACTAGTATATGCAAATTTCATTATTTAATAATAAAAATCTATTAAAATGTTTGCAATTGCCTCATTTAACTTGAGGTTTGTCCTGTATTATTTTTTTTGTTATGGCCCTCCTCCGCTCTCTAAATTTATTCCTTATCTATGGTCTTTGAATCCCGCAATGTCAATTTGGAATCGGAGGTGCAGAAGTTGCATTCCATCTCTTGGGTATACAACTCAATTATATTATCTCCAAAAAGATGTGACCATGATGCCTACAATTATGTTTCTCAGCTGTTGTGTCCTAGGACCCCTTATGACCCTTTACGATCATTTACAACCTCTAAGAATACATCTTAGATGTCTTAAAATGTCGTAAAGGGTCATAAGAGGCTCCTAGGAGGGGCTAGATGAGCTTCCACCTTCACGTGGTTGGGCCCTATTAAGTAGAGAATGTTAATTAAACCATTCTCAAAACATAATTGTAGGCATCATGGTCACATCTTTTTGGAGACAACATAATTGAGTTGTATACCTAGACGGAGTGCAACTTTTGCACCTTCGATTCCAAGTTGACACTGCAAGATGGAGAACAACTTGAAACCGGAGGTGCAAAAGTTTCTCTCCATTGTTTGGGTATACCACTCAATTACATTGTCTCCAAAAAAATGTGACCATGATGCCTACAATTATGTTTCTTAGAGAATGTTAAACTATTATCGAAACAAAGAGAAGCTCAATAATTTAAGGTCTTAGTACAAGCACTAGAATTGAGTTTTTTGGCATGGGCTGGGAAATTTTTGTATATCAACATGTGATAGAGTTTGGGAAAAAAACTCCATCGCATGTTGATATACAAAAATTTCCTAGCCATGCCGAAAAACTCAATTCTAGTGCTTGTACTACATGACTGGTGCCAAAACAGGGCTCTCCTAATCACTGATTGTGACCCACTGGCAACAACCAACAGAACAAGTGTGGACACCTGAAGATAAATATCAAATAGGGGAAAAGCTCCTACAACAACATAGGCAATAGATGTAGATATAGATGAGGATATCCCAGAAATCGCTAATTTAGTGTTTTAGAGATCCACGTACCCAATCTATGACTCAATTTCAAAACCTTCCAATATTATACTACTACAGACATATTTTCCTTTCTTTGGCTAAATACATGGCTTATATTTAGCCTAGGGTTTTGTCCAGGAAGCAACTCAACAATCCATACAACTCTGAGTGTTGGGTATATTATAATACATTACCCTAATTTGACTTTCATCCAGTGGCTATGCTTTCGACCTATCAGAGAATCACTTTGTTTTGATAGTGCTAACCAAACTATGACAATTTGAAATCTGAGACTGCAGTTACATATTTGTATTTGCTAACAAATGATAGACTATGAATTAGGGATTTTTGGGATATCATCATCTAAATCTACATCTATTTTATTTACATTGGAATGCAGCCTACCGATATTGATACTACACCGGCCGAGCATGATGGAGGCATCGATTCTAATGTGAATTGTAGTAGTCAAGGTATACCTTTTCTATTTGAATTTTGATTAATGAATATTTAATACAAGAAAACATATTCAATTGTTTAAGGTGGATTAGTTGTGATGATGAGACGTGCCATTTAGATGTTAACTATAACAGTCTCTTGGTTTCAGACAATGCAGAAGGAGAAGCCTAGTTCAATATGCAATCTCAATTCATATACATAGGATATCAAGTGGAGTTTAAAAAAACAACAAGGTATGAAAAATATATACAACAATAAGTTATCTACGGTACCTTTTAGCTTGAAGCCTTGCTAGAGTAAGTACTTATCCAATCTTGCAAACCAAGCCATAAGAGCTTGTTTGGGACTATACAATGTCTTCTTAAGTTTGCCTACCATGTTTGAATCTTCTAATAGATGAAATCTATCAAGTTATTCTATGTAGACTTCATCTTGGTCTTTATTCAAGAGAATTGATTTGTTCATCCATTTGATATACTATGAAGTTCTTGTAATTTATATATGCAAAAAGTCATAAATTGATTGTTTCCATTCTTGCTACCAAAGAAAATATCTCTTCAAAGTAAATCCCTTCAACTTGTGAATAGCCTTTACAAAGTACCCTTGTTTTTTTCTCATCACTTCTTTGTCTTCATTCAATTTATATCTAAATACCAATTTTGTTCTTATCACATTGTCATTTATAGGTCTTGGAACTAATTAAGTCTAATTTTTCTCAATTTGATTTAACTCTTCTTCCATTTCTTGTATTCAACCATCATGCTTTCTAGCATTGGTAAATTTCTTTGGTTCTATCTTTAAAATAATCGAACCATCGAAACATTTAAATAGCCTTTTAAACTGCTATTAAAAATAAAATATTTAATCAACATTTACTTACAAATTTGTGTGCTTGTCTAAGTTTGATATGTAGATCAAGTTGTACGACCTTACTTGAACAGGATCTATTCTGAAGGTTGTATAACTTGATCTGCATATCAAACTCAGACAAGCACACAAATATGTAAGTAAACAAAGCTTTCTTAGTCAGTTTGAATTTTCTTGAGGTTGTGAATATACACAATGAAAATGCTTTGTTCAATCACTGTCACATTTTTTTTTAACCAAAAATTTGTATTGGTCAATTTTTTGACCTTTAAATATTAGTAGTTTCGACGAGAATGCTATGAATTCGACGTCAATTTTAATGAACTTTGGTCTCAATTTCAACGAACGTTGGTCACTTTGATAAAAGGTTTGATCTGCAATTCTTCTAGCTTCAAGTGATTACTTTGACGAAGATTCGGTCGATAATTCGACCACTAAGCAGGTCAAAATTTTGACGATGGGTTTTCCTATAGAATAATCGATGAAAAAAGTTTGACAATAGTTTTGGTCATCTGTTCGACCAATTGGTATCAAAAATTCAACTAATCCTCATCGAAAAATAGGGTAAAATTTACTAGTGTCTCCACAAAAGTGTAGATGTATGATCATCCTCCATACTTAGTTTGGTTTTGATAGTTTGATAAATGCTTTCTTTGTATCAATCCCAAAAGTTTTGTAGCACCTTGTCATCCATTTTAAGAATGCCTGGGATAGCGGGGCCAAGTCATTTCCCCTTTCTTGTAACCCTTTGTATTTGCATGTTATTTATTAGAGTCACCAATCCTGCATACACAGAGATAATTCCAGAATCTGGAGAATAAAAAGCACTAGTCTTTGATTCCAAATCCCCAGTGGAGTTGCCAAAAATTTTTTGGTTAACAAATTTGTCCTTCAAAAATAAATATAAAGAAAAACTCCAAATGCCCACACAAAACAACAAATACTACCAATAGTTGGAAAGATTACCATGGAATTGATAATTTTCCTTTGAATTGAGAGGTACAACTCTCTCTTAGAAGATATCCAATGAATTAATTCTCGATTATGTCTATAACCAGAAGACACAAAGGCAACTACATTCATTCATCAACATGAAATGAATGTGATTGCAGATTTCAAAGACTGAAAAAGAAATAAACCAATGTCTCACAGACCATTTATTTGATCTTCCCACATACAAAGAAATAAAGAAATATTTGATATTTTATTCTTGCATATGTGACCGAATAAAACCAATAGATTTTATTACCTACAATGATACTTGATAAGAAAGAACAAGACAATATCTAAAATAGGGTTGAAGTAACCAACAAATTTATTTCAGTTAGAGGAATACATATTTAAACCAACAGGTCTGAAAAATATATTCCTCTTTATTTCAAATATATGATAAAAATGGCCAACTAACTATGTTATCCCTACCCCAAATCAAGCTTTGCAACAAAAAAAAACTTCTCCTTTCCTTCTTTGTTACAAAATACATAAAATGTTTTTTTTCCTTGTAGCTCCCAGACTCCTCTAAAAAAAGAAAAGAAGAAGCTTCCCTCATGAAAAGCCTTTCTCTTTTATAAACAATTCTGGAAAGACCCCTTCTTTCCATTCATCTTAGTAGGTATAGACATTGACCCTTCTATTTTCTCCATCTTCGAGAGATGAGCTTCGAACATTGATAGCTTAGGAGTTATTAAACTCTTCATCAAACAAAATTTGTCTACTACTCTCCCTTTTTCCGCATTTAGAACACTTATTTTATCCAAAAGCTTAGATGCCTATTTATCCATTTCTACCATAGTTTGTGAAGATGCTTCACAACTATCCATCAAGCTATCAAGTCTAGTCCTGTCCTTAGTTATGATGTCTTCAATGTTCTTCACATGTCTACAAGGATTTATGCAGTGACTATATATCTTCCTTCCTTGTGCTACATAGCTCTTAGCCTTAAGTGTAGTTTCTTTTAGAATGTCCAAATCCCATGAGATGGACTGACAAACTTCCTTCAACTTATTTTCTAAGAACCTCTTTTATGCCTTATCCTTTGCAGTCTTCAGCAGTGACTCAAAGTGACTGTCAAAGATGTCCAATGCCATGCCTAGGTTCTCTACCTCATTCTCTCCTTGAAAAACAATAGGTGTAGGTAGTAATCTGTTCGATGTCTCCATTGCCCTAGTAATCACCTTTACTCTTTTCTCTCCCTTTTGTACTAATCTTTATTTTTCCTTAGCAAAATCCATGAAGGATAACCTCACGATTTCATCCTCATCCATGCTCTCCAGATGTGCGCTCATTGGTTTGGCCATACTTACCAACAATAGAGTAGAGGAGGTGCCAGGTTCTCACTTTTTCTCAACTCTTACCTCAACTAATTTTTCTACTCCTATCTCTTTTACCTTCCTTTCTTCTTGTTGAATGTCCTTCTCCTATACCTTCTCTTCCTATTTATCCTCTGTATTCTCTTCCTCTATTTGTCCTTCTTCTTCAATTGTCATCGCATTGTCTAAAAATGGGTCATTTACATCATGTGAGTTGTCAAGGGTCACAGGCACACCAAAGACAAAGAAGTGTGGTTGTATGCCAACTTTTCTTGCTTTCTCATATACATCATCTATTTTAGAACTTTCTCCCATTCCCAAAGGTGTAGGCTTGGTAATCTTTGGAGGTGAGGTCTTCTTAGGCATATCACTCATTATAATTTGATCTAGTGCCTTTTGAGTGTCTTCTATGACTTCATCATACTTTCTTGCCATTATTTTCACTAGTCTAGCCTTGGTCCTCAATAAAGGTTTCAATTCTTTGATGATTCACTCCCTTTCTTGTATTGAGACAATAGGTAGCATGTCCTTAATGGCCTTGTTTCTTATTTTCTCATCTTCAGACTATGCCAACTATTTTCTAATCTCCAATTTGTTATACAATTCCTTAGGGATACTTCCTTCTATCTCTAACAATTTTTTCTTGAAAACTAACAAGTGATCAATCACTGTGTCTTCAATTATTTCTTGATTCTTAGGGTCATACCTTTCATAGTATCTATTTATTGTCTTCAAGTTCCCATCTCTTATCACTCTTTTTGTAACATTTTAATGTCTAGCTTCCAGAGATCTTGTAGCCTCTTCTGAACTGCTTTTTCTTCTTCCTTCTTAGTTACCTTTTCTTCTTTCTTCTAGGTCTCAACTTCTACCATCTTCTTCTTAGGACTACTTGGCTTGCTAGATCTTGTAGATCTCCTAGGTTTTCTCGTAGGCACAACTTATTGTGTAGTCTTCTCATGTGTAGGAGATAAATCAATTATGTTTGGTGCAGGACTTATTATCTTTTCTTCTTCAGAAGGGGGAGGCACATTAATTTCCATGCTAGAAGATGCTTCTATCATCTTTTTCCTTATGTTCTTCAGCTGCTCCCTAGTGATTCCTAGCTTCACAGTGATATCCTCAACTATTTTATTAATCTTTCTCTTCCTTGTCACTTTTTCCTGTTCTTCTCTAACCTTTTCAAACTTTTCCCTATATGTTCCCCATCTTTCTTTAGAAGTGTCTATTTATGCTTCTAATACATGCTCTAATTGCATAGTTAGAACCTCTGAACTAACTTCATACCCCATGGGGTAACACCATTTCTTCCTAGGCTCAACTAGCTCAAAGCACACACAATTAGTTTCAACCATGAAAAAGATAGTGTCCTTATACTTCTCAAATAGATCTTTGGGTATCCTATATCTTTCCTTCATCTTCCTTTGTAAGATTTTGGTCATATAAAATAGTTCTCCATCTACCCAATTCTTGTCCTATCTTTGGTAGCTCTTAGAAATTTGAATTCCAATAGGTACATCATCTTTCCATGCTCTAGGATGCATGTCAGGGAATTTTTGTATAATGTGGATGTACATATGAACCAATAGTGATCCAAACCTAAATTCCTTAGTCTTGTCTTTCTTTATAACCTTCACATTGTCCAAAAAATTGATGTGCAAGAACTTCAGAAAGGTTATATTTCTTTTTTTCCTTAACCATTCTATAAGCCATCATAATAACTCTAGTTGATACTGAGTTAGATATGCTACTATAAAAAATCTTATAACCTAATATCATAGCTACCAACCTCACATCTTGCTAACAGATGTCATTAACTATCATAGCTCTCTTATCCCACTTAGAATGGGTTAGGGTTTCCATCTGTTTTCTTATGTTCTTCTCTACTACTCGAAGGGCTCCATTATTATCCAATCCAATTATATCATGAATCATTAGAGAACATATCTTAAATGGTTATTCTCCAATCCATATAAACTGGTCATGGATTCTATTTAGGATTATCTTGATCCATTCAATTTCATGGAACTCATTCAGTAGGGTTAGCTTGATAATAGATTGGTCTTCCAGGTGCTTAAACTCATCTACCATTTTCCCATATGCTTCTATCATTCCATCTAATTCACTATAGATATTGACATCTCCTATAATTTCATACTTGAAATGTATATAAGCGCTAATATCCTCCACATGCAACACATCATAAGGGGTTTGCAAAAATGCTCCTTCTGGATCATCCTCACAAGACTTAAACAAATGTTTCTTGAATTTATACCTAGGTCTATCCACAACATCAAAGATTATGGGTGCATCCATAACTTATCAAAGAGTATAAAGTCAAAATACCTTTAACACGCTAAATTTGGAACTTTTCTTCAAGCGATCACACAATATATCTGCTAGATGACTTAAATGCTTCACAACTCTTCTCTCCTTGGTCGCTGATTATCAAATAGTGCAGAAATGATATGCTTCAAGCTCTTTTATCTTTTTCAAGTTGATTAAGTGCATTCATCATAGGTAGCTCAACTTCGCATGTCCAGTGAACCCAAATCTCACAAACATAGAATATGAATCTCCAAGTGCTGCGATCACAACCATACACTCTATAGTGTCTGTACATACCATACCTAAGCTCACATGAGCTTATTCCACATAATCAGGGGTTGGATATATTCTAGTGTCTACATCCAATGCTCTCCCTAAGGCCATGCGGCCTTCTAGGTTGATATCTCAATGAAATCATCATGTGAAGACATAGTAGCATCTATTATTTCTCCCCGAACCAATTCCTTATTGAACTCTTTTATCTTCCACACTTTCTCATCCTCTTCATTTGTAGATTTTTTGAAATGATTCTCAAGCTCATCCATGTACTCGATAAAAATTTTACCACTGTCACCAACATTCTTCCTTATAACCACAGGAGGTGGTCCTCTTTTGTTGTCCTCTCCATTGTATATGTAAAAGTTTTCTATGTGTCCAAGGTTGTTGCATTTGTAACATGTAGGTGGTCTCCTTCTATCTTGATTTACTTGTAGCTTACAATACATTGCAGTATGCCCAAAGTTATTGCATTTGAGGCATGTGATCTTGGCTGCTGACTCTTCTCCAATGTAGTCTTGTTTATATCTAGACAAAAGGTTTTCTACATTCTACTTTCTTATGTCTATAATCATAATAGTTATAAAAATAACTAGAAAAGGGTTTAAAATAAATGTTACCTCTGCAATCTCTCTTCATCTGTCCAACTTTGTTGCATCCAAAGCATCTACCTCTGAAAGGTCTAGTCTAATCTCTAGGTCTCTCAAGTGTATGTATTTCTTCAGTCTTTTCTCCATTTGCTTCTTCATTAGTCTTAGAATATTTTGCTTCATTTAATCCAACTCCAATCATGTCTCCTTTAGGTTTCTATCTTTCTCTTTGTTCATCAATCTTATCACTTCTCATGTGCAACTTCTCATTATGCAATTTGGATTGAGTGAGTTCTCCTTTTATGATCTAATTGTACTTCTCCAATTCTTGACACTTATCCTTGTAGTGATTAAGTTCAGTCTTCATTTGTCCTATCTTCTCATTTGCTTATTTTAGTAACTCTTCAACTTTGTAACTTGCATCCTTTTCATGTTGTATCTCTTTAATCATCAAAAGATTGATGTGTTATTTTCCCTTCTCCATCTTCTTTACTTGGTTTGATGTGTCATTTTTTGAATCCTCTTTGATCTTGTCCATAAGGTCTTTTTTTGACTTCTTGAAGTTTCAAGTTGTTCCTTTAGTTTCTTGATGAAACCTTTTGCTCTTCTCAATTTGAATTTCCAATTCCCCATTTTTAGCCTTATCCTTGTCTAGGTCATCAAGTGTTTCTTCAAAATTCTCTTGCAAACTTTATGACTCCATTCTGATTTCCCTCAAGCTGTTAGGATTTCTCTCCAAGGGCCAATAGCTTTGATACCAATTTTTAGGATTAGGTGATATTGAGAGGGGGAGTGAATCAATATTACAAAACTTTAATTTAAACTTCAACCAATTGTAAATAAACCATATGAATGCAGAAATGAAAAGAACATAAACACATAACACATAACTCGTGACACCATTATTTATTCTCGAGGAAACCCTAGCCAAGGGAAAACTCGAGTGGGGATGGTACCCACAAATATGCACTAAAATATAATATCCCTGTTAGGAGATCTATCCCTATTAGGAGCTGAGTATTACATAGTACATTTCCTTGCTAGAGGAAAACAAAAAACCTGTTAAAGGTGGTGAGCATATAGCTCTTACAATCATAATACTGTTACAAAGTGATCTTCAAAAGGTGAACAATACAAGCATCTAAAATGCTTAGATGCTTCCAATTGTAGCTTTGTCATACACTGATCTCACATATGTTCTCTGCTTACAAATTCCCATCCATCACATCATCATCACTCACACTTATCACTTCCACAAAACATTCTATACTTATACAAACTCTGTCATCCAGTCAGCTCTCAAAATAAAAAATAAAACATAATTAATACTTATGAAAATACTAAACATAGAGTCAGAGATCATATATTACCAAAGTATCAGCAATATATAACATTTATCGAACTTAGCACGTTTCCATATCAACTAACCTTGCCTCAATCATCATGAATTCTCATATGCCCCATTTCATTGATTCTCTATTTTCGCATACCTTCATATCACTTTATCTTCTTGATCTCTTCACCAAAACACGTTCAACCTTAACCAAAGGTCGTATATATTGTCTATTTAGCTTTATGTGAGTGTAATATTGGAGGAAATTTTCTTGCATTTATTTCAACTCAATATTCCATTCAACATTTAGATTTGTCAAACAATTATCTAAGTGGCTTTATTCCAAATTGGGCTCGAGGATTCATAGATATTCATTATATAGATCTTACAGATAATTCATTTGATGGATCACTTTTAAAATCAATAAATAAATATAAACAATATATTAGGTTTCTTTCTTTAGCTGGAAATAATCTTATCCGTAATATTCCAATTTCTATTTTTAAATTGAAGAGTTTGGATATTTTAGATTTGTCAAATAATAAGCTCAATGGAAAGATTCCCCAATGTCAGAAGAATTGTTCGAGTATGACTATCTTAAATCTAGAGAAGAATAACTTAGAAGGGATGATACCAAATATATGTAAAAAAATAGATTCTCTTGAGACATTGAAACTGGGGGACAATGCACTTGAAGGGTATATTCCATCATCTCTTGGGAATTGTGGAAATCTACAAATCCTTGATTTGAGAAATAATAATTTGCAAGGGAACATTTCAAATTGGGTTAAAGCCTTGTACAATCTCCAAGTTCTGATATTAAAAAATAATACTTTTAAGGGTACAATACCATTACAATTAACAAAATTGCAAAATCTTCAAATTTTGGATATGTCAAAAAAATAATTTTTCGGGCATCATTCCAAAAGACTTCATGAAGTTAACTACAATAGAAAATCAATCAGAAAAAATAGAAATCTTTGAGCATTTAAAAAGTACTATGCTTGAAGTAGAATATTATATAGATGGAATAACAATTTACAATAAAGGAAAAGAGATGAAGTATGTGAAAATTTTGAGTTTAGTAAAATGTCTTGACCTCTCTAGTAATAGCTTGTCTGGTAACATTCCTCATAATATTGGATCACTCAAAGGATTGATTATTCTTAATATTTCAAGAAATCATTTCAATGGTGAGATTCCTAAGTCTATTGGAGAAATGACACTACTTGAGTCACTTGATCTTTCACAAAATGATCTATCTGGAGCTATTCTTACTGAGCTACAACTCCTCACATACTTAAGTAGCTTTAATGTATCCTACAATAATCTATCAAGGTTGATACCACAAGGAGGACAAATGATGAAATTTAATTCTTCATGCTTCTCTAACAATTTAGGTCTATGTGGCTTACAAATATATGTCTCATGTTCAAGTAGCCCTCCTGATTCTCGAAATGTACACGAGGAAAATAACGAAGATTCAGAAGATTATATATGGTGGGATATGGGAATGGCAACATGATTTGTAATTGGATTTTCAATTGTAATGGAAATATTGTGGCTCAACAAAACATGGGGTATCCCATGCTTCAAATTTATGGATGGCATTATCATCTCTCTATTTGAAACATTGAGAGAGCATTTGTTTCCCACAAATTAGGATCAATTTGTAAAGTATGTGGTCCAAATAGCATGTAAATAAATTTATATGTTATTAGTCCCTGCCTATAAGGCAAAAGACTAATGTTTTCATCTTCATATTTTGAATTAATGACTATTTTGGAAACTGTGCAATTATTTTTATCCTAAAGTATATCTTATAGTCTATAGTATTTTTTTATTAAAATGATTTTTTCTTTGATTTATGCAATTTTCTTATTGGTTGGGGGAAATTTTTTCAGATATTTAATTATTTAATTATTTATAAATTTAGAAAAGAATTATCTGACCAATCAAAAACATGAATTTTTTTCTATACTGATCTAATGTTTTGTGGGATCAATGAAGAAAACTTATGGATGCCTCAACTGAAACATTGACATTCTGGAAGCCTAGACTGAAGGAAACTTATGGAAGCCCTGAGTGAAAGTTCTAAAATTTTAATATCAAACCTTTGCAATTTTATTATACTTGAGTTTTTATTGCAAAAGAAGAGGAGGCTTAGAAAACTTTGTGGACTTTGTCGTACTTGCACCGCATTGGTCCGAGTTGAATATTTTTGTGTTGAAGTGGGGAAATGCATATGAAGTCAATCATTGATTTGTATCTTGGTCTGAAGTGGGTACTGCATTTTCTTTGGTATTTGTAGCTGGTTTTTGTATTGCATGGCAACTAGGTAGCATGCCTTGTTTTTATTCATAGCAAGGCTCGTTAGGTAGATTTGTTTATGATTTGTGTGGTGAAATGAGGGCATTCTAATATGGATATTGAAGTGGGTGAGTAGAATGTATCTTTTAGTGAAGTGGCTATTTTCTCTTTTGTAGTTTTTATTTTGGGATTGGATTTGAAGTAGGCTAGACCTTTTTAATTGTGTTTTTGGCCTTATATTGAGATGGTTTTTTGTTCCGATGGGAGGTTTGGTGGAGATTCTTATGTTACTCTTATGCCATTATAGTAGTGGTATAAGAGTATTTGGTCTACATTCTTGTAAGTATTGCAATCTTTTAGGTCACTCTATTCTCGCTTAGAACGGGGGGGAGGGTGTGCTCTTTTGCTGTTGGGACCATTTTTCTCCATACATTATGGTTGAGGATCCCAGACCTTCTTTCAAGTATGTGCTCATTTGAGATCTGAAATCTACATTGTATGTTATCTCTCTTAATTCAGAGGTTTTGACAAGTGTGCACTTGAACCAGCTAGCAGAACTTTCAACGAACATCTAGTCAGAATGGAAATTTGGGAAAGATGGCTTGTATGAAGCCGAGATCTAAGACTGATGGTTTCCAATAAAAAGGAAAAGCTTGGTATAGTAACTTTTTCTTTTTCCATTTCCAAGTTTTCCTTTTTTTTTGCAATTTCATATAAAGAGTTTTAATGTCGTTAGAACTAATAGAATTTAGCTATAGGAAAAATGAATGCATTATTTGAAGGATTTTTTTTAGAGCAATATTTTTTTTTGCTACTCAAGGTAAATGGTTTACAAGTACCTTCAAGGATGAGGGTGTTGGCATTAAGCAGGATTGCCACTAGTGACAACACTTATTTGCATTCTGAGTGCAAACTGAGTAGAATAGTGCAAACAGAGCAGAACAGTGCAAACTGAGTAGAACAGTGCAAACCGAGCAGAACAGTGAAAACTGAGCAGAACAGTGCAAACCGAGCAGGACAGTGTAAACCGAGCAGGACAGTGTAAACTGAGTGACATTATGTCTACCGAGTCACCAGTATTTATCGAGTTCGAGACCTACCAAGTGGTTAGTATGAATCAAGCCTTCACTTCTACCGAGTGCATGACGATGCCCAGTAATGCAGTGGACGCCGAGTATCAAAAAGTCACCGAGTTAGTTTGCAGGAACCGTGTAACCATACTTGGGCCGACTTAGTAGCACTTATTTTTATTTGTCAAGCCAACTTTGTAATTGTAATTAATTGTTTAGACTTGTATATAAACAATGTTTTAAAAATACCAAGATGTAATTAGTATGAGTATGAATATGAAAAAGAAAGAAAGGCAGAGATAAGTGAATTAAAAAGGGCTACAGTAGTATAAGGAGCAGCAAAGACAAATTCATCATAGAAGGTGATCAGTACATCAACGAATCTCATTCAGTAATCCAGTTGCAAAGTAAGAGATCTACTATTTCATCCTAATAGGTGAATCAGCTTGAAATCCTTTAACCGGGTAGACTTAACAGTCTTTGTAAAATCTCTTAACAGAGTGCATACTTTATTGTATGTTTGTAAAACCTCTAACAAGGTGGACCTAGCAGTCCTTATTGCTCCTACCAGGGCAGATCATCAGAAGTGATCAAATGTAAGCCTTAACCGGCCAACTTTATACTGTAGTACTAAAGCTTTGTGGGTTTCATCCCCACCCCAGTTTTACTTTCTTTTGGAAGGTTTCTGGGTAACCAAATCTATGTGTCATTGTTGTGAATGCTTTTATGTTTCATGCTTTCTATATGCAAAAGGATAAAGTGAACTATATGTTAATACATCTGAAAGAAAATTTTGGAGTTACTGATTCACCCCTCCCCTCTCAGTAACTTGGTTAATTCCTGAATATTTCCAACAATTGGTATCAGAGCTGTATTGGTTCTCAAGATAAAGCTTAACTAGCTTGAGCAAAGATCCAGGATAATGGAGGTATTCAAACTGAACAAGGTGATTGAAAATGAAAAGCTAGATCTGGAAGTGGCCATAGCTAAACTTAAAGAAGCAAAAGAACATCTTTCCCAATCCCTAAGAAGAAGGAAGGAACTTGCAAATTAGATGAATGATCATAATTACATTGAAGAAAAGATTGAAGATCTTTTTCCCTCAGATAGCTCAGATGAAGCAAACAATGCTGTCAAAGAACTCCTAGAAAAGAATGGGTCTCTACAGGAAGAAGTGAGAAAATTAAAAAGAGAACAAGAACTACACTCAACAAGATTTTGTGAGATCTTAGAACAAAGAAACAAATTGAAAGATGAATTAGATGGAAGGAACAATGAAGTCCAAAATAAAACCCTTCAGCTAGAAAACCTAATTGATCATATCTCCCATACAAATGAGGAAATTCTGACTCTAAGTTCAAAAATAGAAAGCACAAGAGAAGAACTAAGATCTGAAAAGCAAATCAATCTAAGATTGATGGATGACCTAAACACCAAAAAACAAATCAATGAAAGAATGTTGAAGAGCCAAGAAGACTTAAATTAGTTGTATGATCGAAATCTTCATAGGCAGAAAGGAAAAGAAGGACTTGGATACAAAGGAGAAGGTGAATCTTCTAAGCAAGGTACTCAAAGAAATCAGAAACCTACTTGTAATCATTGTGGCAAAATAGGACATACTTCAAATAAATGTTGGAGCAATGAAAAAGCAGAATTCAATGGAAAATGCTATAACTGCAATCAGCATGGTCACAAAGCAAATGAATGCAGGGAAAAACCAAGATTCAAAGGTAATTGTCACAAATGCAACAAACAAGGTCACAAGGCATCCGAGTGCAGATCCAAAACATTCAATCCAGCAGAACAAATTATGAAAGCAATGTTTGGATGGGATTACAACACCTGGTGCAGATGTCATTACTGTGGAGAATATGGACACATTGACATGAATTGCATAAAACATCATCTAAGGAAAAGAGATACTACCATAAGATGTCTCAAATGCACTAAACTCGGTCATTTAGCCAGAAATTGCATGAATGCTAGTGAAGTTGAAGATGGAAAGAAGAATGAAGCAACTAAGGTCAGGAAACAGATGAGACAACAGTGGGTTCCTAAATCTACCGAGCAAACCAGTCCAAGTAATGGAATGGGTGGCTCTACCGACTCAAACTAAATTCCCAAGAGAGCACTGGAACTGTATTCTCATAGACAAATTTCAAGCAGTTCCAGAACTGAATTAAAAGAAAGATCTAAATCGGCATACAAGATGCAATAAGATCACAGGAAGGTCGGTATCAGTTTTCACCGAGCAAGGTCGGGAGCTATCTAATATGATTACCGAGCGAGGTCGGAGCAATATGAATTCTCGAGTTCACCAAGTTGCGAAGTCTTTACCGAGCAATTAATTCATAGTGGGTGACAGTCTATCAGAATTCATACCCTAATTTTTACTGAGCATTAATGACAGAGTTGTAAACAAAAGGCAAGAAATCAAACTCATTCTTCACCGCGAACTTTAGCACTTTGAGAGCAGAAAATTTCAAGAGCAATCCAGCGATTCAAATACTTTTGCGAAAAGAATTCTCTGTGAGCTACCATGGCATCATCCAGCACTTCAGCAAAGAAAGGATCAGAAATGATAATCCAAGGGGAATGGAAAGCACCAGATTTCAAACTCGTGCCCGCAATTGCAGCAGCCCTAGATCCGAACGGAGCTCAATCTTAGATTCCTCCTAAGGTACTACTTGTTAATGATATTCGCAATCATTTCAATTGTGCAATTCAAGAGATGGGAAACCTAGAGCTAGATATTGTGCATAAGGAACTGTGTGTGGATGGTATTCTAAAACCTGAGCACAAACATCTGGAAGACAAGGGATTAGTTCACATTGCACATTTACCTCGAAACTTTTGAGAGAAATGGGTTAGATACATTCTCAGCCGTGTACATGAAGGCAAGATTTGGCTTGAGCAACCCATAGAGATCACTAAGAAGATGATTCACCAAATCACCGGTCTTCCCATGTTAAACAAAGCTAAATCTACCAAAACCCTAGCCGAGTGGGATGGTAGAGGCATGAAAGTAAGTAGCATTACTGATGCTGAACTAAAGCTTGGAACACACATCATTGCCCATAAAATATACAGTTCAAGTCGACAGAATAGTGTATCCTGTGAAGCCATAGACCTAGCATACAAAGTGGTCAAGAATAATTTATCATTTGATCTTGTAGATTTGTTGTTAAAACAGTTTAACAAGAACATGGAAAGCATTCAAACTTCCAAAAACAATCCATGTAAGTTTGGATCTCTACTGGTCTGTTTGTTTTTCTATGTTCAGAAATTCTTCCCTTCCAAAGGAAAAGTAGTATGGAGAAAAGATGTGCCAATTCTTTATGAGATAAATGAATATATTTTAGAAATGGGTGAAAATTTTGATAACATCATGGATAGTTATTTTGAGTCTTTCAAGGAGAAAATGAATGACAGATTCCAGATTCCATAGAAGTTGGTTGAGGATTATAAGGATGATATTTGTTTTATGGTGGACTGTGACAGAGTATACATTCAAACAGCTAAATCGATGATTGTACATGTAAAACCTCTTCCTTATGAGGTAAACATTGATGAAACAAAGAATATCATTGAAGCCCTCCTTAATCAGCTTGTTAATCCCAAAACCCCATATTTTGGAACATATGAAGAAGAAAAAGTGAGAATTGAATTAAGTATAAAGCTTCCACAGGCAGTAAATAAAGGAAAAAAGAGGATAGCCAAAATACAAATGCTAACTGAGGACAGAGGAGAAGACACTGAAGAAGAAGAGAAAGGATGAGAAAACAAAGGAACCAGAACCTGCAAAGAAGAAAGGAAAGGTATTCATCACCAAGGCACCTAAGCCTCCCACTGCTGTATTTACAAGGAGAAGTGCAAGGGGTAAGGCAGATAAAAAGGACAAAGATATAATATTCAAAAGGCCTCCTCTAACCCTTCAAGAGAAGATCAAACTTTTGAGAGAAGGATCAGGATCTGGAGTAAGTAATATAAAATCTTTAAAATATGAAACAAGATCGGAAACAGAACAAAAGGAGATAGAAGATGCTGTTATTGAAAAGATGGGACAGTAGAAATACTCTCCTGATGAAATAGCCCCACAGATTCTAACAGCTTTATTAGATCCAATAAAAATGAGATGGGCCAATGCAAAGCAAACTGTAAAAGACATATTTGATCAAACCCTAAGACAGTTAATGCCGAGCTTGAAAAATGATAAAATAAAGAAGGCATTGAAGGAGAATGAAAATAAGATGACACTGAAGTTCAATACTTGTTTAATTCTGATTAACAATATTGAATCGGTTGTGAAGACTGCAAATGCCACATGGAAGAACATATACCATCTTCACCAACTGAGTACTGAAACAATTATAATAAAAGACATTGAAGATGACAGTGATGAATAGGAAGAAGCCACTGAGGTAGATGATACCGTGAGGATAGCGGCAGAAGTCATTGCATCACTTCCTACCTCTCCAGTAAAAGTTGCTACATCTAGCCCGGAGACATCTTCAAGCATGGTTGTGACAACTTCAACATTTGTCCAATCACCTATAGCAACAATAGAAGTAACTACCATTTCTTCTACCGAGTTGCAGTCTCCTATTTCATCAAGTTTTCCAGTAGTAAGTATTCCAATTTTTGATTCTACAAGTGTAAATACTTTAAGTTCTCCAGTAGACAGTATACCATTCTCTATAGCTAGTCCTACTATGTCTACTGTCACTACTACTAAGGCATTAAGTATAGATAAGCCTAAGGCTCAACCGAGTATAAGATTTTTGGGCAAGAATATAGTAGAGGATATAGACCTAGATGAGGAAATAGAAATTCCAACATTGGATTTTGCAAATCTATCAGTAGATCAAATGCAAAATATAGGTGAAATCCTCCAAAGGAAAGCGAAGCAAAAGAAACTTAAAGATGAGAGAGACAAGGAATATAAAATCATTAAGGATGCTAAGGACATTTTGTCAGAAGCATTAGGTATTGAAATAGACTCCTCTCAACATGTTTTGTTACAATTAGCAGAAGCAGTAAATAAGTACAATGAGGATTCATCTGGGACAGACAAGTTAGTTGAAAAAGCTGAGAAGAAATTCAACAATAAAGTGCTTGAGCACATTGCTCAGCACATAGCTATTAATCAAGCAGAATTGTCTTCAGTTTTGACAAACATTGAATCTTCCTATTCGAATGTTACCTCTCTTTTGGCCAGACTATGCAATGTTGCCAAATTCACCAAGGATGTCAAGGATAAAATGAATAAAATTGATGAGGATTTGAAGATTAGCATACAGAAGCTACAACTTGAACCAAGTTCAAACTCTGCTCATCACATGAAAATCTCATTCCTATCAAACATGCAGTCAGAACTACTGAAAGAAGACACAAGGATCCGGTCCACACTACTAGACATTCAGAACATGATCCTTCCCATCATGAATACAATGTATAAGCACATTGAACATTCCAAAACATTAATTCATGACAATCAGTTCTCTATAGCAGATCACATGATTACACTCTCTGCAGAAGTCCAAATTGCAATCCAAACATGCAAGATTCTACAAGAAAATTGGGACAGAACCCTGGCACTGATAATGAAGGTACATTTTGTTTTTCTATCAAATTTTGGATTCTCCCTATAAAACACTTGTATATACACCTTTGGCATTATCACCAAAAAGGGGGAGACATGTATAGAAGAAAAAGTTAGCACATTGAAAGGGGGAGATAATTTATAAAGCCCTATGAAAAAGACAATTTTGAAAAATCAAAATAAATCTCAGCATGGTTCATGTATATAAGTTTTGGGCAATAAGTGTTTTTGTCACTAATGCCAAAGGGGGAGTTTGTTGGCATTAAGCAGGATTGCCACTAGTGACAACACTTATTTGCATTCTGAGTGCAAACCGAGCAGAACAGTGCAAACAGAGCAGAACAGTGCAAACAGAGCAGAACAGTGCAAACCGAGCAGAACAGTGCAAACTGAGCAGAACAGTGAAAACCGAGCAGAATAGTGCAAACCGAGCAGGACAGTGTAAACTGAGCAGGACAGTGTAAACCGAGTGACATTATGTCTACCGAGTCACCAGTATTTATCGAGTTCGAGACCTACCGAGTGGTTAGTATGAACCGAGCCTTCACTTCTATCGAGTGCATGACGATGCCGAGTAATGCAGTGGACGCCGAGTATCAGAAAGTCACCGAGTTAGTTTGCAGGAACCGTGTAACCATACTTGGGCTGACTTAGTAGCACTTATGTTTATTTTTCAAGCCAACTTTGTAATTGTAATTAATTGTTTAGACTTGTATATAAACAATGTTGTAAAAATACCAAGATGTAATTAGTATGAGTATGAATATGAAAAAGAAAGAAAGGCAGAGATAAGAGAATTACAAAGGGCTACAGCAGTATAAGGAGCCGCAAAGAAAAATTCATCACAGAAGGTGATCAGTACATCAGCGAATCTCATTCAGCAATCCAGTTGCAAAGTAAGAGATCTACTGTTTCATCCTAACAGGCGAATCAGCTTGAAATCCTTTAACCGGGTAGACTTAACAGTCTTTGTAAAATCTCTTAACCGAGTGCATACTTTATTGTATGTTTGTAAAACCTCTAACAAGGTGGACCTAGCAGTCCTTATTGCTCCTACCAGGGCAGATCATCAGAAGTGATCAAATCATGTAAGCCTTAACCGGCCAACTTTATACTGCAGTACTAAAGCTTTGTGGGTTTCATCCCCACCCCAGTTTTACTTTCTTTTGGAAGGTTTCTGGGTAACCAAATCTATGTGTCATTGTTGTGAATGCTTTTATGTTTCATGCTTTCTATATGCAAAAGGATAAAGTGAACTATATGTTAATACATCTGAAAGAAAATTTTGGAGTTACTGATTCACCCCTCCCCTCTCAGTAACTTGGTTAATTCCTGAATATTTCCAACAGAGGGTAGTATCATGGAGGGACTTTAGCGTAATGTATACTCCTTATTCACTAATTCTTAACTAAGAAACTTTTTGTACATGAGTTGCAAAAATGAGAGGTTGTTATAGAGCCTCCAAGGATTTAATCCTTCCAAATGTTGTCAAGTTGTTTCTCTTGAGCTCACTACAAAGAATTTAATGGGTGCAACCTAACGTTGAGCCTCCCTTTTTTCTGTGGGTGCTCCTGACGATAATAAATCTAATTCTTGTAGTCTTCTGAGATTCTCAATTATTGTAATTCTTTCTCCTTTCCTCAACTTTGTTTAGGCTATTTCTTAGCTCTCTATGAATTTCCTTTATATCTTACTTATTAGGACTAATTTTGATAATTCCTATTTCTAAAACTTCTCGCAAGGGCAATGTCAAAGATCCACCATAAAGTCTAAAGTAGAAACAAAGATTACCAAATCATCAAATAAAATTTCTCTAGCCTTATCTTTTGTTTTGAACTTCACACTGCACAGAATGGAGAATCTAGGGGGAAATTAATAAAAAATTAAGGAAAAAATCTACATGCATGAATAATATATATAGTATGTGTCATCTTTTTCATTCTCCATTGTTTTCTTCATAAAGCAATTAAATAATAGTCTGTAATTGAGGCTTGAATGAAGTGTGGACATTAAAAAATAGCATGCCAAATTGTCAGCAGTTTTAAATAAGATTTCTCAGCAACATTTGAAAAAGGTTCAAGACTTGGTTAGGTTTGGTTTGGGACTATAGAGGAAACTTATTTTTTCTGGTAAAAAAATATTTTAGCCAGCATGATAGATCAATTTGGTTATAGATTGCAAGAAGCTACTATGAAAACAATGCTTTCCAGTCGTGATGATGAAACAATGGATTCTTAGTAAGGCTTGCCTATTTTTAGGAATCAATTGTAATAGTTTGAATTCTGTATATTGATGCTACAACATTAGCCCTCTTGCTGAGAACATAAACTTGAAAATCTATTTAGTAATACAATGACCCATAAGCACCATATATCTTTTGTTGTAATTGACACCCATTTATTTATTATTTAATAAATAACTCTAATTATTATGTATGGAAAGTTTTCATCCTGACAATTTTTTTAATTTTACACTGGATATATTATTCCCCTGGGACTACCTCAGTCATGTCCAGGCATTGTAGAGACATATTACCTTGTCTATTTGTCATATGCTTTTTAGAAAATTATTGAAGTAGAGAAAGAGAATTTCTATCACATTCACCTATGTATGCAAAATACAGTGGGGAAGAAAGGAGATAATTGATTCAAGGTTATATGATCCTATGGAATAAAATCTAAAAATGTGCACCTGTACTATCTTACTCAATTTTGTGTTTGGAATAACCTTCATTTTTATAGAATTTTATGTTAGTTTGGGTAGCTCGTGAGCTGTCCTCCAGCCCATGTTTAATTAAGTAAATGGTTATTTTATTGTTGAGATAGGATAATTATTTGTTAATTAATTGACCACTTTTAGAAGCAACTAGAAACCAACTTGGTTAGGGTTGTTAAGTTTTTTTTAATCTCAACCGTTGATTGAGAATTAATCTCGGCCGTTGGTTTACCAACGAGGGTAGTATAAAAGGGGGTCTAGGGGTATTTGGAGAACACACCAACACAACCAAGAAGTTGTACAATACATCTTGAAGATAATTTGCAGTGCTAGCAAATGTGTTTGTAGTGATAGAAAACAAATCTTGCAGTGTTAGCAAGGGATGCAGTGATAGCATTTGGGATAGTAGTGGACGAATATCAGCAGGAGGAATTGGGAGATTGTTGGAGTTCTACTAGTGAGAGGCAAGAAATTTTACATATCTCTTAATTTTCTAAAATTTAATATATTTCTCATCTACAGTACTGGTTTTCCCCTCGGGGTTTTTCCGGGGACAATTGTCCAAAAATATTGCATTCATTATGTTGCATATTTCTTTTTGCATATTTGTATTGGTGAAGTTGCAGTTGTGTTATTTTTCAATATTAGCTGTGAATTTATTTTTGGCAGTTAAATAATCTTTATAAGATAGGAGATTAATAATCAGTGACTGCAATAGAATTTTCACATGGTATCAGAGCTAAGTTGAGGGTAGAAAAGGTTTACCCTAAGAAGGAAAGAAATTGAGGGTTTATAAAACCTAGTTTGACCTCTTTTGAATTATTTCTTTTATTTCTTTGAGATGGTCATAACTGGTTTGAGAGATCCGGATAGATTGGATGGTGCCTCAAATTTTGGTGTCTGGAAAGCCAGAATTTCTTTATTGCTAGAAGAGAATGGGATCAAGAATTATGTTACCAGTGTTGTAGCTATACCCTCAGATGCAACATAGCTCACAACATACAAGAAGGACGATACCAGGGCGAGGAGGATAATCCTTGATGGTGTTAAGGATCATATTGTTCCACATATTGTGAAGTTAGATATAGTGAAGAAGATGTGGGATGCTATTTTGAATCTGTACCAGAATGCTACCACTAACCAGAAGCTGATTCTCAGAGAAAATTTGAAGAATACATGAATGAACAAGGGAGAAGACATCACAAGTTACCTCACTAGGCTTAGAGTCATCAAAGATGAGTTAGAAACTGTTGGAGATAGCCCCAGTGATGATGAGCTAGTTAGAATAGCCTTAAATGGGTTTACTAAGCACTGGGATGTCTTTGTTCAAGTTGTCAGTGGACGAGACACCTTACTGAGTTGGGATCACCTATGGAGTAATTTCACTCAGGAGGATTTTAGGCTAAGTCTTGTCAATGGAGGCAACAAAAAAGTGAGGTGGAACAAGAAAATGTTTCCCTAGCGGGAAAGGGAAAATCAAAGAAGGTGTTACAAGTAGTGGTTGTCGTTGCACCAAAAGATCGATTCGTTAATGCCCAATACAACCACTAGACTTATAGAAGACACAAGAGGTGGTTAAGCATGTCACAAATCCCGAGAGGAGTGATGATCATTTTTCCAACAATCTCTCCCTCAGCGTTACCTGAGGGGATTCGAACCTATGACCAAGCTCTGATACCACTTGTTACAAGTAGTGGTTGTCATTGCACCAAAAGATCAACCCATTAATGCCTGATACAACCACTAGACTTATAGAAGACACAGGAGGCGGTTAAGCCATGTCACGAATCATGAGGGGAGTGCTGAACATTTTTCCAATAGAAGGGGTCTAGCAAAGGATCAAGTTCACAAGGTGAGAAGAAGAAGAAGGACCTATCTAAGGTCAAGTGCTTTGGTTGTCACGAGTTTGGCCACTATGTCGGTGATTATCCAAAAAGGAAGAAGAATGAAAATAAGGGCAAGAAGCAAGTGGCAGCTTTAGCAAGTGTAGATGAGCTCTGTAGCAGATTGGAAGATAAGTTCACACTCATAGCTTGTATGGTTATCTCAACCTCACAGAGTGTTTGGTATATAGATAGTGGGGCATCATTTCATATGACAGAAGTTAGAGAGTACTTCTCTAGTTATAAGGAGGAGAACACCAGTATCCAGATTTCTATGGGAAACTTGTCCAAACTCAACTCAGTTGGGAAAGGGACTGTTCAGTTTTAGAGGGAGAATGGGAAGATTATTCCCTTTCGTGATGTGTTGCATGTGCTAGGCTTAGGTATGAATTTGATTTTTGTATCTATTCTTTTTGATAAAGGGTATAATGTACTTTTTAGAGGAACGCAGGTATTGATCAAACACAAGGATTGGAAATCACCCGTATCTATTGGAGTTAGGAGTGGACACCTTTATAGGTTGCAATTTGATACTCCTAAGGCACTCATGAGAAAAAATAATCCTAGAGATCTTGGAGAGCTATGGCATAAGAGGATGGGCCATATACATCATGGAGCACTTAAATTGCTTCGTGAGATAGTGGTAGGTGTTCTTGAGGTGAACACATAGCATGATGATGTCTGTAAGGGATGTGTGTTGGGGAAGTTTGCAAAAGAATATTTTGCGAGGAGTGACACTAGATCTAAGGGTGTTCTTGATTTAGTACATTCAGATATAGGTGGACCAATGTCAACGAAGTCTCTCAGAGGATTTGAGTACTATGTGACTTTTTTTGATGATTTCTCTAGGAAGAGCTGGATATACTTCTTGAAGACCAAGGATGAGGTTTTCAGTCACTTCCAAGAGTTTAAGGCTCTTGTGGAGAACTTGACAAGAAAGAAGATAAAGGTTCTTCAGTCAGATAATGGAGGTGAGTACAAAGGAAATGATTTCTAGGAGTTCTATACCAGGGAAGGAATCAAGAGAGAGTGGACTGTTCCTTACAATCCACAGTAGAATGGAGTTGTTGAGAGGAAGAATCGGTCCATATTGGAGGCAGCAAGGGAAATGCTACATGACCAGGATATGCCCCACTACTTATGGGCAGAGGCATTAATACAATAATGTACATACAGAATAGGGTTCCACATAAGGTACTAGGTAAGATGACACCAGAAGAGGCTTTCACAAGGAAGAAGCCATATGTCAGTCACTTCAGGATATTTGGAAGTTTGGCGTATTGCCGTATTCTAGGTGATACATGTACAAAGTTAGCTCAAACTGCAGAGAGGGGGTACTTTTTTGGGTACAGTGAAAACTCAAAGGCATATCGGATATTTATTCCAGGGACTAAGAGGATTATAGTCAAATGTGATGTCAAGTTCATGGAGGACAAGGCATTCAGGAGGTCTAGCAATTTTCCAGTAGAAGATTAGAGTGAGTAGCTAACAGAAGCTCTGAGGGTAGCTCAACCGAGTCAAGGGAAGCAAAGATCGAGTATAGTTACTAGTACTAGCATAAGCTCAGATGGTGAGAGTTCATAGATTATGGAGTAGTTGGTGCAACAAGATATGCATCAAGAAGATATGGAGGTTAATATCTCATCCTCTACAGTTGGCAGAAGAAACCGCGAGGTTTAACAAATGGATACTCAGGAGTTAGCGGGAACTTATAGGAGGAGTATGAGACAAAGGGGACAACTAGGCAAGTTCAATGACTATGTGGCTTTAGTTAGTCAGTTGGTAGATAGTGAGCCTTCCAATTATTAGGAGGTTGCACAACATCAGGTATGGTGAGATGTGATGGTTGAGGAATATACCTCAATAATGCAGAATGATGTGTGGGAGGTAGTGCCTAGACCAATAAATAGGGCAATGGTTGGATCATGCTGGATCTATAAGATCAAGCATGGTGTAGATGGTAGCATCAAGAAATACAAGGCAAGGTTTGTAGCAAAGGGGTTCTCTCAGAAGGAGGGAATAGACTACAAAGAGACATTTTCTCCGGTGGCCAGGTATACTTCTATACGAGCTGTGATCTCATTTGCAACACAAATGGGATGGAAGATCCATCAAATGGATTTCAAGACAATATTCCTCAATGGTGAGTTGAAGGAGGAGGTATGCATAGAGCAACCAGAAGGCTTTGTAGCACAGAGTAAAGAAACCCACATGTGCCGATTGAAGAGAGATTTATACGGGCTCAAGCAAGCTCTTGGAGTGTGATATGAGTGCATTGATACTTAATTGCAAGTAATGGGCTTTGTGAAGAGTGAGTCAGATGCTAACCTCTACTACTTGGTGGTTGGAGGTGAGGTTCTCATTCTTTTTCTATATGTGGATGACTTGTTTCTAATAGGTTCACTAGGGCTCATAGAGGAGTGCAAGAGGGACCTTGCAGCAGAGTTTGAGATGAAGGATTTGGGACTTATGCACTACTTTATAGGCATGGAAGTGTGGTATATAGATGGAGAGATTTTCCTTGGGCAAGGGAAATATTGCATTGAAATCTTGAAGAGAATTAGGATGGAAGATTGCAAAGCCATGTCTACACCCATGATCACAAATTGGAGGAAGGTAGATACTTCTAAGGAGAAGGATGTAGATCCCACTTTATACAGGCAATTGATTGGTTCACTCATGTATTTGGTTAACACTAGGCCAACTATAGCCTTTGTAGTTAACTCTCTTAGTCAGTTCACGGTGGAGCCAAAGAGAGTGCATTGGACAGTGGTAAAGGATGTGCTGCGATATTTGTGTGGTACAGTTGAGTACGAGATCAAATATGTATGAGGTGAAGGTATCAAGTTGATATGCTATACTGATGCAGATTGGGCAGAAAGTACAATAGACAAGAGAAGCACTTCAAAGTGTTGTTTTAGTTTGGGATCGGGAGTTGTCTCTTGGTTTAGAAGGAAGCAGAAGTCTGTAGCTTTGAGTTCTATAGAAATAGAATACATAGTAGCTAGCATGGTGACATGTGAAGCTATTTGGCTTCAGAAGTTGATAGTAGCCTTATTTGGTCAGAGGGTTGAGACTACTGTGATACATTGTGACAATCAGAGTTGCATCAAGTTGTCTGAGAATCTAGTGTTTCATAATAGATCTAAACATATAGATATCAAGTATCACTTCATCAGGGATTATGTACAACAAGGGTTTGTTCAGCTACAATACATACCTATAGAGGAGCAAGTAGCAGACATTCTGACATAGGCATTGGGGAAGGAACAATTCATCTTCTTTAGAGATAAGTTGGGTATCGTGCATAACAATTTCCTTGCTAAGAGGAAGTGTTAGTTTGGGTAGCTCGTGAGCTGTCCTCCAGCCCATGTTTAATTAAGTAAATGGTTGTTTTTGTTGGAAAAATGTTGAGCACTCCCCTCAGGATTCGTGACAATTTTTAACAGCCTCTTGTGTCTTCTATAAGTCTAGTGGTTGTATCAGGCATTAACAGGTTGATCTTTTGGTGCAACGACAACCACTACTTGTAACAAGTGGTATCAGAGCTTGGTCACAGGTTCGAATCCCCTTAGGTAACGCTGAGGGGGAGATTATTGGAAAAATGGTCAGGGTTCCCCTCGGGATTCATGACATGGTTTAAAAACCTCCTATGTCTTCTATAAGTCTAGTGGTTGTATCGGGCATTAACAGGTTGATCTTTTGGTGCAACGACAACCACTACTTGTAACAGTTTTATTGTTGAGATAAGACAATTATTTGTTAATTAATAGACCACTTTTAGAAGAAACTAGAAACCAACTTGGTTAGGATTGTTAAGTTGTTTTTAATCTCAACGGTTGATTGAGAATCAATCTCGGCCATTGGTTTACCAACCAGGGTAGTATAAAAGGGGGTCTAGGGGCATTTGGAGAACACACCAACACAACCAAGAAGTTGTAGAATATATCTTGGAGAGCATTTGCAGTGTTAGCAAATGTGTTTGCAGTGATAGCAAACAAATCTTGCAATGTTAGCAAGGGGCACAATTATAGCATTGGGGATAGTAGTGGAGGAATTTCAGCAAGAGGAATTGGGAGATTGTTGGAGTTCTGCCAGTGAGAGGCAAGGAATTTTGTATCTCTTAATTTTTTGAAGTTTAATATATTTCTCATCTATAGTACTAGTTTTCCCCTTAGGGTTTTTCCAGGGACAATTGTCTGAAAATATTGCGTTCATTGTGTTGTGTATTTCTTTCCACATATTTTTATTGGTGAAGTTGCAGTTGTGTTATTTTTCAATATTAGCTGTGAATTTATTTTCAACAGTTGAATAATCTTTATAAGATAGGAGATTAATAACCAGTGACTGCAATCAAATTTTCACATTTTATTTCTGAAAAGTTTAAGGATTTGTGAGCTAGGCAATCATAAAAGAAGCAATTCTAGATAATAAATCCTTAACACATTAATACTACTTCTTCAACAAGAATAATTTTCTCTATTTCTTAAGAAATTGTAATCTGAAACAGACTTTTGATAGTTTATGTTGGTGTTAAGATGCACTTGGATCTCATCTTCTCAAACAATAATCCTTTACGTTGTTACTTGTTTGGACTAGTGGTAACCATATATTGGAGGCATTCTCGGCTTGGCTTTATGCAGAATGCTCTCTTGATCGCCAATTAATTTCGCTTTTTAAGAATATTTGAAGACCAAGTTAGTGGAAGGAAAATTTTCAGTACTATCCAGGGCTGATGAGTTAACCAAACCAAAGAAAAACCTAGAGGTATAAGACCTAGTAAGAATTGGTTCTTATATGCTTTAGTGTCTTTTTTTATTATCACTTTGCATTATCAAGTTTTTTCTTTTTTTTTTCTCAAACTTCAGGTAACTTATATATTTGTAAGTATGCTCAATGAAAAGGATGTATTAAAGGTCTTTATGTCCCTATTACAGAAGGCAATACTCCATTCATACAACCAAATGATAATTTTATTATGCTTCGAAGTTCCTGTTAAAAATAGGCTTCAAGCAGCTATGAATTTTGGATTGAATTTTATTCATCATGCTTTGAGTGATGAAGACTCAAGATCAATGTTGAACCTCAAACCCTGGTGTTTGTGGTATGTTTGTTCTATTAAATAAATAGAAAATGTCATTGTTTTGGGTCAAATTTGGTATTTTACATGTTTGGAGTGTTGAATAATAGATGCATTTTGTTTTTTCAAGTCTATGCAAGTTAAGAGTCTAGCAAGGAGCCTTGATTTACCAATTGAAGTCAAAACTCAACCAACAAAAGATGCATTAGGTGACCATGTGCTTGTCTATGCACATAGTATTTGACAAACAAACATAGAACCATGAATTCAAGTGGTACAATCCATCATATAACTTAAAACACATTATCTGAATCAATTGGATAGAGACAATAATTCTTAATAAAAAATAGTTCATTAAGAAACATATGTTGTTTGAGCTCATTCATTCTCTCGTCTTTTGTACTTATATAGTTTTAACTTCATGTCATTGATCTAAAATTTACATTTGAAAAGAAAAATACCCCTTGTTATTAAAACTCCTATCCATATATCATCATAAATTCTTCATGTTATGAACAATCTATTTGTAAGTCCTAGCTTTGAGTTTCCATATCAACTCTTTGCCTAATTTCTTTTTGAAACAACAATTAACTTCACTTTCCAAAATGGTCATGCATTACAATTTTGGGATGCAAATAAAGTTTGTATTAGATTACACATTGTTTATAGAAAATGCTCCCCAAGTAAGTAATAAGTTAATCATATTAATTACACACCTTTTAGTTTTATAAAGGTATGAAACAATTTTAACTCATGGATCATATGAAAATCCTTTCAATAGGATGAGTAGAAGTGTTATTCCTTTAGCCTATTTATTTTTAGACTTTCACTCATGTTTCTTAATATTCACAATGACCTTTAGATTGTATGTTATAGCTACTAGTTTACTACGTTTCAGAGTAGCAATGGAAGGATCATCATGCTATGTTTCTTGGCTATCCATAGGAATGGAACTCATTATTCACCAACAATTATTGATTCCTGAAGTGTGCCACCTCCAAATTCCACTAGACATTAGCGTTTCCTCTTTACTATTTTTACATCAGGCACTAGGCAGGGACTCAAGCTGTATCACAGCTCTTGTTTATATTAATTATAATGTAGCTTTATGCTCATAATGATATAATATAAAGAACCATTTTTTAAAATATCCATTTATTTAATTTAATGATATTATCTCTATTTGAAATATTGAAAGAGAATTTGTATTCTGCAAGATATAATCAATTTGTTAAATTTGTGATTCAAATAGCAAGAAAATAAATCTAAATAGTAGGTATATTAATTATAAAGTAACATTTCAAGTTTGGAATCTAAAATGAGTGCTTGTATCATGCCTTTCAAACCTGAAATGAAAGGAGTATCACATTGGAATCTAAAATGAGTGTTTGTATCATGAATATGGAGAACTTGTGATTTCTTTGCTAGAAACTCACAGAAACTGAAGCTTAGAGGTAAAATCAAACTATGTTTCCTGTGAATGGGTCCATGAACTCACGTGGCAAGTTCTAAACCCTATTTTCGCATTTTTCCTTCCACATTTTTATCCTAGCAAGCATTTTTTTTTTCCAGCGATCTATCACAGGTATGTTTTGTTTTTAGATCTCGTAGCCTCTTTCATTTTTATTAGGGCTCTTTTAATAGTGGCTTCTACACTTGAAATTTTCTTTACATGTTCCTAATGTCTGTGGTTTTTCATATGTAGTGTTTGAAGATTTTCTTATTATTTCAAATTGACTTACGGTTTCTTTTATATCATTTTTGTTAGGGCCTCCCAAATCTCTACTTTTGATTGAAATCCATCTGTAAAGATCCAAACTTGATGATTGTTCTTGCTCCCTAAGTTTCAAATCTGCAAAACATCTTTGATACACATCCAAATCTCTTGTGGTTGAGACATAAGGATCCTATTGCAGATATTTCATTCATGTTGTTTTAAAACATGTATGGTCAACTCTTGAATATCCATTTTCAATACTCAATCACAAGAAATTTGTGTAGAACATACCCAACTTGCAATATCTTCTTTAAGACTCGGTCGACAAATTCTCTCCTGAATTACAACTTTTTCATTCCACTATCGATAATCACATATGAGAGCATGATTGCCAAGAAGACAAGATACTTACAAAAAGTAGTGAAGAAGAAAATCCAAGGAGGGAGGAATTAGATTAAGTCCTTGATAGTGTGAGACATGCCAAACAATCATGATGGAGCAGCTGTCAAAAGAAAGAGTGCAGTCGAAGGATAGTGAGCAGCTACAAGGGATTTACAAAGATTCATGTCATTTGAATTCAAAAGGGAATAGGGGGTCATCATGGAAAGGTTCTTTTGTAAAGACTGACATCTCGACACAAAAAGCCACATCAATAAAACCTGCAATTTTAGGAAGTCGGTCAACATGTCAATGGTCGATTACACAAGTTGACTAATACCAATCAGTTCCCTACATTAAAGGAATAATAGAAATATAATTACGACCATAACTGTCGAAAAGATAAATCATACCTTTGTTCAAAGTTGAGTGAAACGTCGACCATATGTCGAGTGTCCTAAAGAAATCACAATAAGAAAAGTCCATGATAATGACTCAAAAGATTTTTCGACCAACTGTCGAGACAAATAGTAAAAGATTAATATTAGCTTCAAATACGATCTTCCATTTCATAAAAAGAAAGGTAAACCTCAAAAGTCGAGAAATACCACCATGTCGAATACTAGAAACGTACAGCCCCGTACAGCCCTGTAAGGTAATTCCTTCTTAAAAAATACTTCAGAAACCTGTTCACAAAAGTCAGCTAGGGCTTCCCCAAAATCTTTCCTGACATGAAAGATACCCAGCCCAGCTAGAAGTAATCTAACAAAGTAAAACTAAGGGGTAATGGAATATGTGCTACTTGATACATAATTCAATAATAGAAGAAACATCACTTTCTCAATCATAGTTCCATTTCAGACATCTTTTAAACTTTACATGATTTGACCAAAATATGGAGAAGCATTACAACATTCATGCATACCCCATCTCAGATACACATTATCTATCCAATCAATTCAAAATGTTTTCATCCTTACAAAGTATATAGAATTTCTAAAACACAATACATATCCATCAATCCTTCACATCATTTTGTTTAGAGCTTATGAATACACAAATAAACTTACAAATTGTTACAAGGTAAATCAAGGTCTAGTTAATTCACCCAAAGATCTACATTTCTTTAGTCAATTCCAAAGTATCTATCAATACAAGATCATATGCGATTCCCACATGAAACCAATTTGAAGCATATTACTTCACAAGGAACTAATCCAGATGGTTACAAATATTTTACCAAGAACAAAGAAGCTTATACTTGCGTATTCCAACTCTTAGTAGTACGAAATGATGAAAAGAACAATAAATTCAATATACTTCACATTCATTAATGTAAGAGTTTACATGTTCACAAAAGTATATATGGGGATTATCAAGTTCATATTAGTTAAGGACACTTGGACTATGAGAGTAGGGACTGATATGTATAGATAGAACGAACAAAATAGAATCTTAAAGAACACCAAAATAAACATCTGGAAGTCCATGTTGAGATTGTTGACTTGGTGGTCAGTGCCTCCTCGGAGATTTGTGACATGGCTTAACCGCCTCCCGTGGATCGGGTTAAATCTGGCATTTGTATCGGGCATTGACAGTTCAAGTTTTTGGTGCAACGGCAAATGATTCCAACAATTGGTATTAGAGCCTTGGGTCACGGGTTCGAGTCTCCCTTCAGTTGGGGCTGAAGGCTCAGTTGGTGCTGAGGGGGAGATTGTTGAGATTGTTGACTTGGTGGTCAGCACCTCTTTGGAGATTCGTGACATGGCTTAACCGCCTCCCGTGGATCAGGTTAAATCTGGCATTTGTATCAGGCATTGACAGTTCGAGCTTTTGGTGCAACGGCAAATGATTCCAATAGTCTAGAGGCAAAAGTCTTATAGAGGTTAAAGGGAAAATAACATTTGAAAAAAAAAGAATTGGTTTTTATTATCCCTCATTCCCAATATTCTCATGCTTGTCCTACACAATTTCTGCTGGAAAAATGATGGCCTTAGCAGGAAGTAGTGGATCTGGTAAAAGCACTGCAATCTCTGTCATTCAACGATTCTAAGATGTGACATCAGGTCGGATTGTATTTGATGGTGAGGACATCAGAGATTTGAATTTAAGATGGTATAGGATGCAAATTGGATGGGTAGGTCAAGAACCTATCCTATTTCGCTGTAGCATTAAGGAAAACATTCTCTATGGGAATCCCATTGCTTCCATGGTTGAGGATGAAGCCGCTGCTGAAGCTGCTAATGCTAACGCTTTCATAAAATCCTTTCCAATGGCTATGACACACAGGTAGGCGAAAAAGGAATCCAGTTGTCGGGGGGGTTCAGAAGCAAAGGATTGCAATAGCATTTTTCTGCAATGGGGAAATTACTGAGATGGGTACTCATGAAGAATTAATTTCAAATGGTACAGCCTGAGATTATGCAAGGCTTTTAAATCTGCAAGAGACCATTGTAGAAGAGAAAAATGACATCACTGAAAGCATATCAGAAAATCTGAAAGATCAGTCATCCAACTTGCATGAGCTCTCGGAGAACACAGGTTATGAACAAGAAGACTTATTAACTTGCTCCAGTTACAGAATTGAAGCTGAAAATGATAGAAAAGGATTGACAAACAAGTTGAAAAAGATCATATCTCGATTCCTTGAGCCCAAAGACCTTTGTAGTTTATAGAAAACTAACAGGGTCAAACTTGCCTTCTTTCTTTATAGGAACTTCAGGGGCCATATTAATAGGCACTTTGAATCCTCTGTTTGCTCTGGTTCTTATGGAAGTTGTCGCTATTTACTTTGAAACTAACATCCACAATATTCAGAAAGATATCCAAAAATGGAGTTCGCAACTACCCAGATGTGTTTGAGCTATGAATACACAGTTTTTGAAAATTACGTTTAACATATCACAAAAGGCTATGGAGGTCCTAGAGCATGGCGCTACAGAGAAAAGGACAAGAATCTCATTTATAATAAAAGAAATGGAAAAACCTCATAAACATGGCAGGTATTGATATTTCTAAAATGCCCTCGGGAACTCAAAGAGGTAAAGTTACTATAATGCAGAGCTATAAGTTCAATAAAAAAAAGCGAACTCAGTATAAAGGCAATACAGCTAAATTCATCGAAAAATAGCTTTGTTTGTGTGCTTATGAACAAGAGAAGATTAGTTTACCTCTTGTCATAGTTCTCTTTCTGTCGAAGTCTAGCCTACAGAGATTCCCCAATACTGCCAGTCTACAGCTCTCAATTCTAATCTTATTTTTAACAGAAATTCAAATAAACAGGCACGCAATCAAGTAAGAAAAAAATAAGCCACGAAGCCTATCCCAATTTTTTTGTTTCTCTTAAAACCAAAACTACTGATTTATTTTTTTAGAATCAGTCTAATCAACAGGTAATTTAAATTACGTTCCTTACAGCACTGGAATGAACACAAGCTTATAATGAAGGTAAAGACTTCTTAAAATGAAAACATACACAGTGATATCGGACTAATATGCTTGCAAAATCCTTAATCTCCTATGCACAGTTATACAAGACCAAATAAAAGGAAGAACCTGGTAATTTTCTGCAGATAGTTGAGGATTTGATTCTTTTTTCTGTAAGTTCTTCTCTTTCTTCCCGTGATCTCCACCGTCTCTACTGAATGTAATCCTCTGTAACTGCTACCAGTTCACCGCTCCCTAACAAAAACTACTTGCCAAGAACTTAAAATTCAATCTCCTATTCTATTAAGTTCAGACTATAAAGAAAACCCCCAGTTTTTTCTTCTCTCTGTCTCTCCATCTCTGCAAAAGAAAACTTCCCACTCTCTTATTCTTCCAGTTTCCCCCCTTCATGCCTCCATTTCCGCACACACGAAGGAAGATAGCGTACGTGTCAAAGAAGATAGCATATTCTTTTTAACCGCAATAACAATCTTTCAAGCGCTCTCTTTATAATTACATTATCAAAACAAAACAAATGTATCTTATTTGCAAATTGAATATTTCCGTTAAACAACAGTCCACTTCTTTTGAAATGTGTCATTAAAAAGGAATAAATTTTTTGCCGTTAAATAAGGAAATGGATATTACGGTTGTGACATCTTTTAAGTTTTGAACATTATCATGGAAAAAGATAAATATCTCCCCTGATAATGAAAAATGTCTCTTGACAGTAGTAAAGAAAATGGGTTTCTCATAAGTAGATCACAAGTAAGGAAGGCAATGAAGAAGGATTTTCTTAATAGGACAGAAAAATAAATAAATATTCATGATTGACAATACTATGAAAGGTAGAGAATTCTAATGAATTTCATCACACAATTAAAAATGGAGTCCCAACCATATAAATGTGATCAAGAGGCGGACATAAGGGATAGAGATTTCTATGGCATGTATTGTATCAACTGGTCTTGTAAGGAACCCATGTTGCATTAGTACTTCCTTGAAAATCTTGTGCATTGCATATGAGATAAATTGCAAGTCTAAAGCTATATTGATTTGCAATTAAGTGTGCTTGGGTTGTATTTATCTCTAAAGTTCCAATGTGATCTTCCATTTTTGGGTTTTAAGAGAGATTTTGCATATCAAGCAAATGAAATACAAAAAACGTTCTTCCCCCAACTTGTAAGCTACAAGGAATTAGTCCTTCCCCTCAAATGTTGCAATTTCATGTTGCAAGTTGATGATGCTAAATTTCTTCCCATTTTATATTCTCGTACAATTAACACAAGATAATGATCTTCCCAAGTTTGGTTCTTCCCATTACACAAAGTTCTTCCCCTCAAATGTTGCAAATTTTTGTTGCAGCTAAAGATCTTCCAAAATTTGATTATTCCCATGTTTTTCCAATTTGTTTAATGTCTTTTATGATCTAAATTATGCATCATATTCATACTCCCAGGTTTTAGAAACATTATTGCAAGTTCAACACGTTCAATAGAATGAACTTCCCAAGTTTGCAGTTGATCTTCCAAAACTTGAATTTTTGTTAAAATGCACTAAAACATCACTTAAAATTGGGTCTCTAAGATACGTTCCAAGTTCAAGTCAAACTACGTCCCGTATGTTTACAAAGTGCAATAAGTTCTTCCCATGGCACCTATGTTCTTCCCATGATTTTCCAAATTGGTAACATACTTCCCAAATTCTAGAATTCACCGTTGGTATCATTTTGATACCATCAAGTATGCTTTCTCTTCCAAGATTGTACTACCCAAGTTCTTCCCAACTATAACTTTCATGCAATTCAACTTTCCTCTCTTGAAGAATGTTCCATGGCTTCTCCTATTTGTATGTATGATCTACCTGAACAATAAATCATGGAATTGGTCTTATTTTATAAGAAGATTCCAAAATTGGAGAAGGACACAAAGCAAGAAAAGACACATGAAAAATCCATACAAAGAAGTGGAAAGGTGTTAAAATTGTTGAGAGAATACAATGCTTTCAACACTTAAATGGTCATGAAATAGCGAAAAGACGTTTTCCCAATAAAGGCCATTGCGATGTGGGAAAATCAATGATGAAGGTTCATGTTCTAGTTCAAGACGCCTCCACCAAACTTGAGTACTTCAAATATAGAGCATCATGTAGAAACATAAGGAATGTAATAAAAGATGATGTAACTAGACTCATGTCTTGTCAAACACTTAGAATAGTTTTCAACTATGTACTTGTAATTTCTTTTTGACAAATTACATATAACTTGCAACTTGTAATTACTTTTAAAGAAATTGCAAGTCAAGATATATTAGGACT
Organism: Chamaecyparis obtusa; assembly: GCA_027943335.1. Taxonomy (NCBI): domain Eukaryota; kingdom Viridiplantae; phylum Streptophyta; class Pinopsida; order Cupressales; family Cupressaceae; genus Chamaecyparis; species Chamaecyparis obtusa. The sequence goes on from BSBK01001448.1 coordinate 1,563,446, forward strand.
ATAATTTGAATAAGTCATATATATTTAGTTATGGAAAAAGTCAAAATTAACTGTACTTCTCTTACCTTTTTCTCTTAGCCCCTCACATATATATAGGAGGGTACATCATCAGGGATAACTTTAAGAAACCCCCTCCTAGGAAAAAGTGTAAAATCCTAGTGAATCGTACATTATTTTAGGAGAAATTTTTCTTACTGAAGGAGATTTTTTTTTCAAATCCACAAATTTTCATAGTTTGCAAATATTGGCATTTTTTCCCTCTCGAATGAAAATTCCATAAATTCTTTGCGAATTATACAATCATGTGGTGGAAAATATATATTATATGAGGCAAAAAAATTTCTTTTGAAGTAAAAAATGATAATATATGAGGTGAATGATTTTCTATAAAGGGGAAAAAAAATTTATTGGTGAATTTTATGTACTGTGTGAAAATTTATTTATTTTATTAGCTAATCGCTTGTTAATTATGGAAAAAAAATATGTTATTGGCGATTTTCAAAAGATGGGACATAACACAGATACGTAACCTAACCTAACATACCTAACATAAATACATTATTTTATAATGTTAAATGTATTATTTGAGACTATCTGATGATCCAAGACCAATGGCTGAAGTTTAATTTCGGCCCCAATTTCTTGAAGGAAACAGAGTTGTCCAAGAAGTCACCAGAATGTTGACACATATCAAGTTACGGTTGTCAACTTGTCTGTAGACTACAATGTACACATGTTGGTATCGATAATCACGGTCCTATAGTGCAACTTGTAACCTCTTAACTTGGTAAGAAATAAATGCCTTGTTAGTGACAAGCGACATTCTTTAACTATCACGCACCACTTCCAAATTCATACTTGAAATAACTGATTTCTAACATTTTTGCATATATGGGAAAGATTTATTGCCAGATATGAAAGATTAAGGACAAAATTTTAATTTATCACATGTAAGCATTTAGGGGAAAGATTTACATGAAATATTTAGAGGCATATTAAGAACAATGGATCTAATACCATTAAAGACAAAGTAATTTATTGCTAAGTAACAATCAAGGATTCAGGGGCTATTTATAGATGATCTAGCTTCTTTATTTCTCGATTCGGCTTTGCTAGATAAATTGTTTGTTTAGGTCATTAGTTTGCACTCTGTAAATAATTTGTTTTTAAGGTTTCTAAAGTTTTAAAAATTTAGATGGACACTCCAATTAGGCTTAGATGCACACTAAGGAGGCCTAGAAGGCCTTTCTGGGTTCCTTTTCAGATGAAACGTTACAATCAATTTGTAAGGAGGGTGGGCCTTTCATAATAGAGGTTAAAATGGTGTTGGGGAGAGAGTTTCTGCACAATGAAAATAGGTACCGGATCAACATGGACATTATGTCCCATTTTTTGACATCTCTTCTCGACCTCGAAGGAGAGAAGGTGGACATGTTAATGCTGTTGAGGAGGGTTTTTAAAGAAGAATACTTGGGGGACAATATTAATGTTGTTGTGTATGCATAAATAGGGGTGGGGATCCCTTGGGCAAGTGAAATACCCAAGCTTCTCCTCCCAGGCCAGAATGTGGCCATGCAACCTTTTTTGTTGGGCTTGGATGTTGGGCAGTATAAGCGCCATAGGAAATGGGTGCTAATTGCCAGGGATTTTCTTCGTAAATGGTTTATGCTTGACAAAGAGGAGGCTTAGGTGGGGCAATACGGGTGGCTCGATGAATTCTCCCAGTTAATCCTCTCTACATAATTCTACTTAGATGGAGTAGGAGGGAAAAATCAGTAGTGCACTACTAGTGGTTTTTTTTTTATAAAAACATACCACGTTTTTGAGTTTTTTGTTTATAGTAGGTTTCTATTTGTACTGGAAGTGGACAATGTAATTATAATTTTATGAAAAAAAATAATGAAAATTTCGCAAGGTCATTTCAATTTGTGTTTTGTGGGTATAAAAAATGGTTCTTAGACTTCTCTATCACAGTGATTGCAATATTTTAATTAGTTGCTTTATCTGTGTATTACACATGTATGATATAACTTGTAAGTATGTTTCAGTAGAAATAAGGAAACATTTAAACAATGCTGATGGTATTTCCATTTTTAAATCTGAATATTTAAAATGTATCACAATTGTACAATGAAGACAGTTATAGTTAATAAAAGAAATATCTTATCACTAACATTAAGTTTGGGTAATGTCACCTGTCATGACATTTTTTTCTAATTTCACACACTCATACATTTAATATGAAAGATTTACAAAATTTTGAAGGACAAATGAATTAATAAGGTTAGAGAAATAATTTATGGTTTTCTAATTATAAGGTATGAGAACTATATGCGATTATAATTATCAAAGTTAAAGTTATAATCAATACAAAATATCATTTTAACTTTAAGTATACTATATAATCAATAAAAAATATTACTTTAACTCATGTGTGGGAGACCTAGCGAATCAGCAACCACAAAATTTTTGTAATCTGTAAACACTAACCTAAGTAACCTTAACTCCGGCCTCTAAAATTTATTAGAATATAATATTATTAAAAAATAGTGCATTTTGAATTTGACCTAAAATTGTTGCTATTTAATTAAATAAATTTAAATGTTATTATCCATTATTAATTAATATCTATAAAGGAAAAAATAATAGTATAACATTTAACAATGTCTGTTGCAAATGACTACCATTGGATGATTTTAGATCAATGATTGAAGTTGTATTTCGGGCCGAAAGGGAAAAGAAACCCCATCTTTTCAAACCCATTCCAAAATCATGAAATGTGTCACTAAACACGGTCCACTCATAGTTTCGCATGGTCTACCAACAATGTCATTTGATGATGATGTGACACATCTGACTCATGAGGTGAGTCAACCATCAGGTGACTAGGTGAGTTAATGGGACCCATGGGGCCACTACAACACATAGTGACTAACCATTACATTATGACCGTTGGATGATTGTAGATCAACAACCAAAGTTGTATTTTGGGCCGAAAGGGAAAAGAAACCCCAACTTTTCAAACTCATTATGGAATCATGACACGTGTCACTAAACACGGTCCACTCTTAGTCTCGCATGATCTACCAACAATGTCATTTGATGATGACATGACATGTTTGACTCATGAGGTGAGTCAGTCGTCAGGTGACTAGGTGAGCTAATGGGACCCACGGGGCCACCACAACACATAGTAACCGACAATGACATTATGACTGTTGGATGATTGTAGATCAACAATTGAAGTTTTTTTTCAGGCGAAAGGGAAAAGAAACCCCATCTTTTCAAACCTCTTCCAAAATCATGACACGTGTCACTAAACATGGTCCATTCACAGTCTTGCACGGTCTACCAAAAATGTCATTTGATGATGATGTGACACATCTGACTCATGAGGTGAGTTAGCCGTCGAGTGACTAGGTGAGTTAATGAGACCCACAGGGCCACCACAACACATAGTGACTAACAATGACATTATGACTATTGGATGATTGTAGATCAACAAATGAAACTGTATTTTGGGCCGAAAGGGAAAAGAAAACCCATTTTTACAAACCCATTCTGGATTCATGAAGCGTGTCCACTCACACGGTCACTGACAAGTGTGACCACTGTAGATTGTATAATTTTTGCGCTTTAAGTTTCCAATCTAATTTCTCATTTATAAGTATAAGTAGTCTACAAATTTAGAAAGGGGTTACGAATTCTAAATATCTAGGTTGAGGATTGAGGTTCGAGGAAAGCAACAAAGTCTCTCATCTCTCTTCCCATTCATAGTCTGTAAAAATAAAAAATAAGGGTAAGAGGTAACTACTAAAATCCTGAACACCTACGTCCCGCATTTTAAATTTTTCAAATCCCTTGATTTACAACTTTACTATTTATATTATAGAAAAAAAATTAGCATGTTAGGGTTTAATATTGAATCACCCCTATAAATTGTAGGCTTATTGCAGTGTATAAATATTTCAATTTTCCTACGAGTAAATAGTGATACCGTTTACCAACTTACCACGATGGGCAAACCAAATATCAAGAATAAGAGTATGAGTAAAAGGCCAAGTCAGATAATAGACTTCCAAAATCTGCTTAAAACACCAGGTTTCACTGATGAATTCCATCATATTTATGATCCTGTTATCCATGGAAACAAGGGAATAATGGAAATTAGATTTTTAGTTGAAAATAAGTGGAATGATCCAAATAAGGATTCAACAAAAAAAATTTATTTAACAACGCGATAAAGGCAATGACAAATAAAATTTCACCATGGGTTGTTGGGTTGGCATGCATGGCGTTACCTCAAGTATTCCCTTTCTCATAAATTTTCATGGTCTGGGCCAAAAATTATGATAAAAATAGAAAAGCAATTGTGAATAAAACTACTCAGGAGGAAATTTTGTCCGTAACTAAGAATGAGTTTTCTAGTCTATTGGACCTAGGGTTTGAACAACAAAACTCAAATTGTTGGAATAACTGAGAGGGGGGGGGGTGAATCAGTTAAACACTGTCCCAATTCCAAATGTATAATCCAAATCAAAATCTTCAATTCCTGATGCTTGATAAACATAAATACTTTCACTGTCTGTGCTTTTACTGATGGTCAATTCTAAACTTATAATGCTTACCGATCAAATATAGCATGTAGTATGCAAAATATGATAACAAACAAGTATCACAATCAACACATAACACAAGAGATTTAACATGGAAACCCTATGAAGGGAAAAACCACCTGGGACTGGCAACCCAAAATGTTCACTCTTTTGAAGTGAGGTCGGTGAAGACCCAACCCTATTAAAGGTTACAAACACACTATTAGGTGTGACCTTGTTAGAGAATTTTAGACTAGAAGTTATCGTCCAACCAATAGTCACTCTGGGGTTGACAAGATAAAAATGTTCACTCTAATGAATGATACATCAAAAAACTTTGTAAGTCCACTCGGTTAAGAGATTTGACTATGTACAATGGTTAAATATGTAACAATAGTTGATCTACCTTATTACAACTTCAATTGTAGATTACAGATCAATATTTTGCTCATACAAATCCTCCTGATTAATATTTCACTTCAGATTCAATATTTTGTTTACTTACTATTTGTCACTAATAGCTCTTTGTTGCTCGGTAATTGTTCTGCAGCTCGGTTCTCAATAACCAGTATGATCAGAATTCATGAAACCTTCTTCACGCGATAATTCTACATCTTCTTCTTCTTCCGGCGTCTTTTTCACAATGAAACCATAGCCTCTTATATAGACATGTAAAATGTTTTCTTTTCCCCCATCAGATTTTGTCGCTTAATTATCTCCATTGATTTTGCCACTTTAAGCTTTCTCGGCTGACATGTCAATATCACATTTCAATTCTGCTCCGTCAGATCCTTCTGATTTATGTTAGCCGTCGATCTTCATAACAAACCTTATCTATTATCTCAATTTCATACACTTTCTAGCTCATCACTTTATCAGCTAAACTAATCATTTAATTCCTTTCTATCTTCGTCGGTTAACAAAGAAATGCGTCGGTTAACACATGCTCGGACTCCATCGGTGTATACTGAAATGTTTTAGTTTACTAACAACACTGCTTTGTAGCTTTCAGCTCTATTCTTCATTATAGATGAATACAACATAATGAAGTCAATTCCATAAAGTCATAGACTCATCAAGAAGTTACTCAATGTATTCTTTATCCTCATCTGACATGTACATCTTCCTCATGTAGATTTCTCTATTCTTCATCTCATCCACCTTTCTTCAGATGTGTCGGTATAGTAACTTACAAAATAAGTACTGTCAAGCCAGTTGACATCAATGACAACATGAAACTGATTTAATCATCTTGCATTATCTAAACATCAACTCCTTTGTAATCATGAATTACCGATTCTTCATTCAGATTCCAAATCAGTTGGAGTTCATCAATCTCTCCCTTTGGCATTGATGGCAACTCAAGTAATATGAAATGTACCATACACATACCAAACATGTATTCTACAACTCTGTAAACAAATATTGTAAGTCAAATAGACTTTAATATGTTTAATCACTATGTTACTCAACATTTGTAAAAACTATAATGGTTGACATCAAATGTGCTCTTTTTAGTTCTCCTGTTTCTATTCAATGCTCGACATCAAATGTGCTCTTTTCAGTTCTCATGTTTCTGTTCTGTTCTTAGTAATTGATTTGCAATACTCTGTTCCATTCAGATTGTCTTTCCCTCAAATAGTTCTCATCGGTGCTTTTTCTCTCCCTTTAGTTATTTCTCCTTTATTCATATAAACTCTCCCTTTTCATATTGTTCATCTCTCCCTTTGACAACAATGCCAAAGAAACAAATAAAAAAGTAGCTCTGTTGGTAGCCAAGTAACTCTCTGTTGTCCATCAACTTCTTTGTATCTTTGAATACTATTAGCTCATTCTGTTCTAGTTCTCAAACTTAATCACAACCTTGAACATGATTCAAAGTGTGAACTATGCTGCATCACCATGAATGATCTTTCTGATATGTGTAGGCTGATGCAACATCCTGATCACCTTAGTGACCGATAGATAGGGGACGGACCCCAAGAAGTATTCAAATGTGTCCTTCGGTAGGGGCTTTGTAAAGATATCTGCAAGTTGTTCCTTAGATGTAACAAATTCTAACTTCACTTGCTTCTCCTGCACTTGTTCTCTTAAGTAATGATACTTAATAGATATATGTTTTGTCTTTGAGTGCATCACAGGATTCTTTGAAATGTTAATAGCACTGGTGTTGTCACAGTATATTATCACCGGGTCAGTGATTACCTCATTCATTCCTTCCAACACTTGCTTGATGTATGCTATGTTCGAGAAATTTGTAGTAGCAACAACATATTTTGCTTATGCAGTTGATTGAGAAATGTAGGCTTGCTTTTTACTTGTCCAAGTTACAAGTCTTTCACCAAAGAAAAATGCTCCTCTGGTGGTGCTTTTTCTGTCATCTACATTTCCAGCCCAATCAGCATCAGTATAAACCTTCAACTCAAACTTTTCTTCCTTAGGATACCAAATGCCATAATCTTTTATCTTTTTTAAATATCTTAAGATTCTTTTAGTAGCTATCATGTGTGACTCTCTAGGGTTTGCAGAGAACCTAGCAACAATCCCCATAGCATGTGCTATGTTTGGTCTACTGTGAACTACATACATAAGTTTACCAATCATGGATCTGTAAAGTGTCTAGTTTACCTCATTAGTTTCATCCTCCTTTGTTAGTTTGCATCTAGTAGCCATCGGTGTTCCCACAGGTTTAGCATCTTCCATGCCAAAAGTCTTCTATACTTCTTTTATGTACTTAGATTGTGTGATGAATATTCCATCACTCTGCTGAATCACTTGTAATCCTAGAAATAATTTAATCTCTCCAAACATAGACATTTCAAACTCTTTTTGCATTTCATCAGCAAATGCTTTGCATACAAGATCTTGTCCTCCAAAAATAATATCATTCACAAATATTTCAGCAATAAGAATAGTGTCATCAGTATTACCTTTCATATACAGATTGTTGTTTTCACTTGTTCTAACAAATCCAATACTTAGCAAGCAAGTATGCAGTCTCTCATACCATGCTCTCGGTGCTTGCTTCAATCCATATAAAGCTTTATGTAATCTACATACCATGTCACTATTTTCTGTATCAACAAATCCTTCCGGTTGTTCTATGTAGACTTCTTCTTCAAGTATACCATTCAAAAATGCAGACTTAACATCCATTTGATAAACTTTGAATTTCTTATGTGCAGCATATGCAAGTAGCATTTTGACTCCTTCTAATCTAGCAACAGGTGCAAATGTTTCACCATAGTCAATGCCTTCCTCCTATGCATATCCCTTGCATACCAATCTGGCTTTATTTCTTGTAACTTCTCCATTCTCATTCAGCTTATTTTTGAATATCCATTTAGTACCGATAACATTTTTGTCCTTTGGTCGGGGTAATAAACTCCAAGTCTTGTTCTTCTCTATCTACTCTATTTCCTCAGTCATTGCATTAATCCATTCATCATTCTCCAATGCAACTTTCACAAACTAAGCATGTACCTTGTCTTGCTTTTCTCCTAGTTTGTATTCCAGCTTGTCTATCTCCAATAATTTGTGTCTCAGGGTGGTGTCTCATAACAAATCTAGCAATTATCCTATCTCTCCTTTCTCTTTCATCCTGTTCATGTTCATCAGCTTGCTTGACAGCTTCATTTTGTTCGTTAGTTTCCCCTTCCTGTTGTTCAGCATTGTTTGCCTATGGACCAGTTATCACAGTTTGCGGTTTCGGTTGATAATCAGGAAGTTCAATGTAAGTGAATCTACTATAGTATTTTAGTTCCTTTCTACTATCCTCTGTGCTCTTGTCATCAAACTCATCAACATGAACATTAGTACTTTAAATAATCTTATTTGTAACCTTATTCAGACATTTGTATGCTTTGCTCTTGATAGAATATCCTAAAAATATTCCTTCATCTCCTTTAGAATCAAATTTACCATTTCTTTCATCTTTCAAGATAAAGCATTTGCTTCCGAAAATTTTGAAATAACTTACAGTAGGTTTGTGTCCAAACCATAGCTCATAAGGTGTTCGGTTGGCGTCCTTCTTCAATTGTACTCGATTCAGAACATATACAGTTGTATTGATAGCTTCTCTCCAATATGTCTGAGCAACATTCTTCTATATCATCAGTGTTCTAGCACAATCAACTATTGATCTATTTCTTCTTTCAGAAATACCATTTTGCTGAGGTGTCCTTGGTGCAGAAACCAATCTTTTAATTCCATGCTCATTACAGAAATTAGTAAATTCATCAGAGATAAATTCACCTCCTCTATCAGATCTTAAGCATTTAATTTATTTTCCGATCTCTTTTTCTACCTTAGCCTTATACCATTTAAACATTTTGAAAGCTTCATATTTTTCTTTCAAAAAAATAACAGTCATCAGTCTAGTATAGTCATCAACAAAAAGAATAAAATATCTATCACCAGAACAACTCTAAGTTCTCATAGGACCACATAGGTTGGTATGAACCAACTCAAGTATCTTCTTTGTTGAGTAGTCTTTTCTTTTGAAACTAGAATTAGTCATTTTACCTTTCTGACATTCATGGCACATAGCATGATCTAGTTTTGACAAGTTAGGCAATCCTCTGACTCTTCTCTTTTTACTAATTTTGATCATGTTATCAAAATTCACATGACATAGTCTTTTGTGCCACAACCATGCATCTTCATCTTTCATTAATAAGTAGGAAGATTGATCCATATCAAGATAGAATAGATTACCTCTGGATTGTGTACCAGTTCTGACAAGTCTTCCTCCATCTTCATAGATTTTCACTTTTCTACTCTCAAAAGCAAGTCGGTGGCCTATATTGTTCAACTGTACCACACTTAACAAGTTATAGTTCTGTCCATCTACCCAATATGAATTTTCACATCTTAGTCTATCATTAATCATCAGTGAACCTTTACCTCTTACCATACAAGGTGCATCATTTCCCATTCTCATAGATCCTCCATTGTATTCAACAAGATGATCAAATTTCTCTACATCACTAGTTATATGATGTGTGTAGCCACTTTCTATGATCCAAGTATCATTTCTATCTATTCTAGAGATCAGTGTTATTTCTTCATGTTTCTCTTCTTCTTCTGAATCATCTTTCATAGCAACAAATACTACTTCTACATCATCATCAGTGTCAGATTCAGATTTAATATCTTCAGTAATGTAACATACCTTCTTTCCTTTGTCATAGCTATCTCGGTCATCTCTTTTGTTGTATCGGTAGCCTCTGTTAACTCTTCTCCCATAGCTTCCTTCCGATCGGTCTTTAGATCTATCATCATCTTTCTTCTGTGGACATCTAGTAGCAATGTGACCAACTTCTTTATAGTTAAAACATGCTAAAGGCAACTTACCTCTATATCTTCCTTTTCCCTTGGGCAATCTTCTAGCCATGAGAGCCTCAAGCTCATCAAGTTCATTGTCGATATTGCTATCAATGTTATCATTCTTAATATTCTTGCTAGACTTACTAATCTTCAAAGAAGACATGAAAGTAGATTCAACATAAGGAACAATACTATTGTCAAAGTTATTTAATTCAAAGGTAGTAAGCTTACCGATCAATGTGTCAAGGGTAAGATTGGATGTAGCCCTTGTTTCATGAATTACAGAGATCCTGATCACATAAACTGGCAACAAAGTTCTGAGAATCTTACTTATAACTGTTTCATCATCAATCACTCCATTCGATGCTCTAATAGCATGTACTACTTCTTTCAGTCTGTTTGAATATTGTACTATGTTCTCACCTTCTTTCATTCTCATATCATCAAAATGACCTCTTAGACTTTCTACTCTAGCTCTCTTAACATTCAAATCTCCACTGTATATCAATTTTAACTTATCCCACAGTTCTTTGGCAGTAGTGCATCCCTTAATGTCTTCAAATTTAGTGCGGTACAGGCAGCAACAAGTTCCATCATAGTGACATTGTGTTCATGCTTGTCTCTTAGTTGATCAAGGGTTGAAGGACCAGTGGGTGGAGCCATATAGCCATTCTCCATCAGTTCTAGTGCAGAATTCCCTATTCCAAAAATATGTAACTTCATCTGGCTCTACCATACTAAAAAATTCTCCTTATTCAGTTTTGGTACTTCCCTCTTATACATCTTGAGACCTTTGTGCTGAAGTCCTTAAAACTCTATTCTAAGCAACTGATGCTCTGATACCAATTGTTGGAATAACTGAGAGGGGGGGGTGAATTAGTTAAACACTGTCCCAATTCCAAATGTATAATCCAAATCAAAATCTTCAATTCCTGATGCTCAGTAAACAAAAATACTTTCACTGTCTGTGCTTTTACTAATGGTCAATTCTAAAATTATAATGCTTACTGATCAAATCTAACATGTAGTATGCAAAATATGATAACAAACAAGTATCACAATCAACACATAACACAAGAGATTTAACGTGGAAACCCTATGAAGGGAAAAACCACCTAGGATCAGAAACCCAAAATGTTCACTCTTCTAAAGTGAAGTCAGTGAAGACCCAATCCTGTTAAAGGTTACAAACACACTGTTAGGTGTGACCTTGTTAGAGGATTTTAGACTAGAAGTTATCGTCCAACCAGTAGTCACTCTGGGGTTGACAGGATAACAATGTTCACTCTAATGAATGATACATCAAAAGACTTTGTAAGTCCACTCAGTTAAGAGATTTGACAATGCACAATGGTTAAATATGTAACAGTAGTTGATCTGCCTTATTACAACTTCAATTGCAGATTATAGATCAATATTTGGCTCATACAAATCCTCCTGATCAATATTTCACTTCAGATTCAATATTTTGTTTACTTACTGTCCATTGGTAATAGCTTTTTGTAGCTCGGTAACTATTTTGTAGCTTGATTCTCAATAACTAGTATGATCATAATGCATGAAACCTTCTTCACGCGATAATTTTGTAGCTTCTTCTTTTGGCGTCTTTTTCACAATGAGACCATAGCCTCTTATATAGACATGTAAAATGTTTTCTTTTCCTCCATCAAATTTTTTTGCTTAATCATCTCCATTGATTTTGTCACTTTAAGCTTTTTCAGCTGATGTGTCAATATCACATTTCAATTCTACTTTGTCAGATCCTTCTGATTTATGTTAGCCATCGATCTTCATAACAAACCTTATCTGTTATCTCGATTTCATACACTTTCTAGCTCATCACTTTATCGGCTAAACTGATCATTTAATTCCTTTCTATCTTTGTCAGTTAACAAAGAAATGCATCAGTTAACACATGCTCAGTTAATACTATGCTCCGTATACACTACACTCTGTCGGTGTATACTGAAATGCTTTAGTTTATCGACAACACTGCTTTGTAGCTTTCAACTCTATTCTTCATTATAGATGAATACAACATAATGAAGTTGATTCCATAAAGTCATAGACTCATCAAGAAGTTACTCAATGTATTATTTATCCTCATCTGACATGTACATCTTCCTCATGTAGATTTCTCTATTCTTCATCTCATCCACCTTTCTTCAGATGTGTCGGTATAGTAACTTACAAAATAAGTATTGTCAAGCTAGTTGACATCAATGACAACATGAAACTAATTTAATCATCTTGCATTATCTAAAGATCAACTCCTTAGTAATCATGAATTACTGATTCTTCATTCAAATTCTAAATCAGTTGTAGTTCATCACAAATGTGAACATTAACTTGGGAAAGCTCGTAGAGGATTATGAAAAATTAGATGCAACACAGAAAGATTCATATATCAGAGGAATAACAAGTGGTTCTAGTCTGAGTCCAGATCATAAATCTCCTTATGATTATGATATTTTTGTGCAATGGGCTCAAGACATTATTTCCTTGCTAGCATTTTGTTTGGGATTGGATAGTAACAAAGAAGTGAGTGCCAACATTATTGAAATGTTTTTTCATATTCATTTTGAAAAAGAACTAGTAAAATATTGTTTTATTGAGCACATTGTTCGTTGCATGCAAGAACAATTACTAATGATTAAAAGAGATTCACAGAAGACATTTAGATTCACAACCTACTTGTGTTATCTTCTCTTAGCAAAGCATTGTGCAATATTTTAGACAAACAAGCTTTGCAATCAAGGCCAAAAACCAATATATGAGTGGACACCTCAGATAAGGATGATTGATAACATAAGGAACTACAACAATTTTGTAGACTTCTTTTTGGCACCAATGTACCATAAAATTATAGGCACTCCAATGCCTAGGTTGCCTATTACTTGTAGAGATTGCATTCAATTCGGAAGTCAAATACAATTGGCTGACTGGTACTTAATGGAAGAGTACATTGTGTTAAGGTTTTATGGTTTAGTGGTAGAACCCTACAAACTTATAATACATGTTACAAAGAGGGTATTTGCATTGGAATATGTACGGAAGATGGAGAGCACATATGTACTCTTTAATGGTCAACAAAAGAAAATGATATTTCCTTCCTTGCCTTTCTCATTTGGAGGGTTCACAGTTGAGAGAAGAGGATTCAAAGTGGCACAAGCCTTTTTTTCAATTTGTTGCGTTGATATTGACAGTCGCTAGCAGTATGATCCAATCAACATAATTGGAATAGAGCTTAGAGAGAATGGGAACTCTACAAGAAAATTTCAACATGAAATTATGCCATTGATAGAAAAATTTAAAAACATGGAGTCCTGGGATGAGGTCAAAAAAGAGATGGAGAAATATGCTGCTGAAAATAATATTTCAATACAGGAATTGTCATCACAAATTATGGCATTACACAAACAGAAAGGAAAAGTGTAGGCCATGACATCGTACAATTTCTATCAGAAAGTTGCTCAACCATCTACAAAATCTATTCCAAAAGACCTAATGAATGAGTGTATGGATGATAATTGGACTCGAACCAAAATTTCTGATTTTTGGGAAATGAGGAAGAATTTCAGCAAGCCAAAGACCTCTGTAGATCTTTATGAGGTGGATGAGGATAAAATGTTTAGCAAATTATGGAATAAGGAGCATCCAGCTGAAGCATATCATGGTGATGATGATATTTTAGATAATGAGTCTGAATAGGATTCTATGAATCCCACATCCAGTAAAGTATATTCAATTAGTAGAGGAGTTGATGTGTCCACAAAAGATCAATATACCAAAGGGGCAGTTATTGTAGAAAAAATGGGCTACCTAGGTTTTGGTGGTCTAGGTCCTGGTGGACAAGGGGTTTGGTCTACACTTGACCCAGCAGCTCCACCAAAACTTGGTGAGAAACTAGGCCTTGGGCTTGGAGTTCAATCATCATATTCATCAACAAAAAATACTACTCAGTCAATTTCACTTGTTCTAGCTTCAAATCTAGTTCCACCTATTACAAGCACTCAGATTCAATCTAAATCAATTGTCACTCCCATAGCTATGGATATCATGGGTACAACTACAACTAGTGGTTCAAAAAGGACATTATAGCTAGACATGAAATCAATGGTTCCCAGAGATCAAGACAGTGTAAAGAAGCAAAAGGTTATGACAAGTATTGTCCAACCTTCAAGACAAAACCCTCAGAATAGTCCGAAAACTCCACTTGTAATGGGTTAGGGTGTTGGTAATCCTCATGGTGGAATTAGTAGAAACATAGGCAACATAGGTCAAAGCTTGTACATCAGTGCAAGTGCTATTTCACCATTCAAACATTCAATTGTGTCAGAAAACCTTGATTTTCGTTACAATGATTTTGTAACTAGCTTTGAACAATCCAAAAATAGGAATAGACAAAATAGTAAGACATTGAAGATAGAAGTAGTTGCTTCATCTTGTGATGCAGAACTTGCATCCAATAGGTTATTTCCCACATATGACCCAAAGAAATATGTGATGGAGTTCATGGTTGTTATGCCCCCACCTAGAGATAACAATCCACCAGAGAGTTAGTTAGATCCATCTCAATTTCAAGTTAGCACCCTCCAAATAGATTTATCCAAAATTAAAAATGTGGACAAGATAAATGTGTCAAAAATGACCAACCAAGTGGTCTACAGTTCAGTGATAAAGTTGGAGAGAGAGAAAGGAAAGCTTCAGGGCACAATAGATAAGTTAAAGGCAAACCTAGAAAATGAAAAGGCAAAGGAGAAAGCGATAGAAAACAGGTGCAAAGAATTAGAGAAAAGGATAAAAGTTTCTTCCTCTAAAGAAGCAATTGGACAACAAGAACATATGGATGCAAAACTAAAAACTTTGAGGGAAAAATTGGAACAGAGTGAACAAAAAACTTGAGGATGAAAAAGCCTCTTCATTAGGTATATACAAAATCTTGGAGAATGCGAGACAGGCAAACAAGAACTTAAATAAAGAATTGGAGAATGAGAGGGTAAAAACAAAATAGTGCAAAGAGAAAGAAAAATAGTGGGAAGAGAAAGAAGAGAAAATCAGAAAACATAGTGAACATCAATTCTCAGAAATGAGAGAAGACCTAAAGAATTCAGAAAATACAATTAAAAATTACAAAAATAGCTTGAATCACCATGTAAATAATATAGTCAAGCAAATAAAAAAATACTTCTAGAGGAAAATAAAGGTGTTTGCTGATAGGTTGTGTGATTGGTTGAACTGATTGAAAGTCTTAGAGGGTAAGTGCACAAAGATGGGGGACCAAAAAGGGGGTATAAGATGCCTCTTTTTTCATGAAATCAGAAAACTCTAAACTTCAACAAGAAATTGAAGATAGTTATACTCAAATTTTAAGATGTGACAAGAAAAAGAGTTGTAATACTCTGAATCTAGTTCCTAAACTACTAATTTATTTTGAAAATAGTGCAGATTAAGGCCGTCAAAAAGGGGGAGCACAAAAGGTGGTCCTATTATTTGCAAAAAACATAACATAGCGTCCGGTGTGCTCCCCCTAAAATGTTAAGTTTTTGTTTTAATTTTTTTAATCACTCCAGTGAGAAGTTAACTAACACCATGTAGCTTATCCCAGTTTTTTTGCTAATTTTTTTATGAATGTATAATTTTTGATAAATTTACGAAGTGCACACCTCCTAAAAATATGAATTTATGAGTCTCTCTCTCTCTCTCTCTCTCTCTCCATTATCACCATTTGATGTAGAGAGGAATCAATTACTATTCTCCTTATTTTATTAATGAGAGAGAGAGAGAGGGAAGGGGAGAGAGTAGGAGAGAGAGAGGAGAGAAGGGAGAGAGAGTGATAAGGGGGGAGAGAGAGAGAGAGGAGAATGAGGAGAATATGAATATTAATTATTCTCCTTATTCTCTCTCTCTCTCTCTCTCTCTCTCTCTCTCTCTCTCTCTCCCTTATTGTTCTCACTAGGGATTGCACCCAAGTATGGCTAAGTATAAGACGTAGCAATCCCATGAAACATGGGACTACTCTCAGGTTGTGGGTAACCTATCCAAGAGTAGACTTCTGGATTAGGGGCCAACTTCCCCTTGTATCAGTCAAAACTGACTAACTTTAGGAGGAAAAGGGAGAGAGAGAATGAAACAAAAGACTAAAACTAAACTTAAGTAGGTGATCCACCAAATTAATAGAAGATCCATAATTGAATTAAGCTTACTACAATAGTTAAAACAAAACTTCACTTCACAACTTGATTCTACTACCTTAAACTCCTTAGAAAAATAAGGTACTTGAAATACAAAGAAGGGAAGATATTTCCAGAACTCTGATTCCACTTTGTACATGAACTAACACTACAGAGCCAAGACAAATTTATGAACATTTGATTGGATCAACAAGTAGACTAAGGATAGAATAACATCACAATAATCCTACATGAGATTCAATAAGAAGAACTCTGAAACTATAGGGAACAAGAAGGATCAATTTGTATTACTGAAAAGAAGCTAAGTACAAGATGTGTCTCTCAGAGCTACAACACTCATATTAGAGAGAAAAAGTGAAGAGCTAACCTCAATCACGTAAGTGAGAGATATATAAAATGAGGAAAAGAGAATCAGCATTGAAGCCTTCTCACCCTCCTAAAAGTGGTAAATCCCTCAAAATAGGCCCATAAGGCTACCTCATAAACTCAGATGCCAGATTCCCAAGTTTATAGGGGTAGTGGAAAAATAGACTCCTAGAATAGGAGGTCAAAAGGAGACCACTCTAACCCCTCCAAGTCATGCACTAACAATATTATGATGAATGGTTTATAGAATACCATCATCAAAGTTTCCAACAAGAAACTTGCAATGACTTTTACATTTGAATATTTACCCCTCCTAAGACAAAATAATGTGGATTTAATTGTATTTTAAAATAGTTCTCAACCCAAAATGGGGCAAACATATCTTAAAACATTTACATTTTTAATAAAACCCACATAAAACAAAATGTACCCAAAATAAATAAGACATAACACTCAACCCTAAAAGGGGAGAAACAAGATTAATTAGTCATTTATGTGAAAACCCCTTGAAGATGAGGAAGCCACTAACATTCTAGGTTTCTCATTTGGCATCTGGTAAGTTTCCACTCTCACTGGTAGTTTTGCATTTGGTTTTTAGAAACATATGATCCTTTGCTTCTTTCAATGCTTTGATCAAGGTAGGCACTTGGATTTTCTTGCTTTCATCTCTTTGCATTTTGATTTTACAATGATGGCATCTCTATGTATTTTCATTCAAAAGCACTGTGTGGTATCATCATATTATGTGGACCACTGGTTTTAATTTCCTTTCCATATTGAGGGCACGACTGTGTATACCTTCTATCTGCAATTTTTGAGGGTTTTGAAATTGATGGCACATGTTCATTCCCTCTCTATTTGAAGTATTTGTTTTTTAATTCAGATTATTTTGATAAGAAAAGGGGCATCATGCTGCCATCCCTTAGAAATTTCGGGGGCACGTGATAGTGTATCGATCACTAGCATTACGCTTTGTATTGCATTGTTTTATTATATTCATGACATCTCTATTATTTTTTAGTTTTCTTTGAAGGCATTGTATGTTTTCTTTTAGAACCCAAGAGCTATGACATGGTATTCATATGTTGCTTCATCTTATGTATGATGTGTCATTCTTGGAGATTCGATAGCTCATAAATACTAGGCCATTATTTTGATATGCCATGTGTAATGTGAGGGCATCAATATTCCTTGTTTACATTCTCTGTTTTGATGGCCATTGAAACACCCCTGCATGAAATCAAACTCATTGTTGATGCTACCTATGGGTTATGGTTACTGTTGCAATGTCTATTTTTATGCTCATGCCTTGTCAATGCTTGATATATCATCATTTACTTTTGCTATGTTTCTTGCTGTAGATGCACTATTGTTTATTACTACATAATATGATGCTCGTTGTTCGATTTCTATAATTCGGCGAGCTTGGCATGGTCACAATGTTGTTATTTTTTTTGATGTTTTGATCATGCTTGACTATGTTTTCAATGCACGATAACATACACAGCACATGGGTTAAGACCAGGCACATCATTTCACTGGTGTTCATTCTATTTTGGGGCCCATGAGTTGTGGCTTCTATTATTGATGTTCACTGTTGGTGCCAGTCCATGAGTTAAGACCATCATGGATTGATGTTCACTCACTGATTTTCAGATGAATGGCACCATTTTCATGTTTTTTACACACTCACTATTTTTTTATCACTAGTATTGATGTCATCATGTTTGGTTTTCCTCTGCTACTATAGCCCGTGGACCTTGATGCTTATCATTATATTGGTAGTTCATAGCCCACTATGTCTATGTATTGATGCAACTCATTTAGGACTCATAGCACTATTGATATTCAATATTTGATATTCATTTTTCTTTGAAAGACTTGGTATTTTGATTCCTTTCATACTTCTCTCTGCATTAGATGCTCACGTGTCCTGAATGCTTAAGCCTGCGAGCTTATGTTTTTGTTGATCTCTTGCATGTTGTTGATTCTTTGTGAGCCTATGAACTAGCCTCATTCATTGGTAGCCTTATTCATTCATGGGTCCAGTGCACCTAACCTCACTGTGTTGATTCCTTCCATAGGTCGAGGGCACAATGTATTGAATCATTCCCTAAATCTGATTGTTTTTCAATTTGGGGCCGAGCTCAGTTTATAACCTTGGTTGGCATTTTGCATCTTTATAGATGAAATATCAATGCCATTTTTATGTTGATTCACTGTTGGTAACTGGCACTATGTATCTTATTGTTTACTTGGTGCCATCATTTGATTCATCGTGTCATACTATATCCTTGTTCCTTTGTTTGTTCATTTTGGATTACTTGATGACACCAAGTAAACAACATTGCAGTTGTTATTCAATGCATGCTTGTTGTACTAAAATCCCATTAATATCATGCTTTTGTGACACCATCTTCATTTGATATTATTTTCTTATCCTCATGGTGTAGTGTGTCATTTTATTAATTGAAGCCCTTTTGTATTCAGTCCATAATGCTGATCCTCTCTAACATGTTGATGATGTATGCCTCTTGAATCTACCAGTGCCTTTGACCATGCTCCATTTTATTTATCTTTGTGATTCTTGAGTGTCCCACTCATACTGCATCATCTAGTTGTTGCCTTGGTGATCATGGGTGTTCTTGGCCTATGATGCAGTCACTGCCAAGGAAATTTGAGGTTTTCCTAGCATGGCCTGCATCATAGGTCAAGGTCATTCATTTGGATCCTGACATCTTGCTATTGTTGTTGTTTAGACAATCACAAAGCTTTGAAGATGGTCTCTATTAGGAATACCATCCTCTTAGCCCCTTGATTATCTGAATGAGGAAAACAACAGTAAATCAGCTTCTTCTATATTTGCACATGGAATAAAAAAGTTAGTGAAAACATGGTATCTCTTTTATTTATGTAGCCTCTTTAGTGCACATGCCCTGAGCACAAAATTTTTGAGAGGTGTATGACTAAGTGCATATATGCATGCTTGTAAATACTATGGTACCATACATTGCTTAGATCCATTGGGTCTAACCCCCATCTCTTTGTCTCCTTCTCTGTAGGTTCTGGATGTCAGGAGCACATTGAAACACAGTGGATCAAGACTTCATTACGAGGAAATGTCTGGTACTCCTATATTTATGTTTCCTCATTTCATTTATGTCTACACTCATTTATGCAATTTTGACAATGGCTATGCTCATGGCCTATGTGAGCTCAGATGAATGGTCTCCTTAGTTCTTTCATTTTGTACAACACATTCAAAACATTGGTACATATACATGTAATGCTTAGATGTAGATCATTTATTTTCCCTTTCATGTATTTTACTATGAAATGAACACAAATTTAAGAAAGATCACCTAATAATCCAAAATAGGGTACAGTAGTCTCACTTAGTAATTAGGCCTCCAAAGATGAGTGAAAATAATGATAACATTCTAGCGACCTCAACTGAGTGCTTTCCTGCTAAGCACCTTGACCAGTTTCCTTTAAATCCATTGGGCATAGAGTCGCATAATCTAGAACTAAACTTAGCCTTAAATCAAACAACTCCTTCCTACTAACAAAACAAACTAACAGCCAAAGATAGAATACTCTGGATTATTCCTAACCAAACCAAACTAAAACTGAACTGAAAGCAAACCGAAAGCAAAACTTGTGCTGAGGCACTTAGGAAAATAGAAATCCAGAACTGAAACTAACATTACTAGTATACAAGGCAGGACTTAACCTCAAAAAAAAGCTTTGAGGTGAATCCAATTCACTGGAATGGGCAACTCCTCTCCATCCATATTAGCCAGCTAGAAGGCATTATGGGCCTCACACTTGACAACCATGAGGGGTCCACTCCACATGGCATCAAATTTAGTATGCCTTCCTGGTTTGTGTTTTGACTCATCCCACTTAAGGACAAGGTCTCCTTCCTTAAAAACCCTAGATATGGCTCTTTTATCAAAGGTCCTCTTCATCTGAGAATGATGAGCTTCTAGGTTTTCTAGTGCTAATCTCCTTATTTCTTCAAGTTCAACTAACTCAACAAGCCTAACATGCATAGTATCTTCTTCCAATAGTTCAATTTCCTTAATTAAGCTCAAAGTAGGCAATTCAGTAGAGATAGGAATCCTAGCTTCTTTCCCATAAACAAGTGTATAAAGAGAGTTACCTATAGATCTCTTAGGTTTTATTCTGTCTACCCATAGGGCCAGCTTCAACTTGCTATGTCAGTCCCTTTGATTTCCTTCTATAGTCCTTTTGATGATCCTCAGAAAGTTTTGGTTTGTTGATTCTACCTGAAAATTACCTTGGGGGTAGTAGTTGGATGAGGTGCTTAGGAAGATATTGTGCCTTAATTCCCATTCTGAGATTCTCATTCCAAGAAATTCCATAGCATTGTCTAAAAGAATAGAGTCTGGAGTGCCAAACCTTGACACAATGTCCTGGTAGAAATTTAGGAAAGAGGTTTCATTTACTTCTTTCAATGCTACAGCCTCTGTCCATTTGGTAAAATAGTCTGTAGCAGCAAGTATCAACCTATGACTAGCACTAGATGGAGGATTAATAGGTCCAATGAAGTCCAACCCCCATTTGGAGAAGGGCAGCTCCACTTTGATGGGATGTAGTGGGAGGGCTGCCAACTTTTATTTTCCAAAAAATAGAGCACAATTCTTGCACTTCCTCACCCAATCGAATGCATCCTTGTACAGGCTAGGCCAAAAGTACCCTTCTTTCATGACCTTCAAGGTAGTGGTTCTGGTTGCAAAGTGTCCTCCAGATTATTAGAATTTAATCTTTCCTTGGTAAATATGTAAGGATAAACCAAGGTATCCTATTGTAATCATCCTCTAGTCCAAGTGGGAGGACATGTCATATTTGTAATTTCCTTTATTAAGGAAAATAGATATTCCTCTTTATGAGGAATCCTACACTTGTCTCACACACTAGTGAAATGTGGCATACACAGAAATGGGAGTTACAATGTAACTCCTTTCTCACATCTCTATTAAGAGATGGCTCTGCTTATCTCATCTTACGAGATTCTTCTTCTTCTTGAACTTTGTATGAGCTAAGCTCTCACTCTATCTATCTCTCTCTCTCATTCTTAGGCATTTTTTGCCACTTTCATTATATCACGGGGTTTTTTTTATGCTTTTCCCCCTTCAAAATATTGTCTCCTTATTTCCTTATGCTTTGGTGAATGTTCCTAGTTTTGTGATTATTCATGGTAAATCTTCTTTTCCTTGCTCATTGATTAAACAATTTCCTAATTCTATATTTTGTTATTATTATTTTAACATGGTATCAGAGCAAGTTGGTTTAATCGTGTATTGAGTGTACAGGTGAAGGAGCTACCATATCTTGGAGCACTCCAATATCGGAGACTCTTGAGAGAGTTTTTTGCTAGTATATTTTTTTTTTCTAATCTGATTAAGAGAGAAAAAATTGAATTTTTTTTGGGTTTGGCTGGTTTACCGCCAAACCCGGTTTATCTTTTGGATAGATTATTGATAAAGAAATTAATACAAATTAATATTTATCAAAATATTAATTTTTCATATTAAATTTTGATTATAATATTAAATTTTATTTTTAATATTATAATTTAAAAATTTAAAGTTTACTTTTTTAGTTCTAATTTCAGTTCATTTATATATTAATCTCTTTTTAGTTAAGTTCCTTTTAGAATATTTAAGTTATCTCTTTTCCTTAATTTTAATCTTTTATATATCATTGCATTACATGCATTTTATATATTCTCTAACTTTAGATTGTTTTTGAATGCAGCTCCATCATCTCTCTTAACTAACCATTTTTTTGGCATTCATTCTTACCATTTTTTGGCATATGTTTCATTTATCTTTGCATGCAGGGAAGTTCCAAAATAGCAATACATCAATAAGATTTGAAGGCTATTAAGTTTTCTTTATCACTCAAATGCAGTATTGAAGGCTATCATCGACACCAAATTTCTAATATTCGGTGCTGGTTCTTTGTTTTGTTTTTTTCATTCTTAGTCTTTGTGTTCATAGAAGGTGTGTAGAGTGTGTTCTTAGTTTTTTCAAAGTTTTAGATTTGGTTTACTGCGTTTTTTTTTTTCTTCCTCTTGCTCCCCGATCACTTTTGTGATTGTTCTTGCATTGTTTTTGTTTTGTGTGTGTACTCGTGAGCCTAGATTTGTGAATAAGCTTAGGTGGGTTCTTGTGGTGGAGCGACATGTTGTGAAATATGCCTACTGTACCCCCATGGGTTTGACTTCAGCATGCATTCTATTTATCATGCAAATAGAAGGTGAAAGCTTTTTGTAATCTTCTTCCCCAACCGATCTTTCATTGCTTGAAGTTTTTCATAAACACTGTAGAGATAGTGTTAATAGTTTAGTTTTTTAGTTTCTTGTTTATTCTTAGTTTAGTTATTGTTTCTATCATTTTTTTTTATTTATGTGTCTTTTTTTTGAAATCCCAAATAGAATTTTGGGTAAATCTTTTATATCAATGCAAAATCGGCCCACTTTCCAACACTCATAGATTTCAGGGTTTTCATTTTCCTCTTCTGTTTTTTATTTCTCAAGTTGTGTATTCTTCCTTGTAACCAAGCCTTGAGGACTTCTTTTTCTTTCCTTGTTTTTATTTGACTCTTTTCTTTTTTCTTTTTCTGTTGTCGAGTGGTTATGAAGGCAAGTGCTCTCTGAGATAGTAGTGAGAGCCCCCGTGCCATGATAGACCATCAATATAAATATTGGGGTTTAGAGCAGTTTCATTTTTTTCCTCCGATTTCTTTGTATCCATTTACAACAGTTCATCATTATCTTGTTTCTTTTCACTGCATTTTGTTCTCTTGATCTATTTTTTCATTCTCACCCTCTGCTTCCTACCATTGACCCTCACCCTGCCCCTCTACAACCTCCTCTTTCACCGCTTCTCCTCTACTTGCCTCTCAAGCTCTACTTCCACTTCATCATCCGCCACCACAGGACCCTTCACCTTCCTCTCAAGCCGTGCTATTTTTTTTGGATCACGTTTGATCCCTTGCATTTGTTTTGGCTCTCCTCTTCTTTTATATTAGTGGCATCAAAGTATTTTGATCCATTCAATTTGCAGGCTAACATTTTTTTTTGTGTCGAAGAATATAAAATTTTTGCAGGCTCCGATTTGGATCCCCCAAACTCATTTTTCAAAGGAAAATCAAAGGTAGCGATTTCTTTTTTAACGTTTCCCTTATCCCTCCATACTATAACATTAATTTTTTTAGATTTGTGCTTTAGTTGTGGGCAGCGTATGTCATGCCCTAGTTGAATTTTGTTTAGTTTAGATCCACATTTACTTTTTAGTTTCTTTGATAGAGAGACATTGTTATTATTATTCTTTTGTCCGTGATGGTTCTTCTCTATGCGGGCTTCATGATCCATTGCTGAGAGCTTCATTGTTGTATCACTTGATTATGAGTTTTATTTGCAATAAAATTTAAAATTTAAACTTCTTATAAAGCTAAAATTAAATTTATTTGCTTTCACCTTTGTTGATACAATAAAATAAATACTTTTTATTTGCAATAAAAAGGATTTATTTGTTGTTGTTGTAATTAACTTTTGGTTCGACGGTTTTGTTCTATCTTCATAGTTTTTTTAACCTAGTTGTGGTTTTATTAGTTTTTATAATTCCAGTGCTAAAGTTTTTTTGGTTAGATCCAATTCATTTTGTTTAGCTCGTTATTAATTAAAGGTTTTTCAAATCAGTTTCCTAACATTTTTTTGCAGGTACTAACATTTATGTTTTTTTTGAATTCTCTTTGTGAGCTTTTCATGTTGATATTCCATTAATTTCTCTGTGACTGTTGGATCATTTTTTTTAGGGGGGGAAGTTTTTTTTTTGCATTCCGTGGTTCGGTTGCATGCATGTGCATGCAGGTTTCCTGGTGATATTAACTATTGCATGCAAGTTTCCCAGTTTCTGTAGTGCTTTGACCCTTGTGTTTAAGATATTTGTTCTATAAGGATGTTAGGAATATTAGTTTAAGATAGTACTTACATTATCACTTATTTTTTTATTCATATTTAATATTTAACGTTCTTTTTTAACCATTTCTTTGTAGGTCTGAAATATTTTTTTTATTTAACTCTTTTAGTATATACAGTTTTCTAACATTTGCTTTGTAGGGTCAAGTTGCTTTTTCATTTTCAATAGGTTTATTTAGTTTATTGTAGTTCTTACATTTTTTTTTTCTTTTGCATGCAATAAATTTAGCTTTCTTACTCTTTGTATGCAAGAGATTCTTGTCGTTATCTGTTAATTAATAACAGCTTAACCGAGATAAGTTTTCTCTTAGTATTCTTAGTTTTAGTTTTTCCCCTTGTTTGTTGCTTTTCCTTGCATGCCTCCTTGGTGTAAGCTTTTATAGCTTTCTATTGTTGCATGCAAGTGTATATTATTTGATCTAAGTTCTATTTCTGAGTTCTATTAAGGGCTTTCATTTTTTTCAGTTAGGTGTTCTTTTCTTTATTTTTTATTTTAACCAAGACCACCCTGATGCCATAAATTAAGTTAACTAGTATAAATTATCATGCTTGGAAAATGCACATGACCTTCATCTTTAGATTTAGACATATTTGTTAGAAATAGGAAATACTAGGAGGGGGGGTGAATCAGTATTTCACAAACTTTTTCTTTTTCCCACTTATGGATATAACAAATTACTTTAGTGCATACAAAGATTATCAAGCTGATTAACAAACATAGCAGTAAATAGAAAGAACTCATAACACATGATATGTTCTCGAGGAAACCTTGGCCAAGGGAAAACCTTAGTGGGGATGGTACCCACAAAGATCACTAATCAAAATTATCCTATTAGGGATATTGGACCCTATTAGGAGTCAATTTACAATATATAGTAGATCTGTCCTGGTTAAAGGACTTTAGGCCTTGTTAGAACCCTTAACCCTGTTAGGAGTTAGATTACAAAACCTGATCACTAACTGAGCTCACTGCCCAAACAGGTAATACAAAATGTTTCTGACTATAGTATCATACTACTTACAAATTCACATCAATAGCCTTTGCTACTATCACAATATACAACTATCACAACTTATCCTTTTCTTTCTTTTTACACATCACATATTGTTCATTACATTTCAAGTATGCCTAATATATGAGTTATTAGAGCTAATAAATTTATATGGTTGGCTTCCAAAATATTTATCCAAGAATAAAAATCTAGGATGTCATCCCTTCATAATGTTAAGTCATTATTTTGACAAGCAAAAATAATCCCTTAACTCTTTCGCTAATACTGTCTCCAAAACTGTTCTGTCTGCAAAAATTGTCTTCGGTAAACTTTGAATAACTTCATCCGTACTGCTCCAAAATTTATGCGCACTAAGATGGGGTATCCTCATACTTTGTAGAAGCTTTTGTTAATTGTGCAAACAAAAATATTGCTCCAGTGGATGTTGCCAACTAAATCTTCATCGGGTGCTCTGTCAGGATCACTGTATCCATACTTAGACAATTTCTTCCTTCAACTTGCCATACTTGCATTCCAGATTGTACGCTCTCAATAGAGATCATATGTTGCCATAATGACAACATCTATGCATCCACATTAGCCAAATTGCCAACAATCTCCTCCTTTGTCATTGGTGGCAACATATGGGAAAATTGGCTAAGTGTGCAAACAAAACTTCAAAGTATTTACACAAAATTGTGGCCAAATGTTATACAACACATATACAATATTGTACTCCATAGAATAGCTCCCCCTATGAGTATCCTTCCTCAACATATTTTCAATTTTCTGCTATCTCTCCCCCTTTGACAACAATGACAAAGATAGGGTGTACAAAAATTTCAAAAAAAAACTTGATACCTTGTTATCAGCTATTGCAAAGTCGGTAGGCTTGCAAAAAAATCACCAAACTTTGACTTCCATGATTCAAAATCTTCCTCCCATATCTTCCTGATGGATTTAGCAACATTGAGTAGAGCACTCAATCCGTATGCTACTGTCTGACAAGCTTGCAGGGAATTAAAGCTAAACTTCTGAAAAGATGTCTTTGCTGAAAGACACTGCTCAATTTGGTCTTCAACAATTGAGGTCTTGATTGAGATATGCTCTCTCAAGATGTTAATCTTGATCATCTTTCTATTCTTTTCTTCTGCTAACATTCTAATTTCATCATTTAACTTCCCTATGTTCTTCTCTACAGAACTTATCTTTACATTTGGGCTTGTCAAGGTGTTTGTTTCAGCTATAATCGCATCTATCTTCTCTCTGATCTTCTTATCTTCTTCAACTGTTAGGATTTTTGATTTTGTGCATTGTATATACAAATTCTTTCCAGTCTCAAAATGTTTCCTCAAATTCTTTATGCATACATCCAAATTACCAATATCATTTTGAATATTTACACTTAAATTTTATTCCATTTCTGCTTCAGAGTCTTCCTAAACTTTTATTCTAGCAATATCGTTTAAGTTAGAAAATTTAGAGTCAAAAGAGTTTATTACTATTTTAGCTTTCTCAAGTGGATTTGATTCAAATGCCTTAGTGCTGATCACACTCTCAAGTTTCTCTGACAAAACTCTAACTTTTCCTTCAAGGTCCTACACCTTCTTATTCTTTCCAATAATTTTATTAAGAGATGTGATGAACTGAAGCTGATCATCATCTTCAACCTCTTTTCCAAGGTCTTCAAAAATTGAACCAATTTGTCTCTTCTTACTGTCAAGTGCACTAGGGGTAGTGACCTCTATCAAAATTTGTTTACCTTTAACTGTCTGCTTTGCTAGAACTGATTTAGATACATCTGGTGCTTCCACTGCCTCTGTATCCTTTTTTGATTCTGTAATCTTCTCTTGCTCTTCTAAAGCCAAATTGTCAACAATGTTTCCTAGATCATGAAATACTGCATCATCTGACTCTAGTGTCACTTTGGTTCCTTCAATGTCCATTGATTCTTTGCCAATATTGATATGTGAAGAAGATGGGACTTCTTCAGTACCAACTTCCTCTGCATGCGGTTCCTCTGATTGCTTCTGCTGAGGATCTGATTCAACATGCTTTCCTGCAACTATTTTTCCAAGAACTTGCATTATTGCTTGCTTAGTCTCTTTTTGTACTTCCTCCTTTTTGCCTCCCATTATAAGGATTGTTCTTCTCTTAGTCCTCAATAAAGTTCCAAGAGACTTCAAGAATCTCTTCAAATGATCTTCATCCTTAACTTCATAGAATTGTTTGATTACATGTTCTCTCATCTTTATGTCCTCTTCTTGTGCTCTCTGTTTTCTATTCACAAGTCTGTTATACAAATCTTCTGGGATCTTATCATGAATAGTGCTAAGTTTCTTATCTATCACAATCATATGTGTAATCATTGCATTTTCAAAATTCAATCTGTCAAATGATCCATATAGATTATAGAATTTATTCAACTTAGTGAAGTCTCCATGCTTCAATATATCTTCATTAACTCTTTCAATTCTTGGTTTCCAAGTTTTCTTCTTGATTGAAACTTCATCATCATCTTTAATTACTACTACCTTTCTAGGTACACATGGTACAATCACTTTCTGTCTCTTGTCGGGTCTTGTTGCACTCACTTTTACTCTTTTGCTAGGAATAGGAGAAAAAGATTTATCTCCTTCATCTTTTTCAGGTACTTTAACTTTTACCTTTACTGCAATAGGATCAATAGGGTCTGCACTAGATGCCTCAGGTGGAATTACAAGATTTTCACTTTTCTTCAAGGCTTCTACAGTCTTCTTAGCTATGTCAAACTCATGACTTGACATACCTGATTCTTTTAGTATTTTCTTCATAGTAGATTCAACTCTCCTACTAGATTGCTTCTTTTCTCTCAAACTTATTGCAGAGTTGAAATTCTCTTCATAGGTTCCAAACCTATTTGCATGACCATCCAACTCACACTTTAACAGTCTGTTCAAAACTAGAAGCCTCTACTCCTCAAGCTGACCAAACTACTTGGCAGACTAAAAATGAGGAAGCACTTGGTTTAATTGGAATCTCCTTAAGTCCTGAGTTGTATGTCTTAATTTCTACTTGTATAGAAGCCCATCAAGCTTGGGACATCCTGAAAAATACCTATGACAGTGCAGATGAAACTCAAAAAATCCAACTTCAAGACCAACTTGAAGACCTCAGGTCAACTAATTTCAACTCTGTTGATGATTTCTTGCTCAAGTTTGATTCTATTAAAGTTTTACTAACTGGTTTACAAGTTCCTCTTTCTAATTTAAGGATAATCCACATAATTATTTGTAAATGTTTTCCTAGACAGTTCCAATAGTTTATTACAAATATTTACTCTCAATTAGCTATTCCTTCTTTAGCATCTCAAATAACTTATGTTATCTTTCAAAATATGTTGCGTCAAGAGGAAGATAAATTAATTCAATTTGGCATTCTTTAATCTCACAAACATGCATGTCTCTCAAAGTCACAATAACAATAGATCTTATAACACTAATCCAAATAACCAAAACTATCAAAGATCTAACAATACTAATAATTCAAATAATAACTCAGGTCAACAATTTAATGATAATTACAATTCTAGGCCTTCCAATAACTATCATAATAATAATCAGTCAAATAGGCCACATTGCACCTATTGCAGTAAAAATGGTCACTTAATACATAACTATTTTAAGAAACAAAAGGATGATCAACATAATGAAAAACTTAATGAAAATCAATCTCGTTCTACTTTTACTATCTTTTTTAATGCTTCTAAACCACTTGAATGGGTTATTGATAGTGGTGCATCTCAACATGTTACATCTCATAAGGAAGTCTTTGATTCTTTGCAACTTGATTCTATGAATATTCATGTTTCTTTAGCTAATAATCATTCCTGTCAAGTTGAAGGAATTGGTAATGTTTCTGTTCCAAATGGTAAAGTACATGATGTGCTTTATGTTCCTCAATTATGTCAAGATTATACGGTTGAGTTTCATAAATATAATTGCCATATCATTGATCCCAATACTGATCAGATAGTTGTTGAGGCTAAATTAGATGATGATAATCTCTTTAAATTTTATCAATTTGCCTCTCCTAGATATTCTTTACTTACTACTGTTGATTTTCACATTTGGCATGAGAGACTAGGACATTTAAATTCTGATTATATTTCATTAATGCAAAAAGAAAATATGGTAGAAGGGATACCTAAGTTTACTCCTTCTAAGTTTGATTGCAATGGATGTATGAGTGGTAAAATGCATAGAGAATCTTTTCCCCATAAATCATCTTGGAGAGCTAATAATAAGTTAGTTCTGTTTCATATTGATCTTTTAGGTCCTATGGAAAATACTTATATTTCAGGCTCTAAATATGCTTTAACTTTTGTTGATGATTATTCTCATAGAACTTGGAATTATTTCTTACATAGTAAAGATAAAGTCCTTGATATTTTTATTGAATTTCATGTTTTTGTAGAAAGACAAAGTGGATGTAAAATTTAGATTCTTAGGACTGATAATGGTAGTGAATATGTTATCATGCTTTCCATTCTTATTTAAGATCTTTTGGTATCAAACATGAGCTTACTGTTCCTTATACACCAGAATAGAATGGTGTGGTAGAATAGAAGCATAGAATAATAGTAGAAATGGGAGATGTTTTTTACATGCTAGAAATATGGATTATAAATTTTGGGCTGAAGCCATGGCATGTGCCACCTATA
Source organism: Chamaecyparis obtusa (assembly GCA_027943335.1). Classification (NCBI taxonomy): domain Eukaryota; kingdom Viridiplantae; phylum Streptophyta; class Pinopsida; order Cupressales; family Cupressaceae; genus Chamaecyparis; species Chamaecyparis obtusa. The sequence goes on from BSBK01001448.1 coordinate 1,593,634, forward strand.
TTCTTAATATAAATCCTACTAAGGCCCTACCAAATAAAACTCCTAAAGAAATTTGGTCAGGAAGGAAACCCAACTTGTCTCATTTACGAATTTTTGGCTCCACTACTTATGTTCACACACCTAAACAGAAAAGGAAAAAGTTATATATCCTAAATCCTCACCTCATATATTTTTTGGCTATTCTGAGAACACTAATGGTTATAGATTTTATGATCCTCTTACTAATAAAGTTCACATAGCTAGAGATGTTTGCATTGTTGAAAATGGTGTCCATGACTGTTCTCAAATTTTAGATTTTGATTTTAGTCACAACAACATAGTTCTTGTGGAGGACCAACCTCCATCTCTCAACCCTACTCCTCAAATTTCTACTCCTAAAGTCTATGTTCCTTCTGTTTCTGCTCCTAACACTAAGGATAATACTAATAAACATGATAATGATGAGCACATAGATATTAATGATACTCCTTCTAATGATTTTGTTCCTTCTAGTAGTAGCAGTGATGATGATGATGATGGTAATAATCTATTTACTCCTAGTAATATTTATGTTAATTCTAGGAGAAATCCTAAATGGTTTAAAGATTTACTTAATGAAGGTGATGATTACATTTCTAGAATGGGTGGACTTAAACCTAGAAGGATAAACTACTGTAATTATGCTCTTATGACTTCTCTCTCTAATTCTAATGATCCTCAAACCTTTGCTCAAGCTAAAAATCAACCTCATTGGAAAACTGCTATGCAAGAAGAATATGACTCTTTAATTTCTAATAAGACTTGGGATTTAGTTACTTTACCTCATGGTAAAAATTTGGTTTCCTGTAAATGGTTATATAAAACTAAGTTAAATTCCAATAATGAAATAGTAAATTTAAGGCTAGATTAGTTGCATGTGGTTTTTCTCAAATTGAAGGAATAGACTATAATGAAACTTTTTCTCATGTTGCTAAAATGCCTACCATTAAAGTTGTTCTTACTTTAGCTGCTAAAATGAATTGGCCTATTCACCAAATGGATGTTAAAAGTGCCTTCTTAAATGGTGATTTTCATGAAGAAATCTATATGTCTCAACCTCCTAGTTTTATTCAACAAGGTAATGAACATTTAGTCTGCAAACTAAAGAAGTCTATTTATGGTTTAAAACAATCTCCTAGAGAGTGTTATTCCAAAATTAATGCTTTCTTTATTTCTCAAGGTTTTGAAAGAAGTCAAAATGATCCTAACTTGTATATCAAGCATAGTGAAGATGACATTATTATTATCATTATGTATGTTGATGATTTGATTCTTACTTCTAGTTCTAATCAGTTAATTTCTGATATTAAGTTCCAACTCAACCAAAAAATTCAAATGACAAATTTAGGTTTTTTACATTATTTCTTAGGAATGCAAATTTGGCAAACCCCTAAGGGTATTTTTATCTCTCAAAGTAAATATGCTAAAGATCTCCTTGATAGATTTCATATGAATGATGCTAATCTTGTTTCAATTCCATGTGATTTAGGAACTAAGTTAATGATAGATATGGAATCTCCTTTCATAGATGCTACTCCTTATAGAGATCTTGTAGGTAGCTTAATTTATCTAACCCTCACTAGACCTGATTTATCTTTTAGTGTTGGTTTAGTTTCAAGATTCATGTCCAAACCTCAACAAACTCACTTCAAAATCACTAAAAGAATATTATGTTACATTAAAGGTACTATTAACTTAGGACTATTTTATGATGCAAATTCTGATTTTTCTTTAAAAGGCTTTACTGATTCAGATCTAGGTGGAGACCCCAATGATGGGAAATCTACTTTTGGGTATTGTTTTTCTCTTGGTTCAAGTTCCATATCTTGGAAAATTAAAAAATAATAATCTATGTCTCTATGGTCTACTAAAGCTGAATATAAAAGTTGTACTCATGCCTCTAAAGAAGCTCTATGGCTTAGAAGAATACTTAAAGATTTGGGTCTACCTCAACAAGAACCTACACCATTGTATTGTGACAATCAAAGTACAATAGCCTTGGCAAAGAATCTAGTTTACCATGCAAAGTCAAAGCACATTTCTCTCCACCACCACTTCATTAGAGAGCACATTGCAGAAAAGAAAGTTTCCCTCTTTCGTTGCAAAGGTGAAGATCAAGTTGCAGATATTTTGACGAAACCTATTTCTAGAGAGATATTTGAATTTCATTTTAACAATTTGGGTTTGATACCCCTTGATGTAATTACCCCAAGTAAAGATTAAAGGGGGGTGTTAGAATTTAATCTTTCATTGGTAAATATGTAAGGATAACCCAAGGTATCTTATTGTATTCAGCCTCTAGTCCAAGTGGGAGGACATGTCATATTTGTAATTTCCTCTATTAAGGAAAATAGATATTCCTCCTTATGAGGAATCCTACACTTTTCTCACACACTAGTGAAATGTGGCATACATAGAAATGGGAGTTACAATGTAACTCCTTTCTCACGTCTCTATTAAGAAATGGCTCTTCTTCTCTCATCTTACGAGATTCTTCTTCTTCTTGAACTTTGTATGAGCTAAGCTCTCACTCTATCTCTATCTCTCATTCTTAGGCATTTTTTTCCACTTTCATTATATCATGGGGGTATTTTTATGCTTTTCCCCCTTCAAAATATTGTCTCCTTGTTTCCTTGTGCTTTGGTGAATGCTCCTAGTTTTGTGATTATTCATGGTAAATCTTCTTTTCCTTGCTCATTGATTAAACAATTTCCTATCTCTATATTTTGTTATTATTATTTTAAGACAGATCCTCAATCATGAAACTCCTCTAATATTCTATCCAATTGGTTGGATTCAACACATCTTAATAGGATACCATTATAGTCCCTCCTATACAAAATATTATCCAAAATGATAAATGGGATGGCTTGGACCCTAAAGTACCTCATTTTTCTCCTGTCAAGGCCTTTAGGGCATTGACCAATTAAGAGATAGTATTTCATCTCTATTGTCCAGCTTGCACTTTGTTCTAAATTATGATTCATCGTGACAACCTCTCCTTTTAACTAGTTTTTGTCTATCCCGCCTTCATTCATTTTATCACGCAAACCCTTCCCCCTAATCAACTTAGGCACCTTGATTTGGATGTCACATTCTATGACTTTGGTGACCCAACCAGGCCTCTTGTGGCTCAGATCCTTGTTTATAAGGAAGTCTTTTATGTAGGGGTGAGAAACCATTAGGTACACTATGTTGTTGGATAGCAAGTGCCTAAATTTCTTCAAGCTCCTTACTACTGCTAAGACATGTTTCTCTATAGGAGTGTAATTTGGTTCATAACCATCTAGACCTTGGCTATAAAAAGCCACTAGTTGCTCCTGTTTCTCAGTATTCTACTAGACTAACATGGAAGAGATACTATTAGTGTCCCCAAAATCATATAGAATAAAATCTCTGGAAAAATTAGGGTTTACCAAAGTAGGAGAAGAAGCAATTTCTTCCTTTATCTCTTCAAAACATTTCTTTCCTTCATTTGTCCAATGAAAAGTTGAATTCTTCTTCAACATCTGGGTCATAGGCTTCAGTAGTGTTGCGACATTAGGGATGAACCTTCTCAAGAAGTTGATTCTCCCAAGGAAACTCTACAGCCCCTTCTTGTGTGCTGGAAAGGGTAGTGCCATGATGTCCTTTACTCTCTCAAGATTGATTGTTTTTCCTTGCTTAGAGACAATGTGCCCTAGCAGTCTGCCTTCATGGATAGTGAAAATACCCTTTTTAGGATTCAATGAAACTCTAAATTCTCTGCACCTTTCAAAAATCTATCTTAGATGAACCAGGTGACCATTAGTATCCTTTAAAAAAATGGTTATATCATCTAAATATACTAGAACAAACTTATTCATCAAACCAACGAATGCCATTTCTATGGCTTTTTGAAATGTGGCACTAGCATTAGATATCCCAAAAGGCATCTTCTTGTATGCCATGGTACCCCATTTGGTGGTGAAGGTTGTCTTATATTGGTCTTCCTCTCTTACTAGGACCTGGTTATAGCCAGAAAATCCATCTAGTAGAGAAAATCTGTCAGACCCTGAGACAAACTATAATATCTTGAATAGGGAGGAAATGGATTCACCTCTTATTCAAATGAAAAAGGGGTAAATATGAGATCTATTCTCAAACCCAAATTCCCTAAGAAGAGATCCAATTTGATCAACCAAGAGGTTAATACACAATTGAATCAATTTTATGAAGAATATGGAAGAGAGAGAGAGAGAGAGAGAGAGAGAGAGAGAGTAAATCTAATATTTCCCTATGATGGAAATTATGTTTTTGGAATATGGAATAATTGAAATACAAATACTAACCTCAAATTAGGGTAGATCTGGAAAATATCAAATTCTAATGTCTGTGTATACTTTCGGGCAATTCTGCAACCTGTTTCGGATTGGAAATGCCGAGATAGAGAAAACCTAGAAATCTTTTTCCAAGATGAGCTCAAGTCAGGTTTGACCCTCATAAAAGGTCAAATACTACATTCTTTATTTGAAATCTGATTCTAATTCTATTTTTAGATCTCGAAAGTTTGCCAAAAAGGGTATCCAAAATTTTGCACTTGTACCTACAATAAAATGGAGGTTTTTTTTGTATGGGGGGTTTGCCTTGGTCAAACCCCAATTTAGGAATTAACCTTGAAATTTAATTGAAATATATTGTGCATAAACAAAGTAATTAAAACAAATCACCTCGCTTATGTTGATGTCCTTGTAGAGGATTCAAATCCTCAAATCCACAAGTAGGAATGTTTCAATAGATGTAGAATGAATGTAGAATGTCTCCAATCAATGGTATTTGATCTTCAACACCAATCTTGACTTGATATTTGCATATGAGAAGGCTTGGATGAATGTAGAAGGATGGATCTTCAAGGGGGCTCCAAAGAGATTGGATCCTTCAATGGCTAACAATGGATCTCTTTGATGAATGAATGCTTGAACACTTGAATGCTTGAAGGCTTGCTTGCACTTGATTGAAAATGAGAGATGTGAATATTGGATGTAGAGCTTGTTCTCATAGAACTTGATTGAGAGATATGAGATATGTGATGTGAAAATGAGAGAGGAAGGCCTCCTTTTATAGTGAACTAAGGCACAATCCTCTAGAGGGGCCACCTTGGAGAATTAAATCCCAATTAGGTCCTAACCTTTAGAAAATATACCTATATTAAATGTAATTAGAGGATTTACCATCTTGAAACCTAAAATGGTCAACCCGGAGATGGGAAAACAAATATCCCGAAAGCCCGATGCCCAGAAATCAATGAAATTGGAAATTTGAATGAGGGGGGAAAAATTGAGGTTGGACCTAACCTAGTCAAGTTTGAGCTTGACCTTGACCTAGTCAGGTTCAACCTCAAATCTAACCCTGATCCCAGATTCGGTCAGAATCGAAGCAGGAGGTCCCGGGAATGCCTAGAAACCTAGAAATGATATCAGAACAGGACAGAATGCCAGGGATAGACATAAAATCCTATGATTACTATGATGAAGGCCAGGAGGACTTATTTCTAAATCCTACCTAGAAAATAGAGCCATAGAAGAGGGAAATTAAGGAGAATCCCCAGGATCCTAACCCTAATTTTCATCTAGAATGAAGAAATCAGGTGCAGGAAAGAAGTGGAAAGTGGGGAGAAAGCCAAATACATGCAAAGACCTAATCAAGGGACTTAAAATGACCCCAAACCACTTACTCGAGGGATAAACACTCTTATCATGGAAGTGCTTCCATTTTAAGATGATACATATCTATTCCATGGAGGGCAATGGATGGTGGTCCTTGAGTGAGGCTCTGTTAAGGTTTCTGAAATATACACATAACCAGATTTCACCATTCTTTTTTCTGACAGGCACAAGATTGGAGACCCAAGAGGTGTGCTTGATGGGAAAGATGATATTGGTCTTAATCATTTTTTTAAACTCTATTTTCATTAACACCTCTAGTTTAGGATTGATAGGTCTCTATTTCTATCTCACTAGTTTGGCATGGGGTTAAGCTCAATGGTGTGCTGGGCTAAGTGAGGATCAAACCCTTTCAGATTGTAGTATTCCCATGCAAAAATATAGTTAAACTCTTGACATAATGAGATGAAGGCATGTCTTTCTAGCTGAGTACATACCTTTCCCAACTTAAGGGACTTGTCTTTGAAAATCTCAACAGGCTGGTAGTGTTCTTCTTTGACTATCATGCTAGCCTTGTCCCCTCTGAGCTGGTCATTAAAGTTAAAAATGGACTCAAGGGTGACCATTCCCTTGGGCAACTTGTTAGTTTTCAACTATACCATCTGGTCATTATATTGGTGAGAAAGCTTATTATGATTAACCTTAGAGAATTTAGCTTCTTTTATCAAAAAATTAAAAATCTGCTCATCATTTTCAAAGACTTGCCAGCTTACCTGATTGTCTAGTATTTAGGGTCTCACTAGGACTCTCACATGTTGCATTTCGGTGCTTGTGACCTCCTTGGGAAAATCATATTTTGCTCCCATGGTAGCCAGCTTGTATGCCTATTTGTTCTGATTTCTTAGGACAACAACTAGATTAAAAGCATAGAAACCTTCTACTAAATCCCAAACCTGTGCTTATACATCTTTAGGATATCATTTTTAGTGAGATTAGTGTCACAAATCTAAGTAACTACTAACTCACTATCACCCATAACCTTCAAACATCTGATTCGCCTATATCTAGCCCATTCTAAACCATGAATCAAAGCTTCATACTCTACTATATTATTAGTGTAGCTAAAATAAAAATGTATAATAGAGTAATACCTTTGTCCCTCTGGAGAAATTAAGATAGCTCCTCCTCCTAAAGCAATTTTGCCTCTGGCACCATCAAAGAACAACTGCCATAGCTCACTATTCTGATTTTTAGGATGCTCATCTTCTTTCTTCATCAAATATGGAATCATTGTGCCTTCCTCATGAATGATATACATCCCAATACTAGTTATTTCCATGTTTTTGAAAGGGTCATCTTCTAAATCTCTTTCAATCCCACTCATCTAGGACAATATCTGGAATGTTTTTTATAATGGTCTTAGGCTTAGAGTCAATGGTATTCTTCTCATGCAACATTAGATTGGCATTTATAGGACTAGGGGTATAGGTTTCAACATGGTTCTTTGTAAAATCCTTAGACTTAATTCTAAACTTGGTCCCATATCTAGTTTCAAAGTACAAATAAGACCAATCAACTAAAAGGTATCCCCACAACCTAGTAGTGAAATCTCTACTCATACAAATAGAAAAGTAGGGAGGCAAATCTATGGCATAGACATCCTAAGGAATAGAGAAGTTGGGACATTCATGTCAACTGAGACTTAGGTCTTTAACGACTCTAATGGTGCTAACTAATGATCCATCCAACTGAATGACATGCCTATCTATTGGCTCATAAGACAATCCTAGGAGGTTTGGTAGCTATTTAAAAATTACTAAACTACTTTCCCTTGAGTCTATCATGCAATAATGAACCAAAAACTTCCCAACAACAAGAGTAACATAGAAAGGAGGGGGTTTAACCTATAGAGCAATGGTGGGCTGCAAGCTAGCTTCTCCAGTTTGTTTCTCTTTGAGAGGTGTTTCAACCATCAGGACTCTAGGCTGCTTTGAAATACCTTCTTCATTTGATGAAATTTTAGACAATGCACTAAGCATTAACTCCTTTTTCCTGAGAATTGCCAAAGTGTCCATCATAGGCACACTTATAGAAGTCTTCTTCATTTGTTCAACAATATTAAAAGATCCCAAGCTCACCTTATGTTGTCCCTTTGCTATAGCAATCTTTGGTTATACAGATGCGAACTGTGTTGATGCCTCAGTTGGCTCCTTGAATTCTTTTGACTGATTTTGAAGTGGGGTTTGAGCCACCTTGGGCTATGGGGCTGTAACTAGAGCTTTTTGACTAGTAGAGGCCGCTTGTTCATCCTCCAAAGCTTTCTTCTTAGACCTTGTGTTGGTTGCAACCAAAATATAGTTTTGGTTGTCATTTAGGGAAAAATTTACCCCACAAAACTCCTGCTTCTAGAAGTTAACAAGTTCCACCTCAGGTGTTTGTAGCTCACTTAGGGTAGTAGCTTGACCTTCCTAAATCTCTAGTTCTTGATTCATTTCTTGTGGCATCATGACATTGTTTTGCACCATGAGGGCTTGGCCATAGCCATTGGGACACATCCCCTGGATATGTTGTTGGTTGCATGGGAAGCTCCACTGATATTCTTGTGTCATATTATTCTGAGCTATAGGAACCAACTCTCTAGAAGTGCTAGGGATGTTAGGATTGTAGGGCTGATTAGTTTTTTTATTATAGTTTCTTGCTTGTCCTTGTTGGCCTGATTGGTATTGGGGCCTATTTTGCTAATACTAAGCTTGATAAGGGTCCTGATAAGGCTACTAATACAACTAAAATTGTTTCTTTTTAAGGCTGACCAATTCACTAGAAATATACTACAAGGTCTTCTTGATATCCTTTAGATCTTGGAACTGGTCAATAGATGGAATGAAATCCTACTGGGGAGGAGTTGGGAGAGGTGGAATAGATTTCAAAGCTAGAATTGCTTTTGGAATAGGGTGAAGCTTAGTGAAATACACATTGGAGGCCTTGGAGCTATCTTTCCTACTTGTATTAGGCTATTTTCAGCTCTTATGGCAAGACCATATGCTATTGGTAAGTTATTCCCTCCCATAGATTGAATCATAATAGAGATATCGATGTTGAGGGATCTTAAATAGTACAAGAAGGCATGTTGGCTTGAGGGTCTAACTATGGCTAGTATTCTATTCCATGTTCTTTGGAATCTAAAGTTGAAATCTATCATATACTCCTGGCGTGCCCTTTTAATGGTTGTCAAATATTCAACTAAAGAGAGGTGGTTGGACTTGTCTTCAAATTGATTAGTTAAGGCTTGACCCAATTCATCCCAATTGGCTATGGAACTGACTACTAAACCTCTAAACCATTGCAAAGCCTTTCCCTTAAAGGATGTAGCTAACAACCTCATAGCTACATTATCCTAGGTTATATTATGGAGGGAATATAGGATTATATGCTCAATAGTGGAGGTCTGATCCTCTCCTATAAAAATAGGTAGGATCTTAAGGGTTAATACAGGTATGGCATGTTAGAAATAGGGAATACTAAGAGGGGGGGAGTGAATCAGTATTCTACAAACTTTTACTTTTTCCTAATTATGGATATAACAAATTATATTTACACATGCATAACATAAGAAGCTAGACAACATGCATAGCAATAAGACTAAAGAACTCATAATACATTATTTGTTCTTGAGGAAACCCTAGCTAAGGGAAACCTTGGTGGGGCTGGTACCTACAAAGATCCACTAATCAAAAGTATCTTGTTAAGGATGTTGACCTTGTTAGGAATCTATTACAAGCATATAGTGTATCAGTCCCGATTAAGGGACTATAGGCCTTGTTAGAAGCCTCAACCCCGTTAGGAGTTGGCAGTACAAAATGTTATTACCAAATGAGCCCATTGCCCAAACAAGTAATGTACGGTATACATTGATTACAAAAGAAGTTTAAGGTACATAACCTTATACTACTTGTATCAATATCTTTGCGCTGCTCTTTTTACTATCGCTATTACATTCATACATTCACACTTTCCTTTTACAATTTACAATTACATTTATACAAGTTACTAGGATTAATAACTTCCCAATTGGCTATCATATTAAAAAATAAATTTATCCAAGGTTTAACATCTAGGATGTCATCCCTTTATATTGTTAAGTCATTATTTTGATAAACAAAATAATCCCTTAACTCTTTACCAATTTTGTCCTGTTGGCTTGACTTTGTCTTCAGTAAAACTATCATAACTCTTTCTGTACATGTCGTACTAACTTGTGCTCTGAGATGAGTCTTCAATATTCACCATAGAGTCTATGTTAAAGTGCACAAGCACTGAACTTTCTCCAATCAACATCGCAAACAAAAACTATCTCCAGGTTCACTGGTAAAAACACTATCTCATACTTAGACAATGTCTTATTGTGCTTTGTCATACTAACTCTCTAACTTGTGTGATCTTCATGTAGATCATATGTTGCCATAATGACAACATATATGTAATAAAATCAATCAAATTTCCAACAATCTCCCTCTTTCTCATTGCTGGCAACATATGAGAAAATTGGCAAAGTGTACAACTTCAAAATCTCAAAATTGTGGCCATAGTATAAAATATATATATACTATCCTTATAACTCCAAAAAGAATTATTTCTTATACAATAATCCCCCTAAGAGTATCAATCTTTATGAATTTTTTGCTATATATCTCTCCCCCTTTGACAACAATGACAAAATAAGGTAAGGAGGGTTACAAAACTGTGTTCAAAAAAGCTTTATACCTTGATTCAATATTGCAAAGCTGGTAGGCTTGCAACACAATCTACAAAATCAATCTTTATTGCCTCTAACTCTTTCTCCCATGATTTCTTAATAGAGTCTGCCACACTGAGTAGTGCGCATAATTCATAAGAGGCTATCTCACATGCTTGGAGATTCTCAAAATTGAACTTTTGAAAAGATGTCTTAGCTGAAAGACATTCTTCCAATTGCCCTTCAATGATGCTCAACTTCATAGAGGTGTACTCTCTTAAAAGAGTGAATCTTTTCATTTTCCTATCATTTTCATCTTGCAAAACTCTGATCTCATCATAAAGCTTACAAATCTTCTTCTCAACATCAAATACTTTTATAGTGGGGCTAGAAAGAAGGTTAGTTTCATTCGGAATGTCTGCTTCCTTCATCTTCATTTTCTAATCTTCTTCTGCTACAAGGGTCTCTGATTTTGTACACTGAATGTACAAGGATTTTCCTCTTTCCAAATTCTTCCTTAAGTCCTTTATACAAATATCAAGATTGTTGATATCATTCATGATATTCTGACTGATGTTCAAGAGTGTTTTGGCCTCATAGGCTGCCTGAACTTTCACTTTTACTATATCAGACAAAGTTGTGAACTCACTGTCAAAAGTGCTCATTACTTTCTTTTCTTTCTCAATAGGATTTTCTTCTACAATTTGTGTAGTTACAACATCTTGTAACTTCTCGGTAAGCTCCTTTAGACATCCTTCAAGACTTTTAACTTTCTTGTTCTTTCCAATGTTTTTATTCAAGGATGTGATCAATTTCATCTGATCATCATCATCTACTTCCTTTCCTAGATTCTCAAACATAGATCCAATTTGATTCTTCTTTCCAGTCTCAAGAGTATGACTGATTTCTTCTTGAGTGGGAACAAGTGCTTGAATCTCTGTCACTTTGGGTTCATCAATAATGGTTTGGGTCTGCTCTACTTCTTTAAATGTATTTGGTTCATCAAGAGCCAAATTGTCAACAATGTTTTCTAGATTCTTGAATACATTATCATCAGTATCCAAGGTGGTCTTTGTTGCTTCAACATCCATAACTTCTTCCTTAATGATTATAGCTGGTGGAGAGGGAATGTCCTCTTGTTTTTCTTCTTCTGCTTTCTCTACTACAACTAATGGTTCTCCAACATTTTCTACCATAACCTTAATGATTGCTTGGTTTGTCTCTACATTAATTCCTTCATATTGTCCTCCCATAATCTGAATAGTTCTCCTTTTTGTCCTTAAATAGGTGTTTAGAGCCTTCAAGATCTACTTAAGGTGTTCATCATTTCTTACCTCACAAAGTTTCTTCACAAGATTTTCTCTAATAGATTTGTCTTCCTTAGATGCTCTCTTCTTTTTGTTCACAAGTTTCTTGTATAAGTCATCAGGTATCTTGCCTTGAATTGTATCAAACTTCTTGTCAAATAGAATCATATGCTTCACTAGTGCATTCTCTAGATTTAGTCTTTCTTCATAATCATATAAGTCATAATACTTATTCATCTTTGTGAAATCTCCATCTTGTATAATCTCTTCATTTACTCTTTCAATTCTAGGTTTCTAGGTTTTCTTCTTAATAGAAGTGTCATCATCTATAATCTTTACAACTTTCCTAGGAACTGGTAGCACCAAAGTTTTCTGCCTCTTACTAGGTCCAGTAGCAATCTCTTTTATTCTTTTGCTAGGTGTGGAGGAGGTTAACCTAGTAGGTTTAATTGCTTCTTGTTTCTTCTCTATTTCTTCTACTTTTACCTTGACTTGTGTTACTTCTTGTTGTACTGCTATTGATGATAGAGGTGGAATAGTCAAAAAAAAATTTTGACCAATATCTCTGATTGTTGCTACTATTTTCTTTGCTACCAAAAACTCCTGCTCTATCATCCTTGTATCTTTCAGAATTTTCTTAATAGTACTCTCAACTCTTTTCTTAGACTGTTTCTCTTCAAGTAAGGTCTTTGCAAAGTTGAAGTTCTCCTCAAAGGTTCCAAACCTATCACAATGAGTGTCCAATTTACACTTAAGTAACCTGCTAACATACTCTTCTATTTCTACCTTAGATATCTCATAACCAAGAGGGTCTATGAACTCTATTCTAGGTTCTACTGCTTCAATGTAAGTAAAGCCAGTATCAACCATGAAACATATGTCATTTTTGTACTTCTCCACAAGAGACTGTGGGATCCTTGATCTACTAGTTACCAAGTTCTGAAATGTCTTCATCACCAACATTGCACTCTCATTCACTTTATCAATAACATGCCTTATGTATGCTAGATTAATCCTTTCCATTGTAGTTTGGTCATCATTCCTGTCATTTCCAATGGTGTAAGGAAATCTTCTCAATAGATGAAAGAACATATAAGTGATCAAAGATAAAAATCTAAATTGTGCATACTTTGTTTTCTTAATCTTTTCCAAATTCTCAAATCATTGAATTCTCAGAATTTCACACATATCAACTAGCACTTTGTCAAAACACATTAAATAAGCTACATGTATCATTCCAGCTACCATGTCATCCTCCCTTGAATTTGCACAAAACTTAGTCGTTAGGATCTTGTATAGTATTTGACATCATCTTGTTGAATCTTACTAATCACAATTCCTCTACCATTATAGGATGAATTTTTGTTTTCAATGACTATTTTCCTCATGTTCTTCTCATTTAAAGGAATGGCTCCAATTTTAGATAGTCTAGTGACTTCATGAATCAAATCAGCTATGATATCTATCACTCTATCTTCTAACCAAAACTTTCCATTATGAATTCTGCTAAGGATTATCTTAGTACATTCTTCATTATCAAATTCATACTTAATGATCTCATTGTCCTTCAAATGTTCAAATCCTTCTCTCAATGTCATGTCTTGATTGTAAATCTTTTGATATTCCTTGTTGAAATCACTATCACTGATAGTCTCTAATTTGCATCCAAGATAATTTCTAACTTTTTCTAGATGTAAAACTCCATCTGGTATGGATGATAAAGCTAACCTAGGATCATCTTCCAAGGGTTCTACTGGTTGTCTTTTCATCTTAGGTCTATATTTGTCTCTGACACTATGAATCAAAGAAACATCCATGACTACTTCTAATTCCTTTACTGATTCAAAGATCTACCAAGTAAAATACCTTGATATCGCAATTTTAGGGCTTGCATAGATTTGGCACTCAAATCCTTCACCAAATCATTGCAAAATTATTTCAATCACTACTCTTCAAACTCCTTAACACTTGTATTCACTTTGATGATCAAATAATACTGATCATGACCTTTTATTAATCCAATCTCACTTAGATCTGACATCATATTCAATTCTTTTGCCGCTTCTTTCCAAAAAGTTGTTTCTGTTATCTTGTAAAATTTAAAACTTCTTGTGATCTCGCAAAACATAATATTTTTCTTTGCACTCTTAACCATAGCATTAAATCATCATTGATGTAGGAGCATCTTGGGTTTGAGATCAATCTTGCATCACCCAAAAATATTTCTGGTTTCTTTTCAATAAGGGCTATCTTGTGTAGAGCTGCTATTTATGGAAACTTGCTATTTTTAGTAAGTTGGTCATACGATCTTAGAATGTTTTGATTTCATAGTTGGAGGTTCATCTTAGTCATATCAACCCGCCTATAAAGTTTCATTTCTAGATCAAGTCTGGTTTTGAAGATATTGAAACTTTTCGGTTTTGGAAACAGGGTACAGAAACTTTGAACTCAATTTTGAAGGCTTTAGATGCCCTGGATGAGGTTGAATTTTCAGTTGAATGAAGATTACTTGATTTAATTGTTGTAAAGCTCCTCGCGCCCTTTCCAAAATGGGGTTATAATAGTCAATCAGGTCAGCGGGTGATGACTTATGGTCTCCGGAAGTTGGGTCACTTGAAATGACGGAAAATGATTTTTCCTTCAAAATTTTTGTTTGGGTTTCAAAAGTTATTTTGAGCTGACTTTGATGTAATAAAATGAAAAATAAAATAATTCTAAGTTTGGTAGGCCTTTTTGACTAAAAATTTTGGAACCTTCCCAGGCGGTGGAAAATTGCCTATATAAGGAAGGCGGTAGTGTTGTCTTAGGCAGTTCGGGATAGTTCTGGGTAGTAGATCTGGGTATTGATTCGAGGCTTTGTCCTACAAAATATTGTAAGGGAATGCCCATGTGGCTTTGCATATTGTAATTCTAAAAGTTTGTAATTCCACATTTGTGGAGATAATAAGAAGCTAATTTTCTATTCTTGCATATTGTTGTTATTTCTCTATTTTTGTTATGTGTTTGTGGTATTAAGGGGAGCACCCTTCATCAAGTGGTATCAAAGTAGGAGTTCCTGAGCATGTAAATAGATCACTGACTGTGAGGTAGTTTGCACTAGGACTGTGGTTAGGGTTTTAGTGTGCATCGTGAAAATGCCTCCACGAAGTGAACATGGTAGAAGAGCTGGTGTTGTAACACCTGAGGTTAGAGCGCTCCAGAGATAAGTGTGAGCATTGCAAGAGGAGATTTGTAGAGGAATGAATCTTAATGTCAGAGATGAAAGCAAGGATGAAGCTAAAGAAGAAGAGCAAGAAGGAGAAGTCAAAGTTGTGAACAGGGAGGAAGAAAGACTTTTTTGGGCCATTTCCAAGATTGGGAAAAGACCTAAGATTGAGGTTCCTGCATTTTCAAGAAATCTTAAGCCAGAGGAATTGATCGACTAGATTAATGAATGTGAAGAATATTTTGAGTATGAAGATATTGAGGATCCTGATAGGGTCAAATTCGCGAAGGCCAGACTGAAAGGTCATGCGAAGATCTGGTGGCAAGAGATTCAATTGGAGTGAAATAGAAGAGGGAAAGATAAAATCACAAGATGAGATCGGATGGTGGATAAATTGAAGTGACAGTTCATCCTTGTTGATTATGAGCTTGACCTACTGAAGAAAATGCAAAGTTTGAAGCAAGTGGGATGATCTGTTCAGGAGTATACAAAGGAGCTCTATCGAATCCTCATCAGAATAGGCCATGCAGAAGCTGATAAGGAGAAAGTTTCTCATTACCTTAATGGGTTGAGGCTAAGCATTCAGGAGGAGTTGAATCTGGTTCAAATGAATAGTATTGAAGAGGCATACCAGTTTTCCCTAAAAGTAGAGGAAAAATTGAACAAGAAGTTCAAGAGCAGACAAAATGGAAGAGGTCGTGGTGGACGATCTGGTGGAAGGGTCATATGGAGGCCGAAATGAAGATCCAAAAAAGAAGGATGAGGCTAGTAGTAGTCAAAATCAAAGAGGAAACAACTCCAATCATTTCCAAGATGAGAACAATAGAGATCAGAGAGGAAGAGGAAGAGGACAAGGTTCAAGAAGAGGAGGATTTTGTGGAACATGTCTTCACTATGGAGAAGAAGGTCATAGGGCATTTGAATGTCCTCAACACCAAGGAAGGATAGATAGGAGGAATGAAGGTCAAGCCAGAGTGGTACATGTAGATGAAGATGCCAGATCCTCAAATTCTGAAGATGCTAAAAGAGGAGAAATGTTGATTAATAGAAGAGTCCTGCTGAGTGGTGAGAATGAACCAGAACAAAGGAGGAGCCTGTTTCGCACTCAATGCAAGTGTGAGGGTAAATTTTGGGATGTGATTATTGATAGTGGAAGCACTGACAATTTGATGTCAGAAGAGATGGTGACAAAGTTGAAGCTCAAGAGATAGAAACACCCATGTCCATATCAGATTGCCTGGGTGCAGGATGACCACAAGGTCATGGTCAGTGAATAGTGCCTAGTAAAGTTCAAGATTGGTGGGTACCATGATGAGGTACTATGTGATATCATACCTATGGATGCATGTCACATGTTGTTGGGTAGGTCATGGCAGTTTGACAGATGTGTTGTACATGATGGTCATGCGAATACCTATTCCCTGACAAAGGATGGAGTGCAACATAAGCTAAAGCCATTGAAGGAGACCGAAGAAAAGGTATGTTGTAATTTGAGAATAACTTTTGTTGATGGAAGAAAATTCCTAGATGGTATGAGGCATGAGCATGTGTATTTTTATTTAATTCCAAAAGCTGGTAAAGAGGAAGTAGCTCGGATGTACCTATAGAGGTTGCAAATTTGTTGAATGAGTTTTAGGATATTGTATCTGATAATGTACTTGATGGATTACCATCGGTAAGGAAGATCAGTCATCAGATGGATTTGATTCTAGGAGCTAGTTTGACAAACAAGGCAGCACACAGAATGACACCAACAGAAAGTGAAGAGTTGAACAGACAAGTACATGAGTTGTTACAGAAGGGATTGATTTAGGAGAGCCTAAGTCCATGTGTTGTACCAGTAGTATTAGCACCAAATAAGAATGGAGAATGGAGGATGTGTACAGATTCTAAAGCAATAAACAAGATCACAATCAAGTATAGGTTTCCATTGCCACAAATGGATGATATTATGGATTGTTTAAGTGGAGCTGTGTATTTCTCAAAGATAGATCTGAAGAGTGGATATCACCAGATTCAGATAAGAGAAGGAGATGAATGGAAGACTACCTTCAAGAGAAAGGAAGGGCTGTATGAGTGGTTAGTCATGCCTTTTGGGCTAACCAATGCATCGAGTGCTTTCATGCAGCTCATGAACAAGGTTCTGAAAGAATTTCTGGGTAAGTTTGTCATTGTGTATCTAAATGATATTTTGATCTTTAGTAAGCCATTGGAAGAGCATATGATGCATATTCATATGGTGTTTGAGAAGTTGAGAGATGAGAAATTATTGATTAATTTGAAGAAGTGCAGTTTTGTGAAGAAGGAACTAGTGTATTTGGGATTTGTAGTTTCAACAGAAGGTCTGAAAATGGATCCAAAGAAAGTATAGGCTATCCTTGAATGGCCTACTCTAAAGAGTGCTACTGAGGTAAGATCTTTTCATGGTTTGGCTAGCTTTTATAGAAAGTTTATTAAAAAATTTAGCAGTATTTGTGGACCCTTGACTGAAATAATGAAAGGGGATAGAAAAAAGTTCAAGTGGACTAATGGGGCAGATAAGATTTTTAAACTATTAAAATAGAAAGTTACAGAACAACCTTTTTTAGCACTTCCAGATTTTAATAAGGTGTTTCAAGTAGACTATGATGCTAGTGGTACTACAATAGGAGCTGTTATGAGCCAAGAAGGTAAACCTATTGCTTATTTTAGTGAGAAGTTGAATGATGCAAAGAGAAAATATTCTGTTTATGATCAAGAATTTTATGCTATAGGTTAAGCATTGAAGAAGTGGAGACACTATCTTCTTACTAAAGAGTTTGTTTTGTATACTAATCATCAAGCTTTGCAATACCTAAATAGTCAAGGAAAGTTGAATCAAAGGCATTTGAAATGGGTTGAGTTTTTGCAGATATATACATTTGTTTTGAAACACAGAAGTGGAAAGTCTAACAGGGTTGCAGATACGCTTAGCAGAAGGCAACTATTACTGATAGAGATGCAGATTGAGGTGGTTGGGTTCAAGGAACTCAAGAATTTGTATCTAGAGGATCCTGATTTTGGTGAAGCTTGGAAAGCTTGTAAAGAACCTATTACTCTAGAAAGAACGAAGTGGCTAGATTTCATCATTCAAGATGATATGCTATTCAGAGGGAGTCAGTTGTGCATTCCAAGAAGATCTATGAGGGAGAATCTCATCAAAGAGAAGCATAGCGGAGGACTAGCTGGACATTTTGGTCGTGATAAAACCCTTGCTTTGGTTAGTGAGAATTATTATTGGCCACAGTTGCAACAAGATGTGAAGAAGTTTGTACAGAGTTGCAGAGTATGTTAGATGGCGAAAGAAGTGAAGTAGAATACAAGGTTGTATTAGCCATTACCTATACCAGAGAAGCTTGGGGAGGATATCAATATGGACTTTGTTCTTGGTTTACTAAGGACTCGGCGGAGACATGATTCAATTTTTGTGGTGGTTGATAGATTTTCAAAGATGGCACATTTTATTCCCTACAAGAAGACTAATGATGATGTTCATGTAGCATAATTATTTTTCAGAGAAGTAGTGAGACTACATGGTTTGCCAAAGACCATAGTTTCAGATCGAGACACTAAGTTTGTTGGATATTTTTGGTGTACATTGTGGAAGAAGTTGAAGATAGATTTGAAGTTCAATTCATCACATCATCCACAGACTGATGGATAGACAGAGGTGGTGAATAGGAGTTTGGAGAATTTATTGAGATGTTTGGTTGGAGATAAGCCAACAAGATGGGATTTGATTTTACCATAGGTGGAATTTGCATATAATAATTTTGTCAATAGGAGAACTGGTAAATCACCATTCCAGATTGTATATGGAAGTAGTCCTAGAAATGCATCTGAGTTGAGGAAGATAGATAAAGGAGAAATAAGTAGTGTTGAAGCTGAGGATTTTGTAGAATATTTGAAGAACATCCATGAGGTGAGGAAGCACATTACCAAGATGAATGTGCAGTATAAGGCTAAGGTAGATGAGAAAAGGAGGCATAAGGAATTTTAGGTTGGAGATGAAGTCATAGTTCATTTGTGGAAGGAGCGATTTCTAGTTGGTACATACAACAAGTTGAAAATGAAAAAGTTTGGGCCATGTAAGATACTGAAGAAGCATGATTCAGGAAATGCATATGAGGTAGAATTGCCTGCTGAGCTGAATATTTCACTAGTGTTTAACATTTCAAATTTGACAAAGTATCATGAAGGAAGTGTTGAAGATCAGATCACAGCAGCATAGTGGATTATTCCAGCAACTAGTTTAGATACTAAGGAGATTGAGGATATACTAGACAGTCGTGTTGGCAGAAGCACAAGGAACAAGACATATGAAGAATATCTGGTCAAGTGGAAAGGATGACCTGTTTAAGATTCATCATGGTTGACAAAGCAGGAGGTTAACTGTCTTGGTTTCCCTCTTCACACATACCACTTGATGAAGGGTGCTCCCCTTAATACCACAAAAACATAATAGAAATAGAGAAAGAACAATAATATGCAAGAACAAAAAATTGGCTTCTTATTATCTCCACAAATGTAGAATTACAAACTTTCAGAATTACAATATGCAAAGCCACATGGGCATTCCCTTACAATATTCTATATGACAAAGCCTCGAATCAATACCCAGATCTACTACCCAGAACTGTCCCAAACTACCTAAGACAACACTACAACCTTCCTTATATAGGTAATTTTCCACCACCTGGGAAGGTTCCAGAATTTTTAGCCAACAAGGCCGACCAAACTTAGAATTATTTTATTTTTCATTTTATTACATCAAAGTCGGCTCAAAATAACTTTTAAAACCCAAACAAAAATTTTGAAGGAAAAATCATTTTCCACCATTTTAGGTGACCCAACTTCCGGAGACCATAAGTCATCACTCGTTGACCCGATTGACTATTATAACCCCATTTCGGAAAGGGCACAAGGATCTCTACAACATTTAAATTAAGGAAGCTTCATTCAACTAAAAATTTGACCTCATCCGGGGCCTCTAAAGCCTTCAAAATTGAGTTCAAAGTTTCTGTACCCTATTTCCAAAACTGAAAAGTTTCAATATCTTCAAAACCAGACTTGATCTAGCAATGAAACTTTACATGTAGGCTGATATGACTAAGATGAACCTCCAATTGTGAAATCAGAATATTCTGAGATCATATGACCAACTTACTAAAAATAGCAAGTTTCATAAATAGTAGCTCTACACAAGATAGCCCTTATTGAAAAGAAACTAGAAATATTTTTGGGTGATGAAAGACTACTCTTACACCTAGGATGCTCCTGCATCAATCATGTACTACCTTGCATTAACTGTGTAAGACTTAGTTTATCATAAATCTACTTCTATACTAATCTGAGTTCCTATTCTACTACAATTTTCATAAAATAAGTGCTTTGAGATAGGTCAAGTAAGGATTCATTCTTACCACTTGATACTTTACCTTTCTTATTACCTTCAATGTTGAATATGTCTCCTTGGTCTGTGCTTTTAACAAACTTCACTTCATCTAAATTACTACAACATCCTTTTTGACTGTTACTTGTATCTTCATTTCTTCTTGCATGATTTCTTTGGTTAGGGTTAGGATGAAAAAATCTATTGTTCATTCTACAAAACCTTGTTGTATGTCCAATCTTGTTGCATATTTGACAAATAGTTCCATTGTTTCCATATCTTGGTCCAAGCTGATTGATTTGTGATCTGTAGTTTCTAGCAATGTGTCCAACCTTGTTGCATCTATAACATATTACTCTATTTCTTATGTTCATATCTTCAGTAGGTTTCTTATATGCATTGTTAGTATTCCTAAACATTCTACTACCATCATTATTCTCAATAAATTTAGGTTTCCTACATTCAATAGCTCTATGTCCAAAACCATGACAATTATATCAATAACCATTAAGAGGCTTAAATTGCTTACCTGTGCAATCTCTCTTTATATGACCAATAGTATTACAAGAAAAATATCTACCTTTGAATTCTCTTTGTATACCTTTGGGTGATTCCTCTTGCTTAGGTGATTCTTCTTCTTTAGGTGTATCTTTAGACTTGTTAATCTCATCAGACTTCTTTTCATCTATGCTTTCAGATATTTTCAGATCTGGTTCCTTGCTTTCATCATTTTCTTTAAAAGTGTTAAATCCAAGACCACTCTTATCATAGAATAGTTTTTGATAAGATATTTGTTCATCAATATTTTCACTAGTTGAATATAGCCTTTCAAGTTGTTGTTTGGATTGAGTCAGTTCACCTTTCATAATTGTATTATACTTCTCAAGTTCAGCATACTACAAATTGGCTTTCTCAAGTTCAGATGTTACTTTACCAAGTTTAGATTTTAGTCCTTCATTTTTAGTCTTTAGATTTTCATTCTCAGATTTCAGATTTCAGATTTGCTTCATTCTTTCCATCTTTCAAACTAAGCTTTAGATTTTCTATCTTCAGTTCATGCTTAAGGATCTCATTTTCTTTTTCTAAATTGTCATCACAATCTTCAATAAAAACTTCGGATTCCTTTTCAGATCTCAGATCTTCCAACTTATTTTTGAGTTTCTCAATGAGGTTCTTTGCATCATCATATTTTATTTTCAAAGTATCTTTTTCAATAGTAAGTCAATCTGTTCAAGAGCTTCTTCAAGATTTTTCTATAGTTGATCCATATCCATAGAGATTTTACTCAAGCTGCTAGGCTTTCTTTGAATGATTCTCTACCGAGTAAGTAAGCTCTGATACCAATTGTTAGAAATAGTGAATACTAAGAGGGGGGGGGTGAGTCAGTATTCTACAAACTTTTACTTTTGCCCAATTATGGATAAAATAGATTATCTTTACACATGCATAACATAAGAAGCTAAACAACATGCATAGCAATAAGACTAAAGAACTCATAACACATTATTTGTTCTTGAGGAAACCCTGGCCAAGGGAAAACCTCGGTGGGGATGGTATCCACAATGATCCACTAATCAAAAGTATCATGTTAAGGATGTTGACTCTATTAGGAGTCTATTACAAGAATATAGTGTATCAGTCCTGATTAAGGGACTATAGACCTTGTTAGAAGCCTCAACCCTATTAGGATTTGGCAGTACAAAATATGATTACCACATGAGCCCACTGCCAAAACAAGTAATGTACAGTATACATTGATTACAAAAGAAGGTTAAGGTACATAACCTTATACTGCTTGCATCAATATCTCTTCACTACTCTTTTTACTATCGCTATTACATTCATACATTCACACTTTCCTTTTACAATTTACAATTACATTTATAAAAGTTATTAAGATTAATAACTTTCCAGTCGGCTATCATATTACAAAATAACTTTATCCAAGGGTTAACATCTAGGATTTCATCCCTTTATATTGTTAAGTCATTATTTTGATAAACAAAATAATCCCTTAACTCTTTACCAATTCTCTCTTCATATTCTATCCTGTTGGCTTGACAGTATCTTCAATAAAACTGTCATATCTCTTTCCGTACATGTACTAACTTTCACTCTGAGATGAGTCTTCAATAGTCACCATAGAGTCTATATTCAAGTGTGCAAGCACTGAAATTGCTCTAATCAACATCGCAAACAAAAATTGTCTCCAGGTTCACTGGTAAAAACACTATCTCATACTTAGACAATTTCTTATTGCGCTCTATCATACTAACTCTCTGACCTATGAAATATTCATGTAGATCATATGTTTCCATAATGACAACATCTATGTAATCAAATCAGCCAAATTGCCAACATGTCATTGTGCTGTTGTAAATTCAAAGGGCTGCCTTGATTGAAGGCCACAAAAGGATGATTTCTAGCCATTGGGGGGTTAAGGGGGACTTGAACTGTTGGTGCTGCTTGCACTTGCTAGATTACTTGTACTAGCTGGATTGGGGTAGTGCTTTCAAAAATATGAATGGGATTGGTAGTGAGATTTGTAGATTGGGATGCACTAGATTGGGCTACTTTAGACCTTTTCTTGGATGGTGGCAGCTCCACATAAACAAAAGGATTCATCCTCTGCCTAGTTGGAATCTCACTCATAAGCTTATGCGTTGATATACATGAAATATGATTTGAGTCACCAGGTATGATATAAAAACATAGTCAATGCTCATACCAAACAATAACTCACATAGAAAATACTTCAAAAATCTGACTCACTAAGTCTTCATCTCATCGGGCATGCCAAAAACTATTGACACTAGGGATTGCACTTGAGTATGGCTAAGTATAAGACCTAGAAATCCCATGAAACATGGGACTACTCTCAGGTTGTGGGTAACTTATCCAAGAGTAGACCTTTGGATTAGGGGCCGGATTCCTCTTGGATCACTCAAAACTAACCAACTTTGGGAGGAAAAGGGAGAGAGAGCATGAAACAAAAGACTGAAAATAAACTTAAGTAGGTGATCCACCAAATTAATAGAAGATCCAATATTGAATTAAGCTTACTACAATAGTTAAAAAAAACTACACTTCACAACTTGATTCTATTGTGTTAAACTCCTTAGAAAAATAAGGTACTTGAAATATAGAGAAGGTAATATATTTCCACAACTCTGATTGTAGTTTATACATGAACTAACACTACAGAGCCAACACAAATTTCTGAACATTTGATTGGATCAACATGCAGACTAAGGATATAATAACACCACAATAATCCTGTACGAGATTAAATAAGAACTCTGAAACTGTAGGGAACAAGAAGGATCAATTTGTATTACTGAAAAGAAGCTAAGTAAAAGATGTGTCTCTCAGAGCTACAACACTCATATCAGAGAGAAAAAGTGAAGAGCTAACCTCAATCACGTAAGTGAGAGGTATATAAAATAAGACAAAGAGAATCAACATTGAAGCCACCTCACCCTCCTAAAAGTGGAAAATCCCCAAAATAGGCCCATGAGGATGCCTCATGAATTCAGATGCCAAATTCGCAAGTTTATAGGGGTAGTGGAAAAATGGACTCCTAGAATAGGAGGTCAAAAGGAGACCACTCTGACCCCTCCAAGTCATGCACTAACAGTATTCTGATGAATGGTTTATAGAATACCATCATCAAAATTTAGAACAAAAAAATTGTAACAACTTTTATATTTGAATATTTACCCCTCCTAAGATAAAATAATGTGGATTTAATTGTATTTTAAAATAGTTCTCAACCCAAAATGGGGAAAACATATCTTAAAATGTTTATATTTTTAACAAAACCCACATAAAACAAAATATACCCAAAATAAATAATACAATAACACTCAACCCTAAAAGGAGAGAAACAAGATTAATTAGTCATTTATGTGAGAACCCCCCAAGATGAGGAATCCACTAGCATTTTGGGTTTCCCATTTGGCATCTGGCAAGTTTCCTCTCTCACTAGCAGTTCTGTGTTTGGTTTTTAGAAACATCCGATCCTTTTGTTCTATAAATGCTTTGATCAAGGTAGGCACTTGGATTTTCTTGCTTTCTCTCTGCATTTTGATTTTACAATGATGGCATCTCTTTGTATTTTCATTCGAAAGAACTATGTGGTATCATCCTATTATGTGGACCACCGGTTTCAATTTTCTTTGCATGAGGGCATGACTGTGTATACTTTCTCTCTACAATTTTTGAGGGTTTTGAAATTGATGGCACATGTTCATTCCCTCTATATTTGAAGTATTTTCTATTTAATTCAAATTATTTTGATGATAAAAGGGGCATCATGGTGCTATCCCTTAGAAATTTCAGAGGCACTTGATAGCGTATCCATCATTGGAATTACACTCTGTATTGCATTGTTTTATTATATTCATGGCATCTCCATTATTTCTGAGTTTTCTTTGAAGGTATTGTATATTTTCTTTTAGAACCCGAGAGCTATGGCATGGTATTCATATGTTTCTTGATCTTATGTATGATGTGTCATTTTTGGATATTTGATAGCCCGTAAATACTAGGGCATTATTTTGATATGCCATGAGTAATGTGAGGGCATCAATATTCTTTGTTTACATTCTCTATTTCTATGGCCATTGAAACATCCCTGCATGAAATCAAGCTCATTGTTGATGCTACCCATGGGTTATGGTTACTGTTGTAATGTCTATTTCTATGCTCATGCCTTTTCAATGCTTGATATATCATCATTTACTTCTGTTGTGTTTCTTGTTGTAGATGCACTATTATTTATTACTACATAATATGATGCTCATTGTTGGATTTCAGTAATACCATGGGATTGGTATGGTAATGATGTTGTTATTGCTTTCGATGTTTTGATCATGCTTGACTATTTTTTCAATGCATGATAACATGCATAGCCCATGGGTTAAGACCAAGGGCATCATTTCACTGGTGTTCATGCTATTTGGGGCCCATGAGTTGTGGCTGTTGTTATTGATGTTCACTATTGGTGCCAGCCCGCGAGTTAAGACCATCATGGATTGATGTTCACTCACTGATTTTGAGATGAATGACACCATTTTCATGTTGTTTACACACTCACTATTTTTTTATCACTGGTATTGATGTCACCGTGTTTGGTTTTCCTCTACTACTGCAACCTGTAGACCTCCATGCTTGTCATTATATTGATAATTCACAGCCCGCTATGTCTATGTATTGATGCAGCTGATTTTGGACTCATAGCACTATTGATATTCACTATTTGATATTCATTTTTCTTTGAAAGACTTCATATTTTTATTCCTTTCATAATTCTCTTTGCATTAGATGTTCACATACCCTGAATGCTTAAGCCCATGAGCTTATGTTTTGGTTGATCTCTTGCATGTTGTTGATTCTCTATGAGCCTGTGAACTAGCCTCATTCATTTCTAGCCTTATTCATTCATGGTTCTAGTGCACCTAACCTCACTATTTTGATTGCTTCCATAGGCCAAGGGCACAAAGTATTGAGCCATTCCCCGAATCCAATTATTTTTCAATTTGGGGCTGAGCTAGGTTTATAACCTTGATTGACATTGTGCATCTACATAGATGAAATATCAATGCTATTTTTATGTTGATTCACTGTTGGTAACTAGTGCTATGTATCTTATTATTTACTTTGTGCCATCATTTCATTCATCGTGGCATGTTATATCCTTGTTCCTCTATTTGTTAAGTTTGGATTACTTGATGACACCAAGTAAACAACATTGCAGTTATTATTCAATGCATGCTTGTTGTACTAAAAGCCCATGAAGATCATGCTTTTGTGACACCATCTTCATTTGATATTGTTTTCTTATCCTCATGGTGCATTGTGTCATTTTATCAACTGAAGCCCTTTTGTATTCAGTCCATAATGTTGATCCTCTCTGACATGTTGATGATGTATGCCTCTTGAATCTGCTAGTGCCTTTGACCATTCTCCATTTGATTTATCTTTGTGATTCTTGAGTGTCCAACTGATACTACATCATTTGGTCATTGCCTTGGTGATCATGGGTGTTCTTGGCCTATCATGTAGTCACTACCAAGGAAATTTGAGTTTTTCCTAGCATGGCATGTATCACAGGTCAAGTTTGATCATCTAGATCCTAGCATCTTGCTCTTGTTGTTGTTTAGATAATCATGGAGCTTCGAAGATGGTCTCTATTAGGAATACCATCCTCTTAGCCCCTTGATTATTTGAATGAGGAAAACAATAGTAAATCATCTTATTTTGTATCTACACATGGAACAAACAAGTTAGTGAAAACATGGTATCTCTTTTATTTCTATAGCCTCTTTAGTGCACATGGCCTAAGCACATCCCTTTTGAGAGGTGTATGATTGAGTGCATATAGGCATGCTTGTAAATACTATGGTACCATACATTGCTTAGATCCATTGGGTCTAACCCCCATCTCTTCATCTCCTTCTCTGCATGTTCCAGATCTCAGGAGCACATGGAAACACCATGGATCAAGACTTCATTACCAAGAAATGTCTGGTACCCCTGTATTTATGTTTCCTCATTTCATGTATGTCTACACTCATTTATGCAATTATAAAAATGGCTATCTCATGACCTATTTGAGCTCAGATAAATGGTCTTCTCAGTTCTTTCCTTTTGTACAACACATTTAGAACATTAGCAAATATACATGTAATGCTTAGATGTAGATCATTTCTTTTTCCTTTCATGTATTTTACTATGAAATGAACACAAATTTAAGAAAGATCACCTAATAATCCAAACTAGGGTACAGTAGTCTCACTTATTAATTAGGCCTCCAAAGATGAGTGAAAATAATGATAACACATATCACTCTCTCTCCCTTCTATCCTCTCTCTCTCTCTCTCTCTCTCTCTCTCTCTCTCTCTCTCTCTCTCTCCCTTATCACTCTCTCTGACCTTCCCATTCTCTCTCTCCTACTATCTCCCCTTCCCCTTCTCTCTCTCCTTCTAATGCAAAGAGGAATCAATAATTCGCTCAAATTTGCATGTCTCCTTATTTTCCCTTGTAAGAATTGATCAGAGATTCATAATATTTTAATATCAAACACTAAATAACAGTAACTATATCTTATATTGCACACTTAATCAATCATTCATCTCATTGCACTTCATAACCATACTGTTCTAACATCAAGATTGACCTTTGGACTTCCCACTATAATCTTTTCAAACTCTGCGCTATCAACCTTTACAAAGTCTGCAAATACAAACATACGAATGAATTACTGTTACTCTACCAAGCTGCAACTATGATCTATTCCTCTATCTTGGGTGTCGGTTATGAGTCTAGACACAACACTTGTTAAATTAGGAATCATCTTCAAAATCATTTGAGTCACACTGAACAACTGATATATGAATTATCTTGATCCTCTTTCACCATGACTGTGGCAACAAGTTTCTCAGCTCTATACGGTACAAATAGTTTAACAATCTCCCATTAACTTGGACTGCAACCAATCCAACATGCACATAACAGTTTCTTTAAACTATTTAAAAAAAAATTTGAACATTAACAAGGCTGAATCGTTGTTTAGACAACTCAAAAGGAAACCCGATTCATATAAGATGTTAAAAGTTTCAATAAAACCTGATACCAAACACAAATTCATGTCTGACAAAACTTAAATGTTCAGAATTGGTTTCCAATAACAGGCAAAACCTGATTCAATAAGTTAAAAAATTTCCTCTATAAAAACCGATATCAAGAATCCACTTATATTCAACAAAATAGAGATCTTTTTAACCAAAATGCAAACATTAAAGATTTCAATGCAACTTAACTCTGTATCCTTGTTTAATCCATTTATATTTGACTCGATCATTTAGAGAATGTAAGAATAGAGAAACATAATTAATAAATTGGAGAACCGAAGTTCTTTGACAAAAAAATTCAATTCTTCCATAATTCCTTTCTCCATTACATTTTTTCTTTCCCTTCACCGATTCTCAATTATTCTACTCTCTTCTACTACTTCTTCTCAGCAATTTTTAATTGCATCCACAAAGAACTTACAAAACATTATGACCCAATAACTTTCACAACCGACTCTTAAAACATCCTAACTTCTCTCTAATGGTTTATCATGGCTGATTAGAGGAAGTTCTAAGAAGATTAAAGAACTATAAAATGTATCGTGGAGTTGACAATGAAGTTGTCAACTTCACGATGATACAAAACCTTGATTATTTCAAAACACTTAATTCTACCCGACCGACTACATTAATAAAATACCCATTTAAAAATAAGACCCAACTCAACCAAAACATTAAAATAACCATTAAAATGCATGTAGAATCCCAGGTCTTTGAAATGATTGGAGTCCTAGGATGTGCCTACATCACACCATTGTCTACATTCCAATTTGTAGGCACAACATCATCTCATGTTGAAGGCACTCAAGATGGTACGCAATTCACACATAATGTTTTTGATGCTCCTAGAATTATTTATAGAAACCCAAAATATTTGATTGATATTGATACTAACATTTTGCAAGCAATGCCTGACAAGATTCCCAAGCATACTTGTCAAAGAAATGCTAATCGTATTTGGAGATTATTTTTTGAGAATTTAATCATGATAGGAAGATGTCAACTATTTATTGAAATGATGAGAAATCTGAAATTTAGGCCCATCATGAAGATTCTTGGGCTAAGAACAATGGATGAGTCAAGTGAAAAATCTATTGTAAAGAATCTAATGGCTGCATATGAGAGCGTGGGTTCTACATCACACACGAAAGATAGTAATGTCACATGACATGTACTTACATCAACAATAGTAAGCACTCAAATGAAGAAATCTTGACTTAGTAGAAAGACAAGAAAAAAATTGAAAATAAGTAGAAAGTCTCTAATGAGAGCCTTGGGAAGGTGTCAAAGAGTGGAAGATCCAAATAGCAATGAGTTATGGGCATTTTCCGGTAGACTACCACAAAAAGATAAAGCAATTGTTGAAGCTTTGAAATCCTTGATTGAAGAATTTTGGAAGAATAACACACGGGTATCTCTTAATGAAAGAGATGTTGTAAGAAGGAGGATTGGTAGTCGAATTCATGTTCCACATTCAAAACATTTTTTGGATTCAACTCAAACACAATTATTTGCAAAATTTATGCATATGTATCCTCAAATTAAAATTAGTCATAGATATTTTGAAATGTGTAAACCTTTTTATGTGAAGATAAATCACACATGTACAACTTTTTGTTGTAGGGTACATATTGAATTTTCTAACCATTTTGAAGTTTATAGGAATATATGTGTAGATTTGCACTCTAACAATGTTTTGTAGGATTATAACATAAATGTCCCACCTAGATCTTCAAGGGAATTAATATCTACCATTTTATGTGAAAGAGTGGATGGTCAACAATTTTACAAGCTCTCATGCTTGAATGGTACATGCATAGATTGCAGAGGTTTGTGACATTTGCCAATTTGTCAACATATGGAGAGTACGCATGCAATCGGTAATGAAATGGTGGAATTTGGAAAATATAAGACCATGACATACAATCTAAAAGATGGAAAAGAGGCTAAAAGATGTGATTTAGAAATTGAAAAAATTCCAGTGTATCAGTTCATGGAAATTTTTTGTAGAAAAATTATTTATGAGTATGCAAGGCATACACATAGAGCGTGATGGTTGGATATGCAATTCAAGTTGTGCAAGGACACATTCCCACTTGATACCATTGTTTTAGTTATGGACTTTGCAAAGAACTACACACTAAAACCACAAAATGAGGTGCAAGCAAAGTATTACAGATCTCAACAGGTTGCTATATTTGTTCATATAGCATTCATGCATTCACTAGATAGTATAGAGGAGAACAAGAAGATATTGAGGGAGTATCATTTTTATATCAGCGATGATCACTCACATTCTACAGAGTTTGGACACGGTTGCTTTCAACTATTTTATGGTCATTTGGAAAACAAGGGCATAAAATATCATAGACATATCATATGGTCAGATAATTGTGCATCACAATTCAAGAATTCTCAGATGTTTTATTGGTTGTGCAAGATGCATAAGATTACTAGAATTCAATATATGTGGAATTTCACAAAGTTTGGTCATGGAAAGGGAGACCATGATGGTGCATTTGCATGTATTAAAAGAGCCTTAGCACATGAAGAATTAATATACAAAGAGAAAGAAACATTGTCTGATGTGATATGTATTGTCCAGTGATGTAATGCTACAATGGGTCTAGGTAATGAAGGTGAGTCTACGGTTCATATATTGTTTTGGTTTATGGATAAAACTAACATTGCACCATATGAGGATTATTGTACACTGACAGGATTGAGTGAGCTACACTCTTTTAGAAGTTGTAATGCACATCCATGGAGTATTCACACATGACATATGGCATGCTTTTGTTCATCATGTGTAGATGAAGATTGGGATAGGTGTGGGTCAAAGGAATGGGTTGATGAATGGTATACATGTATTTTGAGTTCACTTGCCTCCTATCATCCCCATAAATCACTACAACTGATATAAATAGAATCATCCATTGACTTTGATCGCTTATCTAATCTAGTATAACCAGGTAAATTTTCTACATAAATAATCTCAAATTTAGTACTTTATTGTAAATATTCAATAAACTAATGTCCTCATTATGTTTATATTATTACAGACCATGTTTTTTCTATTATTGCACCTGAAGACAATGAAGAAGGGACAAATTAGTATTTGTCAATGTGTTGAGGAAAAAATAAATTGGATCACTTTGTTATCAATGTTGAAGAATTAGAATACCCTATAGGAGAAGTGGTTGTAACTGGTACATGTCTTAGTCTTCATTATTCAAACCTCATCATTGCATCAAATGTCCACTTGATCAGATATGGGGTAAGATCACAAAATAAAACTCTTTGGAAGGTTCGTGAGTCAAACCATGAGGAAATACTTGAGACAATCAAGGGTAGGATAGATCCAATTGGTTCATTGGACTAAATGGAGATACAAAATATTGTAATGTCAAATTTACATAGCACTGTAAATTAGGTGGACTGTAAATTGCTCATGCATTACCTTGTATGTATAACGGGAAGTTTGTAAGATTTAATGACAACCTTTCTCTTCTAATTTTTGGGGCAATATCAGAGGTTTTCTCTGCTCAGTTATTTCCTCTAGTGCTCCTATTGAGTTGAGTTGTAAAAATATTTCTCATTATTAATAAAAAATACTTTATGATATTATGCCAATGAGTTGCAGGCACATAATACTTGGAAGGCCATGGAAGAGCCTTAAGGAACCAACTCAATTCAAGGATCCCCAAACTCTATCTCATGTTGATATACAAAAATTTCCTAGACCATGCCAAAAAACTCAATTCTAGTGCTTGTACTACATAATTTGACACCCCACCATTCACCAAACTCTCTCACCAAAAAACCTTGGTTCCTAGAGTCATAAACCTAGGGTCTATTCAAGAAGACCTCCACAACCCTCTCCAAATGGATCCAATGGTTCTAACACACCATATTGGACATGAACGTTCATGTTCCTTCACCAAAAACCTCCACCCATAAGTTCATTCACTCCCATGCCCAGTCATTGTCCCCAACACTAGTCTATTCCTTCAGCTTCTTAGCAAATAAAATAATGATTCAAATGCATGGAAATGTAAATAATAAACACAACAGTGTATTTACTTTACTACCCTATCCAAAACACGTTCCAGTCAAGCATATGAAATTATTGTTTCATTGACTATTCACCTAGAGCCTCCAATATGTCAAATCAGCCTTTTTATCCCGATTCTTCCAAACAACTAAATGAAATCTTGATTGTTTTAGATACCCTTTTAGGTTCTATAAATCCTACCCAAACCCCAAGATAGACTCCTTTGGACCATCTAGTAGATCCAATAACTTAGCAGTCACCAACTATGCCTAATTCCATCACCATTACAAAGCAACTCATAGATAAATTCACTCCCCAACATCCCAACCAAGAAACAGTCTTTCATAAGGTTTATAAACAAAAAAAATTCAAGTTTTTAAGGTCT
The DNA here is from genome assembly GCA_027943335.1 of Chamaecyparis obtusa. Taxonomy (NCBI): domain Eukaryota; kingdom Viridiplantae; phylum Streptophyta; class Pinopsida; order Cupressales; family Cupressaceae; genus Chamaecyparis; species Chamaecyparis obtusa. The sequence continues at coordinate 1,626,000 of BSBK01001448.1, forward strand.
CAACACCTACCCATTCTTCTAGCCACCAAACCCTTGTTTCTAGGGTCACACAACTAGGGCCTACACAAATGGAACATTACAACTTCTTCTAGATCAAACACATTAGTATGGATCCCAAAATCCATAATCCACCATAAAAAACATCCACTCTTAAGGATTTACACTCACAAAAATGACTGGTACCAAAACAGGGCTCTCGCAATCACTCACTATGACCCCAAATCCAGTCACTATCAAGAACACCAGTAATTTCCTCTGGAAAGATAAATTAAAACCAAGGAAAATTCCTTACATCATAGACCAATCCAAATCACATTTTATGAAAATATTTTAATTCACTAGTCTTAGACTGCACTTTGAGCTGAAGTGTCCCTCAATGTCCCTTCAACTTGAAATCAACAATCTTTATAGGGTCATATCTCAGAGCTCATGCAAGGTAGCATCGAGATATCAGCTACTATGAGACCATGCTCCCAGGGCCTACAATAACCTATCTCAATTTTCAAAGATTCAATTTCATTTAAATTTGGCAACACATTCTCTATTGATGTCAAAACTCACAATGTTCCTTAGTTCAAATAGCCAATAGTGCGTATCTTTCAAACCGTCAGTTGTAGCATCAAACCATCTATTCTAATAGCTCCAAATGGCCAGGTAAACACTAGTAGAAACCTTTTTTTCCACACATAGTCATTCGAACACCACCGATGACTCCATGCCAAAGTGTCCCTCAAGGTCCCTTTAGCATGAAATTGGCAATCTTTATGGGTTTATATCTCAGAGCTCTTGTGAGGTAGCATCGAGATGTTAGGTGCTATGAGATCATGTTACTAGGGCCTACAATAGTTTGTCTTAGTTTTAAAAGATTCAATTTCATTTAAATTTGGCAACACATTCTCGATCGATGTTAGAACTCACAATGTTCCTCAGTTCAAATGGCCAACAATGCATAACTTTCAAATCGTCAATCGTAGCATCGAACCATCTGTTCCAACAACTCCAAATGGTTAGGTAAACGCTAGTGGAAACCTAATTTTCCACATATAGTCATTCAAACACCGTCGATGACTTCATGTCAAAATGTCCCTCAAGGTCCCTTCAGCATGAAATTGGTGATCTTTACGGGGTCATATCTCAAAGCTTGTGCAAGGTAGCATTGATACGTCAGGTGCTATGGGACCATGTTGATCAGGCCTACAATAGCCTATCTTGGTTTCCATAAATTCAATTTCATTTAAATTTGGTAACACATTCTCAGTGAAAGTTAGAACTCACAGTGTTCCTCAGTTCAAATGGTCAATAGTGCATATCTTTCAAACCGTCGGTCGTAGCATCAAACTGTCTGTTCCAATAGGTCTGAATGGCTAGGTGAACTCTAGTGGACACCTCATTTGCCACACATAGTCATTTGAATGCCAATGATGACTCCATGTTGAAGTGTCCCTCAAGGTCCCTTCAGCATGAAATTGGTGATCTTTACGGGGTTATATCTCAAAGCTTG